>CM074728.1:88081852-88693102 GCA_037306005.1 Rhinophrynus dorsalis | reverse complement strand
CCCAGTCAAAGGGTGTACAGTGAGAAAAGCAGAGGACCCAGAACGGAGCCTTGAGGCACCCTCACAGACAGTGGGACTGTGGAGGAGGTGTTATTGCAAGAGGACACAAAAAAGGAACGTTTTGAGAGATAGGAGGAGAGCCATGAAGCAGCTTGATTTTGGAAGCCTAGATTGTGGAGAATTTGAGCAAGAAGAGAATGGTTAACCGTGGCAAAGACAGAGGATAAGTCGAGTAGTATAAGCATAGAAAACTGTCCTTTGGCTTTTGCAGTCTGGAGATCATTAGCCACCTTGCAGAGAGCTGTCTCAGTTGAGTGACCGCACCGGAAACCAGACTGCATAGGGTCCAAAAGAAAGTTAGAGTTGAGGAATTTGGATATTTGGGAGAAGACAAGGCTTTCTAACAGTTTTGAGGTAAGAAGTAGAAGGGAGACAGGTCGATAGAGATACAGGAAGGGTCGAGGTTAGTCTTCTTGTTTTGTTATTAATTTTTGCCAGTTTGAAGGAAGAAGGGAAGGTGCCAGGTGCCCGTGGAGAGAGAGAGGTGTTGAAAATGTGTGTTAATATAGGTGTAAGGACTGGTGCAAGTGGTTCGAGTAAGTGGGAGGGCAAAGGGTCCAAGGAGCAGGTAGTGAGGTGGGTAGATAGGAGAAGCTAAGAAACTTCTTCCTCTGTTATCGGAGTAAAACTCTCGAAGTATGATGAGGGGGGTTTGGGAAGAGAGAGTTTGGAGGAAGATGGAATAGTAGGAATCTGTTTTTGAATAGATTCCACCATGTGCTTGAAATGCTCTGTAAAAGCTTGAGGTGAATGTATGGGGTGAGAGGAAGCAGTGGCAGAATGGAGCAAGGAGTCAAAGACTGCAAAGAGACAGAAAGGGTTATATTTGTTGTTGTGTATTAGTATGGTGTAGTATTCCTGTTTAGCTTTTTGATGAAGCAGAATGCAGGCAGGACAGCATAAATTTAAAGTGGATGAAATCTGCACATGAGCGTGATTTCCTCCAAAGGCGTTCAGCAGAGCGAGTGCAAAAACGTAGGAAGCAGGTGTGGGAGTTGAGTCAGGGTCGTGGATTGGCTTGACGACTCCGTTGTATTTTCAATGGGGCAAAGGAATCAATAGCAAAGGAAAGGACTTAGTTGTAGGAGTTAACAAGAATGTCTGTGTCAGAGATGGCTAAGATAGAGGAAAGACTGGAGTTAAGTGAGGTGCTCATCCCAGAGAGATCAAGTGAGCAGGTATCCCTTATAAGTCTGTTGGGTGGAGGGATGGGGGAAGGAGCAGAGTGGGAGAGAGAGTATGTATATAAGTGTATACAAGTATATCACCCCGGTGTCCCTGTGTTTAGGAGATCACACTGTGTGGTGTGTATATAAATGTATCACCCCGGTGTCCCTGTGTTTAGGAGATCAGACTGTGTGGTGTGTATAGAAGTGTATCACCCTAGTGTCCCTGTGTTTAGGAGATCAGACTGTGTGGTGTGTATAGAAGTGTATCACATTGCTCCACAGCAATAAAATTCACATTAATGTTTGTTTAAAGGGATAGTAATGTTTCAGTTATAGTTAAGCTACAATCCCTCCTTATGATGAGTACTATTGCTCTGTTATGTTGCTAATGCTGAAATCGCTGTATTTCCTATGAAATTTTATTATTAATTGTTCCCCTCCTGCCCCTTTTCATTTGTTTAAAAGGACAGTAATGTCCCATTAAAACTTTTTATAGTTTTATAGAGCTGAAGAAAATAAGAATAGTGCAAATCCTATCTCTCAAACCGCTCTGTTTTGAGAGATATAGGCATTGAAAGTTCACCCCTTTCTCCTGATGTCAGCTGTAAAGCTGACAGCAGGAGATTCGAATCGTACGACTCAAAGAGGCTCTGCAGCAGAGCCGAAATTGGGATATTGCAAAAGAATTACTTCAATGGAAATGTCTACAAAGTGTGCCTGGTTTAGCACACTTTGTAGACATTTCCAATGAAGTAATTCTTTTGCAATATCACGATTTCGGCTCTGCTGCAGAGCCACCAGCTGGTCCCTGGACCGGAATCTCCTGCTGTCAGCTAGACGCTGATGTAAGTAGGAGAGAGAGGGGTAAACTTTCAGTGCAAATATCTCTCAAACCATAGCGGTTTGAGAGATGGGGTTTGCACCATTCTTATTTTCTTGAGCTCTACAAAACTAAAAAAATTTTTTATGGGACATTACAGTCCCTTGCAGCCACTTCCCCTCGGATCTGAAATCCGGTCATCGGGCCGGACAGAGCACAACGTGGGCCAATCTTCCTTCATTCCGTATAAGGAAGGGTAGGTTTTTCCTTATACTGAATGAAGATAGTCTCTTGTCACGATCCTCCTTCAGTTCTGATGCACAGAAGACTGATGTCAGCATAAGGGGGCAGGAGGGGGACAATCTATGATATAATGATAGCGATCAGGGGAGGGCTGGCAACTAGTGGCCTGTAGGGCAAATACAATCAAGTGCCCCATTTCCACTATCATTCAGCCCACTGTCCCACTTTACCCCCTTTTGTACATTTTAAACGTGTCTTTAATGTTGTGAAGGCAAATCATACCACAATGCTTACAATTTAAAAGAGGCTACACTAGTGATACTATAGAGCTTACAATTGAAATGGAAGCTAGACTAGTGATACCACAGAGCTTACAATTTAAATAGGGCTACACTAGTGATACTATAGAGCTTACAGTTGAAATGGAAGCTAGACTAGTGATACTATAGAGCTTACAGTTGATATGGAAGCTAGACTAGTGATACCACAGAGCTTACAATTTAAAGCTACACATATGGTACCATAGAGCTTACGAGGGAGGATTGGTCATGCTATCTCTGGTTTCTTTAGTGTAGCTTCATTTTAGTTGTAAGCTCTGTGGTATCACTAGTGTATCTCCATTTACAGCAGCTAGAAGGATATTGATGAGGCAGTGGCCCACCAGCCCAGACCTGTGACCAGCCCAGGGGGCAATTGCCCCTCTGCCCCCCAGGCCAGCCCTCCCCTGATAGCGATTTCAGCATCGGCAATGTAAAGGAGTAATAGTACACGCTATAATGAGGGATCATAGCTTAGCTGCACTTGAAACATTACTAACGCTTTAAACTAATTGTAGTTGATGTTTTTATAATTTAGTCTGTGTAAATAAAATAGTTTGATTTTGTTCCACATCATTTATTCAGTTACATAAAGAGCCGTCAATAGGTCATGAAGTAACGTAAACATTCTCGGTAATGCCCCGTGCCCCGGTCACGTTCCCAGCAACACCACCTAAAAGAAAAGTGTCTTTCTTTTTGGCCATTTGAAATGTTGGGAGGAATGTTGTCCTGTTAGAAAATGAGCAGCCAGTGCTCTTGTATATGTTGCCTAGCAACTGCTGCAAACATCCCAGACTGTCAATTGTTATAGTGCAAGAGCAGAGACTGGAAATACGATTACACTGTCACTTCTGTGTTTTCCTTGATGATTAGCAGCAGATTTACCAGTTCAGGTAAACAGTTTATTTTTTTTTATCTTTTATTCTAAAGTACTAGCTTTTAACCCTTTGATTGCCAGAGGAGTGTGCAACACATTGATTTGCAATGCATTGAGTACCCCTCTAGCACTAAAAGGGTTAAGGTGAAAGTGGTCTCATAGTTAGAAACCATTACTCAACTCAGAAAAATAGACTTTTCGTTATTATGCCTGTAGGATCATCTGAAGCTGAAAATGATGGTTCAAATGTAGGGTTTTTTTAATCTGACTTTTTGGTTAGTTGGTTTATCTAAAGTGTATATATGGAGTTACACGCATTTTGTATTGTGTTTAGTTATCACAGAATTGATCCTTCAGCTGATTTTATGTGACTCTATGAGTAGGGATAGATATGCATATTTATTTTGTTTCCTCAGAAATGATGAATTATGGATAGGGGCAACTTGAAAAGAGTAGCAAGGAAACTCACCTGTTACCTTCCTGTATTGACCTGTGTCCCCCAATCATCTTTCTTTGGGAGGGGGTGACTGAGGGTCTGCCCATGTAGATGCCAGACAGACTATTTGCTGAAAGCCATATGAGTTTACCAGTTATTGTAGTTTGAGATGAACACTGTAATTTCTAGTTTTTGTATTGGATTCTTAAAATGTTTATCAATGAATATGACATTTGGATCATATGCCTTTAAAGGGTAACTATCGTTAGATAATTGCCTTATCCGCAGACCTGCCAGTTAAGCTGAGACTGAATTATGTGCTGCTGATGGATTAGGATGGGGGATTCGAGATGCTCTCCAGTGCATCTATTCTGCAATGTGCAGAACAGTTGCCTCTCCTGTGTGGAGCAATTCCCCATAGACCTGCTGTATTGAGCTTGAAAGTCTGACACAGCAGGTCTATGGGGAATGTGCATGGACCCCTGGAGTTTGAGCAGACCCACAGACTTCCAGTTTGTGTTCCATCTGATTTCTACACCCTCCCCCCCCATGGCTTATAGGAGCCGTTTAGGGCTGCACTGAGGAACCATGATTTTTTTGAACATCTTTTTTTTTACCTGTTGGAGCAGGGTATCCTATTGAAATGTCGCACTCTAGTCAGCATCAGAATGTTGCCCTTTTCATGGACCTTCTGATCTTGCCGTATTGATGGTCGCCAACTAGAGGGCAACATTTCCATATTAAACCTTGTGATAATTGCCCTTTACAGGGGCCCATAAGCAGTCCTGGGAACTCCCAGGGTTTGACCCTGAGACTCAGTGTTTTGAACCAACTCTCAGAGTGAAGGGCCAAATTCTCAGGGTGCGAGAGTCCAGTGTTTCCCACTATGTAATTTGCATCAATTTAATGCTCATTTGTAATGTCAAAATTAGTGAAATTTATATCAGAAATGCAGAAGGAGAATTCCTGCTTGTCTTGGAAGTGTATAAGAAGCCATATCTCAGAACTGCAGAATGTTAAAGGTTCCTTGAGGACTGATGGATCATCTCTGGGTTAGAACATATATTGACATGGCACCTAAAATCAACTTTCTTGTCAGTGTTGAAGCGGAACTTTCACTACAATAACATAGCACTGCAAAGGATAACTACATTAACCATATGCACACCGTTTTACTTTCAAGTATAATTGCTGCATTCAAGAAAAATATAACCTTTTATGCAGGCAGGCATCGGGGAACAGCGCAAACGTCTTGCAGAGCCAGAATCTCTGCGCCTTCGCTGTCCGTCCCCTTCAGCTCCACGATTGGTGAGTCGAATGCCTTTGTGACGAAGGGACTGACATCGCAGGCGTAGAGAGCGCCTAGAGCAAGATCCTAGCCAGTGCCTGCCTGCATAAATGTTATATTTTTTGTTTATGCAGCAATACTACTTGAAAATAAAACTAAGTGTGTGCATGTCGCTAATGTAATTATCATTTGCTGCACTATGTTATTGTGATGAAAGTTCTGCTTTAAGGGTTAATATTTCAAAAATCTCAGGGTGAGCTTGTTTGAAAAGTTCCCGGGTATGCCCATAACATAAAAAAATTAAGATCAATACAGGAGAACGTTAAGAGAAGATATTTCATAAGGTTAAACTGACCTTCACTGGTTTACCTTATGGCAGCAAAGGGAGGTGTAAAGTAAAAAAGAGGCAGGAGGATAAGGAAGTCAACTGAATTTACCAACTCCAAGAAATTCAGAGAACAATGGACATATCAGAATAGATTTGTTGAACCACTTAGCCAGTAGGCTCACAATGCCTGTTAACAATTAAATAAAAAATAATACAAATCTAATTTTCCTCTAATATGTAATCTTGTATTTACTTTTCCAGTCTATATGTAGAAAGACTTCTTGTGTCCTATACAGATACTGTTTACATTATGATGTGTGTACAAGCTTGTAATAAGTGGTACAAAGCAGTTTGTTGGTTGAGATTAGCATCCACCATTTGCTGTGTTATAATGACTGTTATCCCTGACAGTTTATACTAGCAGTCACATTAATCACTTGTGGGTCACCCATTACTTCGTTAAACAAACTAAATGTAATGAAATCTTGTCTGTTTAAATAATCAGACTCACCGCTACCAAGGGTTGTAATAAGAATATATTCATGAACCTGTTCCTAAGAGGAAATTATACACTTTCTTTGATGACTTTAAAGACTAGAGGGGTTTTCAATGCATTGATTCACAACGCCTTGTGCACTCCTGTAGTTATTAATGGGTTAACATCCTGACGTTGCGGCCCTTGCACTTCCTCCTTGAAGTCCAATGCATCGCAGTGAGCTACATTAAAAACAAAGTGCACCGAGCTGATCAGATTAGGTACACCCACATGCATGCATACGTACATATACACGAACACATACATATACACATACAAACACACACAAGCACACATACATACATACATACATACATACATATCCACACACATACATATACACACATATATACATACACACATGCACACAAAACTAGGGTGACCATGCATCCCGGAATGCCCGGGACTGTCCCTTATTGGAGGTCTGTGTCCCGCTTCCCGGGTCACCCCCCACCGGGACAACAAAGAGTCCCGGAATGGAGCATCAAAGCCGGCACCCAAAGCCTACCTACACAGCGTAGAATACACCAGTCCAGCCAGCCAGCCAATGAAATGTATTTGCTATATGGTCCTCATTGGCTGGCTGAGTCAGCCAATGAGGACCATATAGCAAATACATGTCATTGGCTGGCTGGACTGGTGTGTGCGAGACAGCTGGGATGGTGCTGGTATGCTGGCGCAGCGGCGCTGCGAGGGGGACTGAGGTCTGAGACCCGCGGCTGAGGCTTCCACCAGATGACACAGTAAGAATTCCCACTAGAGTGACCACATGTCCCGGAATGACAGACTGGAAATGTGGTCACCCTACACGAAGCACACATACATACTTTGTCAACACCCTTTGCATGGGACCTTGTATGTCACTGTATTTTGATCTTTAGCACTTTCTTCTAAGGCAATAAGGAATACAGGTTTGTTTGCATAGTGGCTTATAGTTTGCCTGTTTGCAACATCTCTAGAATCCGACCCTTTTGATACACAAGACACTACCAAAATTTTAATCCAAACACTCATCATGTCCCGTCTTGACTAATGTAACTCATTACGAATTGGCCTTCCTCTCACCCGACTAACCCCTCTACAGTCCATAATGAACTCTGCTGCAAGACTAATATACAGATGAGAGTTGGTACCGTGTTAGCCGTAGAAATACAGGAGGCAAATATAGTTTTTGATACCTTTTATTGGCTAACTAAGCAGATTTAAATGCAAGCTTTCAAGACCTTAGGTCTCTTCCTCAGGCATGTTATACAGATAAATATGAAAACATCTCTCTTACAAACACTCCTCATCAACACCAAGAGGAAGAAACTACAGAGACTGAGGTGCAAAGCAGGTTTACCAGCAGAATCTGTAAATCAACCAGAACAGAACTGCGTTGTGAACCTTTCCAAATATTAGCCAACCAGAGAGGAAATATCTGTACTTTCAAAGGGCCTGTCATTCTGTCCCACTAAACCTGTGGACAGGGTAACACTCTGCAGTGACATGGAGGAGTTTTTCAGAAAACTCAGACTCAAGGAATTCTTCCATGACAGAATGGATAATAATTATAACACCACAGAGCTACATCACAACGTCACTGCACCCACAAAAAGATCCACCTGGACTCCAAAACCAGGAAGTAACCCCACACTGGACAGATAGATAGAGAGTTTCAGGAACAGAGTCACTACAGAAATATTGGAAAGACAATGTGAACCAGCACCCAACCTAACCCAAAAGGAACAAAAAGCCATACAGTCACTTAAGAATAACCAGGACATTATTATTAAGTCTGCAGACAAGGGAGGAGCTGTTGTTATAATGAACACTGTGGACTACATTCAAGAAGCAAATAGGCAACTCTCTGATGAAAGATATTATGCAAAATTACAAGATCCCACAAAAAATTATACAAAACAACTTAACAGAATCATAAAAGAACTACCCTCCAACACTGAAGAACAGATAAGGCCCCTAATACCAGCAGATCCAAAAATAGGCTCCTTCTACATGCTACCAAAAATACACAAAGAAGGAAACCCAGGAAGACCCATAATTTCAGGGATTGGTACACTCACAGAGAATATATCTGGCTGGGTAGAAAATACCCTGAAACCCCTGGTAAAACAAACACCCAGCTTCCTTCAGGACACCACGGATCTTTTAAACAAATTAGCTGACTTGGGGCCAATTCCAGAGAGCACCATCCTGGCCACTATGGATGTAGAATCCCTTTACACCAACATTCCACACACGGATGGCATAGCAGCATGCCAGGGATATCTGGAACAAAATAACACACCCATGGAACCGGTAACAAAACTCATACTGTTTATTCTCACCCACAATTACTTCAAGTTTGGACAGGACCTCTACCTTCAGAAAATGGGGACTGCAGTTGGTACCCGAATGGCACCACAATATGCCAACCTGTTTATGGCAAAATTGGAAGAGGACTTCCTGTCCACCTGCCAGATAAAACCCCTGGTTTATCTCCGCTACATAGATGATATTCTTATCATCTGGACCGCCAGTGAAGAGGAACTTCTCAAATTCCATGAGAATTGCAATACATTCCACCCCAATATCAACCTAACACTCAGTCACTCACGCACAAGCATTAACTTCCTTGACACAACTATCAGTATTTAGAACAACTCCATCCACACATCCCTATACCGCAAACCAACAGACAGACCAACATACCTGAAAAGCAATAGCTTCCATCCAAAACACACAAAGAACTCCATCATATACAGCCAGGCCATCAGATACCACCGCATCTGTTCTGACATGACGGACCGTGACAAGCACCTCCAGAAACTCAGAGGAGACTTTATAAAACACGGTTACAGCGCAACTAATATTGACAGTCAGATACAGAAGGCAACCCAAATACCAAGAAAAAAATCTGTTGCACTACAAAGAACAACATAAGGGAGACCAGGTGCCACTGGTGGTCACTTACCACCCCCAGGTTTAAGTGCTACGCAAAATTTCAAGAGAACTTCAAAAGAAATTACATACGGATGAAAGACTTAAGAACATATTCCCACAGCCTCCCTTACTCTCCTTCAGACAGCCTCCCAATTTGAAACAACTGATGGTGAGGAGTGCCCTGAATAAAAATACAAAAAATGGCACATCTCCCTGCCTACAAAAGAGATGTGAAACCTGTGCACACATTTATACCACGGACAACATACCAATTCCAAACACCCAATTACACCATAAGATCAATGGTACCTTCACCTGTAAATCATCCAATGTAATATACCTTATCATGTGTGCAAAATGCCCAACAGCTCTGTATGTGGGAGAAACTGGACAAGCACTACATAGGAGATTTAATTCCCACAGATCCAGTGTTAATAACAAAAAGACAGAGACACCAGTGGGAGAACATTTTTGCCAAAATGGGCACAGTGTCAAGGATATTAAGTTAACTGTATTGATGGGACGGTTCCGCACTCAGAGGGACAGAAAGGTATGGGTGGTAAAATTAATGTTAAAATTTAATGCAATTTGTAGTGGTTTGAACAGGGATAAGGAATTTCTATCAAAATACCATTTAGTTGATTGACCTTTCCAACAGACCCAAGAGCATCGTAAATACCTCTAAAGCCTCAGAGGAAGAGTGCAATTTACCATTGACTGATCAAAGATATCTGGATCTGGACTGCATTCTGTTATCTGATTTCCATGCTAAACAATGTGTTGTGTACTTGTATTTAAGAGAGATGTTTTCATATTTATCTGTATAACATGCCTGAGGAAGAGACCTAAGGTCTTGAAAGCTTGCATTTAAATCTGCTTAGTTAGCCAATAAAAGGTATCAAAAACTATATTTGCCTCCTGGAAGACTAATATACCCCACGCATCCCTTCTCTGACACCAAACCCCTCTGTCAGTCCCTACACTGGCTCCCATTAGCACATAGAATTAAATTCAAAATTCTGGTGCCAACTTATAGAGCCCTCACTAACACTGCACCTCCCTATATCTCATCTCTCATTTCCAAATACACTCCCACTCGCCATCTTCACTCTGCACATGACCTTCTCCTCTCCACAGCTCTTATCACATCCTCCCACTCCTGCCTACAGGACTTCTCCCGTGCTGCACCTCAGCTCTGGAATTACCTCCCCCACCCCATCAGACTCTCATCCAGCCTTCAGATCTTCAGACACTCCCTGAAGACTCACCTCTACAGGGAAGCCTATCAACTGCCTCCATAAACATTTTCACTAAGAATCACCCCTTGCATGGACCACTGCACTCAACAGCACTGACTGGCAGTTCATGTGGCAGGAGGCACTTACACCCCATAGCACTTGCTCCTTCTGTGTCCAACCTACCTTCCTCTAGACTGTAAGCTCTCACAAGCAGGGCCCTCTGATCCTTCTGTTCTCCACATCTGATTGTACTATTTAACACTTCTGTGTGTCTATTCCCAATTGTACAGCTCTGCAGAATTAGTTGGCGCTAAATAAATAAATAATAATAATTATATTAATAAATCAAATCCCCCAAAGATCAAATCATAAAACAAAAGCCTAGCTCCCGCTGGAGCCCTCTCTGTCCTAGCTGACTAGCCTAAGCACCCACTATCTAATCCACCCAGCTAAGCCAGGCTGTGGAAAACCTCTTCCAGACTGCACTCACACAGCTTCCAGGCAGGTAATACCTTCCAAGGCAAAGGGTAATGAACAGGGCCTCTCCTTGCCCTGGGAGAGCAGAGAATCTTCCACTTTCCCTCAGTAGTCTCTCTGTGACTCTGTAATTGCTGAGTGTGAAATAAGTGCAATCCCTGCACCTGCTGGCTGAACCCAGCCTCTGGACTGGACTCTGAAGACATGTCCTTGATTATCAGGCACTTTCCCACACTGAGGTGGGATAGAGTATTGGCTCAGACCTCTCCAAATATTCCGCCCCAGAGACCCTTGAACACACAGTATTATACCTGGGAATTTCTCCTCTTTGAGCCCCCGGATTTGCGTGCGTGCACACACACACACACACACACACACACACCACACACACACAAAAATCCCTTCAACCCGTTGAGTTGCAAAGTGTTTGAGACATCTTTAGTATCTAAGGGGTTAATATGATATTACAAAAATGATCATGTCTTGCATGTTTTTTCCACCCCATACATTCCTCCTTTATAAAAATACTAGTGTAAAAGCCCATGTACACGGGCCAAGGTCCGGGTAATGTTAACCCCTTGAGTGCCAGAGGGGTAAGCAACACACTGCTCCACACAATGCAGTCATGCACTGCCTCACTCATGAGATGCAATCATGCGCAGTAGAGACTGCCGGAACATGGGCAGTCTCTACTGCACATGACAGCTTCTGACAAACATCCTAGCGTTTTATTATATAGGATTTCTCTGGACTCCATTGCAGGAGATAAACGTACTTACTGTATCACACACATTCCTGTTGAAGTCTGTGAGGAAACACTGTGATAAAAGGCAATGGTAATGTTATTGGCAGTGACTGACTCCCATATTCGTGTATGAATGACTCCAACCTAGGATAGTGTTTTTGTTCAACAGGATTGCTACCGTGTTTCTTAGTATATCAGATTTGATAAGACCTATGTACTAAGAACTGGAGTAATTCTGGAGTAAACCAACTGCACCATAGGGGACAATTAAAAGTGCCCCAAAATTTCCACTGATTTAAATGGGTCTTTTAACCACTTGGATGCTAGTGAGGTCTCATGCAATGCAAATCAATGTGCTGGCGAACTCTGAGTTTAATGTTTATTTGTCTTCTGTGCAATTGGTTTACACCAGAATTACTAAGCAATATTCCCATCAGCGCATCGGAATACATTGGCGCTATATAAATAAAGGATAATAATTAACTACTAAGCGGTGTTCGCTCTCAGTGTGCTGTTGTCACATCTCTTGTTAAGTCTCTTTAAGTCTCTTGCCTAGAGAAACATAGCTGCACATCACTGATGAGCACACCTGGGAAATTTCAAAATGAGCTGACTTTGAGGTCTTTGGACTATTAACCCTTAAAGGGACAGTAATGTCCCCAAAAAAATATTTAGCATTTTGTAGGGATTAAAAAGTTGAATTGAATGCAAAAAAACCTTATCTCACCTCCCTTCCTCCTCCAAGGACCTTTGTTTCTCGTTCTCCCTTGGAAGAAGAAAAGAGACACCTTTTCGAAGAAGCTATACAGGCCCTTCTGGACAAGGAGCCAGTTCCCCCTCAGGAGAGGGGCTTGGGATTCTATTCCAATCTCTTTGTGGTTTCCAAAAAGGATAAGGGCTGTCATCCCATCTTGGATCTGAAGGACTTCAACTCCTTTGTGGTCAGGTCCCAGTACCGCCAGGAGTTCCTGCGCACAGTGATAGCTGCCATGTCTCCTGGGGAATTTCTGGCCTCTCTGGACCTTCAAGATGCCTATCTGCACATCACCATTCATCCAGAGAGTCGGCAGCATCTTCGCTTTGCCTGTGACCGAGGGCATTTCCAAGGACGGCATCAGAGTGACTCCATATATGGACGACCTCCTCCTGAAGGCCTCATCTCCAGATCTCCTTCACCAGCAGGTGCAGGACTGCATTCATGCTCTCTTCCATCACGGGTGGATCATCAACTTGGACAAGTCAGACCTTGTTCCTTCTCAGAGGATGGTCTATCCGGGCCTCCTCTTTGACACTCAGAGGGGGATGGTCTTTCTGACGGAAGAAGTGGCTCATCAGATAGCACTGAATGTCCAAGCTATCCTGTCTCATGATCCGGTCTCAGCCAAGAAGTTGTCCTCCTTGGTGGGGAAGTTCATTTCCACCTTAGAAGCAGTTCTGTTTGCCAGAGAACTTCAGAGGTTTTTGATCATGGCCTGCAAGGGCTGTCCAGATCTCCTGGAAAGATCCCTGTCTATCACAGTGCCTGTGCTCCTTTCTGTCACTCTCGCTTGTGTTGTATGCTGATTCGCTATACTGGTTTGGCCCGCCCCTGGTGACCTTTTTATGCCTGACCGTGACACTTGTCAGGTGCCCTTTCGTGGTGTTTCAGAGCCAGTGTTGCTGTTGCTGAGTTCCTGTGTTCCGGTTTTCCGTGTACCGATTTGGCCTGTCTTGACTACGTTCCTGTGTTCCTGCTCGTGATTGACCCGGCTCGTCTGATTACCCGCTCCGTGATCCGACCCGGCTTGGCTGACGTTCCTGCTCGTGATTGACCCGGCTTGTATGAGTACCCTCTCCGTGATCCGACCCGGCTTGGCTGACTTCCTGCTACGTGACCTGTTAACGGACTGTTCCGGTATCCAGCTAGTTCCTGCTCTCCTCTCCGGTTGTCGCTGTGGCGACATTCTGACTCCTGCCACTGCCGCTTGTCTGGCTGATCGTGTGACTTGCTCCTGTCCGGGCTTGCTTGCTCCCAGTGCTGAGTATTACCTGACCACAGAGTTGTGTTGCTGCCCTGAGCCTCCGTATCACTTGCAGAACTTACACGCTTCTCTGAGCCTCGGATCCGTAAAAGCTGCATTTAACCCTAACTGTGCCGCATTACCTTTCGCTAGCCTCTTTCACTGGTTTAGAGCCTCTCTCTCTTGCATTACTTCTGCTGAGCTGGTCGCTTATGCTCTGCTTGGTCGATGGCTCAATACACCATTGCAGAGTAGTGCTGTCGGTAACGGTTCCGGTAGGGCGCTATTAGGCTCTAACGTTGACATTAACACCATTGAGGCTGAAGGCACAAGCTAATGTACTGAGGGTGAAGGGCTAGTGGTTTCTCCGTTGCAGCATATATGGTCCGTTGTTATGCCCGTGGGGGCTATTGGCTCAAAAGTTCTTGCAGGTTGACTAGGTTACGCCCGTGGGGGCTATTGGCTCATTACCTCCGTTCCGCTGGTCTCTGTTGTACACCCGTGGGGGCTATTTGCAGCTCTTGCAATTCAGGTCAAACTGTGGTGATGCCCGTGGGGGCTAACTGCTCAAGCACTTGCAGTGTCAGTCGTACCCTTGGTTACGCCCGTGGGGGCTATTCTGGGTACTGCATTGCTGATATTACCTCTGGTCACGCATGGCCTAGCAGTAGCATCTCTCAGTACTATAAGTGTGACTCCAGCTACACTTACTGCTTTCAATTAACACCTTGGGCGTGCCAAACTCCACAACTGAGACTGTTCATTTGTACTTTTAACCCCTTTCGGGGTTTCTCTCATGTGCCTGTCCTGAGACAGTATGTGTAATACTCTTATTTCTGTATACTGGGCCTGTGGGGGCATATCTATTATTGTCTTGCTATTATTTTGTGTTGCCTGTAGAGGGTGATCATTTGCCTTATTTTTCTTTAATAAAACTGTGTTTTATCTCACCCCTGGTCTGAGTGTCTTAAAAAACCGTTACACTGTCTCTCCCTCTTCAAGTGGAGCAGAGTCTCTTGTGGTGGCTCAACCTGAACAATCTCCTGAAAGGCAGACCTTTTCTGGTCCCCTTTTGGACCCTGGTGACGACGGATGCCAGCCTCTCCGGATGGGGAGCAGTGCTTGGGCACTTGAGTGTTCAGGGACAGTGGTCTCCGGAAGAATCTCCATCAATGTCTTGGAGCTTCGGGTCATATTTCATGCCATACATCCCTGGACGCGACCACTGCAGGATTGCCCGGTAAGGGTGCAGTCGGACAATGCCACAGTGGTAGCCTACAACAACAAGCAGGGTGGCACAAGAAGTCTCGCAGCTTGGTTAGAGGTCAAGGCTATTTTATCATGGGCAGAGGAGCATGTCCTTGCTATTTCTGCAGTTCATATTCCTGGCGTAGACAACGTTCTGGCAGACTTCCTCAGTCGACACACAGTGAACAGCGGGGAGTGGGAGCTGTATCCAGAGGTGTTCAACCTCATCATCCAGCAGTGGGGTCTATGCATCGACCTGATGGCAACCAGAAACAATAGGAAGGTTCCAACCTTCTGCTCTCACTGGGCGGATCCCATGGGTCTGGCAGTGGATGCCTTATCAATCCCGTGGACGTTTCCTCTGGCTTACATCTTCGCTCCTGTTCCTCTGTTGAACAGAGTTCTTCGGGAAACTGCAACTGGAGCGCTGCTCAGTCATTCTGATTGCTCAGTACTGGCCACGACAAGCTTGGTTTCTGGAGCTTCTGGACCTCTCTGTGGCGGAACCTCTTCCACTTCCTCCCCGTCCAGATCTTCTTTTACAGTGTTGCCTCTGGAAAGAAGACGTTCATCGTCTGGCTTTGACGGCTTGGAGATTGAATCCTCAATTTTGAATAGAAAGGATTTTCTTCTGTGGGGGTGGCTACTATGCTTTGTGCCCGCAAGCCTGTCTCATCTAAGGCCTACCATCGGGTTTGGTCTACCTTCCTGGCTTGGTGTGCTGACAGAGACGTGTCTCAGGACTTTGACCTTCCTACAGTTCTTTCCTTCCTTCAGGACGGTCTGGATAAGGGTCTCAGTCTGAGTTCTCTCAAGGTTCAGACTTCTGCGCTGTCTGTCCTTTGTTTGATCAAGTCCATGATTCGTAAGGCTTACAAACTTCGGAAGAAGCCGGTTCCCTTCAGGGTCACGGCTCATTCTACGAGATCTATTGGGGCTTCTTGGGCCTACAAGAACCAGGCCTCAGCTGATCAGTTGTGCAAGAAGGCCACTTGGCCATCTGTGCACATCTTTTGTAAACACTATTGTGTGGATGTGTTGGCATCGGCTTATGCCAGTTTTGGGAGGAAGATCCTGGAGGCAGCCTTGCCCGTCTAAGATCTCCTTGGTTCCTCAGTACTCTTTCACTTTTGAGCCCTGTTGGCTCTAGTTCAGTGTGCTGTGTAACAGTTCATGGGGTTTCTTTTACCCCTGTTCAGTGTCCGTTGACACTTTGCGGTTAGTGTTGAGCTATTTCTGATCTGTAGGTTCAGGCCTGCGCTTGGTCCTTGCCTTTCTTCCCGCCCTGGGGAACTTAATGGTTGGACATATCAAAGTTACCAGTAACCTGTATTGGATGACAGAGAAAATAGGATTTTAGTCTTACCTGTTAAATCCTTTTCTCTTAGTCCATACAGGTTACTGGTCTCCCACCCTGTCAAGGGACCATGCTTGGCGCTCCTGTGGCAGAACGTGGGGGTCCTTTCGGGTTCATGCTCACAGGAGTCTTCCTTTACCTTCTTACTACCTAGTCAATAGTTAGTCTGCAAATCTTACTGGTTGGGGATTGGCTAGCTGCGAGCTAAGGAGAGGAGGTAGGCTCCACCCAGTAGTGACTTCTCAGAATTGATCCTGCCTATTAAAGGGGATGATCGCCTACCCACAGTTACCAGTAATCTGTATGGACTTAGAGAAAAAGGATTTAACAGGTAAGACTAAAATCCTATTTTTTGCATTCAATTCAACTTTTTAATCCCTACAAAATGCTAAATATTTTTGTGGAACATCACTGTCCCTTTAAAGCTTCCCATAATATAGATTTTATGCAATATGTACCTGCTTGAGCTAACCCAGAGGTACTCCAGTTGGTCTGCAAGGAACATTTAACATGTTACAACTTATGATATCACTGCCTAAACCCAAACAAGACAAGTAGGACATCTCCCCTGTATTTCTGGTACAAATGACACCAATTTAGAGACTAAAGGAACATTTTATTGGTGCAGATCATATAGAAGGTATCACAGAACTCTATCACCCTGTGAATTTGGCCTTTACCCTGAGACTCAGAGTCAAACCATGAGAGATCCCAGGTATGCTGATAAGGCCCACTAGAGGCCAAAATGTACTTCTACTGTTTGTGCTATTTCTCTCATACAGTAGGGATTTTCCTGACATTTCAGTGCTAGACCAACTGTGGTGAGGACCACACTGATCTGAATATGGAAATTTCTCCTCTGTAATGGCACGTGACACCTTGAAGAGGCCTCATCCCCAAAAATAAACTACTAAGAGTTATTCGTTCTCAGTGTGCTCTTGTCACGCAGTTTGGTTTTTTTTGTCCATTGTTACTCCATTTTTCTTACTCTTCTTTGTATTTAATAGGACATCTCTAGTTTGTCAACATGGACATTCTTCAACAACCTTATCAGCATATCCAGTTCAATCAAGTCTCTTTGTTACAACATAAAAAATTAAACGTGCCATCAGATGGCTTTCATGGTACAAAAACCTTCCAATTTCCAGTTGCAGAATTACTCCCATTGGCTCAGAATTCTGTCATACTTCAAGCTCAATACATCAAGAAAGTAGTGGGTGATCTTCAGTTTTCTAAGGAGGTTGTAAAAGATCGAGGGTTAGCCTGCTTATCCTACCAAGAATGGGATGCCAATAGCATATACAATGCCTCAGATTTCAAACCACATTTACAGAGAAAAAGAATGATAAATACTCACCCAGTTCATCACAATCCTTGTCACATGAGAAATGCGTTACCTGTCATACAAGTAAAATCAAAAAGTTGCATTGATTTTGGAAAAAGTGTATTGAGGAAATCTCAAGAAAATGAAAAGAGTACTGTTAGTAATTCCCTTATTGATGAGAATCAGAAACCAAAGACTTTTCTAACCGCACCTTCTCTATCTAAAACTGTAAAGAAAAGAAAATCTGGGATTGGTGTTTCTCTTGGTTTATCCAATGACATTTTAGGTTCCAGTGAAAAGGTTTTGAAGATGCTGACGAGGACCACAGCTCAATGGATTGTAGGTCACCATACAGACAATGGCATGCTCAGGGAGAGCTTGTGCCATCGCTATGGACTTAGCGATTGTTCAGAGCTGATCAGTGAAGAGCACATGTCGGAGAAGGACTTTCGGACATTTATAGAGCAAGAAGAGTCTAAACAACAGGATGATCAAGGCGAAGAAGACAGGAAAAAGGAAATGTCTCTTCCTGTTTATTATAAGTAAGAGAGTGTGAGAATTAGATGACTTTATATACATGATTATCATACCTCAAGTCTGGGCCCTATGCACAGAAGCAAAGTGGAGTAGTTTTGGGGCACACCAACTGTACGATCAGCGATAAATAAACTTTTCCATTGATTTAAAGAGATGGTAAAAGTTGTTTGTTTGTTTACCTTTATTACATTGTAGATTACTAAAGAGAATGAATGATATCAGAAATTTAATTCTCAATAGTTTCAGGTATTTAGAATTTAAGATGCCCCTTTCCCTGACATCAGCCTGTTCCCAAGGAAGGGGGCTCGCTTATGCAGTTGAGAGGTTGCTATGTCAACCTGCAAGGTGGTTGTCTCTGTGTGATTATTTTTAATGTGTCTGTCACTGTAACTTAGGCAGATAAACACACGACACAGTACAAGTGAATTTAACCAGTTTATTGAAGCAAATAATAATAATGATAATAATAATAGGAGCGAACACTTCCTCAACCGTGGGGAGACATGCGTAAGGACAGTGTCTAGTCCACTACCCAAACGCTGACACTGAACTGAAGTCGGTACAGTAGATATAAAGAGTACAGAACCAGACTTGGCTGTAACCGACAGATAGGAACCTGGAACGCCAGGAATCAGTAACGGAGCGTACCTGGACAACCTCCAAAGAGGGGTGTCAGACAACAGCTTAGGCAGCTATAGTACCGGAGTAGTACAGAGTGGAGGCCACAAAGTGGAGGCTCATTAACAGACTACTAGAGATGTAGTTGCAATAGAGCAGTGCGGAACTCTGAGCGAGTACTGGGCAGAGACAGCAAGGAATAGTATATGGTTGTGTACCAATAGGCAATGGATTGAGAGATAACAGGCAACACTACCAGTGCGAAGGCAAGAGGATCGCACAGAGCAGAGGCAACTTGCAAAGCTACCAGCAAGGTAGCTGTTGTACCAGATAGGTAGTGCGCACCTACTGCTATACCTGGAGACAAGTGATAGTCAGACAGGAGCGGGGAGTAGCACTCGGGGTCAGACAAGCCACAGTCAAGAACCGGATCGGGTAGTCAGCCACAGCCTAGGTCAGCAAAGAGCAGGTAGTCGGACAAGCCAGAGTCATACAGATCAGATAGAGCAAATGGTCAAAACCAGAACGGATAGTCAGACAAGCCAAGGATCGAGCACCAGGAGATAATGGAAGCCAAGCAAGGGTCAAACGAGCAACACTGGAATACGCACAGAAGCACCACAAAAGGGCAATTAAGCCCAGTTCGCGGGCAGATTATAAGGCTCTCGCCGGAGGGCAGAGCACAATCGGCCACACAGACAGGAGGCTACAAAATAGCGGCGCAACGTCAGAGACGAGCACCCGCAGATAGAGGCAGACCAGAGGATGCAGCTCCAGTCCTAAACCACTGGATAGGAATGCAGGCAAGCAAATCATGGGCACCGTGATAGTGTCCTGTGCACACACACTGAACTTTAGGCAGTGCTCAGTCTCTATTAAAAATATTCACACAATGACAAATGTCTCCATGTGAATGAACTACCAGAAGCATTGCCATGGCATCTGATCAAGAAACAATTCAGCTGGTTCTGTGAAGAATAGGCCCACATCAGGAAAAGAGGTGAATCATAAATTCTATAGCCCTTAAACTATTGAGTATTAAAGAATGTGACTGACATCAGTCGCACACTTTAAGGGGTTAAAATCCTCCATTTAAATGTGTGGACATTTTGGGAATTTGTCATCTGTGATGTTGATGACTTATTCCAGAATTATCCAACGTTTCTTTTGAACGTAGGTCCCATAATATGTTATCAGAGCAGTACAGATGAGATGTCGAGATTAGAAAGCAGTTGCATCGGATTCACTCTCCTTGTTAGCTTGCTCTGTTGTAAAACAATTTTGGGATTTTTGTAGTTTAAAGAAAATTATTCTTTAGAAACGAAGTAGATTTTATTGATTCTGAATTCAGACAGAGCTTATTAAAGGTATAGTAGTATATCATTTTAAATGCAGCTCAGATCGTTCAATATAAGGAATAGTACTGTCGGCTGATGCTTTTATTGTTCAAAGCTGTTTAGTAACGATGTATTTAAATGCTGAAGTTGATCCCTCATGCCCCTTTTGCTGATGTGATGATTTCATTTTGAGATCAGAGACAGGATCACTCAAGGGACAATCTCCAGTTAGTATTAGGTTTAACCTGCCCTCTTTCAACAAGGAGGGCAGGTTTTTCCTTATACTGACTTAGGGAAGGTTGTCCCTTGTTGTGATCTGTCTGGTCAAGCGACCGGACTTCAGATCTAAGGGGAGTTGGCTTCAGAGTGGGAAAAGGGGCATGAGGGATCAACTTCAGCATCAAAATACCCAAAGGCATACTGTAACTCCAGTCCTCAGGACACCCCAACAGTTAGTTTTGTATGGTTATTACCGTTTAAGCATAGGTAGGTCAATCACAGTGTCTGAGCCACCGATTTAACTCTGTGTGATTAAATAGGAATAGCCTTAACACTTTGATTGCTAGACAGGTCTCCAAGGCATTGCTTTGCAATGAGCTGGATACCTCTTTAGCATTCAAGGTGTGAAATACACCCATTTAAATCAATTGTATTTTTTATTTGATTTCTAAGCTACAGTTGTTTTGCTCCAGAATTGCTCACCTGTTGACATTATACTTAAACCCCATAATTTCAGAAAATCCTTGATGGTTAATTAAGTGTATTTTCATGCAGAAACAGAAAGTGTTAAATTGTCAATAAATGACCATGAATCTGCACTGAAGCCAAAACTTTAAACAGATCCGTATGCAGGAAAAGGAGAGCAGGGGTCCTACAACTGTGTCCTACCATGTTTTAAAGAGCATTTGTCACCTTCAAATGTCCTCACCGTAGCGGGCGAATCCATCTTGATATGATTTGGATAATTATTCCTTCCTATGAATTAAGTCCACCCCATTCTGTAAAAACTGATATGTGCTGGCAGACTCAAAAGGATTAAGGTGGAGCGAAGCAATTTCAGGACAAGTGAGTAATTAATTATACAGGCAGAGCCACAGAGATCAGAGAATTCGGCTCTGATGGGATAAAAAAAAGTGTAATTAACTCACTAAGTTGAGTGTTATGATATGCAGCCAATGCACTAAGATTTCTCAAACTTTAAGAGATCTTAGTGCATTGGCTTCATAGAATAATGTAGGACTTGGAGAAGTGATACCACTGGAGAAGTAATCTCTACATTATCACCTCTTTATCACGCCTTAGTGCATATCCCCCATTGCCATTTTTCTGTCATCAAACAGGATTGCAGCTAATTTTCCCCAACCCAGAGAAGGAGAAACTCCTGTTAGCAAAAACAAGACACCAGAATCAGTATCCATCAAACAGTTTGTACTGACACCACCTAAGAAGCTGCCAGATCTGTTGAACCCTAAATCCAGGAAACATGTCTGTTTCACAGAGAATACCTTCAAGGGTCACCTTTATTCAGGTAAACATTGAAATAGTGTATTTTCTGAACTATTAAACAACCTGAGATTGTAACCCCCTTAAAGACTGGCTGATGCAGAGTGTGGTTGGCCGTTAAGGACCACGGGGCATTTCTTTGTCTCTAATAGATTCCTGGGTCACCAAGTGGCATGCAGCTGCATGGTGAATCCGAAATCCGTGACGTGACAGGACCAAGTGTGACGGTCCTGGCACGTCAAGGGTCCCTAAGGGTTTAACCCTTTGCATACTAGAGTGGTGTTCCTTTAAGAAATAGGAAATGTGGAGAAGTCAGGTTCATATTGATTAAGTAGTTACTGTACATTAGAGAAAATATCGCAAAGGATATTTCACATGGTTTATGCTGCAGAGTAAAACAACTATAATCCAGCTGCTAAAAGATGTTATTACATAGTAATATAGTTGATGAGACTGAAAAAAGACATGCATCCATCAAGTCCAGCCCATGCCAGAAACACCCCTGTTGATCCAGAGGAAGGCAAAAAAAAAAAAGCCCTCTGAAGCCATTTCCAATTTAGCCCCAAGTAGGTAAAAAAAATTCCTTCCTGACTCCAAATGGCAGTCAGATATTTCTCTGGATCAACAACCTATCTGCATTGAAGCCAACTGTCATAATGTTCAATATTGTTCTGTGCTAGAGAGGCAGCCGTTGCTTTTTTGAAAGCAGTTACATTATCTGCAAGTACAACATCCTTTGACGAAAGTTTAGACAGTGCTACGCAAATAACAGGAGCAGCCATATTATTATTTTTACATTTGTTTTCAAGGGGCTGGTAAAACTGTGCATCAAAAGACCAGAGACAAGAAGAGACACAGTGAAAGCCACAGTAGATATGGTAAACATCTCCAAGAATTGTTGCCTAAATCTTACAAACAATGGAGCGTCATGGACGCAGATGCAAGTAACGCTGCAAACCATCTATTACCCTATTCTAGATGAATGTCTGTGGCCGGTGTGCTGAGAAGAACTGTAATAATTCTGGAGCAACCAACTGCACCATAGGGGACAAATAAACTTTCCCCAAATTCACATTGATTTTAAATGGAGCTTTTAAAGTGGAACCATCACTCAAATTAAAGTGCCCACAAATAATTATTCATATAGCGATACGCATAGAAATACTAGTATTGTCTAGAATAAGTCCAGCGTTATTAAAAAATCCTATTTGGTCTGAGATGAACAGGTAGGCATTAGTGCAGACATGTTGCTTTGGAGGCATCTGTGTGCCGTTCTCCTCCAGGATTGGTGAGAAGGAGTTGCATTGTACCTTAAGGTACAAGAAGTGACTGACAGTTCAGGGCGCAGCTGCCGCTACAGCAAGAAGCCTGGCCGTCAGTTTCTGAACCAGATAGATTTCTTAATAATGCTGTACTTATTCAGGATAATACTAATATTTCTATGGTCATCGCTATATGAGTAATTATTTGGGGGGCACTTTAATTGGAGTGATAGTTCAGCTTTAATCCCTTGGATGCTATAAAGGTTGTTAACATATTGCAAAGTATTCAAAGTGTTAAAAAAACCCATATAAATCAAATGAGATTTTACTTGTCCCCTGTGGTGTGATTGGTTTTCCCTAGAATTGCCCTAATTAGGTGCTTGTAATGGTTTACCATCATATTGTCTAATACAGTGATTTCCAGCCTTAGTCTTCTATACACACCAACATGACAGATTTCAACCCTTTGAGTGCCAGAGGGGTACACAACGGATTGCCCATAATCTACTTTGGGAATAGTTACCTGGAACTTTGGAATCATGGGTAAAACTTTCTGTCTGTGTTCTAACCATATAGGAAGCTCTGCCCATGATTATAGAGGGGCCATGTGAACATTCTCAAGGTAGTAAAATGTCCTCAATCAGTTACAGACTGTAATAGCGTTCAAATGCAAAAACAGTAAATAGAAATACCTGACTGCAATTTGAACAACACCTAACTAGAAAATATAAAGGGAGAGCGCTAAATAATATTGATAAGTAAATATAAAAGAGATCATAACTATTATTAACCATCCCCAACTAATTTAATAAGATGTATAGTGACACAAAGACAATGTGTAATTATTTAAAGATGCATCTTTAATACAGAAATATCTAAATACATAAAAAAATCTGAATACACATATATAATAAGATACACTGTATCTGAATGCTCAAATAGAAGCTAAAAGTCCACTAGTGGTACCACAAAAATAGTTCAAATAAAATATAATTGCCCAGAGACAAACTCAGTTTGAATGGGGTGCCGCCAGAGGGGCATCTGCAGTAGGGAGAAGTTATACCATTACGGGATGAAGATTCTTATTTACCAGCTCTGGGCAATTATTATATTTTATTTGAACTATTATAGTGATACCACTAGTGGACTTTTAGCTTCTATTTGAGCATTCAAATACAGTGTATCTTATTATATATGTCTTATTATATATATGTGTATTTTGATTTTATGTATGTATTTAGATATTTCTATATTAAAAAGATTCATCCTTAAATAATCACACATTGTCTTTGTGCCACTATGCATCTTATTAAATCAGTTAGGGATGGTTAATAATAGTTAAAGGGATAGTAATACTTCGTTTTAACTTTATTTTATTTTGTAGGCATTAAAAAAATATGAAGAATGATATAATGCTTATCTCTCAAACCTTTATGGTTTGAGAGCTATTCACAAGCAAAGTTTCCCCTCCCGCCCCTTTTACCTAGTGTAAGCCATCTCTTCTCAGATGGGGATCTGGTTGTAAGACCAGACAGATAACAGCAGGGGACATTCTTCTTCCTATCAGAACAATGAAAGCCCTTCCCCCCTTGACAAGTTTTTCAGGTTTTTCCTTATCTTAATTGAAGATTGTCCCTCTCTGCAGTCTACCTGGGCACCTCCCTTCTGAACTGGCTGAACAGGGAGGGGAAACTTTGCTTGTGTATATCTCTTAAACCATAAAGGTTTGAGAGATAAGACTTATATCGTTCTTAATGTTTTTTTAATGCCTACAAAATAAAATAAAGATAAAATGAAGTATTACTATCCCTTTAAGATCTCTTTTATATTTATCTCCCTTTATATTTCCTTTTTTTCCCCCACTTCCACATTGTCCACCTCAATGCTGTTCACCCCCACACTGCCCACCCTGTCCATATTTACACTGTCCACTTCCACATTGCCAACCCACATTGTGCTACCTTCTGACCCCTGGCGTCATGGTGTGGCAGCTGAGTTGGTGGCATTGTGAGTTGAGCCTTGTGCAGTTCTCTGCAGTCCTGATCCAATTTATTGGTGCCCCCTATGCGGCCCATGATGATGACGTTGCGCATGGTACTCGTGCAATCTTCAGCTGGCTTCACTTCACTGAGTCTCAATAGACTCAATGAAGAGAAGCTGAATGGTGATCCGGGGATGTTTCTGGGGACAGATTATCTCCGGGGACAGTAAGCTGAATCCGGAACTGTCCCCGGAAACTGGGGACGTCTGGTCACCCTACTGTTGCTATAATATGACAACTGGAGTAGAGGATCTCTGGCCTAATTTATTGTCCCCTTTTGTCAATATTGGTCTGCCATGGAGACCTGAAAGGGACGCCCTTCGCTGCACTGCTCTTCCAACTCCTCCAATGTATAAGATGGAGACAAGTTCAGGATTACCAGCAGCTGTGAAATTGCATCCTCAGGATGGAGAGAGAGAGAGGCTGAGAAGGCACATCAGGTCCCTCTGAACGACAGACGAGTCCTGCGGAATATAATGAATCAGTGGAGAAGTGCCTGGATGCTGGGTGAGTAGATACTGACTAGCAATAGGTCTAAGGACCAGAAATGTGCTCAATGCATTGCATTACACACTCCTCTGGGCCTTAAAGGTTAAATGTATATAGAAGAACTAATGCCTCCTAATAATCACCCTACATTACCTTACTATGACCATGAGATCTTAAAGGGATAGTAATACTTAAAATGTAAAACAAAATAGGATGTAAGGTTTATTCCCTGACTAAAACAAGAGTACTCCCACTGTTGAAAGGTGTTTTATTCAAAAGTTATTAGAGCTCAAACTTGAATTTTCTAGGTGCAGTACATAGTGGCTTGAAATTGTACAGTGGCGCAGTTGCTACCCCATCCTATGGAGATTTATGGTCAGCTGACCAGAGCTGTCCATAGGATGGTGTAACAACAGCGCCACTGTACAATTTCAGTCCACTGTGATACTGCACCTAAAAATTTCAAGTTTGAGCGCTAATAACTGTTAAACAAAACATCTTTCAGCAGTATCACGATACATAGTGAAATATTCTAATTGACTTATGTGTCTATAAAGGTGCCAGCTGGCAAGATGCCACCCTGGAGCAGCTGAGGAGGGATCTCAGTAGTGTGCACAAGACCTCTAAAGTCACCGCTCTTGTTACCATTGCGTCCGCAGCGCTGGCCCATCTGGAGGACGAAACAAAGGCCCAGGAGATGGGTGAGTAGGAACCTGTCATGAGAGCACTGGTGTTAGAGCTAGAGTTAACTCAAAAGGTTAAGGGGGAACTTTGCCCTTCACATAAATGGCTCTTAAAGTAGAACTATCATCCTATAGAAAGTAATTGTCCCAATATTTATGTATATAGCGATATGCATCTTAACAGTTCGATTATCGGGCACAAGTACCAAAGATCTGAAGTAATCTTTCTTTTTCCTGAGACTGACGACCAGGCTTCTTGCTTTAGAGACGCCTGCGCCCTCAGTCTCTTCCAGTACCTTAAGGTACCATGCAATGCCTCTTAGAGGAGACCTGGAAGGACAGCGCAGGCATCTCTGAGCCAAGATGTCTGTGTGTATACCTGGGCGCCAGTCTCAGGAGAAGGATTACTTCAGAACTGGGTACTTGTGCCGGATAATAGCGCTGTTAAGGAGCATATCGCTATATACCTGACTAGTTGAACAGCCGTATACATGGGCCACAGTGCCACGCAGCAACGGCCACAGTGCAGTTATGCACAGTAGAGACTGCCCGTGCTGCGGCTGATAACGGAGCGGGGTGATCCGAATTCAGACTGTAGTTCGTGAGCACAGAAGGGATACGGTCTGAATTTGGAGCGCCCCGCTCCGTTATCAGCCATGGCGCGGGCAATCTGTACTGCGCATGATGCAGCACTTGCAGTGGTCTGTGCTGCGCATGACAGCTTCTAACAAACATACATTAGCTAATTATTATATAGGATCATTGGGGAATGACTTTATATGGGTGATAGTTCCACTTTAATTTGTTTCATTGAAGGACTTGCCTTGGAATCTGTTCATGTAACAGTCAGTTATTCCTTCTTACTGTGTTTTTTGTTTGAACTCTCTGTACTCTGTAACTGAAAAGAGACAAATTACTGCCAAGCAAAGGTTTTCATGGCCCTTCATAATCACGGGCAAGGCTTTCCCAATCAGATAGATAAAGTCTATTGTTGGGAGGTGAAAACTAGCCTAAAATAGTACACAGTAAATACAAGTAACTGCAAATACAATGCAAAAATATGTATACATAGAAACAACTGACTGCTGTATTAAAGAATCCTAACTGTGTATATGTTTTTGTTAAGCATAAGAACCACTTATTCCTACAGAAATGGTTCCTCTTTATAAGAAGAATAGAGAATGATAATATGTCCTCATCAATCCAATAAAGTTCTTTTGAATATCAAATGTTCATCCCCTTCTCTTCTGGATTTTGCAGCCCCATCAGTCACCTGGAACTTAGTAGTGCAGCATTAGGGGAGATGCACTAAGGTGTGATAAAGAGGAGATAAAGTGGAGATGACTTCTCCTGTGAGATCACTTCTCCAGTTCCTATGTTATTCTATGGTGTAGATAAAGTGGAGGTGACTTTTCCTGTGAGATCTCTCCCACTTAAAGGGGCTCTATCACCCCTATGCATGTTTGTCTAAAACTTTATTTTATATAGTGATTAGGTTGAAAATGTTTTTCATTTTTTAAAATAGAATTGTTATTTTGCCGAAATTAAACGTCTAGAGATTACCCTGCGGCTTCCTTCCGGACAGATGTGGTTACCTGCTCTGTACCGCAGTCTGTCACTCTGCCTCTGCTCCCCTTCCTCTATCCAGCCTCCTCCAATGACAGAGGCTTTCTGCCTGTAAGCTGGAGCAGTCTCTGGTCATTGGACGACTAAGAAACTCCTGCTGTCAGCTGTAAGGGGAGGAACTTTCAATGCTTATATCTCTCAAACCATAGCGGTTTGAGAGATAAGGTTTGCGCCATTAAGCTTGTTTTTCCTCCTCTACAAAACTATAACAAGTTTTTATGGGACATTACTGCGCCTTTAAATGAAAACAGTTTTCAGTCTAATCGCTATATAAACTAACGTTTTAGACAAACATGTATAGGGGTCGGTAGATCCCCTTAATAAAAATTCAGAGATGCTCTCCCCAAAATAGATACCCACAGGGGAGGATTTTAGTGCTGATAGCCTCCTTATATAAATATCATTCTTATTGGCCTCTCCAAACACAAATGTCACTCTACCCTTGTGCCAGTGGTGCTTGTATCATGATACATCCATCTATAAAAAATACAGAAATATACCTAAATGTCAGAAAATTAGATTCATGGGAATGCACTTGTCTATATAGTGCACTTTCTGGAAAATCCTTCTTGGTTTCTCTCTTTGGCCTGATCAGAGGCAGATGCAATGGATTCTGGGTAAAGAATTGGACCAGTGTTGTACTAGGCATTGTGGGGGCAGGTGGAGGATAGCAAAGGACTTTCCCCAAGGTACCTAGAACCTACTGAGTCCTGGGGCAAATTCTCCCACTTGGATGCGGGGCCCTTGCACAACTGAGCCTTGTGCTACTTCTGTAGTTTTCCCCCTGGATTTCAAAAAAACATACTCTAGGTATATTTAGTCCATATCATTGGTCCTCAATCTTTTTTCACTTGAGGCACCCCTAATACGTATTTCTAGGATTTTCAGAGCACCTTTACAATTTATATATATCT
Source organism: Rhinophrynus dorsalis (assembly GCA_037306005.1). Classification (NCBI taxonomy): domain Eukaryota; kingdom Metazoa; phylum Chordata; class Amphibia; order Anura; family Rhinophrynidae; genus Rhinophrynus; species Rhinophrynus dorsalis. The sequence continues at coordinate 88,664,708 of CM074728.1, read as the reverse complement.
ATCAAGGGAGTAATCAAGGGGTTATTCTTACATCTTACAGTCAGAAGCACAGATAAAATCTTGTTGTGTATAGCAATTTCCTTAAATGTAAATTTAAAACTCAATGGCCCATCGAAGAGATTAAGCTAATTCTGGACCTTCTGATCAAAGAGGTTTTACAATTACTTCTTACTTACTAGTACACATTTATGACAACTTTATACCCCTTTGTTTTATATTAAAGCAGTAAAAGCAAATGGACCACCAGCTGTTCCTGCTGTGCCAGCAGACATGCTGCCTCTCATATCCAAAGCCCTGAGCGATGAGGATGCCCTTGTGAGGATGGCAGCAACCCTGTGTCTTTATTTCATCTGGGAAGTAAGCGACGAGTCGAAGAAGATCATGTTCAGCGCCTTAGATAATGGTATGCACCCTTTCTGCTTCTCTTACACTATCTTATTGAGTTTTATGGTCAACTGATCTGAGCTGTCCATAGGATGGTGTAGCAACAGAAAAAGCACAGAAGACAGCGCACAAAAAAGCACCTCTAAGTGTAGTATATTAGGTGAATATTAAAATAAGTACCAAAAAATAAAGCATAAATACATATTTATTGATTAAAATGTTAAAATCAAAAAGGTACAGTCAAAGCTAAGCGGTGATAATAAAATATTAAACCATGGATCTGGATAGATCCTTTGTTATAGTATACACTATGTGATAGTCTGACTCGGGCGGGACTTATTGGTGGAAGATGATTACCATAACTGTAATTACTCATTTTATTGAAGACTTATGATCGCTATCTCTGGAAGTGAAGTGCAGCACCAGAACTGAAAAGCAATTTGTGAAGTCGGCGAACCAGGGGGACTGAGCGGAATACGGGAGTCACTGAACCCGCCACCGAAGTGTACTTATTACGGGCCCTCTTACAAGAAACTTTCCGGTGAGCGCATAATGTTAAATGAACTCCAGGTTGTTATGTGAAACATGTACTATGCTGTATAATTTATGAGAACTGGACGAAGTCCAACAGACTCCGTAGTCAGCCATCTTCCACCAATAAGTCCCGCCTGAGTCAGACTATCACATAGTGTATACTATAACAATAGGATCTATCCAGATCCATGGTTTAATATTTTATTATCACCGCATAGCTTTGACTGTGCCTTTTTGATTTTAACATTTTAATCAATAAATGTGTATTTATGCTTTATTTTTTGGTACTTATTTTAATATTCACTTAATATACTACACTTAGAGGTGCTTTTTTGTGCGCTGTCTTCTGTGCTTTTTCTCTTCCATATTGACCCGAGTGGACTCCGGGAAATAAGACAGCAGCCAAACCCTCTTGATTTACGAGATACAAGAAACACTTGAACTTTTCCTCTACTGATTGAATCATCAACCAACCATCATCCATCAATTTTCTCACTCATTCCATCCATTTATTCCACTTCATATCGAGACCTTTCAAGGACTAACTTCTCTTCATCTTTCATTCATCATCACTTACCTCACTTGGACCATAATAACAAACTCTCTATGCATGACTAACCTTTCTTTCATCTTGTGAGCATATCAGTAAATTCATTGACTTATAATTAATCCATCACCTTTTTACACGCTTGGTGACCACTGTATGTATGATTAATCTTTTACTCATTTTGTGGGTTAGATGGTGTGTATATTTGCAAATTCAATGATCTAATGCCATTTTAATTCTGTAAGATTCTTTGTGCGGCTTTTACCAACACAGACTTTTCACATTGTTGCCTATTACTGATATGTACACTATAGATCCACAGTGAGCGCCACTTCATATATATTTTTCCGATGGCGTAGCAACAGTGCCACTGTGCAATTTCAGGCCATTGAGATACTGCACCTAGAAAATTTGCATTTGAGCTGCAATAACTTTTGAAAAAAGCACCTCCCAGCAGTGGGAGTGCCCTTGTTTTACTCAGGATGATAAACCCTACTCTCTCTATTTCTTTCTTTCTTTTTTTACATATTAAGTGTTACTCTCCCTTTAAATAGTTAGAAAATATAATAACAGTAGCACCATAAGATTCTCTGGTAGTATGCCAAGTAGGAGAGGAGTACAGGGAAAACTGTTCTCCAGCTTAGGGTGACCAGAACTCCCCTTTAATAGGGGACACATATGAAAAATGCATACTGCAGGGCTGCTTTGATTTCAGCGCAGTCCTGAAATATGCCTATTACCTGTGTGTTCCTGGTTAAAGGTAAGGTCTGGTCACCCTACTCCAGCTTGCACAGACAACTCCTTTGGGCAGTGCTGGGCAACCTGAGGCCCTCCAGCTGTTTTGGACTAAAATTATTCTGAACAGCCTCAAACAATCCAATACAATTTATATCATGGAGGGTTTATTTGAGGAGCTGAAAATTGTGGACTAGGCATAAATTAGCATGCAATCCAGCGAACATACCTGGGAACTATGACTTTTGCACTTCCCGGAGGGGAGTCCTGTGGTGCCAGTTGGGGAAGAAAAATTATGAGATTTGCGTACAAAGGGATGAGGCTTAATTGCGAGGGGGAGGGGGTTAATATACATGAACAAAGCAGAAGGAATAGGCTGGGGAATTAGGAGAAGTGGGCAGGAAATGAGAGGAACAGACTGGGAAGAAACAGAAGTGGGAAGAGTTTGGCTAAAAACTCCCCACATCCAGAGAATCAGCCTCTGCCAAAGAGACCTGGTAATTAGCAGCAAAAACCGGAGTCTCCATGGCAAATCCAGAGAGTTCCCAGCTATGCCAGTGAACTAATAATCTAGATAATGCAGGATTTCCTCCCTATACAGTAAATATACCTTTCCAGGTACGGATGCAGACAGTTGGGCAGCTGCTCAGTGCCTGGCTCTGGAAGGAGAACACAGTCACCCAGTGATCAGGAGGATCCTTATTCAGCTGTTTGATGTGGGTAATGAGGAGACAGTGGAACAGGCCTGTTTTATACTGAGCAAACTCAGCACGAGAACGGTAAGTCATGGATAATGGCCGTGTGTCGCAACCCTTCTATGGTGGTCAGGAGAGAAAGCACACACAGGGCCGTATACACAAAAAAACATGGAGCAAACCAACAACACTATAGGGGATTTATAAAAAACCCTTTTGACTTAAATTAGGGTTTTTAACATCTTGAATACTAGAATCCTTCAACCCATTTGTGGAGAAAAGCATCAGAGACTTCCCTGACGTTCACTGGGATAAATGCCCCAAATAGATCAATGTGAAATGGTGAAATTTGTATTTGTCCCCTACGATGCAGTTGTTTTGCCCCACGCCTCCTTAATAGTCTCACTGTTGGATTCAGGGCAAAAGATAAAGGAGCAGGCCCCTTAAAGGGGAACTCTCACCCCAACTAAAGTCCTCCCCACCTAATTAGGCATCTAATGATAAGCTTAAAGGGATAGTAATACTTGAAAATAATTTTATTTTATATTGTAGCCCTTAAAAAAACATGAAAAATGATATAAATCTTATCTCCCAAACCTTTATGGTTTGGGAGATATTCATATGTAAAATATAGTAAAGTTCTCTTTTCCTGGCTGTTTCAGCCAAGTCTGCCATCTAGTGGACAGATTTGGAATTCGGTCCACATAGCAACCAGCAGCTCTTTAGCAGTGCCGAGATCACGATCTTTGAAAATAACTACTTAATTGGAACTGTGTACAAAGTGTGCCTGGCTTGAAAGCACACTTTGTAGACCATTCCAATTAAGAAATTATTTTTAAAGATCATGATCTCAGCACTTCTGGAGAGGCACTAAAGGTTTGGGAGATAAGACTTATATCATTTTTCATGGTTTTTTAAGGGCTACAATATAAAATAAACTTATTTTCAGGTATTACTATCCCTTTAACAAATTGTTATGCAGAATAAAGACCAGGTTAGTCAGAAATCCTTCCTCAGCCGACACTGACGGCCAGGCAACAGCGTTCTTTTTTTATTCCTTTAACCAATAGGAGCTTTGTGTAATTCTGAGCTAACATTTAATTTATATAACATTATGCGCCCACATCAAGGTTCACACAGTACTATGAACTTTTGCCTACAACAGCTTCACAAAATTTACTCCCTGCTTCATACAATGCTGAATTTTCACATCTAGCTTCTCACAATGCTGAGTCTTCATACAATAGATAGTGTTGTGTGACCCAGACTGAAGGATAAGGAAGCAGTATGTATAGATGTTAATTAGTTCTGTTCAAAGCTAAACGTACCCCTCCACTTGTTATCAGACATGTCCCTAGCATGTGGGCTCTTCTTAGATTCATTCATAGCACAGTGTGTAGTAATACTGGTCCAGAACATAAACTAATTAGCATAATGTGCCATACTGTGCTACCAAATAGTACATTTTAATTCCTAAAAAACTATTTATATTACAAGTAAATGGCTAGCAGAACATAGAGGCAGATTTTAGTTCTCTTTCAAATGAACCAAACTTATCTTAAGGTAACTCTGAAAACATTTAAATCAGGAGTAATCAATCTCTGGACCTCCAACTGTTGGGCATTACAACTCCCAGCTGTTGGGAGTTGTAGTCACCCACCTCTGTAAGTGCAAAGATTGACTACCTGATTTAAAGAAGATTCTTGAACACTGTGCAGTTTGTCTGCTCCCCAGCTCTGTTTGGCTACTTCAGTATCCCGGAGTACATAGCTATTCCCTCTCTTCCTTTAGAACCTGGTCCATGCAATGCTGGGGGGTGCTCTGACCAATCGCAATTGGAGGGACAGAGTTGTAGCCTGCAGAGCTCTCTCTCAGCTCAGAGGAAGTGTCAGTCGGGTGAGTATCATATCAGTAGGCTGCAATAATTTTTTAGAATCCAGCACAGGTCTACCGACTACTGCTATATGTTTCAATTTACATATTGGTTAAAAGGACACTAAACCATAATTCTAACAAAAAATAAATACATATCTATATAAATATAAAAGAAGAAACATGTGTGACTGCCACACACACCCAGAGGCGGCAATAAGGAGGATATTGAAATCTTCTCCCTACTGCCTGTCATGGAGATACAGGGTGTGTGATTTTTAGGCCCCTTTGCTATTCCTGTCAAAATCTCTGCAAGGAATTGGCTCACCCTCAAGTTCCATCTGAATAAAAAAAAAATTTTTTAAAAATGGCCGACTGTCTCTATGGCAAAAACCTGCTCCTTCCCCCTATCCTCTGTCCATTCGCCTATTCAATAGTAAGTATCATCCATCCATCCATAAACATGACCTACTTCTTCACACTGAGCGCCATTACAGTCTGCCCCCTACCCGCTACACACACACTATCCCTTTGAGTGCCAACTCCGCTAGCCCTACACATAGGGAGAAGAAACCCAAAACAGACCCTAAAAAGAGGAACTCAAACATGCGCACTCTGCATCTCTGTCTCAATTCTGCCGATATATATATTTATCTTATTCGGTTTTCATCATCTTGTTATACAGCGACTCCGCTTTGCTTTAGATATGTTTATTTAAATTTATACTTAGGTATTAGTAGATATAATCCTTTTATCGTCACATGATTGTCCTTTACACGTGAGCTGGTTTCGATCTACTATTGGAGGTTTATGCACATTTAAATGGAGCAATTCCACCCACAATGCATCCCCTGACGAAGCCTCTCGGCGATATGTGTTGGTTTGTGTGGGTTGAGGAAATATCTAGGAGGTTTTTTTTTTTTTTTTTCTTTTGCTGTCTACCGTGAATATATTTTTTTGACCTGTGGTGTTCTGTACTGATAAGTATTGTCTTCTTTACCTGTTACAGATTGTAGTATTTTGCATATTACACTTGGCACTTTAGTTAGTTTGCACTTTATTTGATATATGGTCTATTTGCATTATATGTGGGTCATCTTAGAGGTTTAGACTGGATATTGTCACTCTCCTCTTTAATATATATTTAGATATGGTTTATTACCATTTGATTTTAGAGTATGAGAGTATTTTAGGATTATTTTGAACCTCCTGTTGTTCTCCTCCTGTGTTTTTAAAGGGGAACTACCACCCCACAATAACTTAACCTGCATTCATTCTTCATCTGGCGACTAGCTGCTTAGTAGCGCTAGTTGCCAGAAATATTACCTGGTTCCGAAGATTTTGGCGTTTTACCGATGCTCACAGGAGCAGGAAGCACGGACATCTCATCACAGTTAACCTGAATGCAGGTTAAGTTATTGCGGGGTGGTAGTTCACCTTTAAATGTTTTATATTAAATTCTTTTTGTATTATGTCCGATAAAGTTATATATATTTTTTGCATTTGTGACTTTGATTGAGTGCCCCTTTTTAGAGTCTTTGCTGTTTTGGGTTTCTTCTCCCTATGTGTATGTTATAGTGTTTCTTTAGACCCTGAGTGCATCGGACTATTCTTAGTCTTTATTAGATCATAGTCTTTATTTTTAGTACTAGTGCTGACCAGGTCTCTCTGTGTTGTGAACTCCGCTAGCCAAACACAAAAAGCAATGCGTTGCGTACCCCTCTGGCACTCAAAGGGTTAAAAACTGTAGTCCCTGGTCAAGAAATTAAAAGCACCATTGATATCAGTTGGGATTTAGAGAATTCTTATTTGTCCCCTGTGCTGCAGTTAGTTTGATCCTGAACAGGACCACTTTAACTTCCTGATTACAGCCTATAGTGTCCTACTGAGCAGTACCATTTAGTAGTCCCACTCACTACTAATCGCTTTGATTCCCTGCAGGATGTGAGAAATAAGCTTAACTACGTGATGTGGGAAGATTGGAGTCCGGCCGTGCGGGAGGCTGCAGCAAGAGCCCTGGGAAAGATGGGTCATTGGAAGGAGATACATGACCAGATCAGGTAGGTGCATGGAGAGCATTTACCACACCTGGGAACTTTCCATACCTGACCCGTAGACTACGGTTTTTATACTAAATTACCGGGTCTCCAGGGACAGAGGCTGATTCTCAGGGCTCAGTGAATTCCCTTGTAACTCAGTCAACTTCTCTGCCAGCACAGTTAACGGACCTTGCAAAATGTGCCACTGTAAGTCAAAAAAAATTGTACTGTTTTAAAAATGAGCCGGTGATGTAACTTCAGGACGGGCTTCAGCACAACTCTGCCCACAACCTGTCAATCTTCATCTGTTCCCTCCCCAAGTAACGCCTCGTTCCAACCTCCAGTGATGACAGAGGCCTCCTCCATGTGAGCTGGAGAGGTATTTTGCCAATGAGAGCGCTCCAGCTCACATGGAGGAGGCCTCTGTCATCACTGGAGGTTGGAACGAGGCGCTGCTTGGGGAGGGAACAGAAGAAGATTGACAGGCTGTGGGCAGAGTTGTGCCGAAGCCCGTCCTGAGGTTACATCACCGGCTCATTTTTAAAACGGTAAATTTCACCATAGCCTGCATTAAATACAAGAATTAAAAAACCCACACAGATTACATGTTAACGCTATAAGAAGATTACATAGAGACAAACATTTATAGAGGTGAGAGACCCCTTTAATTAGTTCAGTCTATACACCTAAATAACTCAGAAACTAATTTTCTAAATAAAAATTAAGTGATACAAAATATGTGATTTTGAAAGCTCTAACTTTATTTTAGATGCTAAGGTCCCTTTAAGGACCAGAGAGGAATGCAGTGCACCTGTTTGGCCTTTAAAGGGTTAGTTAGCTGTTGGCTGGATTCTCAGCAGGCATCGGTACATAAATGAACTCTAGGACTGCTGGTGAAAAGTAAAACATGTCACAATGAAATTATGAAGTTACTAATCACCTTTCTAACCTCAGGAAACATTTAGAGTGTGACTCGTGGAAGGCAAAAGTGGATGCCCTATCTCTCATTAGCTGGCTACAGATTATGACAGCTCAGCTATTGCATGGATTCCTCCAGTGCTTCTCTGATGACTTTGTAGCAGTCCGCCGACAAGCCTGCCTGACAGCTGGTTCATTACAGATCAAAGATGAGATGGTCAGTGAAAAAAATATCCCAGTAGCAAAGAGAACCAAACAGAGGATTTTGTTTTGGCTCCTGAAATGTGTAGCTCAGTAGTGCTACTTGGCAATAACTGTAACCCTTTGAGTGCCAGGGGGGTACGCAATGCATTGCAAAGCAATGCGTTGCGTACCCCTCTGGCACTCAAAAGGATTAAGCTCTTGAGGCCCAGAGGGGATAGCAACACTTTACAAGCAATGCATGATATGAAACTATAAATGAGAGTTCCAAGTATTACACTGCAGCAGTGGTTCTCAGAACTTTAGTGGCAGCTGAACCTTCCAACAAAATCATTATGGAACCATAACAACCGAACCATTTGACCCCATGGATGACTTAGGACCCAATACATTGCTTCACAATGCATTGGAGACCTTTGCAGCATCTAAGGGATTAATGTAATATCAGTATTAATTGTATCAGAATGCTTGGTTGTACAGGAAAGTGCCACATATTCACTGGTAGCCACAGAACCACACATGCACCGTCTACTCCAGCCTTGCTTCACCATCCACTGGTAGCCACAGGACCACACATAGACTGTTTGGCAACCCGGCATTTCTCCACTGTCCATTAGTAGCCACAGACCCACACATACACTGTCTGACACCCCGGCCTATCTCCACTGTCCATTGGTAACCACAGACCCACACATACACTGTCTAACACCCTGGACTTGTTCTATTGCCACTGGTAGTCACAGAACCACACATACACTGACTGACACCCCAGCCTTGTTCCGCTGCCCACTGGTAGTTACAGAACCCCACATACACTTCCTGACACCCCAGCCATGTTCCACTGTCCACTGGTAGTCACAGAACCACACATACACTGATTGACACACCAGCCTGGTTTCCCTGTCCACTGATAGTCACAGAACCACACATACACTGATTGACATACCAGCCTGGTTTCCCTGTCCACTGGTAGTTACAGAACCACACATACACTGTCTGACACCCCAGCCTTGTTCCACTGTTAATAACAGAACCACACATACACTGACGGACACCCCAGCCTTGTTCCACTGTCCACTGGTAGTCACAGAACCACACATACACTGATTGACACACCAGCCATGTTCCACTGTTAATAACTGAACCACACATACAATGATTGACACCCCAGCCTTGTTACACTGTCCAATGGTAGCCGCAGAGCCCCATATACACTGACTGACACCCCAGTCATGTTCCACTGTTAATAACAGAACCACAGGTACACTGACTGACACCCCCTGTCTTGTTAATAGAAAATGCAATAAAAGACTAATTCTTATGGGCTGGACAGGTGGATGTGTTGTTTCAGCAGCTAACAGGAACCATCAGATGCCTCTTTGGAGAGAAGGGGGTGGTGGGACTAGCAGCGATGTATTAGTAAAAGACTTAGCATCGTAGTTCAAACTGCTGGTGTGCAGGCAGTCACAATTATTTTCAGTTTCAGCCAGTCTTTATATTAATAGTTACCAGAGGAACAGCATGCAGAGACTTTTTTTTGTGAAAACAGAGTAGTTTTATTCGTCAATGATTCAGTCCTTTGATGGACCTTAATCAAGACCACTGCATGACGTTCTTCTGAAAACTAGGGAAAAAAACAAATTATATATGTGTGTGTGTATATATATATATATATATATATATATATATATATATATATATATAAAATATATATAATCACAGTGGCCTCATTTGGTGCACTCCCAGTTATGTTTGGAGACTAGTCTAAGCAGGTCTATTTCTCTTTTGTTCTAGGTCCTCAATTGCCTCTGTCAGCTCATTCAGAATGATCCAGTCTGGAAAATTCAGGCGTGTGCCATTAAAGGTCAGTGATAAGCAAGCCATATCTCGTCTTTTCATAGTTCCTGGTGGATGGAGACCATTCAGAACTTATGTTTAACCCTTTGCATGCCAGAGATGTTTGATTCTCAATGTGTTGGAGATGCCTCTAGGATCCAAGGGACTTATTGTGGTGAGCAACCAACCAAAGAAGTCCTTACCCCTGGATGCTAATATAGAAACCGGGCATGGAGTAGAGGCTGCCTGTCTCTCAGCAGTGTACATATTATATATATATATATATATATATATATATATATATATATATATATATATATATATATATATATATATATATATGGACATGACATGCACAACTGATTGAAGATTTTATCTCTTGAACAAAAATATGACGGCAAAATTAATAATTATTATTTTCTGGCTTTAGTAAGGTAAGGGGGGATGGTTATTATTAGCGGTGCTGGTTCTCCATTAAGGTCTTGGACAAGCGAACAAGTAACCCATTGATCGCCAGAGATTTATCCAACGTGGCACTAAAAAGGTTAAAACTGAAATGTGTCAATAATATGGACACAAGCTGTGTGTCAGTGGGATTGCTGATTTCCTAAACTGCTTAATCCTGTAAGTGCCAGAGGGTTATGTACTGAATTGCTTCATAATGCATTGCATGCTCCTCTGGAACTCAAATGGTTAAAGTGATAGTAATGTTTCACAAAAAAAAGCACATGGAGAGTTTTATTTCAATACTGTCAGAGTTGTAGTTCAAGAGTAATTGAATGATAAAGTATCCTCCTCCCTCCCCTTTACTGATGTAACACTGCTCACCACAGAGCAGCAAGACTGTCCGGATGGATCACAGAGAGGGACAGTCATCAGTGATCATAAGGAAAAACCTGTCAAGGGGGGCAGTGTTTTCCTTATGATCACAGTAAGAAGATTGTCCCTTGCTGCTACCTGTCCGGTCAAGTGACCAGATTACACATCTGAGGGGAGGTGGCTTACACTAGGCAAAAAGGGGTGGGAGGGGGATACTTTATCATTCAATTACTCTTGAACTACAACTCTGACAGTATTGAAATAACTCTCCATGGCCCAAATACTATGAAAATTAATTGGAGCTGCTGTTTTTGTGAAACATTACTATCCCTTTAAATAATTACAGGAAGGATGTGTTTCACAGCTAGAGTGTGTAGCCGGAGCAATCCCACAGATTGAATTGTAGGTGTACCCAGGGTTAACCCATGCCAGAAGAAGGGACCTTAGCGTCTTGAAAGATTGCACTTTCTATGGTCTCGGTCATTACCCCTTTGAGTGCCAGATGCGTATCTAACACATTGCATTGGATACCCTTCTGGCACTCAAATTGTTAAACAATATCACCTTTACATCACTCTGGTGCGTTCTTTGTTATAAAAGTACATTCAATCTCATCCTCCCTACTGGCTAACATGGTACCACCTTTTTTCCTGCATTTGTGGGTGATAAGTACAAGTTTACAAAAAACGCACGAATGTTGCCTGTGAACTTAACTGTAAAGAGGTCTTCTGCGGTATCATGGAGGAATACTCTTTAAGGCAGAGTTCATACTGGTGTCTGAATCAAACACATGAAACAATGCATGAAATTGGTATCATTGTGTTGCATGGGACTGTTCCCACTGCTGAAAAATGCAGCACGTTGCAAGGAAACGCCATCCTGCTGCAACTTTTAGTCCTACAGTGCGTTATCACAAGTACAGAACATGAGATTTGTATTCATTTCATTGTTAACACAGCAAATAGCTCACATTTTGCTACGTTGAAGCTGCAATATTGAATGTGAAGCTTTATGGGTGTAAAAGTACAGATTCATGCAATATAAATCACATAAAAAAAAAAAAAAAAACATGATGGGGGAGATTCATTAAGTGGTGATGAGGTGATAAAGTGGAGATGACTTCTCCAGTTTATCATTTCTCCAATTCCTATGTGATTATATGGAGCCAATGCACTAAGATTTCTTCAGCTTTGGAAATCTTAGTGCATAGGCTCCATAGAATAACATGGGAACTGGATATGTGATAAACTGGAGAAGTTATCAACACATTGTCACCTCTTTATTACCGCTAAGTGAATCTCCCCTGACAAATGCATGCATATACTATATACTAGTTTAAAAGCCCGTGTACACAAGCCAAGGTCCGGGTAATGTTAACCCTTTGAGTGCCAGAGGGGTACGGAACACATTGCTTTGCAATGCATTGCGTACCCCTTTGGCACTCAAAGGGTTAAGGGGTTGCTACCTCACTGCTCCACGCAATGCAGTCTTGCGTTGCCTCACTCACACAATGCAATCATACGCAGCAGAGACTGCCCGAACGCACACAGTTTCTACTGCGCATAACTGCTTCTGACAAACATCCTAGCGAATTATTATATAGGAGATATATATATATATATATATATATATATTTTTTTTTTTTTTTATGCAATTTCGTTTGAGATTTCAACTCCTCAAACAAGTCGCCAGTGTGAACTTAGCCTAACTCCTTGAAGACCAGAGCGGTATACATTGTTACACACTTCTCTGATTCATAAGGAGTTAAATCAATTACAGGAAAGGCCAACTCATTCTACCTGTATTTCAGTATATTTGTGGATAGGAAATCAGTTCAGCTTGTAATTTTTACAGCTCTAGGTAAAATAGGAACTGTAACCCCTCGTGTGAAAGAGCTTCTGTTGTGGTCCATGAGAAATGAAGAGGCAGAGGTGCGCATAGAAGCTTGTCATTGCATTGCTTCCCTGCAGATATTCGATCCTGATGTTCAGAATGTGCTCAGGGATCGACTCATGTTGGAGTCTCATGAACTTGTGAGAAGGTGAGTTTATTGTCTGTGCTACCAAGAAGTTTGCAAAGACAATCACCAAGCTGCCCACATGTCAGGAGGTTTAAAAGGATAGTAATACAAAAAAATGTCAAAAAATATATATTGTAGGGTTTATCCCCCTGAATAAAACAAGAGTACTCCGACTGCTGAGAGGTGTTTAATTCAAAAGTTATTGCAGCGCAGTTGAATTTTTTAGGTGCAATATCACAGTGGCCTGAAATTGTACACAAGCCTACGGACAGCTCTGGTCCCGGGACCATAAATCTCCATGGGCTGGTGTAGCAACAGCACCACTGTACAATTTCAGGCCACTGTGATATTGCACATAAAATTCAACTTTGAGCTGTAATAACTTTTGACTAAAAACACCTCTCAGCAGTGGGAGTACCCTTCTTTTACTCAGGGGGATAAACCCTACAACATTTTTTTTTTTTTACATTTTAAGTATTACTATCCCTTTAAAGTGATAGTAATGTTTCACAAAAATGTAGCTCCCATTTATCTTCAACTGTCAGAGTTGAAGTTCAAGTGTAATTGAATGATAAAGTATCCTCCTCCCGCCCCTTTTTCCTAGTGTAAGCTGCCTCCCCTCAGATGTGAAATCTGGTCTCTTGACCGGACAGATCACAGCAAAGGGCAATTTTCTTACTGTGAGTATAAGGTTTTCCCTTATGATCACTGAAGATTGTCCCTCTCTGCGATCCATCCAGACTGTCTTGCTGCTCTGAGGTTAGTAGTGTTACTTTAGTAAAAGGGGCAGGAGGGGGTTACTTTATCATTCAATTACTCTTTAAAGGGATAGTATTACTTCAAAATTACTATCCCTCATATTGTAGCCCTTAATAAACTGAGTTAAATGACACCAGCGGCATCTCTCAAACCTTTATGGTTTAAGAGATAGCCGCTTTCAAAGTTTCCTCTCCCCTGACGTCAGCGTTCGGCTGCTAGAAGGGGAATCCGGTCTCTGAATCAAGATGAGGCTCTTCAGCAGATCTGATATCTCGTTATGGAAGGAAAAATGATTCATTGAAATAGTCTTCTACGTGTGCTTGGTAACCAAGCACATGTAGAAGACTGTTTCAGTGAATCATTTTTCCTTCCATAACGAGATATCGGCTCTGTTTAAGAGCCTCCACCTGTCCCGGGACCGGATTCTCCTGCTGGCAGCAGAACGCTGACGTCAGGGGAGAGGAAACTTTGAAAGCGGCTATCTCTTAAACCATAAAGGTCTGAGAGATGCCGCTGGTGTCATTTAACTCCGTTTATTAAGGGCTACAATATGAGGGATAGTAATTTTGAAGTAATACTATCCCTTTAACTACAACTCTGACAGTATTGTTATAACACTCTCCATGGCCCAAATCAGTTAAGTCCTCCTAATGTTCACCCCACTGGGTTGATTCTGCATTTTAATTAAAAGGAAAATATTGCTTTTGGATAAATGGCTCTTTGTGTGCGCTTATATGAATTATTATATATATATATATATATATATATATATATATAATATATATATATATTATTCATATGATAGATCCCTAAAAATAGAATCCTGAACTTTTTTTTTTTTTGTGTGTAAACTTTTGTACAGAGAACATTTATTTAACCATTTGAGTGGCAGAAAGGTACGCAACGCATTGCAAAGCAATGCGTACCCCACTGACACTCCAAGGGTTAATGATGGTTGTATTGAGAGAAAAAAGCTAACTACAGTTGTGACTTGTGACCACTGTCCGTGTATTCAGAAAAACTGTTCTCTTATCGCAGCCCATTTACACACAATACAAGACAATCAGTGGAAGCCCTGAAAAAAAGTATTGGCTTCTCCCTTAGAATATACATAGGACTAGATTTCTAGATTTTAGACATTAGCAGGCATATCTGTAGTTGTCTATTATATTATATATGAATATATAGTCTCAGTTGACTTCTGCCTCCAGGTCATCAAAACCAAGTTGCTTGTGGGGGGGGTCACTAGCCTTTACCAAAATTTGAACTGAAACACAGTGGACTACATGAGAGATCTAACTCAAATAAAAAAAAAATGTACATAGGTATCACAGACTGATGTATGATGAGCATAGTTGGGAACTCTCTGGATATGCTCTGGAGACTCCGGTTTGTGCTGCTAATTACCAGGTCTCTGGGGCAGGGGCTGATTCTCCGGATGTGAGGAGTGTTAACCAAACTCTGCCCACTTCTCCTCCTTCCCAGGGCGTGTGGCGTGTTCCTCCCTCTCCCTGCTCATTCTCTTCCTTCCACATCCTATTCCTCCTACTTTGTTCTCATATATCAAGCCCCACCCCATTTTGACACAAATCGTGTCATTTATCTCTCCCCAGTGGCAGCACAGGACTCCCCTCCAGGGAATCCATAATTCAGGGTTCAGAGGTATGGTGAAGAATACCTGCCATGGTAAGGGATTCTGTGGAATTAAGAGCCACTTATTCATAGGGTATAATTACCTATTTCTGGCCATAGTTTAAAACAAGATGAGATTTCTGGCAGATTGCCATATAGTACATGTAAAATTATGCTTTTTATGTCTTTAGGGAGGTGAAGACAATGTTAACAGCTCTAAACATGGACCCCACTGGAAATCCGGAAATGATCTTACTGATCCAGCAGCAAGTAGGTGTCTAAGTAGATGTGTCTGGAAACACTGTAGGTACAAATCATTGGGGGCTATGCACTAAAGGTGACAAAGAGGTGAGAACGTGGAGACAGCTTCTCCAGTTCCTGTTATTCTGTAGAGCCTGTGCACTAAGATGTCCAAAGCTGGAGAAATCTTAGGCTCCATAGAATAACATAGGGAGTGGAGAAGTGATATCACTGGAGAAGTTATCTCCACTTTATCACACCTTAGTGCATAACCTCCCATAATGTTGCAGCAGGAGATTTTTTACATAATGGTCATTGGGTAAAGGAAGAATCTGGGGAAAGAAATATTTATATATAAATATGTCGCATTCAAGGGGTTCAAGGGGAACTCTCGCCTCATCTTAATGTTCCTTTTGAAGTAATCAGTTATCCATCTTTTTTTATTTAATGCAGGATATCCCGAGATTTAACATGTCAAAAATCAGGCGGTGAAGTCAGTTCAGGATGAGCTGAGGGACAGCTCTGTACCACAGCCTGTCAATCTTCTCCTCTTCCCCTCCCCAGTAGCACCTCGTTCCCACCTCCTCCGATAACGGAGGCTTCCTCCATGTGAGCGGGAGCGCTCTCATTGGCAAGAGACTGCTCCAGCCCACGTGGAGGAATCATACATCATCTGAGGAGGAGGTGAGAACGAGGTACGTTACCGCCTCATTTTTAACATGTTAAATCTCGGGATATCCTTGATTTAAAAAAGGATTACAAATTACCTCAAAAGGAACATTAAGATGAGGAGAATTTTTATTGAGGTGAGGGTTCCCTTTAAGAGCCACATTTAAATCCAAAAGGAATTTGAATTTGTCACCTGTGGTGCAGCCAGTTTGCTTCAGAAATGTACAGTTCTTGGTACTCTTGTTGAGTTTTGCTATAATACTGACTTTCTACACAGCGAGCAGACTGGATTGTGTAACCCAGATCATCAGAGAGGGGGAGACCCTGAGGTTTCCAAATGGACTTGTATGATGAGAGTTTCTCCTTGACTAGGAAGGGGGCTTCCACTGATGACTCTGGTCACCTGTTTACTGTGTCCTATTGTTAAAACCTCGCTGTCAATATGTGTTTCCCATTGTAGATATCAAAGATGTGCCAAAAGGATGTATTAATTCCCAAAGTGCTGAATTTAAGTGAAGACCTAAGACCAGGAGACCAGGAGGTGGAACGCTTAGTACAGAATACTCCCAGCTGGAAGGACGAGATACACAAGCCCAAGTATAATTTGAGCATTGATGGCAATTGATTGGGAGGGGGGGGGGACGACACAACACACAAATGTCAGGGTGGCAATAACATCCCACGTCAGGTGTGATTGTAATGATTTGACATGTGAATCACAGATCATGAGGCAATGCAGTCTACAGCTGCTACAAAATCTCATGAGAAATAAAGCTGTCATGCACAGGTCTTCTTCATACATATGGGTTTGTGTTAGAAATGTGCACCAATAATAAGTAATGCTAGTGAATTAAAGGGTTAGTAAATGTCATATATATATATATATATATATAATATACACACGTTCCCAAACAGAGGCACTCACGTTAATGTTTTGCTAGTGCCTGGGTGCTCGTGTAGGAAGCCGTATTATAGATCCAATAAAGAAACAGCAGCACTCACAGGTCTTCAATATCATGTGTGTCACATAGTGAATATTTTATTGATCAATGTTTCGGGTGCATTACAGCAGCCTTCGTCAGGACAAGTGTGAAACCAACATCCTCTCACATTTCAACCCCTTACTCCAGTGTAGCACCAAAATTTGGCGCTAGTGATTGGTGCATTTAAAACAACAGTATTTACATAATTGTGCTGAGATGGACAGATAACGGAACAACCAGAAGCGATTATCATAGATATAGAGGACAATAAAGAGGGGGACAAAACCGCTGCCTTTAAGTCAGAAAGTTTTCATGGCATCTAATATGCATGACCGGGACAGAGGGATCGTACGGATGCCCATTGTGTAATAAGAACCCCTACAGTATATCGCTAACCTCATAGGAATCTGTGCCCAAAAGACTGTGTATACTGTCAGTTGTATTGTAAGGAGTAAATGATACAATTCAATATAAGGGAAAAAACATATAAGCAATGTATCAATGGCTGTGCAATGCGATGGAGACCCAATGGGTCTAGATCGCATAGTAATCACACAGCTCTACACCGTGGCGGAAATGCTATCTAAATATCGAGCAGAGTGGCACATGATACAATGTCTCAATCATAAATAACATTGACTGTGTCAGATAGCTCTCTGCGATGTATTGGCGAACTAATAGATCTGTCTCCACTACTCGCACCATCATCACAGAAGCCAATACTATGACATTCCCTAAGACCAGATCAAATCTTTCTAAAGCAGAGCAACAAGCTCTCAACTCACTCCAAAATGATACCACAATTGTAATCAGACCTGCCGATAAAGGAGGTGCAATTGTTATATTAGATCAAACAGCATATAAGACAGAAGTTCTAAGACAACTGACTGATACCGACACTTATTTGAAACTACCATCTGATCCCACAAATTCCTTCAAAAGACATGTTGATAACATACTTAGCCATGCTAAACAAAATCAATACATTTCTGAAAATCTCTACAAATATTTATCAAACCAAGATCCTATTTGTCCAATCATATACCTATTACTCAAGACCCTCATTAATCCACCGGGCAGACCAATCATCTCTGCAAGGGGGTCTCTCTTACAGCCAATCTCCACCTTTCTTGACACAGTCTTACAACCCATTGTACAAGGTATGGATTCGTACTTAAAGGATACCACACATTTCCTTCAATGTATACACAACATAGAAATTATGAAAGAGACCGACATACTAGTAACTATGGACGTCGATAGTTTGTATACAGTAATTCCACATCAAGAAGGTATTAATGCTGTTAGGGACACCCTATTTAATCAGGAATATGACACCAGATATCCCATTGAGATGTTATGTGAATTTTTGGAATTAACTCTAACAAAAAATTTTTTTCGTTATGAAAATGATTTTTATTTACAAATAGCGGGAACCTCAATGGGTTCTAATGTTGCGCCCTCCTACGCAAACATCTTTATGTACCAATATGAGAAACAACATTTACAGCATCCGAATATCATTTTTTATAAGAGGTACATAGATGATTTGTTTTTGATATGGAGGGGTAACACACAAGAGCTCAGTGATTGGATTCTCTCACTCAACCAACTAGAATCATGCATTCGTTTTAAGCACAATTACAGTCATGAAACAGTGGACTTTCTTGATGTCAGAGTATTTATCCAAGGTACATCCCTTGGGACCACTTTATATCAGAAGCCTACAGACAGAAACTCCACTCTACATGCCTCTAGTTGTCATCCAAAAGCTCAAAAAAATGCTATTCCCTACTCACAATTTTTGAGGGTAATTAGGAACAATAATAATCAAGAAACGGCCATTACACAACTAAATGAGATGTATAACAATTTCAAACTAAGAGGATACCATGATACTACCCTGAATGAGCAACTGCAGAGAGCTCTACAATATAGACAAAAAGATCTCCTTGAAAAACTTCCTAAAGAAACTGACAATAGACTAGCATTTGTGCTTAATTACGCACCAGGCATTGAACGACTAGGAAAAACCATTCAGAGACAATGGAGTATACTATCAACTGATCCAACGCTGCCATTTACAAACGTGCCACCACCACACATAGCATATAGGAGGGGCAGGACCCTACGGGATCTCTTAATGCAACCTGATACAATACAATCATCTATGAACATCCCAAGCGGACACAAAAAGGAGAACTGGTTACGTGGTGCCCAGAGAAAAATAGGTTGCTTTAAATGCATAAACTGCACAACATGTAACAGTCTGCTCAGTGGAGCTCATTTTCGCCACCCACATACGAATGCCAAAATAAACATACGCCATAGAGTGACCTGTACTACCGAATACGTCATATATATATTGATTTGTCCGTGTGGCTTATACTATGTGGGCAAGACTGAAACCACATTTCGCGAAAGGATGGCCAATCATCGCTCTTCCATTACAGCAGCAATTAATACAGGAAAAGCAGACAAACTGGTTCCCAGGCACTTTTTAGCAGCTCAACACACTATACCTACAATGCGATCTATGATCATTGATCATGTACCACCAATGAAGAGAGGCGGCAACAGAAAGATAAAACTCCTACAAAGAGAGACATATTGGATCCGACATCTTAATACTGTTGCACCAAATGGTCTGAATGAACAATTATCCTATGCCTCATTCTTCTAACAGGAGTACCAATGCCTTTATGATGTGAACCTTTATGCATCACTAGGACTGGCGTCCAGCGTAGTTGGTACCACCGGCTTAGTACTTCCTAGTACACATATAGATTTTCTACATGCTTGTTGAGCTGATTCTTGGTCATATGGATCCTGCTAGTTGCAACATAAAGGACTTTCTAACTCTCAGAAAACAATTGAGAAAGGTTGCTATGTTACCTAATTAGAAGATTCATGAGTCCTGCACCCTCCACACTATGATGGATGACACAATTTATATTATGTTGGATCAATGACGTACTGAACCTCATTATGTGAACTCCTTTTTACAATAATACACAGAGGAACTACACCAGAATGATAATACATTCAAGTATTCTCTTGACTCAGTTATCACTTTGTGTCTTTCATAATTTTCATCTGGCTTATACACACCCAGTTTGTTTTTCCTGGACACATTACTTTTATTTGGTCCCCAGGGTATCTCATGGTCCAGCCTAGGGGACACGTCCTAGGCATTGGATTGCTATTAACTGTACAACTGTGATACAATGTGACATATGCCTCTGCCAATGTGTGCTACTGGCTCTTCACCGCATCGTTTAACACAATAAGATTATTACCCTATGGCTTTGAAGCCTAATGGATATCTCTCTAAGCTGCATGTAAAATCTCTACGACATATCTGATATCTGCCATGATGAGTGATTTGAGTGATTTAGTATAATATTGATTCTCTGTTCTATTGTGTACCTATGGATATTAGGGATTTAGGAGATCTTTTTTGTTTTGACCGTTGCCATGCGCCTGTGTGTTCCATTGACATATGTTCTGTGCTTTCGATGTGATGGCACTTCACTATTTCATATTATATGATCTATTTGAGCGCCAGCGCGTCGCACAGCGCTCACATGCATAGCCATCTCTTATCATTGTTGTGATTTCATATTATGTGGTACCCTGTCCATTACTCGGTGATCACCTGGGGCACTATGCGGGGCTGTGGGAGTTGTGTGTGATTTGGACCCATTGGGTCTTCATCGCATTGCGCAGCGGCTGCCATGCTGCCTGTCGGTGTTCCCGAGTGCTCTATTCTGTATCACATTTCTCACTTGCTACAATGTAATCAATTTTAACCTTCTGGCTACATTCATTGACCAAAGTGTTACAGTGTAGCTTATTTGGAACACACACGCGCTCTGCACGCTCAAACATGACCTTCTGATTCAATTTCTCTGAATCTTTACATTTAAAATGTATAACACACTCTACCATTGAGGTCCATTGTTATCTGGCGAATAATAGCGCTCTTTGTCCAGATTGATAGTCTGTGCCCACATCTTCATTATAGTGTTAGCTCTGTGCTTTTGCTATGATGGCGCTCTGCGATGTAGTGGAGACAGATCTATTAGTTCGCCGATACATCGCAGAGAGCTATCTGACACAGTCAATGTTATTTATGATTGAGACATTGTATCATGTGCCACTCTGCTCGATATTTAGATAGCATTTCCGCCACGGTGTAGAGCTGTGTGATTACTATGCGATCTAGACCCATTGGGTCTCCATCGCATTGCACAGCCATTGATACATTGCTTATATGTTTTTTCCCTTATATTGAATTGTATCATTTACTCCTTACAATACAACTGACAGTATACACAGTCTTTTGGGCACAGATTCCTATGAGGTTAGCGATATACTGTAGGGGTTCTTATTACACAATGGGCATCCGTACGATCCCTCTGTCCCGGTCATGCATATTAGATGCCATGAAAACTTTCTGACTTAAAGGCAGCGGTTTTGTCCCCCTCTTTATTGTCCTCTATATCTATGATAATCGCTTCTGGTTGTTCCGTTATCTGTCCATCTCAGCACAATTATGTAAATACTGTTGTTTTAAATGCACCAATCACTAGCGCCAAATTTTGGCGCTACACTGGAGTAAGGGGTTGAAATGTGAGAGGATGTTGGTTTCACACTTGTCCTGACGAAGGCTGCTGTAATGCACCCGAAACGTTGATCAATAAAATATTCACTATGTGACACACATGATATTGAAGACCTGTGAGTGCTGCTGTTTCTTTAAAAGGTCCCAGTCCCATCTCTCAATCCTTTATGGTTTAAGAGATATACGATGCTAACATCCTCCCCCTCCCTCCCCTTTTAAGGACATCAGCTGACAGCAGGAGATCCATCCTGGCCCCAGGACAAGCAGGCGGCTCTTCAGCAGAGCACCAATAGCACAATGTAAAAATAGATACTTCACTGGAACAGTCTAGAATGAATTATTTCTTTTTACATTGT
Source organism: Rhinophrynus dorsalis (assembly GCA_037306005.1). Taxonomy (NCBI): domain Eukaryota; kingdom Metazoa; phylum Chordata; class Amphibia; order Anura; family Rhinophrynidae; genus Rhinophrynus; species Rhinophrynus dorsalis. The sequence goes on along the minus strand of CM074728.1, from coordinate 88,642,842 downwards.
GCTATTTCGGCTCCGCTTTAGAGCTGCCTCGAGTCAGCCGACACAGATCTCCTGCTGTCAGCTTTACAGCGGACATCAGGGAAAGGGGGGGGGGGACTTTAACATCGTATATCTCTTAAACCATAAAGGTTTGAGAGGTGGGACTGGGATTGTTCACTTTATTTTTGTAACAGCTACAATATTGCATTTTTTTTTTTTTTTTTTTTTTTTTTTTTTTTTTTTAATATAACATTTTTTAATATAAAAAACATTACTAACCTTTTAACGTGCAGTCATTCTATTTAGAAATGTAACTGTTTCCTAAAATGCTTTTACTCTAGAAAAATCGTTTTTCAACGCAGCCCACCAACCGGTCAGATTTTCATGATATCCATGCGTAATCACGGGTTGTTGGTCAGTGGCTCAATCACAATCTACCTGTGATTAACATGGACCTGTTAACTCCAAAGCTTTAAGTCTATTCAAATTTACCTACTCAAACTACCTATAAAACTACATATAACTTGTGCTTTTGGTTTTCTACTCACTTTACTGGGTTTAGAGAATTTTGGTCTAGTAGTTGGGAAATCTAGTCTCAGGAGATCTTTTTTTTTTTTTTTTTTTCTCTGGACTTGTCTGAGAATGCTGCATAATTAATTACGCACATGTCCAGAAAGTCAACTCTCTCTATCAATTTCCTCCAGAGGGGTGGAATAAATAAATTAATAAGGAGGAATAATCATGAAGGATTTGGAAAGGTGTCACATCTTCTTTAACGAGGGATTAAAACACAAGCTGTTGGTATATCCTGAAGACTGAAGTTGAGAAACACTTTAGGAATCTTATAGGGCTGCGGTTAGCAACATTTGATACTCCAGCTGTTGGTGACTACAACTCTCATCATCCAGAGATAATGGGAATTGAGATCTCCGAAAGCTGGAGTGCTGAAGATCCCTACTCCTGTTATAGGATCTAGTTCCCAAGTCACGTAAGTAGGGGGGATTACAGACATAGGCCTAATGGCAGAGGCGTAACTAGAAGCCTCCTGGCCCTGGCGCAAGAAGTGCCATGCCCTCCCCCCCACTCTACTACATTGGCCCTCTCCAAAATGCCCCCATCGCCTACCTCACTGGAGTGGCAGGAGCCCGGAGAGGTGTGTTCATCTCCCGCGCAGTCCTCTTCAGTAATGCAGACACTGGGAGATGATGTCATCTCCCAGCGCTCTGCATTATTGCAGTCAGGGCTTATAATTTGAAGTCCTTTGCTACTAGCCAGACATGAAAAGTTACTCGCCACTGCAACCCATAACATACCCACCAGGGCTGAATTTCTACTCGCCAGGGCTGAATTTCTACTCACCATTGGCTAGTGGTGAGTGGAAATTTTGAGCCCTGATTGCAGTGTCAGACAGAGATCACGGGCGCCAGGCAGAGGGGTTGCAGGGGGCGGCCGGGCCCCCTGGAGCGACGGGCCCGGTTGCGGGTGCGACCCCTATAGTTACGCCACTGCCTAATGGTCTCAGTACCCTGTGAACATTCCACAAATTCCCCATTGACTGGAGTTGGTATTTTAACCAGTTTGTTGTTAGAGTTGTCTTTAATGCATTGCGAAGCAGTGGGTTGGAGACTTCTCTGGCATTATGAAAAAAAGTAAACTTATTGATCTCAGTCCGATCTCTCAAACGTGTATAGTTTGAGAGATATAATGTCCTGAAGTTCCCTGCTCCGTCCCCTTTCATCAGCGTCAACCATCTTACTGCAGGAGATCCTGGTCCCTGGACCGGCCAGAGGCTCTGCAGCAGAGCTGAAATAGCACAATCTGAAACTAAATACTTCATCTGAAAGGCCTGCAAAGTGTGCTTTTAAACCAAGCACACTTTGCAGAAAGGTTAACCCTTTGAGTGCCAGAAAGTTATATAATGCATTAGATACACATCTGGCGCTCAAAGGGTTAAACTGTTAATATACTAGTAATATATACATTATGTTGTACAGCAATTTTTGCTTCACAATGAAATTCCTTTTTTAAACCTAGCATTCTAGGGGTTTAAAATATGCATTTAAGTCAATGGAAAGATTTAAAGGGATAGTGATGTTTCATAATAAAAACAGCTCTAATTAATCATCATAGTATTTGGACTTTGGAGAGTGTTATTTCAATTCTGTCAGAGTTGTAGTTCCAGAGTAATTCAATGACAAAGTGTCCCCCTCCCGCCCCTTTTACTGATGTAACATTGCTCAGCCAGAGCAGAAGGGAGGTGCCCGGGTAGACTGCAGAGAGGGACAATCTTCAATTAAGATAAGGGAAAAACCTGAAAAGCTTGTCAAGGGGGGCAGGGATTTCACTGTTTTCACAGGAATAAGATTGTCCCCTGCTGTTATCTGTCCAGTCTATGGACTGCATTCCACATCTGAGAAGAGATGGCTTACACTAGGTAAAAGGGGCGGGAGGGGAAACGTTGCTTGTGAATATCTCTCAAACCATAAAGGTTTGAGAGATAAGACTTAAATCATTCTTCATGTTTTTTTAATGCCTACAAAATAAAATAACGTTAAAACAAAGTATTACTATCCCTTTAATATTCCTCTATAGTGCAAATTGTTTTCCCCAGAATGCCTCCTCTTTTCTTTTGCACATACGGCCCCTAAAGGTTATATTTTCATCCTGTTCCAAATTATTATTATTATTTTTTTAATATATGCTAAAGGCGACCTTTCAAGTTTCAACCCTCGCTGGACTATACAAGGAGGGAGTGAATCTGGAACAGGAGGTAGAGGAGCACAAGACAAGCATGCTTTGTTTGTTGAAATCACGTAGCTAAAATATCAAATATATGCCCAGTACACAATTTATTTCAAATTCATAATTTGGTGTCACTGAGTCATGTGTACAAAGTGAAAGCAGAGCAAATGTTGGACAAACCAACTAAGACATTTAAAGGGATAGTAATACCTGAAAATAAGTTTATTTTATATTGTAGCCCTTAAAAAACCATGAAAGATGATACAAGTCTTATCTCCCAAACCTTTACGTTTTGGGAGATATTCATATGTAAAATATAGTATAGTTCACTTTTCCTTGCGGTTTCAGCCAAGTCTGCCATCTAGTGGACAGATTTGGAATTCGGTCCACATAGCAACCGGCAGCTCTTTAGCAGTGCCGAGATCACGATCTTGAAAAGAACTACTTCATTGGAACTGTGTACAAAATGTGCCTGGCTTGAAAGCACTCTTTGTAGACCATTCCAATTAAGAAATTATTTTTAAAGATCATGATCTCAGCACTTCTGGAGAGGCACTGCTGGTCAGGCAACCGGATTCCAAATCTGAAGGGTGGAGCAATGACATCACTCCAGGGGAAACTTTACTTCTGAATATCTCCCAAACCATAAAGGTTTGGGAGATAAGACTTATATAATTTTTCATGTTTTTTTTTTTTAAGGGCTACAATAGAAAATAAACTTATTTTCAGGTATTACTATTCCTTTAACTGCATATTTAACCCTTTGAGGGCTGTGGGGGGGAGGGCTCAATGCATTGCGCACCTCTATGACACTCAAGAGTTAAAGGGCAATTATGTTTTATCAAGTCTCTTCCCAGGTGGGCAGGCATAGTAACAGTATAAAGTGTAAAGATGCAGTGTACAGCTCCAAAACTGCTTGTCAGCCATTCAGGGGGTCAGAAAGCTGTCCCACTTGGTTGTAATACAACCCGATGTATATGACACTTGGCCACAAACTTTGTGGGTTGCCCATGCAGCCCAAAGAAATTGTGAGATTTGACTCTTGTACTTCAGTCTGGTCTTACGGGACAAAGAAGAGAGCCCTGGGGGTATCTTTTGATCTCTGTTCTGCCCCTCCACCTCCTCCCACCCTCACTGAGCCGCTGGGGCTCACAGTTCAGTCCCCTCTTCGTAGCATGGCTTCCAGAGGAGCCAACTATCAATGAGATGGATGCTCTTTAAAAGGAGAAGTAAACTTTTTTTATGAAAACTTATGTTACAGAGCTTTTCCTGCTGAGTAAAACAAGGTCACTCCCACGGCTGTCAGTTGTTTCATTCAAATGTTATAACAGTTCAAATAATCAGGAAGTGAATTTACTGTGTGTTTACTTCCTGACAGTTCTAATGGAAGGGAAGTGACTCAGCAGTTTCTATCACATTCTATGGAGAACTGTTTGTCATTGACTTTCCTCTCAAATCCTATATAATAAAATGTTAGGATGTTTGTCCGAAACAGTGATGCACAGTAGAGATTGCCCGCGCTGCAGTCATGCACTGTAGAGACTGCACAAACACGCCCTTCAAGAAAACAAGATGGTGCCGTGGCTGATACAGAACAGGGCGCACCGAATTCGGACAGAGGACTGAACTCCTCTCTGTGCACCTTCCTGGGACCGCTTGGTGTGAAGGAAGCACGGTACAACCGGCTCTGGCCTAAGGATGAGGGGCCTCTAGGGGAAGCCGCCCAAGACTCTGTTGCTGCCCCGGGCCCACCGCTTCTCTCTGCTCCAGGCTCCGGGGCACCAGCTGAGGCCTCTGGGTTGCACTGTGGCCCGTGTACACGGACTTTTAAACTAATAGAATATAACAGAATAACTAATTGGAGTCTGATCACTAGAGGACACAATGAAAAAAAAAAAAAAAAACCCACAAAAACACAAGTTTAACCCCTTAAAGACCAGCGCACACATGTGCAGCCGGCACTTAAGGACCACAGGGCATTTTTTTTTTTTTTTAATGATCTGATTCAGGGCTTGCACGGGGAACCCTGAATTCCAAGACGTGCCAGGACCCCCACTGGTCCTTAAGTGCCGGACAGCCGTGACAGTCCTGGCATGGCAGTGGACGTTAAGGGGTTAAATTGTAATAACTCTGGTAAAATCTCTCTCTCAGCAGTGCGAGTACCCTTATTTTACTTAACAGGAAAAATCTTACAAATATATATTTTTTCCATAATAAAAGTTTACTAATACTTTAAGTTGTTGTGAGATATTGTTTTGTGTTGCATACCCCTCTGGCACTCAAAGGGTTAATGCATTAGCCACAGTGTTTTAGAGAGCTTTACAGTCTGACTGAAATTCTACATAGGGAGACATGAATAAGCACCACCTAGTGGTCACTTTTATAGAATATGATTAAAGAAGAAAACAAATCAAAACACATTTGAGCTGTTATAACTCTTGAATGCATTATCTCCTAGCAGCGAATACCATCACTTTACTCAGCAAAAAAAAGTCCTACAATGTATATTCTAAAACATTACTATACCTTTCAGTTTTCAAGTGTCATTACATGCATTCTGACTCTCGCTGTACTAACATGTTGATGGTTTCAACTGTACATCTCAACATCATTCACGTGTCACAGCCCGACACATACTTCACAACACACAGGAGAGATATGGTCTGTAGAATCAAGAAATAAGCACAGTTTGCATCAAAACAGTGTGAAATTTAACACCATGTGAAGCAATGCATTGCACACACCTCTGTTGCTCAAGGGATTAACCTAAACTACTTCCAGTTGTAGCATAATGAGTTGCATTTGGCCTTAACCATTTGCTAGAGATGTCCAGAGCTTAATTTGTATGAAATTATTTCCTGTGTCATGTATCAAAACATGTAAAAGGTCTTTTGGGACCAATTAATGATAGCATCATAATTTCTGAGTTCATGAAATAAATAAATAGCTTTACTAAAATTAATTGGCAAATATCCACACCATTAAAAGCTTGATGTGATGGATACAATCATTGACTTGTTCTGAACATTGTTACGCTACACCAGGGGTAGTCATTTCCTGGACTTCCAGGTGTTGGTGACTTTAACTCCCATCATTCATAGCCAGGCCAACAACTGTGGTCCCTAAAACTTGGAAAGCCAAAGGCCACCTTCTCCTTACCTAGAAGCAGGGAAATAAGTTCACCAGCAATGTAGTTTAACTCTTAAAGGACTAGAGGAGTGGGCAATATATTGCATAGTATTGCACTGCACACCACTTTGGTCCTTAACCCGTTGAGTGCCAGAGACTCATTGTTGTATACCTTTATGAAACTCAAAAGGTTAAATCCTCTGCTCATCTGTTATTGGTTTTCTAAGAGGGCAGTTTAAAACTTTAGGCCGCTAGGGGTGGAGGTTCTCAATAGATAAATAGGATGTGGTTGCATTTATGGAGCTGGTATTGGACTGTGAATTGATCTGGAAGTTGTCCTGAAGAAGGCCCTTCTGCTTTTCTCTCCAGTTTAGGATCCGCTCTGTCAGCTCCTCCATCTCGGCCTCCAAAGACTCCATCCTCACAAAAGCATTATCCTGAAACCCAAAACACAGTGTCAGCAATCTGCCAAAAATGTACCCACATTTCTATGTTACTGAACCAGTAAGAGCTTTTAAGATGAGTTACTCCAAATCTCAGCAGCAATGTACTAAAACTACGGTCTGGTCCACTGCCACAGGAAAGTGGAGTAATTCCACGACAAGCCAACTGCACCATAGGGGACAGATAATATTCCCATCACTGGGTGCTACCATACAGTGTTGCCAAACTGTGCCTTCAGCCAGTGCACGGCACGCACAGGAAGACCCACTATGTGCTTTATATCCTAATAAAGTGTGGTGCGGGTAGTTGGACAATATATACAGGTATATGTATAAAGTCAACAGTGTTGCAATTTTGGGTTAAATCAGATACACCATCAGGAACAAATATGCATACCCACTGACCAAAATGGGACTTATTTTATTTATTTATTTTTTTACTTTTTATTGAATTTTTCATTGTAATAAACAAACATATTGAGAAGGAATAAGAGACATATAGGCATGATCAGGGGGTAGAATGCAAAAAACACAACATGACATGCCAGATACATAGGTAACATACATGGTGTCATATTGAGATGAGAAGCCATTACTATGTAGTTTACCCCCATCACAGCTGGGCTAGCTGCCCATGTACAATGTTCCAAAAGAAAAAAGGATATATAAAACACTAAAGCTAAACAGACCCCATCCCCCACATGCCCTCTGGGTGTCCTCATCCCCCATGCCCTTCCTAGATATACAAAATGTGACTTAAATGGATAGTAATGTTTCATAATAAAAGCACCTCTAATTAATCTTCATAGTATTTGGACTTTGGAGAGTGTTATACCAATACTGTCAGAGTTGTAGTTCAAGAGTAACTGAATGATAAAGTATCCCCCTCCCCCCCTTTTACTGATGTAACACTGTTCAGCCAGATCAGAAGGGAGGTGCCCAGGTAGACTGCAGAGAGGGACAATCTTCAATTAAGATCAGGGAAAAGCCTGAAAAACTTGTCAAGGGGGCAGGGCCTTCATTGTTCTCATAGGAAGAAGATTGTCCCCTTCTGTTACCTGTCTGGTCTTACAACCAGATTCCACATCTGAGGGGAGGTGGCTTACACTAGGTAAAAGGGGTGGGAGGGGAAACTTTGCTTGTGAATATCTCTCAAACTATAAAGGTTCGAGAGATAAGACTTATAGCGTTATTCATGTTTTTTAAAGCCTACAAAATAAAAAAGATAAAACAAAGTATTACTATCCCTTTAAGCTATGCCTTGCTTAATAATTTACTGTCATTCTCTATAGCATTCCAGTATTTAAAAGTCTAAAACAGATCCCATTTAAATTAAAGGAAATGTGTATGTGTTCCTGAAGGTGCAGATACTTTGCATCATAATGTCATCTTTATTGCCTATGCCCCTTAGTGCAGTAGAGAGAGAGAGGGATACGCTTGTGGTGAAGAAAAAAGCAGAAGGGCAAATGGAATGCAGCGTACACAAGGGGGTTAGGAAATGTCAGTAAAGTTTCATTATAAAGAAAAAAATATAAATGATTTTTTTCTTCCACTGTTGTCAGATGGTCCATTCAGAAGATATCACAGTTGAAACTGTCATGATGTGGTGGAGCTATAACAATTATTCAGTTGAGAACTGAAGCCAGTGGCTCCCCTCTCCCATAGAATGCAATAGTATACCTCCTAAGTGTCCCTCTTTAGGAGGGAGTGTCCCTTTTTGAGACCTAAATCCCCCTGTCCCTCTTTATCACCCTGGTGTCCCTCTGTCTAGGAGAGCAGACTGTGTGGTGTGTATTTAAGTGAATCACATTGCTCCAGAGCGGTGATAGTCACATTAATGTTTGTGTAAACGTCAGTATGTGTGTTTAAAAATGAGTCTGTGTAAATAAAATACTTTGGTCTTGCTTTAAATCACATTCAGCTGCACAAAGAGGTATCAATAGGTCAGAAAATAACCTTAAAGGGATAGTAATACTTTGTTTTATCTTTATTTTATTTTGTAGGCATTAAAAAAACATGAACGATATAAGTCTTATCTCTCAAACCTTTATGGTTTGAGAGATATTCACAAGCAAAGTTTCCCCTCCCACCCCTTTTACCTAGTGTAAGCCATCTCTTCTCAGATGTGGAATCCAGTCCATAGACCAGACAGATAACAGAAGGGGACAATCTTCTTCCTATGAGAACAAAGAAAGCCCTACCCCCCCCCCCCCCCGACAAGTTTTTCAGGTTTTTCCCTCATCTTAATTGAAGATTCCCCCTCTCTGCAGTCTACCTGGGCACCTCCCTTCTGATCTGGCTGAGCAGTGTTACATCAGTAAAAGGTGCAGGAGGGGGATACTTTGTCATTGAATTACTCTTGAACTACACCTCTGACAGAATTGAAATAACACTCTCCAAAGTCCAAATACTATGGTGATTAATTAAAGCTGCTTTTATTATGAAACATTACTATCCCTTTAAAAAGTCTCTAATGCCCTTCTCATCAGCCACACCAACTGAAACAAAAGTGTCCCTCTTTGGCCATCAGAGATCTTGGGAGGAATGTAATAGGATAACTGTCTGGATACCAGGTACCTCTGTTGCTACTATTTTAAAGCGGAACTTTCAGAGCATACTAAGTCGCCATACAGTATAAAAAAATAGCACAGCGCAAAGTAATCCTTCCCGTTTGGAGACCGGGACCCAGGCTACGATGTCTGCGCCCCTGTGCTGTCAGTCCTGGTCTCCATTGAGTAGCACTGCAGTGCACCATATGGTTACCAGAAGGGACTGACGGCGCAGGCATGCAGACCGCACTAACCTGCCCATCAGTACCCAAATGGGAAGGATTATTTTACACAATGCTATTTTTTAAAGGTAAGGCATCTATTTCACACCTACTTGCCATGCGTTTAATAGTAAGATCTGACAGTTCCGCTTTAAACAAAAAAACACAACTATTTCAGCTCAGTGACTAGAGCCCTACATTTTTCTTTTTAAATAAAATAAAGTTTAGTGCTGCTTGTTTGAAGCCAACCCTCCTGCTATGAAGCATGATCCTGTTAGGACCCAATTAAATGCTGCGGCCTGGCTGCAGTTACCCACCATGTTTCTAGCACTCTCTGGTATTCTGGGAATCGTCTGAAGGGTCTGCAGATAGACTTCTAGCTTCTCAATGAAGTTCACTGCAAGTGGCAACAGTTCAGCAGCAAACCTAGACCAAAGAAAAGAAGACCAGTGAGATTTTCCCTTGGTACACACATTTTAAAAAGGTATAGGAAATGTTCAGGAAAAATGTGCTACTTTGAAAGTACTTGCTGTCCTGAGCACAGAAATGTAAATTTATCAAGACTCTTAATCTAAAAGGGCAGCAATAAGGAGGAGTTACTGCTCCCATTGGGTGATTCAATGGGGGTGTGATTTTTGGCCCGCCCCCACTATCCATACCGCCCACCACTATCTAAGGCTGGAAAAAAAATGGCTGCCACTCACTCCTTCACCACACACACACACACACACACACACACACACACACACACACACACACACACACACACACACACACACACACACACACACACACTCATACAAAGACACACACGCACGCTGACCAGCTGAGGATGACGGGAACTATATTACAGCTACATGGTCCAAATCTGTATTATGCATCAGGGTTCCCAGCACATAGATACAAGGTTATGGGCTCTCTACAATAAACCACTCATATGCAGCTTCTTCATTCCCTGTCTGTGACCCTGCACAGCCCTGCCAGTTACTACGAGTGAGCAGATTTCTAACCAATCAGCAGGCAGGATGCTGAGGAGTTGACTTGCTAGCACAGAGAAGCTGTGAAAGTGGAACAACGGCAAAGACATGATCAGGCAGTGCAGAGCAGGGCTTCAGCTGAGCTGATAAATGGCAGAGACATGGGTGTGCTGTATTTATATATTGCACAAAGAGAGAGAGAAAGAGCAGATTGTCTATCTGTAAGTAGAGGTGCCAGTTCCTGCAATCATTTCCATACTGTACATAGCTCACTGTATAGCATGTATGACAAACTCTTCATATATGGTTTGGCACTGTATAGTATACAGTATGCACGTGTCTGTGTTTAAGGACTAGCACTATACAGTATAGGAGGGAGAGTCCCTGTCTGACATCCAAATCCCTCTGCTCCTGTACTTAGGAGATCACACTGTGTGGTGTATATACCAGTGTATCAGATTGCTCCACATCAATAAAACCCACAGTAATGTGTGTATAAACTTCTGTATATATATATATCTTATAAATTAGTCTGTGTAAAAAATACGTTCATCTTCTTCTAAATCATTCACTTACACAAAGAGTAACTTAACCATTTCAATGCCAGAGGGGTATGCAATCCACCTAAAACACAAGTGTCCCTCTTTGGCCATTTGAAATGTTGGGAGGTATGTTACTTCCACTGCTCACACTGTATGTATGTATGTTCTGCTTTGCATCTGTGTCACTGTTTGTTTATGTCAGTGCATGTGTGTGTATATGTATGTGTGTTGCACGCGTCTCTGTCTATCACTGTGTGTCCCCATGTATGTGTCTGTGTATCACTGTGTGTACCTTTCTGACACGTACACCCTACGCCATATTTCACCATCATAACATTTATTAAAAACAAACAAACAAACATTCCCTGCATAACATGATGGGCAACGCCGTACCACATTGCTAGTAGACTCTAAATAGTGACGATATTGCTGCCAGTTCAGGCCTGTAATACTACTGGTAATTCTCTGTACACTTTCATTACTATTACAGGTCTAAGCTGGGTGGAAGACTGTCCCTGTTCACACCAATCTCAGTCACTGATCAGATCAAAAAGAGAGGAACCCCTTCACCTGACCCGTCAGAATTTGATGGGCGACTTCGTAAAGACACAATTTAATATTTAAATGAAAAATGACACCTGTCAATAATAATCCTCCACTTACCTTACTGTAGACGGAAAGCCCTAATGACCTCTATGAATTTTGCCCTTGTTCAACAGATATCTTCAACCAGTCCTGGAGGCGGTCATGACAGTTGCCAGCATCCCCCCCCCCACAACAGAAGCATGTAGAGCATGAACATACTTAACCCATTAAGAACCTGAGGCATACAGTGCATTGCAAGACAATGCAGTGCATTGCAAGACAATGCACTGCATAACCCTCTGGTAGTTAAAGGGTTAAGATTACCATGTGTAGTGGGCTGAGTTTGTGTCCTGTGCTCCTGATACCAACTGTCTTGTCTGCCTCCTTGGGCAGGACTTCCAGGGTTGACTGAAAATGGCATATCTTGAACAAGAGCAAAGTTCAGAGGGGCCATGAGGATTTTCTGATTAAAAGGTAAGTGAGAGGTTATTATTAGGGTTGTACAGATACCGATACTGGTATCGGTATCTGTGCCGATACCAGCATTTGCACGAGTACTTGTACTCCCGCAAATGCGGCCGATGCCAGCACCGATACCCTGTGTCAGGGTCGGTGCTGCAGAGAGGGAGCCCGGGGAGCTGCTCACAATGCTCCCCGGTCACCTCTCTCACTCCCGCAGCGTCAGAGCATTGGCGCGGGTTACCATGGCAACGCTCCGACGCTGACCTCTGCCGGGGCTCACGAGAGAACAGCGAGCACCCGGCAGAGGAGGGTAAGGGAGGCAAGATGGGGCAGTGGGTGGTGAAAGAGGCAGAGAGGGGGGTCAAGAGGGAGAAAAAGAGGCAAAAGGAGGGGGGATCAGGAGGGAGAGAGAGGCAAAAGGACGAGTCAAGGAGAAGGAGGGGGAGAAAGGGGGATCAAAAGGGAGAGAAAAAGCCAATGCAAAAGAAGGGGGCTCAAGAGGGGGAGAAAGAGTCAAAAGGTGGTGTGTGTATTATATATATATATATATATATATATTTTTTTTTTTTTCCAAGTACTCACCAATACAGATTACCAATATTTTTTTTTGCGGTCATTTGCCAGTTTTCCAAGTACCTAAAGCATGTAGGTACTTAGAAAACTGGCAAATGACCACAAAAAAAAGGTATCGGTAATTGGTATCGATGAGTACTTGAAAAAAGTATCAGTACTCGGTCTTAAAAAAAAAAAAAAAAAAAAAAAATCGGTATCGGTGCATCTCTACTTATTATTAGGAGGATTTCTGTAAGTACATAAAACGTATAGGCAGTTTGACAGTACATATTTATTCTTATTTAAAAACACTATGTCCTTGACAGGAAGGACACTGAATTTCTGTTCCCAATTGTTTCTGATTAGTAGACCATCGAAGCAGGATGTAATACAATGTTACACTCTTCTTGCAGCAATGGATGCTGTGTGTGCCATTTTGCATACATTGTATCGCTGTACCTGCTTTCATGTTCCCTGACCAAAAGCTCTCTGCAAACTTGATGCAGGGACGTCAATGTTAGGTACATTATATATATATATATATATATATATATATATATATATATATATATATATATATATATATATATATATATATATATATATATATATTATATTATATATATTTTATATAAAAAAACACCACAGCAAAACTTGATTTAACCCCTGCATACTACAGCACATTGTGTCTCATACAGTGGTGCTACTAGTCAGAGTTGAATAACCCTGATTTATACTTTGTACTAATAAAATGTTAACATGGAGGTCACGTAGCTTTGTTAATACATTAAAAGTAGTCATGCATCATGTCACAAGGTAATACAGCTGGCTGCAAATATTGGTATCAGTGTGTTATTGCAAGTACATGTGATTTGTATTGATTTCACTGGTATCATTCCAAATATCTCATGTTAACGTGATTACTGGAGATGCTGAAGCTGTGATGTTAACCCTTTGAGTGCCAGAGGGGTATGCAGCACATTACTCTGCAATGCATGGTGTACCCATCTGGCACTTTCAGGGTTGAATACGAAGAAAAGTATTATGGATGAAAAAGTAGAGATTCAGATCAGTCATGCACTGTAGAGACTGCCTGAACGCACAGAATGCTGGGAGTTCTGTGCTTGTGGGCAGTCTCTACAGTGCATGACTGCGTCAGCGGCAGGACGCAGAGCAGAGCTGGCCTCTTAAGCCTTTGAGTGCCAAAGGGGTACGCAACGCATTGCAAAGCAATGCGTTGCGTACCCCCTGGCACTCAAAGGGTTAACATCACCCGGATCTTGGCCCGTGTACACAGACTTTTACACTAGTCTCAATATAAACAAATAGCCAGTCAGAACTTAGACTAGAGAGTTTGGAGCTTGTTAATCTGTCTGGAAATACAACCCACAGAAACACATTTTAAAAGTAAGAAGATTATCAGAAACCTCTCCTAAAGGGAGGGGAAAATTTTCTGTTGCGGTTTAACCCCCTTAACGATCCTTGATGGTCCTGGCACGTCATGGCTAGATTTGAGTTAAGGACCCATGACGTGCCAGGACCATCATGGAATTTAGTGCTCGGCTGTACGCCATTCGGGGAGCCCTGAACCAGGAGCAACACACACACAAACAAAAAAAAATGGTCCGTGGTTGTAACAGTCCTCTAAGTCCTAGGGTTGACTTAGTCTGCTATGCCGGGTCTCTCTCTCTTGAGGTCCGCCGCCAAACGTTGACAGCACCGGTAAAACAGCTCCAGTAGTCCCAGGATGGGGGTCAACAGAAGACCCTTGATACCACCCAAATAACGTGACAGGACGCAGGTCAAAGTCCAACAGTAACACACTTTATTATGGCTGAATTCAGCTCTTTTATGACAAACTAGTTGAACAGCCCGTTACACGGGCCACAGTGCCTCAGGCAGCCGGTCGCGGGGCAGTCACACAGTGGAGACTGCCCGCGCCTCGGCTGATACAGAGCCTCTGGCAGCCGGTCGCGGGGCAGTCACACGCGGTGGAGACTGCCCGCGCCTCGGCTGATACAGAGCTGGACGCTCCTTCGGAGCGCCCAGCTCTGTATCAGCCGCGGCGCGAGCAGTCTCCACTGCGTGTGACTGCTGCACGCGCAGCAGTATCTACTGCGCATGTCGGGCGTTACACACAACTTGGCGAATTATTATATAGGATTAGGACAATGAACAACAATGCTTAACAATATTAACTTCCAGAATACAATGAGAGGGGCGACAGTACAATGAACCCCCTGGGGAAAAGGAACACACTGAAACAATAGAGGGGAAGACTTCTCGGAGCCTTGGGAATTCAATCTGGACGCCTTGAATATGTGGGCCAATAGGGAAGGGAGCGACAACAGAGCGACCAATCCGGTGGCCGCCTACTTTTCCCCATGTTAGTCTATGGAGTCTCTTTAACTTGTAGCGGCCAATCAGAAACCGGCCGACATTCCGGGTCCCGCCCCCTTCGACCAATGGAAGAGGGGCCGACATTCTGCCATGTTAATTCTATGGCAGCCCTTTAACTCTCCTCAGCCAATCACAGGCCGGCCGACGTTCCAACACTGAACCGGCTCCTTTAGGGCAAAGATGCCGTGAATGCAGCTCCCTTGGACGGTGTTTATACCCTGGCGGTCCAGTTCTTCCCCAAAGGGCTGGAGCACGTGGCTGACATGATTGAAGGCTCCAAGTAACGGCCTGTGGTCCGTTACAGTGGTCCTTAAATGACGACCGCATGCGTGATCGGCTGTCCTTGAGGGGTTAAGATTTAACAAAATCTTCCTTTGCTTGCTGAGATGGTCATAGGCAATAAGTCAGATCTGAACAAGAACACCTTCTCCTGGAGCTCTTCACCAGATAGATTTCAGGTGAGGTGTAGTTCACACTGTTCCCGTGTGTCCGGATAGGAATTCCCATGAGTGGTGCAGCTCTTCTTAATATAGGGATAGTACTATCCCCTACAGTAAAACCTGCAGAACAAACAAAAGAAAGAGCGCGATCCAACTCTAAGTGCAGTATTCCGAACAATCAAGAAATCCCACCAGTGGTAATGTACTCACTAGAGGATGAGGCTATGATTTGCCTCCAAGGAAATTAGCAGTCACTGGTTATGCCCCAGGCTGGCAAGTTATCATCCGTTAGTCTGGTGTTCTCCACTTCTTTATTCACCACAACACTTTAGCCACTGGATTCATTCAGTGTATAATTTTAATGTATAAAATGCAAATATATATGAAATGCTACACGTTTCGTAATTAAACCATCACTTTGCCAGGGGTTTCAATATGAAACGCATAGTGTTTAGTAAGTATTTGTATGTTATACATTAAAATTAGACTTCTGACTATATGCAGCGGGTAAAGTGTTGTGGTGATTAAAGAAACAGAGAACACCACGCTGACAGCTGAAGACTTGCCAGCCTGGGGCATAGCCAGTGCTTGCCAATTTCCTTGGAGGCAAATCATAGCCTCATCCTCCAGTGAGAACATTACCACTGGTGGGATTTCTTCATTGTTTGTAAGACTGCACTTAGAAGCAGCTTGCACGCTCTCTCTTTTGTGTTGTTTGTTCAATAACTGAGATCCGTTCCCAATGTCAAGTCTTGTTTGAGGATGAAAAACTTCAACTTTAATCAGTTTCCCTACTCACAAATGTCCCCTGTATACTGTAATAGGATTAGAAGTAGAATTCTTCATTGTGTTCAGCAGTGTCATCAGCAGAGAGAGACCTAACTTCTTTAGCATCAGCTGCTCAGTGTGCAGGCAATTAGGGACAGTCTGTCTGGGCAAATATGTAGAACAACCCCTTGTCTTAGCAGATTTGGAATCACATTGAATGTTTAAAGGGATAAAAATGTCTCACAAAAACAGCAGCTCCAATTAATCTTTATAGTATTTGGGTCATAGAGAGTGCTACTTCAATACTGTCATAGTTGTAGTTCAAGAGTAATTGAATGATAAAGTATCCCCCTCCCTCCCCTTTTACCTAGTGTAAAGCCACCTCCCCTCAGATGTGGAATCTGGTCCACAGACCAGACAGCTCACAGCAAGGCACAATCTTCTTACTGTGAGAACAATTAAAACTGTGACCCCCCCTTGACAGGTTTATTAAGTTTTACATTATGCTAAGTGAAGATTGTCCCTCTCTGCAAGCCATCTGGACACCACCTTTCTGTTCTGAGGTGAGCAGTGTTACATCAGTAAAAGGGGCAGGAGGGGGATACTTTATCATTCAATTACTCCTGAACTACAACTCTGACAATATTGAAATAACACTCTCCATGCCCCAAATACTTTGAAGATTAATTGGAGCTGCTTTCATTGTGAAACATTACTATCCCTTTAGGGGTAAATCCATTGTTAAAATAGGTTTGAGGCCTCTAGCAGGGAGTTGAAAGCATCATTTATAAGGAACAGCAAAAGCCTTTATTCTGGCTTTTACATAATATGTACACACAAACTGTCTATGGTCTATGCTTTTTATGGCCTTGAGAATGAGCTCCCTGGATCTGTTTGAAGAGAGCTTTCTAACAGGCAACATGAGAGCAGGTTTAGTGATAAAATGTAAGAGAGAAAATGTACAGAATACTCAGTGTTGTAGAGACTACATCAGTGGTTCTCAACCCCTGCCTTCAGTGGCCACTAACAAGGCAAGACTTAGGAATTTCCCAGCTAAAGCACAGAAGTGTTGATCAGAAGCTCATTCATATGTATTAACTCACCTGTGCTCTAACAAGCAAATCCTCAGATCCTGGCCTGTTAGTGGCCACTACGGGCATGGGGTGAGAGCCACTGTATTACCATCCTGCTTTGATGGCCTACTAACCAGGAAACTCTCTGGAAACCAGAGATAAAATTAGCTTTCATTCAGCTACATGACTGTAAAATAAATAAAAGTAAAGGCAGTTTGACTGTATATTATGTACTTGCAAACTATGTAAAGTAGAAATAAAGAGTTACTATTCTTTAAATCAGAAGGAACTTACTTATCCTGTATGACAGAATTATTCCACTTTCTATTTGTGTATATCACTCAAAGATTTGAATTTAAACTACTCTTACTGCCATAGAACGGGATGTCAAAATGTAAATTACATATCGTTTGTGTGTACGAGCATGACCTGTTGTAATTTACCTGTGGTATGACGCTTCAATAGGCAGGTTTTCCTGGCACAGCGGTTGTGCCAGTCTTTGCCTTAAGGTGCGCTTCTCTCTTAATACTGCCTCCAGGTGGCTGTTGATTGATTGCAGGGACTGATACTTTTGGCCTGTAAACAAAACGTAACAAAAGTCAGCAAGAGATGTGACTTTCTTATGAGATATTCCGCAAAAGCTATATTATCCACAAGGAATATCTTTGCCAGTACAAAATCAAGACTGCTCAATAACCAGATCAACTCAAAGCCCAATTAAATCAAACAGAATCTTTATTTGTACTCTTTGGCTCAGTTGGATTTCCTTAGGTTACCTTATTACATTAACCTCACTATGGTAGCATTGACAATAGTATACATTTTTGCATCCAACAGCAGAAACTCATTATTTGAAGACATATTCAGCACCACTATGTAATACTTTCTCTAAACTACATTACCTCGGATCTACTTACTGAGATATAAAGGATGAGCAATATCTGCTGTCTCCTTTTCTAGCCTTAGCAGTTCCAACTCCAAGTTCTTCTGCAAAATGCATATGAGATGAAAGAGAGACAGGAAGATTAGTGCTGGCATCTGTCGCCATGACAATGAATCAGAGACAGAAGGGAAATGCCTTAAAGGGACAGTAATGTCCCATGCAAACTTGTTATAGTTTTGTAGGAGGAGGAAAAAATAAGTTTAATGGCGCAAACCCTCTCTCTCAAACCTCTATGGTTTGAGAGATAAAAGCATTGAAAGTTCCCCCTCCCTCCCCTTCTCCTGGCATCAGCGTCTAGCTGACACCAGGAGATCCCGGTCTGGGGATTAGTCTGCGCCTCTGCAGCAGAGCCGAAATCGCATTATTGCAGAATAATTATTTTATTGGAAAGGTCTAAAAAAAAGTGTGCCTGGTTTTCAAGCACACTTTGTAGACCTTTCCAATTAAGTAATTCTTTTGCAATAACGAGATTTCAGCTCTGCTGCAGAGCCTCCTCGTGTCAGCCGACAGGGATCTCCTGCTGTCAGCTTTACAGCTGACATCAGGAGAAGGGGAGGGAGGGGGGAACTTTCATGCTTATATCTATCAAACAATAGCGGTTTGAGACATAGGGTTTGCACCATTAAACTTATTTTTTTGTCCTCTACAAAACTAGAACAAGTTTTTATGGGACATTACTAACACTTTAAAGATATTATATTATATTATATATATATTTTTTAAATCATTATAAAGCAGCGTAACGTACTAAAGAATGTGACTGAAGTCAGTCAAGCTCTTTATTGAGCACCAATTTCAGACTGAATTAGCCCATGCCAGCTGGTTTTCCTACGAAACAGCTGAATGGTTGGCCAACCAGCTGCAACTGCAACCTGACCAGCATCCACTCACACAAGTACATTTGTCTTAGTTTGGAGTAGTTTTGATGCATCCAGAGCATTGTCTATCGCTGTGGTTCTTAGCTTATGCTCTCAGGGCCTACTAAACAGGCCAGGATATAAGGATCTTCTTGCTTCAGCACAAATGAATGAATGAATCGGAATGACCGAGCCTCTGATTTATTAACAAGTTCTCAAGCAGGGAAATCTTCACATCTTGGACTATGATTGGGGCTTGAGAGCACAGAGTGAGAATCACTGGTCCAAAGGTCCAGTGGATTGTATGACCTAAATAACGCCAAATAGGGAGTGTATAAGAATGACAGTCTAGCTATAATACTTTTCAGTGCACTGCAACAAAAGGAAATTAAAAGTACCCATTACGTTCTCTTTGGAATCCATAAAGACTTAGTCTTACCTGTTAAATCGTTTTCTCTTAGTCCATACAGGTTACTGGTAACCTTGGGTAGACGATCTGCCCCTTTAACTAGGCAGGAACAATTCTAGAAGTGAATGCAGGGGGTGGAGTCTACCTTACCTCCTTGGCTGCACCTAGCCAATCAGCTCCAGTAAGATTTGAGACACTATTGACTAGATAATAGAAGGGAAAGAGGACTCCTGTGAGCATGACCCCGATGGACCCCCATGGTCTGCCACAGGAGAGCCAAGCATGGTCCCTTGACAGGGTGGGAGACCAGTAACCTGGATGGACCAAGAGAAAGGGATTTAACAGGTAGGACTAAAATCCTCTTTTCTCTGTTGTCCAATACAGGTTACTGATAACTTTGGGATGTCCAACCATCGAGTTTCCCAGAGGCAGGAAGTAAGGCAAGGACCAGGCACAAGGCCCCCAAAGTCACCAGAGCAGATATGCACCATCAGATCAGAGATAGCCAAACAAAACAAATGAAGTGTCAACGGACACTGAACAGGGGTAACACCACTCCAGGAACCGTTACACAGCACACTGAACTAGAGCCAACAGGGCTCAAAAGTGAAGGAAGCACCAAGGAACCGAAGAAGATCCTAGACAGGCAAGACTGCCTCCAGGATCTTCCTCCCAAAACCAGCATCAGCCGATGCAAGCACATCAACACGTTAGTGCTTAGAAAAGGTGTGCACAGACCAAGTGGCAGCTGTGCACAACTGATCAGAGGAGGCCTGATTCTTGTAAGCCCAAAAAGCCCCAATAGATCTAGTAGAATGAGCCGTGACCCGAAAGGGAACGGGCTTCTTCCTTAGCTCGTAAGCCTTACGAATAGTGGACTTGATCCAAGAAGCAATAGTCACTTTGGATGCAGGTCTCCCTGCCCTGGGGCCCTCAGGAATGACAAACAGCACGTCAGACTGTCTAATGGACTCAGAGCAATGTACATAAAACTTGAGACAATGCACCACATCGAACAAATGGAGATCCCTCTCCTTGTCAGAGGACTTAGAAACCACCTTTGGGAGAAACTCCTGTGAAGCACCACCTTGTCTTTGTGAAACACCAAAAAGGGTGGTCTACACGACAGAGCATGTAACTCAGCAACATGGCGAACAGACACGATCGCCAGGAGAAAAGCCATTTTCCACGTCAGCAGGCGTAGAGGAATAGTAGCCAAGGACTCAAATGGAGGGCCCTGAAGGACGCCCAAAAGCAAGTTAAGATCCCACTGAAAACAGGAGTCTTGAAAACAGGGTGAGTATGAGCAATGCCCTGGAAGAAAACCTTGACATCAGGAAGAATAGCAATGTGCCTCTGAAAGAAAAGAGAGAAAGCAGAAGTCTGAACCTTAAAGGAACTCAAAGGCCCTCATCCGCACCCTCTTACAAGAAAGCCAGGACCATAGGCAGATCAAATTCCTGAGAAAGGTCCTTATCAGCACAGCAAGATAGAAAGGTCGACCAGACACGATGGTAGGCCTTAGAAGAAACAGGTTTGCAGGCACCAAGCATAGTAGCCACCACATCAGAAGAAATCCCTCTCTTCTTCAATATTGAGGATTCAATTTCCAAGCCATCAATGCTAGACGATGAACATCCTCCTTCCACAGGTAACCCTGTAGAAGAAGATCCGGATGGCAAGGGACCCGGAATATCTCTGCCACCGACAGATCCACAAGCTCCAGAAACCAAGCCTGTCGAGGCCAGTACGGAGCAATCAGAATGACTGGATAGAGCTCAGTTTCAAAGGGACTGACAGCGCAGGCGCACAGACGTCACTGTGACGAGATGTCCGTGCTTCCTGCTCCTGTGAGCATCGGTAAAACGGCAAAATCTTTGGAACCAGGTAATATTTCTGGCGACTAGCGCTACTAAGCAGCTAGTCGCCAGATGAAGAATGAATGCATGTTACGTTATTGCGGGGTGGTAGTTCCCCTTTAAGTTACCACAAAAACTTGCTCCAAAACACCCAACAGACATACAGATAAACCCAATGAGTGCAGGAGTATGCAATAGGAACTCCAAAGCAAAACCCCTGTGCGGAGGGGCACTGTGGGACATGTGAACCTGCAGCACTCAAAGGGTTGCTCACCTTTCCTGCAAATCTTCTGTATTCAGATTACCATGTATTAAGAAGAAGCCTCAGTGGGCAACTCCTGGGGAAAGACCTTGTACCCAAGAATTTCCCCCCAGGGCTTAAGGTCCACAAAAAGTACCTGGATACTGAGCTAGCCACATCTAAGGGCATTGTCAGTTATGGTAATCCGCCTAATGGTGGTATTCCATATCTAACAGAAAAATAAAAAATTAGCTAGAACTATCGCAGAACTGTTCACTTGCCTGTGTATTCACCAAGGAACAAATCTTCCTGGAGCTGATTGGCTAGCTGCAGCCAAGGAGGGAAGGTAGGCTCCACCCCCTGCATTCACTTCTAGAAATGTTCCTGCCTAGTTTAAGGGTCAGATCGCCTACCCAAAGTTACCAGTAACCTGTATTGGATGACAAAGAAAGGACAATTATGTTTTACCACAACCACTCCAACAGGAGTAGACTTAGTAAAAACTGCTCTAAACAGTCGTTTGGGAAGGGAAGTTGTGGGTAGGTGACTGTCCCCTTGTCTGGAATACGAACTGGAAGGCTGTGGCTCTTAGCCTTAAATTCCATGTTTTTGTGTGCATTCCTCATAGACCCACTTTTAGGCTTTCAAGCCCAGTATAGCAGATCTATGGGAAACTGCACCAGACAGGACAGGAAACTATCCTGCGCAATGCTAGAGAGATAAACAGGGGAGCATTGGGGTCTCCTTTCACACACTTGTTCTGCTTCCCTGTTGGTGTGATGAGGTTCACGTTTTAATCAGCATGTTGGCTCTCAGACGAGCAGATCTGATGATAGGGCAATTATTATATGATATTATATGATAACTTAGATGACTTTGAAACAGGTTTCATATTCACCTATATGCTGGGTTACCACTTTACTTGAAAGAGTTTGTTATTTAACTTTGTCAGTTTATGCTAAGTAGACCGTACTGGCCAACATGCCAACCAGATAATAACATTACACATGTTTCTTCCTCCCACATTCTGCCAATCAGAAACTAGCACTTCATGCTATTTTCCCCTCATACCTGCCACTTGTTGCCAGCCAGACTCTAGCATTCTACACTGCTTTCCCACCTGCCACTTCCTGCTTTCCTCCACCTGCCAGCCAGAAACCAACATTTCACACTGCTCTCCCTCCTGCCTGCTAGTAATTAACCTTCCAAGCCGCTTTCCCTCCCACAGATGCTTACATACCACACTGCACCCTTCCCACCTGTCAGCCAGATACTAACATTCCACACTGCTCTCCCATCCCACTCCCTACTAGCTAGTTTGCATAAATTCATAATCATGCAAATCCTGTTATGATAGATGCCCCACCACAGAGGTGAGGATGTGGACAGGTGATCGTTCCACTTTAAGATCTTCTCCTGCTGACTTCAGCATGCAATTGTTTGTAATAGTGACTTGAACATTACCATCAAGTTTAACCCTCTGAGTGTCAGAGGGGTAGGCAACGCATTGCAAAGCAAAGCTTTGCCTACCCCTCTGGCACGCAAAGTGTTAACAAATAGTTTCTACTGATCAGCAAGGCAGCATGTGCTTGTAACAAATGGGGAAGTCTGTGGTTTTCCAGCTGCTGTTGGCTTAAAACTCCCACCATCTTCATGTAACCAATGAGAAGCACTGGCTTATTATAGATGCAGCAATAGCATACAAATTACACTCCTTCCCTGCACATTATATCCCAGTTCTTCTATCATTTTCCTACACAAAGTGCTGCATGAACAAAAGAAAATTGAGCAATTCTGAAGCAAACCAAGTGCGCCATAGGCTGACAAATATAAATTCCCATTTAATTAAATGGGCTTTGGATAACTCTGGCACACGAAGGGTTAATCTGTCGAAAGATAAAGGTCTGCGAAGCGTTGCATCATGATAAGCGAACATCTCTCTAGCATTCATAAAATACCAATGTAAAATAATGGCAATTTGTAATTGTGCCTAATTATGCAATTTGTTTTCTCCAGAATTATTCAACTTTTCTAGTTCAGATAAAACCCTAAGAACATTTCAGATTTATTCCAATAGTTTGTAATACAGGGATGGAGGTGCTGATACAATTCATAACTAAAGTAGGCTCTGAAATCAATTCTAATGTGATACACTTGACAAATGCCTATTTACATTAAAATGTCTCCTCTTAATGCCTATGCCACAGGGAGAGTGGTGCGGGAGAGTATGGGCAATTATTTCCTCTGTTCATTGTTTACTGCCATGTACCAATTAAGCCACAGAGGAAACTGGCATAACTTGAATCCATATTCCTATGCATGCTTTAAGGCCCTAGTGCATTAGTCAAGGTTCTGCTGCAGGAGTTGGAAGCTAATGTCTTAGCACAAAAAGAAAAAATACAGCCAAACTGGTGGACTTTCACATTCCCTCTATATTCTTCTCTGGCTTTGGTGCATGGAAATTGGCATTGCATTGAAACTGGCATGTGGACAGAAAGGACTCACCTGATTGATTTCAGCCTTGATGTCAGATAGCTTCTCCAGCTCTTCCACTCGACTGAAGCATGTGGTATCCGGCTGCGTTTGATCCAGGATATTCTGTGAAGTAGGATTATAATCAGCACAATATTGGTGAAATTGTCTGATTCGTGTCATGTTATTTACTGTGGACTTAATTCAGGGGCAAGCAAACTTTGGCTCTCCAGCTGCTGGAGACTACAACTCCCATCCCACTAGCTGATTAGAGATTATAGGCATTATAGTCCCCAACAGCTGGAGATCTAAGATGTCCACAGTTGACCAGACCAGGTTGATCTTCATTGGAAGATATATTCGAGATCAAACCAAATGCACTGTAGGGAACAATCAATATTCCCATTGATTTTACCCTTCCAGGCTTAAATGAGGCTTCTGACCCCCTGAATGAGTCAGATCTCCAGTGCACTGCAAATCAATTGTTATTTTGATGTGTCCCCTATTGTTCATCAGGTTTGCTCCAGAATAACATGATTTAGATTCCAGATGCAGAATAAGGTCCAAAGTGTCAAATCTCATTATTACACTTTATTCTTTGTGAAAAAATTATGTTGGTTCACTCAAAAGGTATCAAACCAAACTGCAAACGATCATATTGGCTATTTCAGTGCAGCCATGAGATGTTTGTATAGGCCCTAAGGAGAGACAAATGTGGTTTGCGCACCACAGCAAAGGAGGAGAATTATTAATTAGTGCAATATGACCAGTGGGCGAATTTAGTCCAATTAGCTACTTAGAAATGAAGTACCAATCAGTACATATTGATACAGCTGCTTTCAAAGCCTGTTGTGGTAACCACTGCACAGTTAAAGTCAAAGGCAGGGTGGCTAATTCAAGATCCTTTCACTTTTCTTCTTGCTATCATACTCTTTCCCACAGTGGTGCACTTGTCTCTGTACATCCCATGAAATAGCCTTGTTTATGCTTACCACACAAGCCACCAGACACATTTAGAAGTGTAACAGAGTTTTCCCTGAAAGCCGTAAAAGGCTTGGGTAAGAAGGATTAGACTGTAAGCTCTACAGGGCGGGACCTTTTATCCTAATGTACACTCACCTGGTGTTCCCCTTATGATTGTCTATATAAGCAGGTCATTGCTGCTGTTATTGTACTCCTTGTATAATAAATCTAAACTATGAAGTGCCAAGTACACAGGTTGGAGCTGTATAAATAAAAATATACATAAATACATGAATGGAGAGACATCAAAGGATGTTTGCTGAGATACCCAGAGGCCAGGGTGGACCACAATAGGTGTAGAAATTACAGTGTCACAGGAGAGCATCAGGTCATATCAGAAGCAGGAATAGCATCCGGTATAAAACTGCCAGTTTAAACTAACTTCTACTTTGATTAGAGGGGATACAAGAAAGGTGACAAACTAAGGCATGAAGGATGTACATATTTCTTGTCTCCATACAGTACAGGCATACCTGGGAACTCTCAGGCTTTGACCCAAATCTCAGGGTGAAGGGCCAAATTCTCAGGGTGAGAGAGGTCTGTGTCACCTACTATATGAATTTCCCCAATTAAATGTTTCCTTAGACTCTAAACTGGTGCCATTGGTACCAGAAAGACAGTGGGAGATGTCCTGCTCGTCTTGTTTGTGTTCAGGCGAGTTATCTAAACTGTAGCATGTTAAAGGTCCCTCGCACACAGACCGGAGCACCTCTGTGTTACAGCAAGCAGGCACATATCGCAAAAAATCTACATTATGGGAAGTTTTAAGGGTTAATATTGCAAAGATCTCAGGGTCAGCTCATCTTGAAAGTTCCCAGGTATGAGTACAGGTAGGGAGGGAACTATCCAGACTCTCAAAGCTGTGATTGATGCCTTGCCTGTCACTTTCTTCCACAGTTAGGTGAGGGGGCAAGTCATAACCCTCTGTTTCCCACATTGCTAACTGCCCTTTGCAACCATATTTACATATGTTCAACGTAAGGCATGTGCATTTAATTTAGGAGGGGGCATATGACTGGTTTGCTAGGTACGCCAACTATAGCTTACTCTGTGGTTGACCAGACAGTAAGTTAGTGCGTGACTGTGCGTCACTGAACAACGTCTTATCCTCTAGCAATGGTTGGACTACAACACCCATCATTCTCTGCTGCCCTTTGTGAATTGTAGATCACCCACTGCTAGCCGCCTGACGTCCACCCTGCATCAGACTATTACTGGAGATATGGGGGGGGGGGGGGGGCTATCTACCTGTGTAAGGACTCCAGACCCCAAGCATTTCTCCAACAGCAAGGCAGCTGCAGTGGGTTGCACAGGATCCCAAGGGTTGCTCGCCATTAGATGTCACTGTCCGAAGGTATAACAAAACAATCAAACCTCCTTTGCAATGAAAGATAGCGCTCAAATGCGAATAACCAATCACATTGAAGCTGACGGCGCTCTTTAATGACACATTAGCTTTCCCTCCGCCATATTGCGTATGGCTGTAAAGAAAGTAGTAAAACTGCACAGCAGCCATGCTGCGGGAAATGCTGCACTTAGACAAAAAGCAGTCGCCATATTATGATTGGCAACTTTCTGTGTGTAATGTGGAAGGCGAGTAGGAGTGGTTTCCGGGGGGGAGTTGGGATTTTCCTGACGTTTTTGGGTGTAGCAGTTGCCGGTAGTTAGGGTATGTTTACGTTTTGCCAGTAATCACACTTCCTGATTTTGGCGACTGGGATTTTTCGACTAATATGTGAAACCAAAGGTAGGAATGGATATACCTCCCATAAGACGTACATGGGGCAGAGATAGTGTGCAAGCCTCTGAAACTTTACATGGAGTGATTATACGTTCGTGGTCATGGCTGATTTTAGGCAGGGCTAGATAGGACATCAAGTAGAGCGTGACTGAGGCAGTAGAGTGTTAATACATCTAAGCTGAAATTCAAGAAATTAAAGATGGGCATTTCTGGAGCGAACTAGCTGTACGAGAGGGCAAAAAATAAACCTTCCCCAAATTCAGATTGATTTATAGGGACATTTTAACCCCCCTGAATGCTAATGCGTTAGAGATCTCTCTAGCGTTCAAGAAGTTAAACCCAGTTCAATCAACTGGAATTATTTGTTTTCTGGGGTGCAGTTGACTTGGGCCAGAACTGCACCTCTTAAAGTGGAGGAATTATGGGTCAAATCTGATTTAAAAGGAGCATTCACCCCTTGAATGCTAGAGGTTTCTAGTGCATTGCAGAATTTTCTGTCATTGAAGGGGTTATAATCCCCATTGAAATCGTTTGTGATTTTTATTTGTCCCCTGTGGTGCAGATTCCCCCCAGGACTGACCCACTTTTGATTTGTGCATATGGCTGATGTAGTGATTAATTTTAAAGTAACATCACATAAAAACATGTGCAATGTTTTGCACGACCAGTGAAGGGTTTTCAACCCTCTTCTTGTCCTTAATGAATTAGGCAAAATTTGCATAATGATAATTAAGCCTTTGCACATTGCAGAGCAGTGCGTTGTATGCCCTATGGAACTCAGAGGGTTAACAATGCAAACTAGCTTTACTTTAGAGCCTGAGTGTCCCAGTGTGGAGTCCATAGTTACTGTTCTAGTACTAGGTGCCCCTTATGTATAAAGGCAAAGTTGGGTAATGCAGTGGCATTCCAGCTGCTCCACTGCGGACAAAAAATATTCCCATTCATTTAAAAGGGATTTTTTTAACCCTTTGAATGCTAGAGTGGTTTCCAATGCATTGCAAAGTATTCATGCTGTTAAAACCCAATTTTAATAAATAAGAAGTTGTTTTGGTTGCTGCAGAATTGCTCCACTTAGTTTTTAAAAAGGTAATTGCTGGTGGGGAATGTTGGGAGTTGTAGTCTAGTAGGAGGAGGACCTTAAAGGGACAGTAATATCCCATAAAAACTTCTTGCACGTTTATAGAGCTGAAGAAAATAAGAAGAATGGTGAAAATCCTCTCTCTCAAACCGCTATGGTTTTAGAGATATAGGCACTGAAAGTTCGCCTCCTTTCTCCTGATGTCAGCTGTAAAGCTGATAGCAGGAAATTTGAGTCATACGACTCGAGGAGGCTCTGCAGCAGAGCCGAAATCGCTGTATTGCAAAATAATTACTTCATTGGAAATGTCTACAAAGTGTGCCTGTTTTGAAAGCACACTTTGTAGATATTTCCAATGAAGTAATTATTTTCAAATACCACGATTTCGGCTCTGCTGCAGAGCCACCTGCTGATCCCTGGACCTGAATCTCCTGCTGTCAGCTAGACTTGGACATCAGTAGAAGGAGAGAGAGAGGGGCGAAATTTCAGTGCAAATATCTCTCAAACCATAGCATTTTGAGAGATAGGGTTTGCACCATTCTTCTTATTTTCTTGAGCTCTACAAAACTATATAAAAAAAATTTTTATGGGACATTACAGTCCCTTTAAGTTGCCTGCCACTGTCCCAGAATATGACATCTGAATGGATTGAGCTGTACTGACAATAACAGACGGAGGTGTGGTGGATGAGAGGATTTGTATAATTGGATGATTCCCTCTAGTATGTAATCTGTCACAAGCAGGCCTTTCACCACTTGTTTTGCCTTTCTACTTGTATGTCACATTGTTTTGTATGTATCCTTTCTGTACATTGCCACGGAACATGTTGGAGACTGGTTGAGTAAAATGATACCTTTATTGGATGAGTGGCTCTAGGTGTAAGCTTTCAAGACAGCTTAGGTCTCTCCTTCAGGCATAACAAAAATGAAGGCTTAATACAATACATAACAGGTTAAACACTCATGCAAATGATTTTAGTATTTAAATTGCATATGTAGCCGTTTTGCATTTCATTCTTATCATTTTGTAAAATACTATTTAAAAAAGCAATTCTTTAAAAGTTGTGTGCAAAAATGCTAATGTTGATGACTATTGCACTAGTGCATACAACCGATCCGTTACGTTAGTAATGCTACATTTGTTATATATCTTGAGAAATATTATGAATTATCCCCCTCACCCCCATTATACTCATGTCAACCTCGGAGCTGCAAGCGGATGTCAACATGGGACAACCTTCATTCAGTATACTGGGATTTCCGTATACTGAATGGAGGCAGTTTGTACCTCAAAGCTCTCTGTCCAGTCAAGCAGCTGGACTTCAGATTTATGGGGATGTGGCCTGGATTTGTGAAAAGTGGCATGAGGGGGATAATTCATATTATTTCTCAAGATATATAGTGAATTCAGCATTGCTAACATAACGGATCGGTTGTATGCAGTATAAGAAAGGATTGCTGCGTTCTTCAAATTGAAACATTACTATCCCTTTAAAACAGCAATAAACATTTGTTATAGGGGGAAAAAAAAGAAAAACAAACTTGCACTGTAATGCTTTTTCATTGTACTAAATCAAGGATGTTCAAAGTGCTGGGTGTTTATTTATTTATAATTAGAACTTACTTCAGTCTTGTGCGAGGCCTGTAGTTACTTTGCAAATATGAGTAGACTGTGCTGGGGAAGAAGGCTTTGTCGGACATCACTTTCTTTATATCTGTTTTGGGCCATGTTGGAAGAAAAACAATACGTAGAGCTGCATTATCACTTAACTTTAATGGTCTACATTTCCTATCCTAGAACAGAACAGCTGTATTGAAGTGAGAGCAAGAATACCGGCTAGTAATTGAGCCAGGGGAAGCAGCATTATCTTTATTAAAGAGGTTCATCCTACTGTACAGAATGGGGAACAGTGCTTTGAAAGCCCACATAGAGACAGCACAGAAGACTGGTGTGTTCCAGTTGACAGACAAGGGCCTAACTGAGGTAAGAAGCAGTTCTGACCCAACAGAGTATACCAGGGAATACTGGAGATCTTAGTGTATAGGCTAAATAGATTAACATAGGAACTGGAAAAGTTATCTCCGCTTTATCACCTCTTAGTGCTTAATCCCATATGTGTTATATTAGGCAGAACTGCAGTAGACATTGATACTTTTTATTTCTGGAAAAAGTGAAAGTTTCTCGGTGTTTCATGTCCTGTTTAAGCTCTGTGCTGAGTGAGAGAGTAACTAGCATATGGTGCCACAGTCACAGTAATCACCATACAGAAACAAAGGCATCAGTATTGCCTAAACTATGTATCTGCTGCTGGTCTTTTGTGTAACATCCTATATAATAATTCGCCAAAACGTGTGTAACGACGCAGTCATGCGCAGTAGAGATTGCTGCGCGTGCTGCATTCATGAGCAGTAGAGACTGCCCGTGATGAAGCTGATACGCTCCTGAGCATCAAGCTCTGCATCAGCCATGGAGCGGGCAGTCTCTACTGTGCATGACTGCCCCGCGACCGGCTGGCAGTGGCACTGTGGCCCGTGTAACGGGCTCTTAAACTAGTAATACATAATCATTTTTTAATGAAGCTTCCAATATGCAAACTTGAATTCAAGGTAACAGATCTGTTAAAAACACATGCTTGGCGTTTTGGAGAAAATAATGGTAAAATAAGTATACAGCTTGCATTAAAGTGGAACTACCACCCCTGAATACATTTGTCCCAAATAAATACCCATCTGGCGACCAGCTGCTCAATAGCACTAGTCACCAGAAATATTACCTGGTGTTTGAGAATTGTACGCTGTTCCCGGATGAACAGGCAGGAAACAGCGTGGACATCTTTCAATAGTGACATCTGTGCACCTGCACGGTCAGTCCCTTTTGAAGCTGGACGGCTCCTAGCACCGCCTGTCAGTCCCATCCTGCTCTCTAGGAGGCATTGCTAGGTGCCTTTCGGCTCCAGAAGGGACTGACAGCGCAGGCGTCCAGACGTCATTATGGGAAGATGTCTGCACGGTTTCCTGTCTGTCAGTCCGGGAACAGCGTACAATTCTCAAACACCAGGTAATATTTCTGGCCACTAGCACTATTGAGCAGCTAGTCACCAGATAGGTATTTATTTGGGACAAATTTATTTAGGGGTGGTAGTTCCGCTTTAAAATAGGCTTAAAGAGATAATAATGGATGCAAATAAATATAGATCTGATTAATGCTCATACATTATGGTTCATGTGGTGCTGTATATAAATTATGTCTGACTTGCAGCTTAAAAGTAAATCAATTTTAAAGTTTCTACCTTTTAACTATGTAATACATTCCCTTCAGGGGTCCGGAGAGAGCGCAGTGAGGGACAATCTTCAGTGAGCGTAATAAAAATCCTGCTCTCATCAAAGGGAGCAGGATTTTCATGATGCTCACAGTGAGAAGATTGTCCCTTGTTGTGAGCGGTCCGGTCCAGCGATTGGATTCCACATCTACGGGTAGGCGCGGACAAGATGTAAAAGGGGAGAGAGGGGGATACTTTGAAAGTTGATTTAAACAGTCAGACATAATTTATATACAGAGCTACATGATCCATAATATATGAGCATTAATCGGAGCTACATTTATTCACATCCATTACTATCCCTTTAAATAATATTTTTGCACAGTAGTGTCAAAATTCATATTAATTAGCACTTTTATTAACAAGTTTAAATATGTACCTCACTTTTTCTTTTCATGCACCAGTTCCCAGAAGATCTACAGAGATTATCAGGAAACCTACGGACAATAGATCTCTCCAGTAACAAGATCGAGGTTTTACCACCGTTGGTGGGAAAATTCAGCTTACTCAAGAGCTTGTCACTGAATCACAATCGGCTAAGTAAGACTTCTCAATGTGCTCAACTTGAGGTGGTCGAACACTGGGTTGCATAGCTTGTTTGATTGCTAGTAAAATACATTGATAATGCCAGTTGGGGGGATGTTTTATGTGCACACCAGGAGGGGAGCTAACAGGGCAGGGGTATAATGGCTTGAGAGGAAGAAAGGTGTATGATGAACTCAAAGAGTTAAGCACTCAAGCATATGGGATAAAAGGATCCCTTTAACAATCAGATGTGAAGCAATTGCTTTGCAACACATTGCCAATCCTTCTGGTACTTAAAGGGATAGTAATACTTTGTTTTATCTTTATTTTATTTTGTAGGCATTAAAAAAACATGAAGAACGATATAAGTCATCTCTCAAACCCTATTCACAAGCAAAGTATTTCCCCCCCTGTTCAGCCAGATCAGAAGGGAGGTGCCCAGATAGACTGCAGAGAGGGGCAATCTTCAATTAAGATAAGGGAAAAAGCTTGTCAAGGGGGGGGAAGGGCTTTCATTGTTTTCATACAAAGAAGATTGTCCCCTGCTGTTATCTGTCTGGTCTTACAACCAGATTCACATCTGAGAAGAGATGGCTTACACTAGGTAAAAGGGGCGGGAGGGGGAAACTTTGCTTGTGAATAGCTCTTAAACCTTAAAGGTTTGAGAGATAAGACTTCTATCATCCTTCATGTTTTTTTAATGCCTACAAAATAAAATAAGTATAACGAAGTATTACTATCCCTTTAAAGTTTAAATAACATAAAAGGGGGTTAAACTGTTTGCTGGAAACCTCTCTGGAATTAAAGGGGTTACCAGCTATAGAATCTGTTCAACCTCAGTGTCACAGGTTCTAGTCCCAACAGTGTCAACTCAGCCTTTCATCCTTCAGAGATGGATAAAATGAGTACATTAAATTGGGTAATAATAACATCTGTGTACTTGAAAAAGAAAGAATCTCAATTATCCTTCCTGTTAAAATACTTTTATATTATTTTTATTTAAATCATTGAGAATTATTAGTTGACCCCGATGACATCTTTCGTTTGCTTTAGAATTGATCCTCATGTCCTTTTTGCATAAGTCACTCTGTTGCTACATTAGTCTCAAGCAGAATATGTGGCTTTGGTTTGGAATTAAGATACATTGAAATAATGTGTGTTTTTTATTCCCAGGCCGGCTTCCTGATGAGCTTTGTAAACTGAAAAAGCTGGAGGCTTTGCATCTCGGCTCTAACCAGATCGCCCGGCTACCAACAGACTTTGGGCAGCTCTCTGCTTTGAAAACCTTAAATCTCTCTGGCAACCAGCTGAAGGCGATGCCAACCCAGCTGTGTACCCTGAGGCATCTGGACATGGTAGACCTGTCAAAAAATAAGATCCAAGCGATTCCGGATGAGGTGTCTGGATTACAGACCATAGAGCTTAACCTGAACCAAAACCAGGTCAGAGAAAAACTGTTTTGCTACAACACTAGATGGGAAGATTCACTAAGAGGTGATAAAGTGTAGATTGCTTCTCAGTTTATCACTTCTCCAATTCCTATGTTACTCTATGGACTAAGATCTCCAAAGTTGATGAAATATTAGTTCATAGGCTCTATAGAATAACATAGGAATTGGAGAAGTGATAAAATGGAGAAGTCATCTCCACTTTATCACTGCTTAGTGAATTTTGCCCTAGGAAGCGGAGGCAGCCAGTGCGTGGGTAGAACGGCTTAAGCGAACATCACTTAGTCTTATTGGGCTTTTTGCACAAATTAAAGGGATAGTAATGGTTAATTTTAAGTTGATTTAATAGTGTAGGCATTAAAAAAGGTCAACATCGATGTAAGTCTTATAGTAACATAGTAAATTAAGTTGAATAAAGACACAAGTCCATCAAGTTCAACCTTCTCCTCATACCCCAGTAACTGCAAATTTTATGGCTTTCCTGCTACCAATTAAGTTAGTTGTTATCAGACCTTCCCGATCTGCCTACTGATAAACAGTATAACTCTATGTTCCCTTTTGAAAGAAAGGTGTCTAATCTTCTCTTAAATGTATCCATTGTATCTGCCATAACCATCTCCCTGGGCAATGAATTCCACAATTTAAGAGACCGTACTGTAGAAAAAAACCCTTCCTCTGCTTAAGTCTAAACCTCCTTTACTCTAATCTCAAGGGGTGGCCCCTGGTCACCTGATCAGGCCTTGGAATAAATAGCTCACCACAGCGATCCTTGTATTGACCTCTCTGATAAGGTGTCATCTTTTCTCTAGAGTAAATAAAAGGTGAAATTTACTCACCGATATTTGGTTTTCCTCTGTGTCCGTCCACGGCAGGAAATCAATGGGTTAGCTCCGCCTCCCAGCTGGTAGGACCAATTAACAAACTCTTAAAAGAGACTCCTGGGAGAGAGGATTCAGTTAAACTTTTGTCCAAGCTGTAGAAGAGAGACAGGTTAGTATATATACAATAAATCCAATATTCCTTCCCAGGAGAAGTATTAACTAAACACAAACATATACATATATACATATATACCCAAATAAACATAACACCCACTAGCACATTACTGACAAAAATGCCCAGATGGGTGTCCCAAATATGGGAGGGTGTGCCGTGGACGGACACAGAGGAAAACCAAATATCGGTGAGTAAATTTCACCTTTTCCTCTGTGTCCTTACCACGGCAGGAAATCAATGGGATTTCCCAAAGCAGTAAAACCAGGGAGGGATACTACCTCAGACAGGCACCACCGCCTGTAGGACCTTCCTGCCAAACTTCGCATCAGCTGAGGCCTGGACGTCAAGTCTATAGTGCCTGATGAAGGTTGACAAGGAAGACCAGGTTGCTGCCTTGCAAATTTCTTCTGGTGAGGCTACCGCCTTCTGGGCCCAGGAAGTTGAAATTGCTCTAGTAGAATGTGCTTTAATACCTACTGGAGGATCTTGACCAGCAGTCACATACGCCAATTTGATGCAATCTCTGATCCATCTGGAGATAGAAGGTTTGGAGGCAGCGGAACCCTTGAATTTCCCAAAGAAATGGACAAATAATGATTCTGACTTGCGAAAGGATTTAGTCCTTTCAAGGTAGGAAGAAAGGCATCTGACCAAATCTAGGTTGTGGAAGATCTTTTCTTTGGGATGCTTAGGATCTGGACAGAATGAGGGTAAAACAATCTCCTGGCTAAGGTGGAATTCTGATGACACCTTACATCTGAAGGATGGTCTAGTTCTAAGTACCACCTTGTCTTGGTGAAAAGATGTGTAAGGAGATAAGCAGGAAAGGGCCTGTAATTCACTAACTCTTCTGGCTGAAGTGATAGCAGTCAAGAATGCTGTTTTAAGAGTCAGATTCTTTACAGCAATTGATTGCAGAGGTTCAAAGGATTCATGGGATGCCAGTTGAGTGAGAACCAAATTCAGGTCCCATGCCGGAATGATTTCTCTAATGGTAGGTTTGATCTTAGTAATAGCCGTCATGAATCTTTTAACAATATATTCCTCCGCAAAAGGGGTAGCCAAAACTGCTGATAGAGCAGAGAGTTGGACTTTTAATGAAGAGGGTTTTAATCCTTTCTTAAAACCTTCCTGCAGAAATTCCAGGATGGTACTGGAAGAAATATCTTTTCTGGATAGCTGCTTCTCAGAACACCAGTTGTAAAAAATGGACCAAATTCTATAGTAGATCCTAGAAGATGATGAACGTCTTCCTGAAATAATGGTGTTCGCGACCTGAGGGGAGATATTCTTTAAACTGAGTGATCTCCGCTCAGCCTCCAGGCCGTTAGCTTCAAGAAAGAAGGGTTGGAGTGAAGAATGGGACCCTGGGATAATAGATCTGGAAGTAGAGGCAGGGGATAAGGAGGTAGGATGGACATCCTCACAAGATCCGCATACCAGATTTTTCTGGGCCAGTCTGGAGCAATCAGAATGATCTGGGCCTTGTCCCTCCTGATCTTCTTTACTATTTCTGGCAGAGGAGGGAATATGTAGGCCAACTGGAACTTCCAGGGAAACTTGAGAGCATCCTGCCCCAAAGCTCTGTGGTTCCTCCACCTGGAATAGAACAGCTGACACTTGTTGTTCTTGTCTGACTCCATCAGATCCACTACTGGATGACCCATGATGGATGTTATGGTCTGGAAGACTTTGTCCTTCAGGGACCATTCGCCTGGATCCAGGACTTGACGACTGAGGAAATCCACCGGGGTGTTTAGAGACCCTGCTAGATGAGATGCTGATAGGTGGGACACATTTAGCTGAGCCCAATTTAGGATCTTTCTTGCTACAGCATTCAAACTGCGACTTCTTGTCCCCCCTTGATTTAAAATGTAACTGACTGCAGTTGCGTTGTCTGATCTGACACAAACCGCTTGCCCCTTCAGGGTTTTGCTGAAATGTTTGAGTGTCCTCCAAATGGCTTCCAGTTCTAAGAGATTGATGTGGAACTTGCTTTCCTTCTGAGTCCAGAGGCCTTGAACCGTCTTCTGGTTGTAAACGCCTCCCCATCCTGTGCTGCTTGCATCCGTGGTGACTATGTGCCATGTGGGATCCAGGATGGTCCTTCCTTTCTGAAGACTTTTGTTTCTGAGCCACCAAGTCAGCTCTATCTTTGTGGCTTGCTTTAGGCGGATTAGCTGTGAGAAATCTCCTGGACGTTTTCTCCAACTTGTCAGGAAGTTGTCCTGAGTTCTTCTGACATGGAATTTTGCCCAAGGAACTATGTGCACTGCTGAGGATAGGTTGCCTAACAGTTTTGAGAAGTCCTTTGCTGTGTGCATCCTTTTTTGAAGGAAGGTTAGTACTCTGGATCTGATTCTGGCTTGTCTCTCCTCGGATAGGCAGGCAAGACCCAGATGAGTGTTGAACTGGATGCCTAGAAACACTAGATCCTGGGATGGGATCAGCTGGCTTTTCTGATGATTGATGACCCATCCTAGCTGAGACAGAAACTGTAGGCAATGATGCGTACTTTGAATGGCTTTCTCTCTGCTTTCTTCTATAAGGAGAATGTCGTCTAGATAAGGTATTAACCTCATACCTTCTTTCCTTAGTGTTGCCATAACTGGAGCTAGGACTTTGGTAAAGACTCTGGGGGCAGATGCCAATCCGAAAGGAAGAGTCTTGTACTGGTAATGTTTTCCAAAAATCGCAAACCTCAAGAACCTTCTGTGGGATGATAGAATAGGAATATGATGATAGGCATCCTTCAGATCTATCTTTGTGAGAAAGGCTTGAGGAGGAATCACCCGGATTACTGATGCCGGAGTTTCCATCTTGAACCGTTGTGTCTTGATAAATGAGTTGATCCATTTGAGGTCTAGAATCATCCTTAAACCACCCGAGGATTTCTTTACTGGAAAAAGAATTGAATAAACTCCAGAATGCCTCTGGTCCAGAGGCACCTCTTCTATCACTTGGGCTTCCAGAAGATCCTTGATCATTTGAACAACTTTGATCCTGAGACTTCTGTTCGTCACTTGGGATGTCATGAATCTTGACATGGTTGGGACAGAAAGAAATTCTAAGGGGTATCCCATCTCTACTATTTTCAGAACCCATCGATCTGGCTGGATCATTTTCCAAGATTCCAGGAACTGACCCAGTCTGCCCCCAACTGGGAGTAGAGATGGGGCCCTGTGCTCTTTATTGTGATGATTTTGGGAATTGACCCTTTTTGGGAAATTCCCTCCTGGATCCACCTCTGGGATTTGGTGCGGGACCTCTCTTCTTCTGGTCATAGCTCCGTCCTGGCCTGTATTTGCTTGCTTCCCGAAAGGATTGCTTGTGAAACCCTGAAGACTTGGAGAAAGGGGATCTGTTCCTTCTGTCTTGAGGCAGGAAGGTACTCTTCCCTCCTGAAGACTTCTTGATGATCTCTTGCAGACGATCCCCAAATAACATTTCACCAGAGAAGGGTAAGGATACTAGATGGTTCTTGGAAGAAGCATCTGCTTCCCATGCTCTAATCCATAAGGCTCTTCGCGCAACTACTGAAAGGGCTGAAGATCTGGCTAGTAGTTTAATGACATCCAAGGACGCGTCACACGAATAATTGATCGCATCTTTGATGGAAGCAACCTCTTTCAATAGTCTGGAGCAGGATACTGAAGAATCAATTTTTTCTTCTAATTCAGTCAGCCAAATCCTAAGGGTACGAAACATACAGGCCAAGGCAGTGGCTGATTTCAGATTATTTCCAATGGCTGCAAACTGTTTTTTCAAAGCACTGTCAGCTCTCTTGTCCATGGTGTCTTTCAATGTAGCCCCATCTTCTAATAATATGGTGGTCCGTCTTGAAATCTGAGCGATGGCTGCATCAATTTTAGGAGGGGAGGTCCATGCTGCAGTCTCTTCATCAGCAAAGGGAAACATTTTCCCAAAACGTCTGGACATGGCTGATCTGCGATCTGTCAGTCCCCATTCTCCTTTAATAGTGTCTTGAATGGATCTGTGCACAGGGAACACTAGGGCAGGCTTCTTATGACCTATAAAGGCTGCATCCATAATATCTAACTCTTTCTGAGTATCAGAAAGACCTAGCGTTTTCCTTACAGATTTAAGAAGACCCTCCAATTTTTCCAGGCTAAACGAACCACTTTCTTCTGTCAACTCCCCTTCTTCAATGGACGAGGCAACAGAATCTATATCCATAATACTGCCTTCATCTTCTATCTCATGCATAGCAGAAGTACCTTCCTCTGGATCTGATGCTCTATGCCTCTTCCTGGATGATTCTTGCATCGCAGAGAAAGTCTCCTGCATAGAAGACCTCATCCACCCAAGGAAATCCTGGAATTGAGCAGGAATTTCAGTGTTGGCAACTTTCTTCATACAAGCTAGGCATAGCTTAACTGAATCTGAGGCAGAAAGCTTAACATCACAGCCTGCACAAGTCTTAGACTTGGTGGTAGGCTTATCTTCTTTGGGAGTCACTGCATCTGTAGCTGCCTTAGTCTTATCAGAAGAGGATGATTTAGGAGCAGTAGACATGGTACTCAACCAGAGGATACAGATAAAGCATCAAATCAGCATAAAAACTGAAGATCACTCACCTAATAGGAGCTCTACTTCTGTGGAACAGGCTCTTTTATCCCCCAGGACGCTGGCATGCTGAAGAGACGCTGAAAACGCCGAAACCGGAAGTGCGTTCCACCGGTGGAACGCATCGGGCCGAACTTCCGGTTTCGGCTCAGAATAGGAACGCCGACTTCCTGTGCGCCCTCTTCATACCGGATGAAGAGTGAAGCGCGCTAGAGGCAAGGCAGCGCTCTGAAGACGAGGTCTGAATGCTCCATGGTCCTCATGGGACCTATTAAGGTATGAGGACCGCAGTGCTCCCAGTAATGTGTCCAGTGTTTGCAGGCTGGACACATGGATAAAAATAACAAACATAGAACTTTTCAAAAAGCAGGAGACCAATGGCCTCCGTCTACCAGCTTGGTAGGACCAAAGAAACTGAATCCTCTCTCCCAGGAGTCTCTTTTAAGAGTTTGTTAATTGGTCCTACCAGCTGGGAGGCGGAGCTAACCCATTGATTTCCTGCCGTGGTAAGGACACAGAGGAAACCATGTTTGTCAAGTCCTCCACTCCCTTAATTAATTTTGTTGCTCTTCGCTGTACCCTCTCTAGTTCTAGAATATCCTTTTTTCAGAACCGGTGCCTAAAATTGCACTGCATACTCAAGGTGAGGTCTTACCAATGATTTGTATAATGGCAAAATAATGTTATCCACTTTTATGGTTTGAGAGATATAACTTGCTAAAGTTACCTTCTCCTGGCTGTTTCACTCAAGTCTGCCATCTAGCTGACAGCTGCAGATTCCGGTCATTTGACCAGCAGAGCCGAAATAGCTGCTGTCAACAGGAGATTCGTGTCGGTCGAGAAGTGCCGAGATCTTGTTACTTACAAGGAATCCCTTCATTGGAATGGTCTAAAACATGTGCCTGAACCAGAGGACAGAAAGCGCAGACATCTTAGAGGAAATGTACCTCTGAGTCTGTGCGGTCTGTCCCTGTCAAAGCACTGGTGGTGATGTTCCTTGGTGCCTTATGGGACTGGAAGGGACTGATTGCACAGAGCTTCTCTTGTAAGCTCTATGCATCCCCGATGCCTACTGCAGTACCACTGACTTATTGTGCTTAGGGACAGTATGACTTTGCATGTAGCCAGGTTAGTAATATATTCAGGGGCAATGTTATTAGCATGAAAGTTCCGCTTTAACCTCTAAGATTCTAGAAGATGCCAAAACATTGTTTTGGAATGCATGTGTGACCTATAGTCCAAGAGGTTAAATGTTTTCACTGTTATCCCTCTGGCACTCAGTGTGTTATCCAACGCATGCATTTGATACCCCTCTGGCATTCAGTGGGTCAGTGTTTCTCACCCAGAGTGCCAGGTTGGCACTGCGCAGACATCCACTTATATGCTTGTTTGTATTATTCGGATTGTGAGATCTTAGAATAACTACATTTGTGTAGTTGTATCATTCGTTACACCCTTGAAACAAATGACATAAAATTGTAGGGTTGCTACGAAATGTATAGATTGCATGTTAGGGGTGCATGGAGCAAAAAGAGATTGAAAACCACTGAACTAGGCGTTTTCCCCCTTCCCAGATATCCCAGATCTCAGTGCAGATTTCCCACTGCCCGCGGCTGAAGGTCCTGCGCCTGGAGGAGAACTGTCTGGAGCTCAGTATGTTGCCGCAGAGCATTCTCAGTGACTCACAGATCTCCCTGCTGGCGGTGGAGGGGAACCTTTTTGAGATAAAGAAGCTCAGAGACTTAGAAGGCTATGACAAGGTCAGTGCTGTAAGACTGAGACGTGCAGAGTGGATTATTATGTACCTGGCTTCATTTTCCTGTTGGATGTTAAAATACTGTCAGCCATATTCACAAAGAGG
The DNA here is from genome assembly GCA_037306005.1 of Rhinophrynus dorsalis. Taxonomy (NCBI): domain Eukaryota; kingdom Metazoa; phylum Chordata; class Amphibia; order Anura; family Rhinophrynidae; genus Rhinophrynus; species Rhinophrynus dorsalis. Next base: position 88,602,621 of record CM074728.1, on the reverse strand, counting down.
CGTACTCCTGGGGCAAACACAACTGCACCATAGCGCACAAATGAAAAGTCTCATTAATATAAACAGGGCTTTTAAGCCCTTGAATGTTAGATTCCTGAGCACATTGAGAACCAGTTCATTGGAAAGATATTTAGCATTCAAGGAGTTAAAAGCCCCATTTAATACTGTGTGTGTGTTGCACATAGATGCGAATAAACGGCACTCAGATTAATGGGCATAGTATGTGGTCCGTGTAGAGCGGTGTATCAATACTAGCCCATTAATAGTTCATCAATAATCCTATAGGATGTTTGTCACGATGCAGTCATGCATAGTAGAGACTGCGCGTGTTTGGGAAGTCTCTACTGCGCATGATTGCAACACGTGAGTGAGGTGACGTGAGACTGCAACTCGTGGAGCACTGAGGTAGCGGCCTCTTAACATCACCTGGGCCTTGGCCCGCGTACACGGGCTTTTACACTAGTTTCATTATAAAGTATTCCCCTCCTTTCACACTCCCTCTCATGCTAGACTGGATGGAGCACAGTGAGGAACAATTTTTAGTAAGCATAAGGAAAATCCTGCCTTCCTTCATCAAGAGAGGGCAGGGTTTACCTTATGCTTACTGCATGAAGATAGTCACTCACTGCGCGCGGTCCAGTCCGATGACTGGATTCCATATCTGAGAGGCAGCGGCTTAAAAGAGGTAAGAGGGGTGGGAGGGGATACTTTATAATTGAACTACAAATCGGCTAATAATACACCACTCAACATGGACAACAAACTATGCACATTAATCGGACCACCATTTATTTGCATCTGCCGTTTTAAGTATGGAATCAGACTATGCACGTGGATAGTTTTCCCTCCATAATGGTACAAGACTGTGAACTGTGTGATTGAGGTGCTGCTGAGTGGTTACAGTGCCGTAGAACAGTGGTTCTCAAGCAGGGCATTATAGTACTATGGTGCACCATGAGAACAAGCTTAGGGCTGTATTCAATATGCCTATTCTGGGAAAAACCAGCTGCACCACAGCAACTAATAAAAATTCCAAATGAAATTTTAAATGGGTCATTTTTCCCCCCTGAAGACTCGAGAGATCTCTAACTTGTTACAAAGCAAATTTAGTTTCCCTGCTATAGTGCAGCAGCTTTATTCCAGAATTGACCCTCTTTAAAGGGATAGTAATGGATTCAAATACACGTAGCGCCGATTATTGCTCCTATATTAAGGGTCATGTAACATTGTACAGAAGTAGTGTGTGACTTGTAGTTCAAAAGTAAATCAATTTTAAAGTATCCCCTCCCACCCCTTTTACCTCTGGCTGGGGGAGCACATCCAAGTCTGGACAGAGCACAGCAAGAAACAATCTTCAGTAAGGGTAATGAAAATCCTGCCCTCCATCGGGGGGGGGGGGGGGGGGGGGGCGCTGTTTAAGGTTTTTATTATGCTCACAGGAAGAAGATTGTCCCTTGATTGTCTGGTCAAGTGAGCAGATTCCACATCTGCGGGGAGGTGCATCGAAGAGGTAAAAGGGGGAGTGAGGGGGATACTTTTAAAATTGATTTACTTTTGAACTACAAGTCACACACTACTTATAATACAGCTCTACATGATCCATAATATAGGAGCATTAAGCGGAGCAACATGTATTTCCATCATTTTACTTTTAACTTATAGAATGAAGTCATTGACAAAAACATCAGTGCAGAGTTTCAAATGTGTGTTTATGGACAGGGCCGGATTTAAATCTCAGGAGCCCCCCCCATCATCTCCATATTACTCTCACATTGCCAGTGTCCTTTTCCTACCTCCTCCCTGGTGGTCCAGCAGCAGGAGAGATCTGTGCCTCCTTCTGCACAGACCAGTAGCTGCTGGAGCTTCTCTTCAGTAATGCAGCGCTCTGTATTACTAACGAGCGAGCTCAGCAGCTACAGGTCTGTACCGAAGAAGGCACAGACCTCATCATGGTGTTGCGGCGCCAGGCGGGGGAGGGAACAAAGGACAATCCCGATGACAGGCGTGCCTCTCTGGGGTGCACCTGAAGGCAGATGCCTACTCTGCCTCATTACAAATCCGGCCCTGTTTATGGAAGTAGTTATGCAGACTGTGCTCTTATTATGATTGTGAGATCTAAGGATACATATATATTTTTATACATCTGAAGTCTTCATTATGGCCTTGTCAAATAAGCTATAAAGTGTTAGTCTGAAATTTTCAGGGAAATCCTGAGTTAAAAGGTGTTTTGAGCAAAGATTGACAACCACTGGCCATGTGCACAGTTAACCCTTTGAGTTCCAGAGGGGTACGCAATGCGTTACGTACCCCTCAGACACTCATATGGTTAAAAGATGCGCAGTACTGTAGCAAATCAGCACAATGTGTGCTTTTCATTCCTGTTTTTTTTTTTTTTTTTTTTTTTTTTTTTTTTTTTTTGTCTCCATGAATGACGTCACTCTCTCTGACATATGGATACTTTACTTAGCAATACCTTCATTCTATTTTCAGTACATGGAACGATTTACAGCCACTCGGAAGAAGTTTGTGTGAATCATCCTAAATCTCTACCACATTATTAACACTTAGAGATGAAGACATGCTTATCAATGCCCAGACCAACTATGGATGTAAAGTCAGCTACGTGTGGACCACAGCTTATTAAATCAGCTAGAGCATTCACATGCCACAAAAGTACTGACGTTTGGAAGGAACAGACTACTGAAAAAGACGTTGATCATAAGTCTGGTGACTCAAGACTCTTGGTCATATACTTATATAGAGCTGCTACGATAGATGGTAACACTACCAGCAAATGCAAGTGTATTTGGACTTTATATCAAGCACATTAATATAAAACAGCAATGCTAAGTAACTTATCTGCAGCATCAAATGAAATATATACTATATATAGATCCATGAGCAGATTTAAAGGAGCAGTAAACTATTTTCAGAAGGAAAAAAAAAGTTAAGGCTAAAACAACTGTACTCCCACTGCCTTTGGCTGTTTATTAAAATGTTGTAAGAGTTCAAATAATCAGAGTGTGAATTAAAGTATGATTACATATACTGAAATCTCAAAACCGACAGGACGTGAGTCAGCAGTTTCTATCACATTCTATGGAGAAGTGTTTGTCAGCGACCCCCCCCCCATAGAATGCAGTGGAATGCTTGGAATCTGACCAGTAGAGGACATTTAATATATAAAACCAAAGAGTTTAAACTGTAACAACTGTGGAAATATGCATTTCTTATCGCGTGGAGTATCCTTATTTTACTTAACAGGAGAAGCCCTTCAATACATTTTTTTCCCCCCAGAAGAAAGTTTGTTCCTTTAATATTAAAAAAAAAAAAAAAAAAAAACAACTCCATCACATAGAGGCTAATGTACCAAGAAGAACTGCAGTGCAGTTACTCTGGGGCAACAAAATTTAGCATAATGGATAAATAAAAAAATCCCATTCATTTAAATGTTAACCCTTGAATACTAGAGTTCTCTCTAATTCATTTGCAATGCGCTGGAGACCTTTCTGCTATTCAAGGGGTTATATGAACCATTTAAGTCAAATGGAATTTTTTTTTTTTTTTTGTCTCCTATGGTACGGATGGTTTGCTTCAGTTCTTCATAGTACATCAGCATTATCATGCTGAAAACATCTCTCCTACTCAGGGTGATTTAACCCTTTGAGTGCTGGGTGTGTACCCCTCTGGCACTCAAATGGTTAAAGTGGAATGGTCACCTTAATTCAAGTTTGCATTTTTGAAAACTGCATTAAAAGCTGCCTATATGTGATGTTAACCAAAAATCCAGTAGATGTATAGTTAATAAGAGATATTCATATTTTATTTCTGTGAAAGCCTCCAGGTGCATCACAGAGCTTAAATTACAATATGGAACACCGCAGAAAACCTTTATTAACATATGAAACATCACTGACAGCTTCGTTAGCATGTGATAGGTCAGTGGTACAGCAAATACCATACGGTACCAAGTATGAATATCTCCTTAACTGTACATTTGCTGGTCTTTTGATTAATGTGACATATAGGCAGTTTTCAAATATGCAAACTTGAATTAAGGTGAAAGTTCCAGAAATTTTTTTTTTTAAAAAGCTGTTAAATGTACATTAAAAATTAGCAATTGACTAGCAAAACAGGAACAAGGCTATTACTATGATTACCACTGTTTTGATGAATTGAGAGTTTAAACCCCTTTTTGCACATTTGTATATTATGGAACATATTTATGAAGAGAAAGTGGACTAATTTTGAGGTTGGCCATGTTCTCTATCAGACTGAAATGGGTCATTAGACTCTTTGGATCAATGATGGGTAACGTGTGGCCGGCCCTCCAGATGCTGACTACAATACTATTGGAGAAGAAGGATGGGATGGGGAAGGGGTTGTAGAGCCTCATGTTGCCCACCATTGCCTTGAATGCTAGGAGGTCTCCAAAGCCTGCAGATGCAAATCCATGGAGACCTTTCTAGCACGGAAGCAGGTTAAATACACCATTTAAAGTGATATCAATGCTTAATATGAAAAAAGCACATACTACAGGGATTAGCCTTCTGAAAACACAAGGCTACTCACATTACTGAGAGATGTTTTATTCAAAACTTATTTCAACTTAAAAGTTAATTTTTGGGTCCAGTACCTCCTATGGCCTGAAATCTCAGGGGGAGCTGTTTATAAAGCAGTCTGTGGAGGGTTATTGTAAGGACTATAGCTGTCCATGCACTGCTGTACCAACAGCGCCACCATAAACTTCAGGCCATGGAAATACTGCAACTAAATACTGGACTGCAATAACATTTGAATAAAACTTCTGCTCAGGACAGACATTGCAATCTAGTTTTCCATATTAACCCTTTAAGTGCCAGAGGAAGTACAGAACGTACCCCCTCTTGCATCCATAAGGTTAATATATAAAAAAATGATTTGCAATACGTTCTGTACCCCTCTGGCACACAAAGGGCTACATGTTCCTGTTCCTTTTGCATGCCAGAAGGGTAACTAAGGCAACTCGCTGGATATCAGTCTGGCACTCTAAGGGTTAAAGCAGTGTCTGTTTTTTTATTTGTTCCCCTATGGTGTGGTTAGTTTGTCCTCAAACTGTTCCACTTTTTACTTTATGGATAATCCCTATTGGTCATTGTTGTAATAGGGCTTTTTTTTTTTTTTTTTTTTTTTTAAACAGAACTTTATATGAATAAGCATTTCAATTTGTTTAACAGAGGCACTGATGTAAGTAGGAGAAATCATACTGTTGTCAGATATTTATTTTTTTGCATAGTAGCTGCAGTTGAATGCATCTACCAATGTCCATTTGAGGTCTGTAGTTAAAGCGGAACTATCATCCACATTATATTGAGCCCCAAATACTAATAATAATAGCAATATGCATCTACGTTCTTGTAATTTCAATAATAATTGCGGCATTAGTGAAAAAGGTCTTTTTTTCACTAATGCTGCAATTATTATTAAAGTTACAAGACCGTAGATACATATCCATACCTGGGAACTTTCAGTTGAGGGCTACCCAGAGGGTAGTCCTCTGTTCAGCAGGGGGTAACAAAAATTACGCTAATCGCGTCAAAAAGGGGCAGGGCTTAACTCGAGTCTTGGGGGGATTTAACCCCTGGAGTGCCAGAGTGGTACGGAATGCATTGCAAAGCAATGCATTCCGTACCACTCTGACACTCAGAGGGTTAAAGGTGACACGCAGAAGGCTGGGGATGGAGGCACAACGGGAGAAAAAGCAGATGTGGCAGAGTTTCAATAGAAACTCTCCACATCCGGAGGAATCTGCCTCTGCCCCGGAGACCCGGTAAAGCTCTGTCAGAACCGGAGTCTCCGGGGCAAATCCGGAGCGTTCCCAGGTATGTACATATCGCTATTATTAGTAGTATTTGGGGCTTAATATAATGTGGATGATAGGTCCACTTTAACTTATGTCTATTCAGCTGACTATCAGGCTGGATGAAATTTACCAGAGGAAAATGTCCCATGGCGCTTTTAAAATAACAAATATTTAAGATGGAGAAATGCCACTGGCCCTCAACAGAAAATTGTTACCCAGTTACTGTATTAAGGATTCCTACCTAGGCAAGTCTGTTATATGCGTTAAGAGACCCTTTATAGTATACATTCAAAGATGAAAAACATTTTTGTTCTCAAATGAACGAGAGAAAGATGGGAAATTCAGGTAAAAGTTCTGAAATGTTAAAGGGATAATGAGGTTTACAAAATAGGTCAGCTCAGATGGTTTCCTATACTGAATAGTCCTGATGCCTGACTCTTTCAAAGATTACAACGCAGCAATTGTACGATGAATATTACCCCACCCACACCTTTTCCTGTTCTGAAGCCGCTTCCCCTCGGATCCAATAGCGGATCATGAAGAGGGACAAGCTACTGTCAGTATTAGGAAAAACCTGTGCTCCATCAAGGAGGGCAGGTTTTTCCTTAGATCATAATGAGAGACAACCTTCCCTCTGTCAGTATGTCCGGTCAAGCTTGACAGGTCTTCAGATCTGATGGAAGGCAGCTTCAGAACAGGAAAAGGGATAATATTCAAAGTATGATTGCTGCGTAACTATCACGTTATGATCTTTGAGATCCTCTGACATCAGACTATTCAGTACAGGAAATGATCTCAGCTGCTCTATTTTCTAAACTTTACTATCCTTTTAAGGGGGAACCAACATTGCCGAATAACAACCTCCTGCTTACCTTACACTATGGCCACAAAATCCTAAATGGCCAGTATGAATTTTACCCTTGATCATTTGTCCAGTAGGTAATCTCTTTAATGAGTCTTGGATGTTGTGGACAGGACCATTACTGTCAGTTTTTTCCAGACTGAAGTAGGAAGAGTGCATGAACCTATTTTATAGGAATGATGGATTGCTCACTTCTGGTCCTTAACCCTATGAGTGCCAGAGGGATGAGCAATGCTTTGCTCACCTCTCTGGCACTCAAAGGGTTAAGCCCACCATTTTTTTGCGTCCTGTCTACCTTCAGGACTGATTGAATATATTATCTCTAAAAGGCCTAAGCACAAAATTCAGAGGCAATCAGGATATCCTGGCTATTTGTAAAGATTTTTTGCCTCTGAATTTTTTTTTTTTTTAAACTCTTTGAGTACCAAGCAATGGGTTGGATACCCCTCTGGTACACAAAGGGTTAAGCCACATTTACCAGTAACATTTGTATTCTAAGTTTTATCAGGTTCTCTATTTAGGACCTTGACCATATCTCTAAATGTGCAGCTTACTTTTTGAAATAAAAATGACAAAAAGAACATATTATTTGCAGCAATTTTAATATAGAAGTTACAATAAAAAATATACATATGTTCACATTAACATGGCAAGGCACATCTGTGGAGCTTTGATCTTGGTATATAAGGCACACGAATATGGTGGATGGGTCCTTGAGTAGGACATAAGACTTTTTAAAATTACAATTATGTGCAAAGACAAATAGAAGACTGGAAATTTGCACTAGTCTGTGAATAGTTTTAAAAAATTATATGTAATATATATCCTCCTCTTTACGTTAAACATTAGGTGGACTACAAACGTCATCTCCTGACTAGTGAATGTAAGAGATTTTCCAGACTTGGACATTAAAAAAAAAAAAATTCACCGATTACAATAAAACTACTGTGAACCTCTACAAACCAAAAGCATTGTAAATAGAACTAAGTGGTTCATAACGTTTAAAACAGAAGCACTTACCTAGGTGGATGTTCTTCATAAAGCAGTCAGATATACTTCTTTTCATACATTTTTGCATAGTAGCTAAGTTTCCTGAAGTTACCATGCATCAGTTTAAGTCTGCATTTAATGGTTAACAGACTGCTATATCAAAGACACATCCTTTAAAAGGAGCAGTAAACTTTTTTTTTTTATGAGAATACATATTTTACAGAGCATTTCCTGCTGAATTCAAATATTATAGCAGTTTAAATAACCAGGAAGTGAATTTACTGTGTTTGCTTACTGATAGTTATAAATGACAGGAAGTGACAGGCAGTTTCTATCACATTCCATGGAGAACTGTATGTCTCTGACTTTTCATTAGAATCGAACAGGAAATCTAATTAGAATTTGACCACTAGAGGGCACTGCTAATGTAAAAAACATGGGTTTAAACTACTAACTCTGGAAATATAAATCTCTCGGCAGTGGGAATACCCTTATTTTACTCAACAGGAAAATCCCTACAATATATATTTTTTTTCATAAAAAGGTTTACTGCTTCTTTAACAAGTGCTTCTATTAAACAAACTTCTTTTGAGGGATTGTTCCCTGTTAATGCTTCAGCAGTCCAGGTAAAGGAAAGGAAATCTTAAATTCCATTAAAGGCACTTAACCAATTATTTACAGGGGGACTGATCTAAAACAGAACTTTGGTTTATCAAAGTCATTACGGTACAGCACAATCTTTAATTGGTTCTGTTGGTGTTTGCAAAGTAAAATTTTAATCTGCATGTTCTACTGAACTTCCATCAGAAGAAAATTCCCCAGTTCAGGCATACGTGACAGCCGACGAAGTAGTAAACATTTTTTTTAATGAAAACCTAAATGTTCTAGAGCTTTTACTGCTGAGTAAAACAAGGGGACTCCAACAGCTGTTAGTTGTTCAAAAATTATAACCGTTCGAATAATCAGGAAGTGAATTTACTGTGTTTACTTCCTGATAGGTCTAATGGACAGGAAGTGACTTACAGTTCTCAATAGAATGTGTTAGAAACTGCTATGTCATTGACCTTCCTCTCCCTTAGAATGTAACAGAATAACTAATTGGAATTTGACCACTATTGGGCACTGCTAATGTGAAAATTTTTTTTTAAAAAAATGGGTTTAAACTGTAGTAACTCTGGAAATATACACCTCTTAGTGTGAGTACCATTATTTTACGCAACTGGAAATGCCATACAATATATGTTTTTTAATCAAAAAAAGCTTACCGCTTCTTTATTTTTCTTATGAGGCCTAAGCCCAACTTCTATGTACTCTTTACCCTGCTGGAAGGAAAAACCTGCCTGCCACATCAGTAGCGTGGAACATCCATGTGTGCAATCACAGCTGGAATTGGAGGCTGAAAGGGTCCTTAGAGGAAGTAGGGAAATGTCTTAATACAATGTTTCTCAAACTGTGTTCTGTGGAACCCCAGGGTTAATTAATTTGTTAGGGTGCCACAGACATTGTTTGTGAAACCAAAAGGTTTGAAAGCGAAGAGTTTAAGGATCAATGACTAATAACTCCTACTACATTCACACACCTATGGCCAGAAATTCCTAATGGCCCCCATGGAGGCAAAAATGACAGTTGCTAGCTGGCCTTAAAACTACCCCACTGCACATATTAACCCTTTAATGACCAGAAAGGTATAGTATGTATTGCCTTTAATGCTTTCGATTCGTAAGAAAAAAAAAAAAAAAACTGTCAAACTGTTACAGCCATCTCCACCAGGACCGAATGAAGAGGTTATTTCTTGAACAGAAAGGCACTAACCTAAAATACACAGAAGCCATTGCATTGTGGTGTTTTGGCCATACTAACGAAATTATCAGGAGGTGCTCTCCTTTAAGGAACCATAAGCGACTTGTGGATCTGTCCAATTTATTCTGGGTGCAAGACCCATTACTCCCACCCCCTTTTAGATCCATGTGCTCAGGGACAGAAAGCAAACACATATATTATTTTTTATATATATATATATATATATATATATATATATATATATATATATATATATATATATATATATATATATATAAAAAATAATATATTAGTTACAAAGCCTGTATACACTGGCTGATCTGGAGCGGGGAGCTCCGGATGGCTCACAGCCTGTCTGTGCTCCTGGCTCTGGGGCAGCGGAGGCACTGGGTGATAGTTTGCCACCCAGCCGCTTCCGCTGCTGCCCCGGAGCCGGGAGCAGACAGGCTGTCAGCCTTCCGGAGCTCCCCACTCCGGATCAGTCCATTCTGCGAGTCCCCACTGAGCATGTGCGGTTAAGCACACAGTGAGTGATGCATTCTAGGACTTTGTTATATATAGGATTAAAAAAAAAACAAAAAAAAACAAAACACCACTACTAGATAAAAGTTTTCCTCTGACAGGACCAATTTTCACATGAAAAATATTTATAGTTACAGCCTTACGTTCAGAAGAAAAGTAATTGTAGGGCAAACCAACCATGCCGCAGGGAGAAGTTAACTCTGACTGCCAGCGAGGTACGCAACACATTGCTCTGCAGTGCTTTGCACACCCATCTGGCATTCAGAAGGTTAAATGGGGCTTTTAACCCATTGATTGCTGGAGCAAAAGCTTTAGCATTAACAGCTGTTAAAATCCCCTTTAAATACATGGAATTTAATGTACTAGTTTGCCCATAATTCTCCTCTCTTTGCACACAAGGGCCGGTGTCTCCATGTTCTCTGTATCCCACAGATACATGCCAACAGGAGACTCGCTCTATAACTAGGACTAAAACAACCTCCCTTAGCATCTCTCCCCTTCCCCACTCTGCTCTCTCCCATTGTGTTAACCGTTTCAGTGACAGAGGGGTACACAACGCATTGCTTCACAGCTCATTGCACACTTCTCTGATCCTGAATGAGTTAAAACAGCGGTAGTCAATTGTTGGAAATTATAACTCACACCACTCCCAGTCAGTCATTGTCTGGTTCAGGACAATGAGAGTTGTAGTCCCCAACAGCTGGAGGTCCAACAACTGACTTACCCTTGTTAAATGCATTGAAGCGCCATAAAATTTAACAGTTTGAGTGCTGGAAAGGTGCCTAATCCTCCAACAAAGGGTTGATCTAAAGTCATGTTGGACCTTATGCGTCAATGCAAACCGGTCAATGCTAGGATATACTAACACTACCAAATAAAACATCCCATTGATTAATATGGAGCTTTTAACTCTTTGAATGCTAGAAAGGTCTCCAATCATTGGAAGTTATGCTTTAGAGGCTTCTCTAGCATTCAAGGGGTTCCATTAATAAAATAGGAATTTTAGGAATCATAATCTTCCCCATGTGGTGCAGCTGGTTTGCCCAGCAATCATTCCAGTTTGTATTAATGAATATGGACCTTTGAACTCAATGTATCAAGGAGGGGGTCTTCTCTCTCCAGCTCCTAAAATATTAACCCTTTGAGTGCCAGAGGGGTACGGAATGCATTGGGTTAAGCCAAGCACTCCCAAAATCGTAATTTAAAACATGACTTTTATTAAAACATATTAAAAGGTCCAATGTTTCAGTCCTCTATGGGGCTTTCGTCAGTGCGGCAGTTCTTTGGATATAGTTTAGTAAAGGGGTTAACGCAGTGGGGCGAGGAAAACGAGCTAGTTTCTGGCCATCATGTTGGCCTGTACTAGTTATTTAGCATAACCACCCAATGTACAAAACACACAAATAAAAGGAAACAAGCTATTTTCTTATATATAAAACGGATACGGAGGTGATTTTGAAAGCTTGCTCATAATCACCTAATTTGGTAGAGGTTACAGGTCAGCTTGTTCAGAATACCCAAAACTCAGAAGATTCCTATCAAATACCCTTCATATTGTTATTCTGGATGGAATTATTTGTAAACATGAAAACTAAGGTTTATAAAATCCGATTTATAGGGAAAGATAATTAAAAGGACAGAAAAAAAGTCACTGTGACGGCAAAACGGATGATTTTGCACATGCCCAGTAGTAATACAGAGTCTGGGTCAGGAGGGAATTTGTTCCTGCTCAGACTCTGTATTATTGATCAGCAACCCTGCTGAAAATGCAACAGTAACTGGGGAGAGGCTCAGCAAGTAAAACTAGGATGGCTATATTCAGACACATGCCCTCTAGGTTGGATTGTATTTAGTTTACTGTTCGTTTAAGATGTTCAGTGTCCCTCAAAGAAAGGTGCTCAGTTAAGGGCAAAATAAGAGTTTGAACAGAATTCAAGAGCAGCCACTCTCCATTCTCACTCAATAAGTTTCTTGGCTCTGGTATTGGCCTCATCAATGCGATCCTTGTTCGTCTCCGCCTAAAAGAAAAGATAATACCACAAGTCTTGTGATTTTATGATAATGGAATAGCAACTTGTCAATGAAAGTCTATTCCCTGAGATACAATTGAGGGCATATATGAATCCGAACAGATAATTATAATATACATAGCGCAAACAATTAGAGAAAATATTAAAACTCCATAGAAAGACATACAGATCACCATTTTGTCAGCTAAGATTGAATCAATCCCTCTGAATCAATGCATGAATCGGCTTTTACAAGAAAGACTGCATTCTTTTTCTTGGAATGGACCAATTGTATGTTTCAATGGTCAAGATGGAGTACAGTATTCAACAGGCCGCAGTCCCCTTAGATATACCTGATTTAGGCCTACTCCATAAATGATGAATTGTGGTTTATAGCAGTGTAATGGAAGGTGGTATAAACATAATTCAATACTACTTTATTACATATGTGTCTAATGCATTGCTAATCAATAAGTTGGACAGCCTTCTGGCATTTAGAATTGAATAGTTCTTGGCCAAGTCCTTACCATCGTGGAACCCAAACATGCTGCAAGTGCTAGATGCAGCACACTCACCTTCTCGTTGATCCGATCTATCTGTTTGTTCTGAGTCTCAATCTCATTGCCCATATCTAGGGCCATGCTCTTCAGATTCCCCAGGATACTGCCCACCTGCTGGAGGTTTTCATCCATCTCATCTTCCCGGGCATCGTTGGTTATTCTGTCACAGACAGACATGTAGACATCAGTTGTGTGATTCAGAAAGGAGCCAGTCTCATCCACTTACTATTGAGGTGGACTTTAGGGCCTTAAGAGGGCACAATGGCACGTACCCGCTATAAAAAGGGAATGAAAATCACTTATTTAAGAGCGGTACGCACAAAGAAAAGTGGAACACTTGTGGATCAAAGCAACTGCCCTATTTTGATAACTACAAATTAGCATTGATTTAACTCCTTGAATGCCAGAGGGGTATGCAACCCATAACTTTTGCAATACGTTGCACAGCCGTCTGGCACTCAAAGGGTTAAACAGAGCTTTTAACCATTTAAATACTAGACAGATCTCAAATCTGTAGCATTCAAGATGTTAAAAGCTCCAGTTCGAATCAAGAGGTTTTTTTATTCATCCATTATGTAGCAGTTGGTTTGCCCCTATCTGAATTGCTCCTCTTACTTCATGCACAGGGCCTGTAAAGCAGCGATTCTCAGCTCCAGTCTTTAGGGCACACCAACAGGTCAGGTTTTAACCCTCACAATGCTTTGAACACCCCTTTGGCACTCAAAGAGTCAAGGATATCCCTAATTAAGCAAAGACAGCTCATTGATAAACAATGATTCACCCTTAAAGGGATAGTAATTAACGTTTATCTCAGAGTCTTCTTTAAGCTTTTTATAACACTTAGCGCAATGTTTAATGACTCACAGGTCTGTAGTTCAAAAGCTCTTCAAGCTAAAAGGATCTCCCTCCCACCCCTTCTGGCCACCTCCTCTCAGAGCTGTAATCCGGTTGTGGGACTGTAACGGATGCAGCATGGGACAATCTTCAGTCAGTAAGTATAAGGAAAACTCTGCCCCCCTTGAAGAAGGAGGGCAGGATTTCCCTTTTGCTTACTGAAGACTGTCTCTCACAGCTCTCCATCTAGACCAGACAGAGGCGTAGCATGACACGGGGAAAGGGGCAGGAGGGGGATCCTTTCAGCTTGAAGAGCTGTTGAACTACAGAACTGTAAGTCATTAAACATAACACCAAGTGTTGTAAAAAGCATAAAGAAAGACTCGGAGATAAACTGTAATAGAGACATTACTGTGCCTTTAAGGACAAGGTGACGTGCTATGACAGTTACGCCGTTTATACCCTTAAAGACAGTTGACGGTCATAGCACGTCACATGCTTTTTACTTACAGTGCTCTTGCAGAAGTGCTGTAAGGAAAAAATGGGGTCTGAAACTAACAGCTCCAAGACTGGAGTGGGAAAAGCAGCCACACTGAGTTCCCTTCCAGTCTGTAAACAGAAAGTGAAGTCGCATCCAAAAATCACCGAGAACCTGTGAACCAAAGTGACTTTTAACAATCCTGGCATCACTTCTGCGTATGCATTTATTTGTATCTTACTTCTTTATGTATCCGCCACTCTGCCCCACCCCGCTGTTTTGTCCGTTGGTCTGATAAGGCTGTTTTGAAACCACATCATCTGAAGGGCCATCTTTGTTCCCCCAAGCCTTTTTGTAATTCTCTCCAGTCTCAAAATTCCTCGCCCTGCCGAAAATAGGTAATAAAAAACAAACAAACAATTCAGTTAGACCAGAGCTGTGAAGGTAAGCAGGAACACAAACATTAGTGGAAGCATCAAACCTTTCTGCAAAGGTAGACATCTATCAGATTTCCAACTGCTGGGCATTACAACTGGTTAGGGGATGAATAGACCTTAAGTCAGCAAGCCCTATGTGTTTCCCAGCTTCTCTATGCTTCCTCAGGGGCTCCTGAGGAAGCAGCAAGAAGCTGTGAATTGCATAGGGTGTATTGACTTAATGTGTATTTTTCCCCATAGATGTTTTGTATTTTTATCATATTTTAAGTGGTCTGCTGTAGGACTTCCCCATTTAGTTCCAGAAGGCCCTGGGTAAAGGGTTTTGCTTGTTCGAGCATCATGGAGAATTCCAGTTCTGGGACACAACAAGAAGAGTGAGCAGAGAAAAAGAAGGGATCCAGAGGGAACTAATACCGACACTGGGGGTATTATCCAGCGAAGGCTTAAAGGCTTAGTAATGTCTTGATTAAACAAAACGATATATTGTAGTTATTACAAAAATAAACTAAAATGATCAAAGTCACATCAAATTTATGGCTTGAGAGATATAACATTTTAACGTTCCCCCTTCCTCTGACATCAGCTTTAACCCTTTAAGGACTGGCCTCGCATGCATGAGGCGGTCACTTAAGGACCATGGGGCATTATTTTTTTTTTTAGAATCTGAGTCCGGACTCACCGAATGGCGTGCAGCCGCGCAGGGAGCCCCGAATTCCATGACATGCATGTACAACCCTTGGTCCTTTAGGGGCCGCAACCTCATGGGGTACATGTACGCCACGGGTCATTAAGGGGTTAAGCTGACAGCAGGAGATTCTGGTCCCAGGACTGGATAGCGGCTCTTCAGTAGAGACAAAATACCGCCATCTAAAAACAGTACTTCATTGGAATGGTATTAAACATGTGCTTGCAAAGCAGGCACACTTTGTAGACCTTTCCACTGAAATATTTCTTTCTACATAGCGTTATCTTGGCTCTCCTGAAGAGCCGCCTCGAGTCACCTGACTCCAATCTCCTTTTGTCAGCTTTACAGCTGACATCAGGGTAAGGGGAGGGAGGGGCCACCTTTAAAATGTTATACCTCTCAAACCATAAGGTTTTGAGAGATGGGATTTTGATCATTTAGTTTATTTTTAAAATAGCTACAATATTTCCTTTTGTTTAATAAAGACATTACTATCCCTTTAAACACCTAGAGGCTGGTTTTGCCTCGTGTAAAGGCAAGTCCAATAACCGTCCATTCTTTCAAGGTGATACACCACAGTGAAGGAGGAATCACTCTATGGTATATACGGTGAAGGTGCACAGCACTGTCACTCAAGCTTTCCATTTCTGTATGTTAGGAGAGGACTGTTACTGGACGTCTAAAACAGAAAAGCAGCATCAACTAGTGGATTACTTTTCATTGGATCAGGTCACATTTTGTCCATTGGCTGTTGCCAACCACTACTCTAAATGGTGCTTGACACACAACCTGGATAGATAAATTCAGCTTTGGATGGAATTTATTTTATTTAGAAGGTTATTTTAGCGAGAAGGATACACTGAGATTTCTCTCATTTTTAAGTATGTCCTTGAGAGCTTTTACAGTACAAAAGTTACGTATTTGCACAAATAGAGAGAGACAAACTATACATAAATACATATAACATTTTTAAATACAGTTAAATGTTGATTTTAAATGCAAAGTTGCATTTATTTTATAGGGATTTTAGACTGGGAGAAGATCTGAATTTTACAGGTAGGTTATTCCAGGCTTTCAGAGCTAGGATGGAAAAGAATCAAGTTCAAGACGTTTGGCTGCCAGGTGGCGCTGTTGCCTCCTGCATCTATGTAAGGCTTGTGTCTGTGACACTCAGCTTTTCACATGCAGAAACTGCAACAGCATTGCATGGCTACAAAAAAAAATAAATAAATAAAACACACACACAAAAAATATATATATACAAGTTTGCTCTGTAATAACGTTTGAAAGAATTATATCCCAGAATTGGGAATACACACACATTTTTAGAGCTAGGATATCATTTTGTTTTAACACCCCGCCCCCTCCCATTTGGCTACTACATTTTGGGTGCAATTTATATACATTTATGTGCACGCATCTCTTCACTGGCTCCTAAAACTCCTGCTCCTCATGTCTTATCAATAAGGATCTAATTCCAGAGCAAATCAATTGTACAATAGGGGACAAATCAAACTTTCCACTGATTTCAAAGGTGCTTTTAACTCCTTGAATCCAAGAGAGGTTTGTTGGCATTCAAAGAGTTAAAGCGGAACCATCATAACAACAACACTGCCTCCCAAACCATTACTAACATAGTGATAAGTATAGCCATACTGTCATTAAGCTGAATAAGTCTGTGTTACTGATGAAAAATAACTTCTTAGGCAGGCATCATCTGCACAGAGCTTACAAGAGAAGCATCTGCGCCATCAGTAACTTACAGTACCTTAAGGTTCCAAGGAACCCCACTCGCCAATGTTGGCAGTGAACGGGACAGATAGCGCAGACTCAGAGGTACCTTTCCTCCAAGTGGTCAGGGATGTTGCCCGCAGGTTCCTGACGAAGAAGTTGTATTTCCTCAATAACTCGGACGTACTCAGCCTAGTGAAAGTATGGCTTTACTTATTGCTATGTTAGTGATGGTTTGGGGGGTAATGCTATGATGACAGTTCCACTTTTAAATCCCCATTTAAATCAATGGGAGGATTGGGAATATTTTGTCTCCTCTATGGTTCAGATGGTTTGCTCTAGAAGTGCCCTGTCAACCTAAAAATTCTGTCTGGCTCCACAGTTTATTATATTTAAACCCTTTGATTGCCAGAGGGGTACACAACACATTGCTTCGCAATGTGTTGCATACTCCTCTGCCACTCAAAGGGTTAATCCACCCCATGCTTGAAAGCTATGGTCAAGGCAGCTTTGTAAAGGATGAACTATAGGTGTGGAGTCCATATCCCCGTGTATATCAATAAATCAAACAGTGTTAATAGCATGTAATAAATGCAGAGTCTTTGGTAGATGACATATGTTCTTGAGTCGAGAAGTCATTTTTATTACCATATTCTCCTGCCTTTGTGTGTTTTAAAAAGCTCTTTCCAGATGGTTACTGAATTAACTCAATAAAACATGCACACAAAAAAGTCAAGGACGTCTCAGTAATAATGAATTCACAGTGGATGTGCCTTGGAAAACTGCAGATACACAAAGATTCCACTGATCATCTCGGATACAGTTAATCTGGGACGGGTACGCAAAAGGACGGTACAGTTGTGGGGGAGTACAACTCCCAGTATCCATAACCACCCGGCTGGGTATAATTAGCACTGTAATCTCCCAACAAGTGGAGAAAAGATAGTTGTGTATGCCCGATCTGGGTGATTTATCCTCCTCTGAAACTCACTACATTACTATCAAACTGGGAAAAAACTTATCTTATACAGAATTCTGCAGTGCTGTATACTGATCAGCTGCCCTTGATGTATTTAAAGAGAAACTGTACCCTAAACAAGACCAGGGAACATCCTATCTTATATGCCATAGGTATGGCATGCTATGGGTATATGTACCTAGTTCATCACAGAGTTTCGAAGGGGGGGACAGAGGGCCCCATGGGAAAGAAGATGAAGACTAGTTTGTACAAAAGAAGGCAGGGATATGGCTGTACCCCTCAGCATGTCTTAACTACGGAATATTAGGTAGGTTGGGGAGGGGTCTTATTCAAGCTCTAGTTCTCACTTAAAAACTACCAATTAGCTATCGTAAACATATTTACTTTGAAACCCCTCTTGCATGGGTGACATTGTCTCAGCAACAGAAATGCATAACAAAAATATGATGATGATAATAATAAAACTAAACAACAGCTGTCAGTGTGTTCTATGGAGCACTTCACACAGGCAACATGCGCTGAGTGGGTCGCAGGAAGCCAACAAGCTGCAACTTCCCTCCGACAGGGAGATAATGCAGCTACAAATGTGTAGTGTAAGTCTCATTAGAATCACATTGAAATTGTACAACTATAGCAGGTAGCTGCATCTTCCCTGCAAGTTTGTCACTTCTGTTTATACTAAGAGAATGGGATTCTGGGAAAACCCACTGTAGCACACCACTGTGTCCGTTTCCTAAAACCCTACCTTTTTGCTGCCATATACTTGTTTGACCTGCTTTTGTTTGCTATAATTATCTCTTTCAACCTGTTAAATCTCTAAAAGGTGCACAATAGAAAGACCGTGTCTTCCACACACAACAAGGGGCATTGGGGCTTTTTGGGGAAAGCACAGTCATGAAATATTATCATGCTGCAGGTTTCAAGAGCACGCAGGCATACATCCTAGGATTACCTCATCCAAGCAATTAGAATTGTTAAATTAAATATATATCTGAAATATTTTACACCAGCTTCATAAGATTTTCAGGTACAATACAAACGTTCTTCCTAGTACCTCTCAAAGGGGAAATATACCTATAGGAATAAGTGGCTCTAAATTTGTTTAACAGACAGACTTATCTAGGTAAAAATACTTCATACAGAAATCTGGTATATTACAAATATATTGTAATTTAGTCTCCCTTGAGTTCACAAAAAGACAATAGGCATTATCAACAGTGCGAATGAGAAATCATATTGTAGAACACTAAGAAGATAATCTAGTTTTCAATATAATTCTCATAAAAGAAGGGAATTGCATAGTTAGAATTTAAAATCTCACACCCTCCCACCATGCTCTATAAATGGCATGATACATATCAGTACAATGAACGTGATCACAGGGGAAGAGCAGAGCTAAAGCTCTCCAAACTACAATTATGCATTTCCATGCTTTTGTGCACTTGAGAGAGATCATCAAGGCATCAAATGCAAATGTTTTTTACCTTTTAATTTCCATCTCCTTCCTTTAAGGAAGGAGATAGTAATGTTTCATAATAAAAGCAGGTCTAATTAATCATCATAGTATTTGGGCCTTGGAGAGTGTTATTTCAATTCTGTCAGAGGTGTAGTTCAAGAGTAATTGAATGATAAAGTATCCCCCTCCCGCCCCTTTTACTGATGTAACACTGCTCACCTCAGAGCAGCAGGGAGTGTCCAGGTAGATTGCAAAGAGGGACAATCTTCAATTAAGATAAGGGAAAAAGCTGAAAAACCTGTCAAGGGGGCAGGGTTTTCATTGTTCTCACAGTAGAATACTGACCCTTGCTGTGAGCTGTCTGGTCTATGGACTAGATTCTCACAGTATTGAAATATCACTCTCTATGGCTCAAATACTATGAAGATTAATTGGAGCTGCTGTTTTTGTGAAACATTACTATCACTTTAAAGCTATTGGTTGCATGCGCATCAACTACACCTTTGTCTATCTTACATGATAAACAAGCTCAATCAAACTAAACAATATTTTTGTATAAATAAACAAGGGGAGAGCAGAAGACAAGGTAGCCCAATCTAAGTGTAGTAAAAAAAAAAAAAAAAAGCTTTATTAAAATATACGTTTAAAATACCAAAAAAAAACCCTTCGGGGTGCCTACTCACAGGATAGAACACAAAAATATGGCCATAGAATCACTAGTCCTGAGTACGCTATTCAGGGGACCATCTACTGCACTTCTCCTGGCGTTCGAAACACTTCCACACCATCGGTTCCCTCTGCTGATGTCACATCCGGTAACCGCTGGCTCCAGTGTTCCAAGCCTCAGTTTGGTTCGGATCTCGTTCCCACAGCTCAGAGTCAATGATTCAAGCTGTCTCTCACTTCCTAGGTACGTTTCACGGGTCAAGCCCGCTTTCTCAAGGAATAGCTATTGGTATAACTACATCCTATTTATGTGACTGTATACTATGTGCTAAAAAAGGTTAATTTTATGTATTGATAAATTATAGGTAATATAGATTATGTTGATGTTTATTAGCTGAAGGTATAAATAGGATGTAGCTATACCAATAGCTATTCCTTGAGAAAGCGGGCTTGACCCGTGAAACGTACCTAGGAAGTGAGAGACAGCTTGAATCATTGACTCTGAGCTGTGGGAACGAGATCCGAACCAAACTGAGGTTTGGAACACTGGAATCAGCGGTTACCGGATGTGACGTCAGCGGAGGGAGCCGATGGTGTGAAAGTTTTTCGGATGCCAGGAGAAGTGCGGTGAATGGTCCCCTGAATAGCGGACTCAGGACTAGTGATTCTATGGGCATATTTTTTGTGTTCTATCCTGTGAGTAGGCACCCCGAAGGGGGTTTTTTGGTAATTTAAACTTATATTTTAATAAAGCTTTTATTACTACACTTAGATTGGGCTACCTTGTCTTCTGCTCTCCCCTTGTTTATTTATACTGCAGTTCTCTAACTACACGCAAGAAGGCACGGCTTGCATGGGGATGGAGCAGCGGGGAGTCTATTTGGAGGCTTAGTTTAGAACTTATACTTTGAATTTTTCCTTTTTGAATGAACTGTGAATGTGAAGACTTTAGCCCAATACAAAATTATTGTTTGAAACAATATTTTTGACCAATATACTTTAGGCAGATTGAGCATGCTTCACTCACAAGATTAATATTTTTTTTTTTACACTGTTGTTTAGTTCAGTCGAGCTCTAAGGTGAGCTCTGCTTCTTTACTTCAAGTGGACTCTTAATGTGGACTTGTTCCATACACAGCTTTTAGTCTCCTTAAAATGTATCTATTTAAACTACCTATAACTTGCATTTTTTGTTTTACTATAAGCAGGGCTTATAATTTTAAGTCCTTTGCTACTAGCCAGACCTGAAAAGTTATTCGCCACTGCAAGCCATAACATACCCACCAGGGCTAAATTTCTACTCGCCAGGGCTAAATTTTCACTTGCCATTGGCTAGTTGCAAGTAGAAATTTTGAGCCCTGCTATAAGTTTAAAAGTCTTAGAGATTTTGGATTTAGCTGGGAAATCTAATCTCAGCAGACCTTTGTTTTCTGACTTGGTCAGATAAAGTTGAAAAATTACTTATTCACATATCCAGAAAAATCACCTCTCTCCTCCTATTTGGTATCCTTTTAAAAGGTTGCACGCGAAACAGCATGCAACCTTATAACACATTCACCATGTCGCCTGGGTAAAAATGGCAACATGAGAATCTTGCACTGCTTGACAGTGTGAGATTCTCATGTCGCCTACTTCAAGGTCGCATCCCAATATTGTTGAGTGCTGCCCCAGCTCTGTCTCCCCTTCCCCTATAATAGACACTTTCTTTTTACATACTAGGAAGTGCCAGGACACTTACCAACTGCTGGAAGAGTATTTGGCCATGTGCAGGGCACTCCAGCCATCCAGTTCCAGGTTGCCATGTATAACCAGATGTGCATAGTGTGACTTGAATGTCAACTCGTTAGGTCTGGAGGGTCAATGACATTCAACTCCTTCTAGCGGGGTCTTTAGGATCCAAGGGGTTAAAGCGACCCGGCACTTCCTAGTATGTAAAATTAAATTGCCTATTATAGGGGAAAGGGAGATGAGAGCAGTGGCAGCTCTCAACAATTCCGAGATGCGACCTTTAAGTAGGTAACATGAGAATCTCGTGCTGTCAAGCAGTGCAAGATTCTCATGTCGCCATTTTTTACCCAGGCGACATGGTGAATGTTTTATAAGGTTGCACAGTCTTTCGCGTGCATCCTTTTAAAAGTAAACCCTCCTATTTAGGTCTCTGAAAGGGGTAACAGAACTGCTGCAGATACTGCAACAGTTCTGTTGACTGTGTAGTTTACCCACATTTTGCCCTGTGTTCCACTGCCAATATGGAATGCAGAAGAGGCGGGTCTTCAAGCTGACATATGTGAGCACCAGCTAATAATATTTCTGGGTCCCACATGGGTCGCAATTCATTGGACATCGAGATGAAGATCACAACCTGCAATGCTACGTGTGTGAAAGGTCGGTCGATAGCCTCCCATAGGTTGTCAGGCAGACCTTCCTTACTACAACTTTTCTGCAAAGCTGCTGCATGCTGGACTTCGGTGCGATCACAATGCAGCATGGAGGTTTTGGTGTTGCCCTTGTGAAAACGCCCTTAGGCTGTTAAAACACATCAGCTTCCAAAAGAGGGGTGGAATACATGAATAAGGAGGAACTACAATGCTAATTTTTCTCAAGCTGGAAGCTCGTTTTGGAGGAGAGGACTTGGAGAGGTCATACATCGTCTTTAAGAAAAATTAAACCGCATCTTAGAAAAAAGTAAAAACAATGTAAAGTAACCGCTTTTCAATTCTAATTATAGGCAAGACTGTTTTTAAAGTCATCGATCTGATTTAAATCTTCATCAATACAGAATTCTGGCAAAGGCTCGTACATGAAACGAACGTCAATCTCTCCTCAGTTAGCAGAGATATTTAATGGAGGAAACACAAGACATATTTTACAGGAAGCTGCTACAGACAGGGAAACAAGACACTACTGACAAGGTTTTCCACATGCAAGTACATGGATCTAGAAGAGCAGAAAACAACACATGCAGCCACGGAAACATCACCTTCTAAGGTGTCAGCACCAACCTGAGACAGCAACAAAGTTCAGCTTCCAGAGATCTCTTCAGTTTAGTAAGCAGGGAAAAGGAGAAATAAGAGGACAAGACAGTTGAAAACAGAAACAAAGTGGAGTTTTGTTAGTAATAATGCAAACGGATTCCAACAACAAGTCACCCCTTTCTGATGAAACCCTTGGATGATGGAGATGACCCCAATCCATTGCAAAGGAATGCTTTGGAGACATGTGTGAAGTGCAAGGGATTAAAGGAGAAGTAAAATCCTACTATGGCCATAAAATCGTAATGGATCCTATGAATTTTGCCCTTGTGACTTTGTTCAAGATGGAACATGTTCAATAAGTTCTGGATGTAATGTCCATAGAGGCAGACATGACCGCTGTATATGTATACAATAGTTTGGCACTCACGTAACCAAAGTATGGCTTACAAAGGTCCCGGAGAGAGGACCAAAACGTTGCTGCTAACACTTTGCGGCTTGATTTTCCACATGGTGCTATCGAGATGTAATATTAATACATTTTTGATAGTTTGTTTGAAAATAGTGTTTGTGTCCATATTTTACACACACACAATTTTATATACACATCTATACACACACACACACACACACACACACACACACACACACACACACACACACACACACACACACACACACACACACACACAAAAAAAAACTAGTGTGCACTCCTTAAAGAGGATCATTGATCGTTTGATGCCCGGTGCTCCTCATACAAATATTCATACACTTCATGTGTGGTAAGTATACCAGTCAACGAGCGCACGATAGGGTCTTGATGAAAAATAAAGGATGCTTTTTATTGTTTCATATCATCGACGTTTCGGCCCACTTAGGGAAGGCCCTAAAGGGGACGAAACGTTGATGATATGAAACAATGAAAAGCATCTTTTATTTTTCATCAAGACCCTAGCGTGCGATCGTTGACTGGTATACTTACCACATATGAAGTGTGTATATATATGTTATAAAATACATCTTTATTGGCTGTAACTAAGTAGCCCTAGGATACAAGCTTTCAAGACAACTTAGGTCTCTTCTACAGGAATAATATGCCTGAAGATGAGACTTAAATAGTCTTGAAAGCTTGCATCCTAGAGCCACTCAGCCAATAAAAAGATATAATTTTTACTCTTCTAGTCTCCTTCTTTTTCTATGGCTAACACAGTACCACAGTTTACTTATACACATATGCAAATGAGTCTTCCAGTGTATATAGCAGGCTCTATAGAACCTTGCACTTCCCAGGTTGTAATCTCTGCCATACACAGAGAAGAAATATCCTAAAGCACATCACACCAAGTCTACCTGAAAGGACAGTCCAGCCAGGAAGTGCCAGACAATTCCTCTCTGAAAGAGAAAAGAAGGTCACCCCAGACATACGTTTTGGGTGCCTTCTTGGGCCTAGTCAGTGAGTTGCAGCTGATCTCTGTAGGTACCGTAGTGTTAGGTGTCCACGTGTGGATTCCCCCATTACCCGCAGTAAGACCAACCCAAATTGTTTTTTCGCACATGCAAATTAAAGGACAGATGCTCAACAAGGAAAGAGCATACAGGGTGTTTTATGCATACAACCCTTGAGTTTGGTTTCCCAAAGGGTTATTGGGAAAATGCATATGTAGACCCCTTGTTCACCACTGCCTACAGAGAACAGCATAACATCACTGAAGAGACCCAAGAACACTGAAACATAAGGCTGAAGTGGGCTTCTCACATTCAGAAAGGAATTGTCTGAAACTTTCTGGCTTGACTTTCATTTTTGTCAGGATCATTATAACGTGCTTCATGATATTTCTTCTTGGTGTATGGCACCAGTGAGATAAAAGAAAAATATACCTTTCTAGTAGTCTGTGACTAGAAAAACAAAAATCAGCAGATAAGTAAAAAGTATGCTGTACTCTATGTTTAAAGGAGCAATAGGTATTTTTCCTATTGAGTAAAATAAGGGTACTCCCACTTCCCAGAGATTTATATTTCCAGAGTTATTACAGTTTAAACTCATGGTTTTTTTTTGTTTTTTTTTACATTAGCAGTGCCCTCTAGTGGTCAAATTCTAATTCGATTTCCTGTTAGATTCTAATGGACAGGAAAGTCAGAAAAGTCAGAGACACACAATTCTCCACAGAATGTGACAGAAACTTACTGTCACTTCCTGTCAGTTAGAACTATCAGGAATTAAACACCGTAAATTCACTTCCTGATTATTTACACTGCTATAAATTTTGAATAAAACATCTGACAGCGATGGGATTGACCTTGTTTTATTCAGCAGGAAATGCTGTGTAAAATATGTGTTTTCATAAAAAAAAGTTTACTGCTCCTTTAACATTGTGGGGGACTAGTAATTTTTATATGACTGATGCAATTCACCGATATATAGTTGCCCTTTACAAATTAACCCAAAGTTTTGCAAATAAACATACAAACAAACCCCCTTCTGTAAATTCTAGTTAGGAAAGCCTGTTAAATCTAGAACATCCAGAGAGGTGCATATACTTTTTTCTACACTGAGGGGTCTGAATTGTACTGGTTGTTGTACATTCATTTAACCCCTTAACGACAGGGGAATCCGGAAGCGAGTTAACAACCACCGAGCAATTTTTTTTTATTGCTCCGTTGCGTTCCAGACTCCCCGAATGGCGTGCAGCCGCGGGGGGAGCCCGGAACTCGATGACGGTAATAGTACGTCATCGGTCGTTAAGTCAAATCGACCCTTGACGTACTATGACCGTCAAGGGTCGATCTGACATAACGACCCATGACGTACTATGACAGTCATGGAGTTCCAGGCTCCCCCCGCGGCTGCACGCCGTTCTGGGAGTCTGGAACTGGGGAAAAAAAAAACAAACGCTCCGCGGTCCTCATCTCAAGTCGCAGTGCCGATCGTCATTAAGGGGTTAACAGTAGATCTCCTGCAGTAAAACTGTATATATCTGGGTACAAACCTTTTGCCAGGACAGATACAGAGACCACAACACTTATTTAATTCTGTTAGGTTCTTCTCTGCCTCACGCATATCCTTGTTGATCTGGTCCATTCCTTCCTCAATACGATTTAGTTGTTCTGGACAAATACCAAAAAAGCCACATTATTTAAAACAAAAAACAGATATTATCGTTCCTAAACTGTATGCCATTAGATTTTAAATCCACTTACAGCACGTTTATGTTCCAGGTGGGAGACGTCTATCAATTTAAGGACCAGAGGGGTATTCAAAGTATGGCTTAGTAATGCATTGCGCACTCCCCTAGTCCTTAAAGGGTTAAACAGCACATAACAGGATCACGCACGCTTTTAGGCCTGTCTTGCATTAAAGCATCTACACTTTTTGTATCACCTCTTTTGCATCTAGACTGCAAGCTCTTGGAAACAGGACCCTAATGCCATATTGTAACATTAGCCCATATATACAGAAGCAAAATAGGAGTGATTTGGAGGCATACCAAATGCAATGTAGGGGAGAAATAAACATTTCCATTGATTTAATTTAGCATTTTAACCCTTTGAATGCCACACACACCATCTGATTCAAGTCGCTGTCTGTACATCACTCCAGTATTGTGACAGTCTCCTTTTTACCTTTATATATATTTCAAGAGCATGTCACGTTAATCTTTTGAGTGCCAGAGATATGTCAAAAGCATTGCGTTGCAATGCGCTGGCTACCTCCTTGGTACTTAGAGGGTTAATTGGCTGTATTTCTGATGTTCTGTTTCCAGACAGCTTCCTGTCTAGTGATATGATAAAACACTATCCCTGTAGCACTGAGTGCTCTGTATGCTGTAGTGGAGGCAGGCTTTTCTGCTGCAGGAACAGAGTTACAGGATTTCTATGAACGTAAATGGGGATTTTTAACCCTTCGAATGCTAGAAAGATCATCACACATTGTGAACAAGGCACTGGAGACCTCTCTAGTATTCAAGAGTGTAAAAACCCCATTTATATCACTGGGGACTGGAGGAACGTTTTGCCTCCTGTGTTACAGACAGTTTGCCCCAGAATTGCGGTACTATGCTTTTATACATAGAGGCCATTGTGGATTTATGGGTGCACTAAAAGTAATTGGGCCAGAGGCAAAAGTTGAGACCGGGCACCCTTAGCCTTCTTTTTTCTATCTCAACTACAGCCCAAGTATTTTCACAATACAACAGGTTTAATAAGGAGAAACACACAGTGAGGCTGATGTACTAAGGAAAGTGGAGCAAACCAAGTGTAAAATTCCCAAACATCAATTGATCGAAATGGGGAATTTTCATCCGTTCGCTATTGGTCTGCTGTTCAGATCACAGATATCTGCACAGCTAGGTTACAATGGGTAAAGCGTGGTACCGTGTTAGACATCGAAAATGCAGGAGACTGGTAGAGTAAAAATTATACCTTTATTGGCTGAGTGGCTTTGGATGCAAGCTTTCAAGACAACTAGGTCTCCTCTTCAGGCATATATGCATATGCCTGAAGAAGAGACCTAGTTGTCTTGAAAGCTTGCATTTTCATTACTGTACTAGTCTCCAGCTAGGTTAAGTCAGCACACCTTACTCAGTACTCAAGGGAGCTTTTGCTATAAATGGGCTTCTAAGGAGAAAACCTGCATAAACAACAAAAAACAGGAACCCTAAGGTGATGCTGACACAGGTGATTATTACCACACAGAACTCATCAGAATGCAGTATGCTGCAAAAATCTGGAGCATTCAGAACAGGCTGAAGCATGCGTATGGGCCACCAATCATCACATGGGCGAGACTGGTTGTTGTGATGCCCTTCACAACCTCTAGTAGCTTCAGCCAATAACATGCATGCAACAATCATCACACTTGGGATCTCTCCAGATCTGCCCCAGAGACTCCATTTTTATTTATTTATTTATTTTTTTAAGTTAATTACTGGGTCTCTAGGGACAAAGACTGCTTCTCCAGCGGTGGCAGGCAAGTTTCCTATGAAACTCTGCCCACTTCTCCTTCCCACTATGTTCTACCCACTACTAACCCACTTCCTCTCCCACACTATGAGGCAAGAATGATCAGCCCTGCTCACCTGATTAAGTCTCAGCCCCTTTATGATGCAAATCGCATCATTTACATCCCCCAGGAAGCAGCATATGAGCTCTCTCCGGGGCTTAAAAGGATGAAGTTCCCAGGTAAGACAATCATGTAGGTCAGCCCGTCATACCTTCTCCACGACACAGATACAAGGGTTTTGCCAGAGGATCACTGGAGGTCAGGGGCGAGTTAACAGAAGCCTTAAACTGCGATGAATCATAGTGCTGTTTAAAGTGTTAGCAATGTCCCAATATAAACAGACTTTATTTTGTAGAGTTTCAATACTTGAATATAATGCAAAAAAACGTATCTCTCAAACCGCTATGGTTTGGGAGATATTGGCATTCAAACTTTGATGTGTCCTGCTGTCAGCTGTAAAGCTGTCAGCAGGAGATCCATGTCGGCTGACACTGAGGCTCTGCAGCAGAGCCGCAATCACATTTTTCAAACAGAATAACTTCCATGGAATGGTCTAAAAAGTTTGCTTGCAAACCAGGCACACTTTTTAGACCATTCCAGTGAAGTAATTCCGTTTAAAAAATGTGACTGCAGCTCTGCTGAAGAGCCTCCGTGTCTGCCAACATGGATCTCCTGCTGACATCTTTACAGCTGACAGCAGGACACACAGTTTGAATGCCGATATCTCTCAAACCATAGCGGTTTGAGAGATACTTTTCTTGCATTATATTCAACTATTGAAGCTCTGTAAAATAAAATCTATTTATATTGGGACATTACTAACACTTTAAGTCGGCTGTGTGAACCCAGACAAAACCAGAATTTATCTTATTTATGTATCCATTTCAGCCCGTAAACTATGTTTGCACAAAATGTAGGCATCCCATGGAACAGTAAGAATCAGGCTAATCGGAAATCCCTTCCCAGACGAATTTTATATTATATATGTGTGTAGAGAGTTTAAACTCACCTCCTTGTTCATCCAACATGGTGATTGTTTTGATTCCTGCATCTTGACTCTAGAAAATAAAGTTTTTCTAAATAAAAGCATTATTTGGTTAAGTACAGAAACATCTAGCGTCCTGATCCAAGTAAAATGACTAGAGAGGACTATAAAAAAAAACAAACCGATAAAGGCAAAATGCGGCAAGGCCAGGATAGGGGATACAGTACTCAGCACATCAAGCTATCAGTGAAATAGAAAAGCACTGGTGCAGACACGTATGGTCAGCAGTGGGGAGGCAAAAGAGATGCAGGAATATGTTTAGGCTGTCATACTGCTCTCTACAGGAGGAAGGAATATACCAATTACTCTCTGGCACTAGTTTTATTAGCATTAACCCTTTGAGTGCCAGAGAGGTATGCAACGCATTGCTTTGTAATGTGTTGCGTACCCCTCTGGCACTCAAAGGGTTAACCCCTTCATGCTTAGCCTTGCTGTAAAGAAGCAATTCTCCCCTTTTGAACAAAGATACACTCCAGGACTTCAGTGGGGTACACTCCAGAACTTGGGCGGGGTTGGATGTTAGCGCCCACTCCCCAGCTACTAACATATACAAATTGCATAGATTCCTGGCGATCACAAGGAATTAATTCCTTCTTGCCTGCCCTTTTTGGAAATGGGAGATTCTTTTAAAGATATAGAAAGATTAACCTAAATCATCTATATAGAAGCCTCTGAAACCCCTTAAGCCTGGGCCTCTAATCCAAGAACTAATGGAACTCATCTGCAATTTTTTTTTCTCTTAAAAATTACGTGGATACATTACAGGGATGGGCGATCTGAAGCCCTCCAACTATCGAGGACTACAATTCCAATCATCCCTGACCAGCAGTTGGTTGGCTGGGGATGATAGGAACTGTAGTCATCAATAGCTGGGAGGATTCAGGATGGACAACCCTGATTTACGGTCTCATGTTAACCATTTTATACTTAATCCTACAGTTTGAGATATTTATCTGTATTTATTAGTTTATGCAAATTAGACAGTACTTCCTGGTAGGAAGAGGCAGTTGGAAGGGAGTGTGGAATGTTCATTTCTGACACCAGCTTGTGACAGCCAGTACGGCCTAATTTTCATAAACTGACAAATAAAGTTAAATCTCTCTTCAGCTATAGCTTTAAATAAAGAATGGCTAACAAATACAGATGATTTTGCAGGTTCTTTCGAAATCACGCAAGTCATTATAAAGTGTTAGTTCCACTTATTTAACATTAGGACGACAACGAACAATGATTAACAAAGATTAACTTTGGTTAATCTTACTCAGTTTTATCCACATGACTAGTTAGCACTTTGAGACATATAAGTGTCACCTTACCTCTACTGCCAGATTTAGCATCCGGCGTGTGCTCTCCAGAGACTGAAAAGGGGAAAAAAAAAAAAATTAACTTGATTGTTTGGTCTGGTCATGATTAAAGTATACAAGACTGAAGTACACAGTTATGCTAACCATCTGAAAATAGAAGGCATACCGTTTAGGTGGATTTGCTGAAGAGTCTGCGGAACTATCAAGGTTCACTAACTGATCAATAAGGAATCTATAAGCACTTACCCCTTTATGGACCAGAGGGTTGGAAACACATTGCAGAGTCTTAACTCTGAGTGCCACAGGGCATATCCAACACATTGCTTTGCAATGAGTTGGACTCCCCTCTGGCACTCAAAGAGTTAAAGGGACACTAATGTTGCATTAAAAAAAAAAAAATCTTCTAGGTTTTGTAGAGGTTAAAATAATAAACTACGTGTCACAAATCCTCTCTCTTAAACCGCTATGGTTTGAGAGATATTCACATTGAAAGTTCCCCCTTACCTCCCCTTCTAGATGTCAGCGTCTAGCTGAGAGCAGGAGATCCCTGTCTGGGGATCAGCCGGCGGCTCTGCAGCAGAGCCGAAATTGCGTTATTTCAAAAGAATTACTTCATTGGAAAGGTGTATAAAGTGTGCCTGGTTTGCAAGCACACTTTGTAGACCATTCCAATGAAGTAGTTCGTTTTAAATTACCCAATTCTGGCTCTGCTGAAGAGCCTCTTCGAGTTGGACAACTTGAATCTCCTGCTGTCAAGAAAGGGAGGGAGGGTGGAACTTTGAATGCCTATATCTCTCAAACAATAGCAGTTTGAGATATAGGATTTGTAGCACGTACTTTATCCTTTTAACCTTACAAAACTAGAAAAAAAAACATTTCTGGGACATTACTGTCCCTTTAAGACAAGCATTAACTATATAGGGATTTCCTTGCTCAGTAAAACAATGGTATTACCACTGCTGAGAGGTGGTTTATGTAAAAGGTATAGTTACTCAAAAGTGTTTTATTACTTGAAATGTTTTATGGTGGTCACCAAATAGTGCCAGTGTTCCCATCACTTACTATGGAGTCAGTAATTAAACCTGTTCCATAGAGTCCATTATAGAAAAATCTGCCTTCTGGACACTAGCTAGCGCTCTTGCTAAAAGTCTGATAAAAAAAATAAACAAACTAAAAATGCAAGTTTGAACTGTAATAATTGGTGCAGCAAAATCTCCCAGCAATGGGAATACCCTTGTTATATTCAGCATGAAAAGCCTTAGAATATATTTCAGGTGTGTAACTAGAACCTATTTTAAATGGATAGTAATGTTTCACAATAAAAGCAGCTCCAATTAATCTTCATAGTATTTGGGCCATGGAGAGTTTTATTTCAATACTGTCAGAGTTGTAGTTCAAGAGTAATTGAATGATAAAGTATCCTCCTCCCACCCCTTTTACTGATGTAACACTGCTCACCTCAGAGCAGCAAGACTGTCCGGATGAATAGCAGAGTGTGTCAATCTTCAGTGAGAATAAGGAAAAACCTGTCAAGGAGGGCAGGGTTTTCCTTTTACTCACAGTAAGAAGATTGTCCCTTGCTGTGAGCTGTCTGGTACCAGGACCAGATTCCACATCTGAGGGGAGGTGGCTTACACTAGGTAAAAAGGGGCGGGGGGGGATAATTTATCATTCAGTTACTCTTGAACCTCAGCTTTGACAGTATTGAAATAACAGTCTCTATGGCTCATATACTTTGAAGATTAATTGGAGCTGCTGTTTTTGTGAAACATTACTATCCCATTAAGTACAGAAGGACATTTGAATCATACTTCTCACATCTCAATACAATGGACAACTCTTCCACACATAAAAGAGGAAAAGGAAAGAGGCTCAACCAAACCTATTGTTTTCTTCCTGACTGGCAGTGACCATGTGTGACGAGGTCAGTGGCAACCTGCCAAGATAGGAAACTGGTCTGACCGTAAGGGGATGCAGTATAGTGTAGAGCTGCAGGGCCTCTTGGATGCCAGGCCCCATCACAATTGCACCCTCTGTACCCCCCTCCTGTGGTTTTTCACCTGTGCTCTTTTAACCCTGTAAGGGTCACCAGTATGTGCAATGACTTGCAAATCAATGTGTTGATTACCCCTGTGGTCCTTAACCCTTTGAGTGCCAGGGAGGTATGCTTCGCAATACGCTGGACACCTCTCTGGCACTCAAAGGGTTAAAGTGTTCATGTGTTAAAGTTCTGCTCTGTATTTCTGCAGCTTCTATGTACATTAACATGTAATATTATAGAAATTATACAAAATTAACTGGTGCAAGTCCCGTCTCTCAAACATATATAATTTGAGAGATATAAGGTTTTAAAGTTCCCCCCTCCATCCCCTTTCACTGATGTCAGCTGTAAAGCTAACAGAAGGAGATTCAAGTCATGCAGCCCGACAGCGCTATTTCAGCTCTGCTGAAGAGACACTATCTAAAAAGAAATACTTCACTGGAACGGTCTACAAAGTGTTCTTGCAAACAGTATTACGTTTTAGGTAGTGCTATCTTGGCTCTGCTGAAGAGCCACCACAGGATCTCCTTCTGTCAGCTAGAGGCTGACGTCTGTGAAAGGGGAGGGCGGAGGGAACTATAAAACCTTATATCTCTCACACTATATATGTTTGAGAAATGGGACTTGCACCAGTTAATTTATTTATTTTTAATATCAACAATATTATATATTATTATCAGACATTACTAACCCTTTAATGGCACCCACTGATGTTTCATATACACGCATGTGATGATACTGCAGAATTGCCGTCACTCTCTCTCTCTTGATGCTGGAAATGGGAGGAGTCATGTATGCAATGGTGACACCCTCACATGTATTACTTCACCAGTTGACACATGGACCTGCTCATTTAAAACGCTGACACACACACACACACACACACACACACACACACACACACACACACACACACACACACACACGATGGGTTGACCAACACATATGGCACTTCCCCAGAACTTGCTCTTACCCAATATTAATGTGTTTAGTCATACTTATCTCTGCATCAGATCTGTCCTACACACCACCATCATCATTCACCCTACAAAAATCTGTACACTCTGGCCTCCTGCACTCATTGCCCCTCCGTCAGCAACCAGCCCTCTCTGCCTGCTATTCTTTCTATTTTCTCAGCCCTGCCACCTCCTGTTCACTCAATCCACCATTCCTCCTCCACCAGCAGGAGCCCCCTCATCTTCTGAGTTTCTGCTCACCAGCCTTAATAAAGTGACAGTCTGTTTAGAATATTTCCCTACCCCCTGTTTTGTGGAGTGCCCCTCCCATGTCAATACTCATTAAGTGAGTCGAGTAGGCTTTAAGGCTAAGGCTAGAAGGTACTGACAGATTGTGGAATATAAAGTTGCAGAATAGTCAATGACGCTATGGTAAACCTTGGAAAAGGTTCTGTCTTTCCATCATGTAAAAAAGTATATCAAATTGTCAAAAGGATTTATTGATCTGATCACAGAGTCCAGGACACCCAACTATATCCAGCGTGTGAGGTTTTAATGAGCGGCTATAATAAAAAAAAAAAAGGTATCATCGCATCCGGCTGATCTTCTAGAAAGGACAGCTTCAATATAAGCGTGAATTATGGCAAGAAAAATAAGGACTGGCTCTGCTTGTTCTAACTACATTGTTCTTCACAATCTTCAACTCTCTACTGTCCAGTGTACAAAAGCATACCGAACTGATGGCTGTCCAGGTCTGGAAATGGAATACAACCATATTAATCCCCCCCCCACACACATATAAACATAGGTAAATGGAATGCCAGTAGAACACTGGAAGGTAAACTGATTCTTTGTGTTCTAGAAAAGCTTTTTAGGCGGATCAACTGATTGTATAGCGCGCGCGCACACACACACACACACACACACACACACACAGCAGTGCACCATGGATTGTAACGAACACAGCGGTGCACCATGGATTGTAGCAGTGCACCGTGGACTGTAGCAAACACAGCGGTGCACCGTGGACTGTAGCAAACACAGTGGTGCACCGTGGACTGTAGCAAACACAGCGGTGCACTGTGGACTGTAGCAAACACAGCGGTGCACCGTGGACTGTAGCAAACACAGCGGTGCACTGTGGACTGTAGCAAACACAGCGGTGCACCGTGGACTGTAGCAAACACAGTGGTGCACCGTGGACTGTAGCAAACACAGCGGTGCACCGTGGACTGTAGCAAACACAGCGGTGCACCGTGGACTGTAGCAAACACAGCGGTGCACCGTGGACTGTAGCAAACACAGCGGTGCACCGTGGACTGTAGCAAACACAGCGGTGCACCGTGGACTGTAGCAAACACAGCGGTGCACCATAGATTGTAGCGAACACAGCGGTGCACCATAGATTGTAGCGAACACAGCGGTGCACCATGGATTGTAACGAACACAGAGGTGCACCATGGATTGTAACGAACACAGAGGTGCACCATGGATTGTAGCGAACACAGAGGTGCACCATGGATTGCACCATGGCTTGTAGCAAACACAGCAGTGCACCATGGATTGTAGCGAACGCAGCATGGAAAGACATACACAGCGACTAGCCCGAAAGCAAGAAGCCCACTTCCTGCCCAAACAATGTGGGATTATTATGTTTCAACATTGGGGCGACCATATTCACAGCCGGCCATAAGTCATGTGATGCCAACTTGAGTGCACAGACCAGTTGCTTGGCCATGGCCCAAATGCCTTCAAAATGCCTGAAGCACAGCAACACAACAGTATATTCATGTTAGTGAAACAGACAGGCAAGCTGACCTCCACAACAGTTTGACCTTTTAATGTCCAGAAGGGTGTTTAACATATTGCAAAGCCCAAGAAAATTAATTAGGGGAATAGAAGACTTGAAGTATGAGGAACGTTTAGACAAACTTGGATTATTTAATCTAGAGAAGAGACGACCAAGAGGAAATCTTGTTTCACTGTATACATGCAAGGATCCCTCTCTGGTGAGATTTTCATTCCAAGGCCAGATCAAACAACTAGAGGCCACCCATTAAGATTAGAGGAAAGGAGGTTTCAACTTCAGCAGAGGAATGTTTTTTCTTTCATTAAGGTCTGTTAAATTGTGAAATTCCTTGCCTAAGCATGTGGTAAACAGGGCCGGCGCCACCTATAGGCGTGGTAGGTGCCGGCCTAGGGCACACATCTACTGGGTGCGCAGTCCCGCACATAGCCACAAAACTGCCCGCGAGAGGTAGGAGGGAAACAGGTGGGCCTAGGAGACCATTGTTTAACCCCTTCAGTGCCAGAGGTAAGCTACGCAATAGACAACACTGTGTTGCATACTACACTGGCAGCAAAAGGGTTAATATCCTCTTGCAACGCTCCGCACTCCTAAACAAGTACCTCAGCGGTTTTACAGGCGAGTGGCCCATTTTTGTTCATGGCTTATAATAGCCCCTATCGCAGACAGAACCAAGGACTTCTAGCTGAGGTGTGACTTTTGAGGTGCCACCTCCTGCGCACCAGGCTTCTGTTGCTGTTCAACTTGTGCCTATGTGATGTAACGTCCGTGGGAACAGCGAGGTACACTTAGCGGTATTTGTCAATTTCTTGCACAATTTCAGTTTTCCTAGGGGACTTGGCACTCAGAGGGTTACTGTGTGTAGGAGGCAGGGGAGAGACTGTAATGCGGCTTGGGGGGTGGGGCCTGATTACAGGTGTACAGCGCCATTAACTCTATGAGTGCCACACGGGTACTCAATGCATTGCTTTGCAGGGCATTGTGTACCCCTCTGTCACTCAAAGGGTTACGTTTTTCTTTTACTTCTCACAAAGTATGATTTTTTTTTTACCCTTTGAGTGCCAGAGGGGTTCGGAACACATTGCAAAGCCATGCGTTCCGTACCCCTCTGACACTCAAATGGTTAACACACACACACACACACACACACACACACACACACACACACACACACTTACACATTGATACCCCTACAGAAACACACACATTGACACACTTACACACACACACACACACACACACACACACACACACACACACACGGAACACACTGACAGGAAACATACATACATTGACACTTAT
Source organism: Rhinophrynus dorsalis (assembly GCA_037306005.1). Taxonomy (NCBI): domain Eukaryota; kingdom Metazoa; phylum Chordata; class Amphibia; order Anura; family Rhinophrynidae; genus Rhinophrynus; species Rhinophrynus dorsalis. The sequence continues at coordinate 88,566,345 of CM074728.1, read as the reverse complement.
ACACATATAGGGTACACACAAACACACTGATACTTATACATGTACAGGGGTGGTGTATAAGGGGGCGGGGTACAAGGGGCGGTGCTAAGGGGGCGGCAAAATTAGGTTTTGCCTAGGGTGGCAAAAATCCTTACACCAGCCCTGGTGGTAAATGACAGATACAGTGGATACGATTTAAGAGAAGATTACCTGCACTTCTAGCAGAGGGGAACATACAGGGTTTTACTGTGTATTAGTACGTAAAACGGGAAGCTCTGCTGAACAAACTAATATCCAATTAAGGGTTGGGAAGGCTTATAGAATTCTCCTTTTATTGGTTATACTGTGCCAAAGGTTGAACCTTACTGTTTCAATATGCCTTTAAAGTGTTACTAATGTCCAGAAATAATTTGTACTAGATTTGTAGAGGGTAAAAAAATAATAGAATTGCCACAAACCCAATCTCTAAAACCTTTACGGTTTGAGAAAAATTCGCAATCAAAGTTCCCCTTCCCTCGCCTTCTCCGACGTCAGCGTCTAGCTGACAGCAGGAGATCCCAGTCCAGGGACCAACCGGCGGCTCTGCGGCGGAGCTGAAATCTCGTTATTGCAAAAGAATTACTTCATTGTAGTGTGCCTGGTTTGCAAGCACACTTTGTAGACCTTTCCAACGAAGTAATTATTTTGCGATAAAGAGATTTCGGCTCTGCTGAAGAGCCTCATCGTGTCGGCGGACACGTATCTCCTTCTGTCGGCCTTACAGCTGACATCAAGAGAAGGGGAGGGAGGGGGAAACTTTGAATGTGAATATCTCTCTAACCATAGCAGTTTGACAGATGGGGTTTGTGGCAATGCTATTATTTTTTTTTACCCTTTACAAATCTGTTACAAATTATTTCTGAACATTACTAACCCTTTAATTAGAGCACTTTAAAAGATTTGGTGAAAAATGCTTACCTCATCTGTGACCTGATTAGCTCGGAGTTGAATATCTTCTGCCGTCATGTTATCCATGGTTGGTGGTTAGGACAGTAAGTTGGGAGGAACTGAAAAGAAACACGCTGAAGGTGAGTAACAGAATGGACTGAAACATGTACAAAAAGTAACTGCGCAGCTTAAAGTGAAAGTAAACCTCCATTATCACTTTACATATTTTGGAAAGGTATACTATGTACAGTTAAATTCCGTATTTTATATTTATTTACTGTTACACTTTTATGATCCTGACAGGTACTGACTTTGTTTTTAGAAGGCTTTCTGTCAGGGCTGAGGAAACAAAGACAGTACAACAAGGTAAAAAAGAAAAACAATGTAGAAAAGCCATCTCTACAGCACTGGTTCACAAACGTAGAGTATGTCCCACCGTAGGCAAGGCTTTGTCTCATCACAAATCATACATGTTGATAAGCAATTAAACAGTATGGGGGTTATGTACTATGCCGGGATAATGCAGAGATAACTACTTCAGTTCCAGTGTTATTCAATAAAGCCTATGCACCAATATGCCCAAAGCTGGAGAATCGTAGTGCATCAACTCCATAGAATAACACAGTAACTGGAGAAGTGACATCACTGGACAAGTAATGTCCACTTTATCACCTCTTTATCACACCTTATCAAATCTTGTTTATATCAAAGGTTTATTACCACATACACCTGTTTCCTTGTCATCAGCCCACTCTCCATAGAAGTGGCTGACCTTGTTGGTTAACAAGCACTCTTTTGTTGCCATGGCAACCTTAATCGACATTTAGCCACATGGAGAGATTTGTCTACAATGGAAACCCAGCTGGGCGGGTTGCTATGGCACCTCCTCAATTGAATGGGTCAGTATTCTCACTTGGAGAAGGGGCTGACATTAGGGGATATATTTAAACATGATTAATACTCCTTAGTTTATATATAATATATAAAGACTGTGGCTGAAATGAGTCACCCCTTTTTAAGAATTTAAAATTAATTAAACAATAAATCCCCTCAAAGCATTAATACCAAAAACATTAGATCTGCTGTCTTTCAATAGGCTAGGAGGAGACTTATTCACTGCAATCCCCACTTTCTGGCCTGTGCAATGTAATATACATTTTCTGATACTAGGGTATGAGAAGCTCAAATGAAAATTGTGCTTTATAAACACAAGCAATCTGGAACAAACTACCTGTACCATAGGGTACAAGAAAACATTCCCTTTTTAAATAAATGGGGCCTTTACCCAACTGAAAGCTAGCGAGGTCTCTGACCATCTCAAATAATGGACCAGTTCTGGGTAAACCAAAGGAACAAAAGGGAAGAATACAAATGTATTGATTTAGTGGCAAATGTTAAGAGAGGAATTTTGAACAATGTGACAAGGTTTTTTGTGACTGACATCAGTAACTCTCTCAAGGTTTTCAAGTTTAAATGATTTTTCCCCACTTGCCTCCTTACCATACATTAGCTTCTTCTCTGTGAAGGAGCTGACTGTCTGTTATCCATATCTCTGGGAATGTGTGTGATGTTGCCTTCAGTCTCAGTTGTTTCGTTGCATGTTGGACAGTACAATAGTTGTGACAGTATGTGTCACTGCACTGTTTACCTTCAGAATGCTGACAGACAGCTGATATGGAAGGTAATAATATGCTCCTTCCCAGCCATGTGGCTGACTGACAGCTCCTTCACAAAGAAGCAGGAAGAGAGAAAAGAAAACCTATAAAATGGCAAGATTTCATACTGTGACACATCACTCAAGCTAAAACTTTGCCCCATAGTTTCACCGTTTGAATGCCAGAGGCAAACACAAAGCATTGTAAAGCAATGCATTGCTTACCCCTCTGGCACTCAGGATTAAAATAACACTCATTTCAAGCATTCTTAAGTCTATGTACATCAGAACAATTTTTAATGTAATTTAGCTGTGGAAGTTCTAATGGACAAATAGGGGACTACAAAGAAGCTGTACTGTAAATGTTATTAATAATGACCCAAGTAAAAAAGTATTTAATGTGTTTATTTCACCCTCTGAATGCAAAAGGAGTGACTAACGTATTAGGAAGTAATGTTACACCCCCTAGCACTCAAATCCACTTCCTTATAGGAAACCTGAAAAATGGACTACTATGTCAGCACAAAATGAAATCAATGGGAATGGTCAAGTCATTGTCAATAAAATAGATTTCCTTTACCTAAACAGAAGGAAGGATTACTGCACATGCTCAGTTCACTTCTTAAACGCTAAATGAGGGCAGGAAGTCCATTTCCTTTTTAACCTTTTGAGTGTCAGAGAGTTATGATACCTTCCTGGCACTCAAAGGGTTAAATGTATATTATTTTTCTATTAAACCAAGCAGAATTAGGAACTGTAAATGAACCAAAATGAAGACAGTTCATTTCTATTTGAAATATACATTATGTGCATAAACCCAAAACAAGGTAAAGTACTGCATGAATTAATTGCGGTTTACCCCTCAAATGAATTGAAATTAGCATGGTCGATTAACTTCTATTTTAATTATACTTAGCTAGTTGAACAGCCCATTACACGGGCCACAGTGCCACTGCCACCCGGTCGCGGGGCAGTCACACACAGTAGAGACTGCCCGCGCCACGGCTGACACGAATAGACCTCAGTAGTATGGTAAACGGAGCTTGCTTTAACGTTAGCCCAGAAAAATGCAGCTCGGAAGGGCTGCTGGGAGGGAGGTGGGAAGTCCTGAGGAGGCGTGCCGCACATACAGGGTGCTGCACATTGCAGAAGTGCCCGTTTACAAGACTTCATATCCACAATGTCAGGCTACTAAAAATAAAAAGAATAACATCGCTAACATTACTTTTTCACGCACAACCCTTGCTCAAATTATTTTTTTTTAAGTGAATGTTCCCCTTTAACACTCTTTCCACAGAGAAATAGGCTTTAAATTGTAACCACGTGACATCACTTCAGGACAGGCTACGGTACAGCTCTGTACCGCAGCCTGTCAATCTTCGCCTCTTCCCCTCCAGGGCTCCCTGTTACCACCTCCTCCTCTGAAGGAGGAATCCAACATGTGACCTGGCGCGCTCTTAGAGGAACAACTGGGGAGAGGAAGAGGCAAAGGTTGACAGGCTGCAGAACAGAGCTGTACCGTAGCTTTTCCTGATGTGATGTCACATGGTTACATTTTAAACTCTATTTCTCAGTGAAAAGAACATTGAGAAAAACACAACACGAATGTAACATTTATTAGGAAGTAGGGGTGCACCGAAATGAAAATTTTGAACCGAAACCGAAACGTCAGGATGCACTTGGCCGAAAACCGAAACCGAAAATGACTAATGCATATTTTAAAACCGTAACCCTGACTTTTAAAAAGTTTTCATAAACTTAGCCTGTTATATTATGTTTTTGTTTGTAAAAAGGAAAAAAAATATTTTGGCCAGGGTTGGGCAAACATAAGAATCTCATTTCTGGTAGTGGAGAAATTAGATTCTTATGACTGCCCAGCAATGGCCAAGATGTTTCTATTTTACAAACAAAAACAAGTTTTACAAGATAATTTTGTCAAAACTGGTTCAAAGTCAGAGATAGGGTTTTAAAATATGCATTATGAATGTATTTAAACCTTGACTTTGAAAAAGGTTTTTATAAAATTATCCTTTTACATCTAGTGTGGCTTTTTAGTATTATTTATTTTTTCTATAGCTTTTAGTTCTTCTAAACATTTTTGGTATTTTGGATGTGTATTACCAATACCTCTTCTATGGTCCAGCAGAGGAATGCAGGCTGGGCATCAACAGCAGCCACTCAGGGTCTCCTGTCACTCTCGGCACGGAAAATGTCCAAAAGCAGCAGCAGGGGAGCACTGTGGTAACAGCTTACCACCTAGCTGGTTTTTTTGTGTCTGTTGATTTTAAGCAGCCCGCGCTAGCTACATTGTGACGTAGCGCGGCTGCTCAGTACTAGGATTACTAGGGCTGCAACTAACGATTATTTTGATAATCGATTAGTTGGCCGATTATTTTTTCGATTAATCGGATAAAAAAAACAATATGCTAATTTTTCATTATTTAATGAACAAACTGAGTGTTAAAAACAAACAGTAGAATAAAAAACTTTACACATTTAACATGCATCATTGTTATTATTTTACTATGGGGTCTATGCACCTCTCTTTCTCCCCCATGTACTTCTTTCTCCCCCCTTGTACCTTTCACCCCTTGTGCCTCTCTTTCTCCCCCATGTACTTCTTTCTCCCCTTGTGCCTCACTTTCTCCCCTATGTATTTCTTTATGCCTCTCTTCTCCCCCATGAGCCTCTTTCTCCCCTTGTGCCTCACTTTCTCCCCCATGTATTTCTTTATGCCTCTCTTTCTCCCCCATGAGCCTCTCTTTCTCCCCCATGAGCCTCTTTCTCCCTCATGAGCCTCTTTCTCCCCTTGTGCCTCACTTTCTCCCCCATGTATTTCTTTATGCCTTTCTTCTCCCCCATGAGCCTCTTTCTCCCCCATGAGCCTCTTTCTCCCCCATGAGCCTCTCTCCCCCTTGTGCCTCTCTTTCTCCCCCATGAGCCTCTCTCCCCCTTGTGCCTCTCTTTCTCCCCCATGTGCCTTTCTCCCCCATGTACTTCTTTCTCCCCTTGTGCCTCACTTTCTCCCCCATGTATTTCTTTATGCCTCTCTTCTCCCCCATGAGCCTCTTTCTCCCCATGTGCCTCTTTCTCCCCTTGTGCCTCACTTTCTCCCCCATGTATTTCTTTATGCCTCTCTTTCTCCCCCATGAGCCTCTTTCTCCCCTTGTGCCTCACTTTCTCCCCCATGTATTTCTTTATGCCTTTCTTCTCCCCCATGAGCCTCTCTCCCCCTTGTGCCTCTCTTTCTCCCCCATGTGCCCCTCTCCCCCATGTGCCTCTTTCTCCCCCATGTACTTCTTTCTCCCCTTGTGCCTCACTTTCTCCCCCATGTATTTCTTTATGCCTTTCTTCTCCCCCATGAGCCTCTCTCCCCCTTGTGCCTCTCTTTCTCCCCCATGTGCCTCTTTCTCTCCCTTGTGCCTCTCTTTCTCCCCCATGTACTTTTCTCTCCCTTGTGCCTCACTTTCTCCCCCTTGTGCCTCACTTTCTCCCCCTTGTGCCTCACTTTCTCCCCCATGTGCCTCACTTTCTCCCCCATGTGCCTCTCTTTCTCCCACTTGTGCATCTCTTTCTCCCACTTGTGCATCTCTTTCTCCCCCATGTACTTCTTTCTCCCACTTGTGCATCTCTTTCTCCCCTATGTACTTTCTCCCCCTTTGTACCTCTCTTTCTCCCCTTTGTACCTCTCTTTCTCCCGGTCCCCTGCGGCTGGCTGGCTCTGAGTTCCCTCCTGCCCGCCCGCATCATCACTCGCCCCTGCGGGCCGTGATGACATACATACAGAGAAGAGGGCAGAGGCACCGGAAGAGAAGCGCTTGCTGCCAGACGGTAACGATCAGTCTGCTGGCAACAAGCGCTTCTCTTCCGGTGCCTCTGCCCTCTTCTCTGTATGTCATCACGGCCCGCAGGGGCGCGTGATGATGCGGGCTGACAACATCTAATCCTGTGCCAAGGATTTTCGGCCATTTTTTTTATTTCGGCTTTTTGCCGAAAAGGCCATTTTCGGCCGAAACATTTCGGCCACCGAAATTTCGGTGCACCCCTATTAGGAAGCAAGAATCAAATTAGAAGGAGCTGAGAGTTCCGCATTAAACCCAAGATTTGGCATTTTAAGATCTGCTTTAACCAGAGAAGATTGACCCTGTTGATGGCTGATCAAATTGTGGCCATGTCAAACATATTGTGTACCAGAATCTTACTCAATGTGCAATTCCCTAAATTATAAAAACATTAACAGAAAATACATAAAGAACTAAAAGATACTGCACAATCATGTATACCTTATGTGACAGACCCCTCCATCACTGGGGCTCCTGGAGGGGGCTGAGGGCCAAACTCCTGCCCACAGACTATGAACCTGGCCCTGGAATGGGTTGTAGCTTTCCCCTAAGACTAATCACTGCCCCATTTGCCCCTTGTCATGGAAGCATCCATGCCCTGGGGTCCTGAAGGGGCCTGGGGCCCAGTCCTCCCCCTACAGACTGGCACAGAAACAGGGTAGTGTATTTGTTGAGAGAATTATGCTCTGGTCTGATGTTTGTCATTTAATTATGTAGTGATGTATTTGTGTGTGATGTAATCATGTTTATTGTTTACAGTCCTTTTGTATAACTTGTGTATTGTTCCCATTGTGCCTCTTTGTATTATGTGCCCCTCCACCACCAGCCCCATTGTCTCTCCATGTGTGCTTTGCAGTAACCTGTATCCTATTGTATTCTAATACGTGTGGATAACACGTTATGTGTGTATATAAACCCTATGTGTTCTACAATAAGTCAGTTCTTGTGTGACCTCTACACTGGTGTTGCCTGGTGCTTGGGGTAAGCTTGCTGTATTCAGAGTGTGTTCAACCTACACTGAGTCTTGCCCAAGTGACTGGAGCTATGATCCTGGTTCCTGGCTGGTGGAATTCCTGAGTGTCACCCTAGGCTAAGGAAGCACAGGAAGCATTATGCCTATGAGATTTGAAAAAGGGGTTGTACCCCGAAACGTGTTATTAGGCTTATATTTTTTTTTTATATGCACTGACGCTATTTTCATTCTATGGCAATATTTAAATATTTTTAATAAATATTTTTTTATGAAGTTATTACAAGGATCCAGTTTTTCCATTAGTGAGAATAACTGTATCGGGCAGTTTATGTTTCCCCGTCTGCTTGAGCTGGTTTTACCGTTTACCAGCTACTCTACCTGGGAAGTGTGAGTATTTGAACATTATTGGTACAACTTTCATATCTGATAGTCCAAGGATATACTTGTGGTGGTTTGAGCTCTTCCTGTTCGTGTATCTCATCTATTTTAAGGTCCCCAGAGAATAGTATGGGAGTTCCTTTTTTGAAGACGCGACATCCATATTTTTGGAGGACTGAGTGGGGGCAGTCGAATACCCTCATTTGCATACGCCAGTCACTACTAGTGATCTTGAATATTGTGAGTACAGTGGTGTATTGGTGAAGGTCCCTTATTTGCAACATATTGCACTAGGAGCGCCCTTTTTTTCTTTTCGTACTCTTATAATTGGCTGAGTTTTGCAGGGTCACTGCCCATTGGCTGCAGTGACAGAAAGTGACAGCTGCACTGGCCTCTGTATTGCAGTCACTTTATTGTAGCACACAGTATCTCTGTCTCGGAATTCAATGTTGGGCAGATCTCCCTCTAATATTCAGAACTCTGCGCTCTGGCACTGTGTTTTGTTCCGGATGGGGGCTGCAGGTCATGAGACAGGTATACAATCCAGTATTCTCTCTGGCAACCCAGGACATGTGGGGACCCTACCTATGAGCTAATCCTCATCCCACCTAGGACTAGCCCAGTAGTTCCATTCTAGGTGACAGTAAGTGACACTACCATAAAATCAAATATCAGAAGCACGGTACCTAGGGTTGATAATTGAAACTAGTCTCTCGTTCTCTACTCGTATCTAAATTCTGCCTTTCTAATGTAATATAGCAAAAATCCACCCCTTCCTCTGTTCCTCCAGAGCTAAAATTATTGCACAAAGCACTCATCCTTTCCCGCAGGGACTACTGTAACTGTCTTCTATCTAGCCTTCCTGCCTGCCAGATTTATAAATGTCAATCCATACAGAATGCTGCACCAAAAATTACATTAATGTCACCTTGGTTTGTCCCTGCCCCACTCCTCCACCAACCTCTGCCTATCAAACTCAGGATATCATACAAAATACTGCTTCTCTCATTCAAGACCATTCTCTTCTCTACCCCTTCCTACATTTCCACTGTGATCTGCCGCTATACCCCATCCTGCCACCTACAATCAGCCAGTGACATTCTACTCTCAGCTCCTTGTGTCTATAGCTGTCTCTCATTGCGCCTTATCTGTGGAATGCTTCAACTCCCAACCTGCGCAACTGCACCTCTCTTGTGGTCTTCAAATCTTGTTTAAAATCACACCACCTTATAACTGAATAACTTTATAACCAGAACTCTAGCACTGTATTCTGCACTTCACCCTTATGTACTCTGTATGTCTCCCATTAACACTTTTGATTGTAAGCTTTCGAGCAAAGCCCCTTCTTTCACTTTGTAAAGCATTGTAATCCTGTATTGTCCAAACCATTAAATTGTAAAACTGTTGCATACACTTGTGGCACTATATAAATAAGCATTCGTTTAGATCTTAAAAGTTTACTGCTCTTATAACCCATTCAGTGCCAGAGGAGTGTCTAATACACTGCTTCACAATAAAGTGGACATAATCTGAAACTCAAATGGTTAAGTGACGAAGCCATGATAACAATCATGCATATAGCAGGGAGAAGACTGAAGCTCATGCTTTTTTTTTTTTTTATTATCAGCTGTGAAAAGATATACGGAAATGTCAGATAATTTCTACAGAAGGAAACAGTGTTGTCCGACCTTGTGACCAGAGGTTTCTCCATCAGGGTGCCATGGCACTTTGTTGTGGTCATCAACTTAAAGGGATAGTAATACTTTATTATTACTATCCCTAATATTTTAGGTATTTGCAAAATAATTTAAGAGCCCCCAGGTTCATCTCTCAAACCTTTATGGTTTGAGAGACAACCGAAGGCAAGGTCCCCCCTTCCCTGAAGTCAGCGTTGTGCTGACTGCAGGGATATCCGGTCTGTCTTTCATCATCCGGCTCTGCAGCAGAGCCGCAATCGCGTTAATGACAAAGAATTATTTCATTGAAATGGTCTTCTATGTGTGATTGCAAACCAAGCACATGTAGAAGACCATTTCAGTGAAATAATTCTTCTTCACTAAAGGGATCTCGGCTCAGCTGCAAGCCTGTCGTACGACAGATTTCCCCTGCAGTCAGCACAACGGGAAGGGGGAGAGAGGAGGAGACTTTGCCTTTGGTTATCTCTCAAACCATAAAGGTTTGAGAGATGAACCTGGGGGCTATTAACTTATTTTGCAAATACCTACAATATGAGGGATAGTAATAATAAAGTATTACTATCCCTTTAAGATTCCTTTTTTTTTCTGTAAAGACTTAGGGCATTATGTTCAAAAGAAAAGTGGAGGCTTTCTGGGGTAAGCCATTTGCACTATAGGGGAGAACTAAAATATTCCCATTGATTTAAATGGGGATTTTAAACCCTGAATGCTAGGCAGGTCTCCAACGCATTGCGAAGGGTTAATAAACTGGTAAAACCTCACTAAACACACAAAGGGCAAGAATAATTTATCTTGAGTTCCAATGGGGTGCTGAACAGATTGCGTTGCACTTATCTCTGGTCTTCAGGCATGTTAACAGATGAAACAGCTTAGTTCTTAAAGCGGAACTACCACTTGAACACGACTTTAGCTTAAATAACTCCCCATGTGGCTACTAGCTGCTTAGTAGCGTTAGTCGCCAGAATTATTACCTTGACAAACAGATTTAGCCTTTCTTCCCGGGCTGACATCACGGAATGCGGACATCTTGCCATAATAACATCCGCATTCCGTGATGCTGTCAGCCTGGGAAGAAAGGCTAAATCTGTTTGTCAAGGTAATAATTCAGGCGACTAGCGCTACTAAGCAGCTAGTTGCAAGATGGGGAGTTATTTAAGCTAAAGTTGTGTTCAGGTGGTAGTTCCGCTTTAAAGGGGTTGACATCTGAAACTATATCTCACAGAGAGAATCTGAAATGCCATTTTAGCAAGGGAGTGAAAAATATTTGGAATACCCGTACCACATGAATTTAAAAAAGTGAGAAACCTGACAGACCAGATGTTTGTCAGACTGAAGGTATCTTAGACATGGACTCCATTGCCGCTGCAAACTTTAGCAAAAGTTTTAGCTAAATGTCTTCATAATCATCAATAGGAATCTGTTACATAAAACCAGGAACAACACCAACTGAAAATGTGATATAGGCCTTGGTGAAACGTAAACAGAGCTGCAGATTAATTTGATAAATGACCTAGTGTAACATAGTAACATAGTAATTTAGGTTGAAAAAAAGACTTGCGTCCATCTAGTTCAACCCTTTTCCTATTCCTGTTTACCATCGTTGATCCAAAAGAAGGCAAAAAAAACCACAACAATACAGCAATTTCAAATTCTGCCCCGAATGGGGTGGTGGGGGGGGGAGAATTCCCTCCTGATTCCAAATGGCAATCAGATTTCTCCCTGGATCAACAAGCCCTAAGTAAAATATTAAACCTAATACTAACGTACATAGCCCTCTATGTTATGTTCTTTTAAATAAGTATCCAGGCCCTTTTTAAAGGCGTCTAATGTATTCGATAGCACCACCTCCTCAGGCAGTGAATTCCATACCTTTATTGTCCTTACAGTAAAGAAACCCTTCCGCTGTTGTAGATTAAATCTCCTTTCCTCAAGTCTAAGCGGGTGGCCTCTTGTCCTGTGTACTGTTCTGTTAATGAACAGGTCTTTGGAGAGCCCTTTGTATGGGCCCTGAACATATTTATATAGTGTTATCATATCCCCTCTAAGACGCCGTTTCTCTAGTGTATACAAGTTTAACTTTTCTAGCCTTTCCTCATAACTAAAACTTTCCATTCCCCTTACTAGTTTTGTAGCCCTCCTCTGCACTTTCCCTAGTTCCATAATGTCCTTTTTCAGAAAGGGCGCCCAGAATTGAACAGCATATTCTAGGTGGGGTCTTACCATGGACCTGTAAAGAGGCATAATAATATCTTCCTCCCTTGAGTCAATACCCCTTTTAATACATGCCAATATCTTATTGGCCTTTGCAGCTGCCAGCTGGCACTGCGTGCTACTGCTAAGTCTATTGTCTACCATTACTCCCAAATCCTTTTCATTTGTAGATTTCCCCAGAGAAACACCATTTAAACTATATGTTGCATTTTTATTATTATACCCAAAATGCATAACTTTACACTTGTCTATATTGAATCTCATTTGCCATTTGAGATTCAATATAGACAAGTGTAAAGTGTAGTCACGTTATATTCCCTATGCAGGTCAATTCAAAGCACAACTTCTACCCAGTACTTCCCTATGCATAAGTATCGTAACAAGTGTTTTTGGGGGGGCTACCACTTGCATCCAACTTATTCACAACAGAAATGCTAGGAGAAGTAAGGAAAATAGTTGTTGATGTGATCACATATAGACTCCATACCAGACAAACGGAAAGGGGCTCATACAGGACACCAACTCCAATACTTATGTTTTAATGTGTATAACTGATGACAAAGATGAGAGTTGGTACCGTGTTAGCCACAGAAATACAGGAGGCAAACTGCTTAGCCAATAAAAGGTACCAGTCCACTATATTTGCCTCCTGTAGAACGGATAATGCAGTTACATTAAGAAGAACTGGAGGGAGATGCACTAAGGTGTGATAAAGATGTGAAAAGTAGATATGACTTCTCCACTGATATCACTTCTCCAATTCCTATGTTATTCTAGGGATCCAATGCACCAAGACTCCTCCAACTTTGGAGATCTTAGCACTTTGGCTCTATAGAATAACACAGGAACTGGGGAAGTGATAAACTGGAGAAGTCACATCCATTTTATCACACCTTAGTGCATACCCCCCTGGATAAATTCTGCGGAACAAAAATTGCACGCTAAGCAGGAAATGTAACCCAAATAAAAACTATATCACACAATATATATATATATATATATATACACACACACACACACACACACACACACACTAGTGTAAAAGCCTGTGTACACGGGTCAAGATCCAGGTAATGTTAACCCTTTGAGTGCCAGAGGGGTACGCAACTCATTGCTATATATGAGGGGTGCACCAACATGAAAACTCTGAACCGAAACTTCAGGATGCACTTGGCCGAAAAAAACTTTTTTTTTTTTTTTTTTTTTTTTTTTTCCCCATTTATAGGGAGATGCCTAACAAAAGAAACAAAAAAATATATTATCACCCCCTTCTCTCACAAACTGAACCTTCAGCAATCCATCCCTCAATCGCTATATAAACCTTTGCCCCTTCTATCACTAACTGTAGCCCTTAGCATTCCCTCAGTCACTGTTTAAACCATCACCCCTTCTCTCACCAGCTGTACCCATCAACACCACCCCTCAGTCTCTATATAAACCATCACCCCTTCTCTCACCAACTGTACCCATCAACACCACCCCTCAGTCTCTATATAAACCATCACCCCCTTCTTTCACTAACTTTAAGCTTTAGCACCCCATTCCTCAAACATTATACAAACCTTCGGCCCTTCTATCACAAACTGTAGCCCTCAGCACTCCATCCCTATGTAAACTTTCACTCCTATCACCAACTGTAAAACCCTCAGCATTCCACCACTCGATTACTAAATGAAACAGCATCCTTTCTCTCACTCATAGTATCTCCAAGCAACCCTCCTCTTACTCCGTGGATCGCAAAACAGCAGCCCCCTTCACTGTATCCCTACCATCCTTCCCTCTCTATATGTATCCCTCAAACCACCTCCCATCACTTGACTCCTCTCACTTTTCCATTCACTTACCCACTGGATCCACTAGCACCCCTTCTACTATTCATTATAACCACTGGCCATCCTGTCATCACTTACACTCCCCGGCTACCCTCCCTGGAGGGATCAAAGATTCCCTTATACCCTCCTTCGGCTGCTTCAGCTCTCGTCCCATCTCCAAAGTTCCAGAACCAGCCGCATCCAATACCGCCATACCGGTAACACAACACTTCCTGGTCAGCCACGAGTCCGATGACACTGACAGCTCACTTCCGGCCAGGTGGCGTAGAGGGCGGAGCTGCAGCAACAGCTCCGTGGGATATGTAAAATGTTAAAGGAGTGAGGCCATGTTTTTGGTGGACTCCATTCTAAGGTTGCGTCTTAGGTGCTTCTGTCCTGATCTGCTCATTCCCCTCCCTGGACGCACACAAACAGCTTATACCGGCACCGGCTGGAGCGCCATTTTCGGCCGAAAATGTCGGCTGGCGAAATTTCGGTGCACGCCTAATATATATCAGGATGGATAAAAAACGATTTAAAAATGGGATTTTTTTGACTTAAATCAAATTTATTTTAATGAAATGCTTTTGGAGGAAAAATCTATCTAAAGATAGTTTTCTATTTAAGATACATTATAGTTTAACCACTTAACGACCCTTGACGGACCTGGTACGTCATGGGTAAAATTGACTAAATGACCCATAATGTACCAGGACAGTCATGGATTTCAAGGCTCCCCCCGCGGCTGCACGCCGTTCTGGGAGCCCTGAGCAGATCTGCTAAAAAAAAAAAAAAAAAAAATGCTCCATGGTTCTTTAGTGACCTCAACATGCCTACGCAGCCGGTCATTACGGAGTTAAAGGTTATTCAGCATGAAATAGAGGTTAGTTATGCAATTATATTTTATGTTATATTTTATTATATGCTCCAAATAGGAGTGATTAATCTATTCAACTAAAATCAGTTCTGATATTGCCGTTTTACTAATCTGACAGGTTATATTCTAAACAGGACTTCTTCACCTGGTTGCAAATATTGATGGTGTTAACTACCAGCAAGAATGAGTTTTTGCATTTAAAAATCAGGATTTAAATCAAGTCTTACTGATTAGTGCTTTAAATCAAACCCACCCTGAGATATATATATATACATACACACACATACACACACACACACACACACACACACTAGTATGAAAGCCTGTGTACACAGGATAAAGTGCCACCCAGCGGCCTCGACTGTTGCTCCAGAGTCAGGAGCAAAGACAGGGGATGGGCCATTCTACTGCGCATGACTGCATCGCTCCGGCAGTCGCTACTGCGCATGACTGCATCGCTCCGGCAGTCGCTACTGCGCATGACTGCATCGCTCCGGCAGTCGCTACTGCGCATGACTGCATCGCTCCGGCAGTCGCTACTGCGCATGACTGCATCGCTCCGGCAGTCGCTACTGCGCATGTGTGTGTTACGCACACAGGGACCTTCGCAGCCTAGCAATTTATATTATAAGATATATAGCTTTCACAGACCCGAATGGATTGTAAGGGACACTAAACAATTTGTAAGAGAACAAGAGACCTGAATACTTGACTGCAGTCTGAAAGACACCTACCTCAGAAAGTTCTTCTGTTTAACAAATAAAAGTTGCTTATTCTTACAGAATAATCCCTCTTTAAGGGCCAGAGAGATGTACAATGCATTACTTCACAATGCATTGCACACCTCTCCATTCCTTAAAAGGGTTAACATATCACGTTACTACAACTGCAGTGCCATCACCTGTAGGGTACTGCAACTTTTAAAGTAAAATAAAATATTCTCTTTAGGTATGGATCTAGGCCAGGGTTGTCAATCTCCAATCCCTAATGAGACCTATGCAGGTTAACCTTTTGAGTGCCAGAGAGGTACCTCTCTGGCACTCAAAGGGTTAAGAGTTATCCTCGGTTTTGGCCATATGTCAAATCACTGGCACCTAGGCTCGCCCTTTTCTATGAAAGGAGATGGTGATACACTATTAAATATTTTTGGAGAGGAAAAGAACTAAAAACAATAATGCATTTTTTGGGGGGAAAGGTGCTGGTACGGAGAACCAATGACTACCCCACAAAGCTGGTTCCCGCTATTTTTTGTGCCCACTAGAAATGGAACCCGAGAACTTGGAATGGGCCAATAATTTTTTTTAGTTTACTTAACCCCTTGGAGGACCACAGGGATGTGCAACATATTTTAACCCCTTAAGGCCCCATGATGGTCCTGGCACATCATGGGCTCAACATGCAATTAGGATCCATGATGTGCCAGGACAATCATGGATTTCAGGGCTCCCTATGCAACTGCATGCCGTTGGGGAAGCCCTGTGAAAAAAAGCTCCATGGTCCTTAAGTGTCATCTGTGTGTGCGTGCAGCCAGTCCTTAAGGGGTTAAAGAAATATGACGCACAGCCCTCTGGTCCTCAAGGCGGGTTAGAAAAATCTGGCTATGTTAAGGCCATGTAAATAGAAACTGAACAATCTTCATATTAGGTTGTGAACTATTTTTATTATAGAGAAATGAAGGCTTGTATCACACTTAAAAGGGAACTATCACCCCACATAAATTTTCCCCCCAAGAATTACCTATCTGGTGGCTAGCTGAACAACAGTACTATTTGCCAGAATAATTACCACCTTACAGGGAAATCCTACTGCTGCAGAGACTGACAGCCAGGAAACCACGCTTTAGGAGAATCTGTGAGCCTGCGCAATCAGTCCCTTCTGGTACCTTAAGGTACCAAGCAACGCCTCCTAGAGCAGACTGAGACTGACAGTGCAGGTGCACAGATGCCTCTAAGCAAAGATGTCTGCGCTGTTGCCTGGCCATCAGTCTTGGCAGCAGTAGGATTTCTCTATAAGGCGGTAATTGTTCTGGTGAATAGTACTATTGTTCAGCTAGTCGACAGATGGGTAGTTCTTGGGGGGGGGGGCAAGCTTTTATATGGGGTGATAGTTCCCCTTTAAAGGAATTGTAATGTTTAAAACCAAAAGCAGCTCATATAATTTGTCATAGTGAATATTACCGATGTCTGCGGCTCTCAAAGACCATAACTTCCAGGTGTTAGTAAAAAAAAAAGTGAGTCATGTCACCAGCTTCCGCAGCCCTGGCACACACGCACACAGGCGGCAGTACGGAAGAGTTATTCAAATTTCCTCAATACTGGTGCTCCCAATTAGGTCATGCACAGGGGTGTGATTTTCCCCCTGGCCACTGAAAATCTCGGCAAGGTATCATAAGGCCTTTTATACACACAATACAAACACATACAATAGACCAACACACAAAATACACACAGACACACACACTGAATAAAACATACAAACAATACACAATTCAGATACACAAACACAACACAACACAAACACACTGCTGGATAGTTGTGTAATGCAGTGTGTTGCACACTTTTTTCTTTGGGCTAAGCATTGAAAATTCAACAAGCCAGTCATTAAAACCATTGCCTCCTTTCTGGATTTGCCTGGATGTCAAGGGAAAGTAGTCCAACACGCAAATACACTTAATATATAAACCCTTTTAGTGCCAGGCACATATTCAATGCATTGTGCTGAAATACAGTGGATAATACACATAATGGTTAATCCTGTTTAGGATGTCTACTGTAGTGTCTGTATTCACAAAACACTTACTTTATAAAATCATTCTATATATATTATATACATATATCTAGGGGCTGGCAAACGGATGGAGTAATGTAGGGGTGGTAAAAATGTGATGCTTCCCCCACCCAGGTGGGACCCCAAAAGATTAGCTGAAGGTTCGCAATCAGATGGATCCTGCAGAATGCCCGTAAATTTATAAAAATAAAGGATATCAGTCTGAAAACCAAACACCCCTGGAGTAATGCATGGTGGGATTTGTAGTCCTGTTTTCTTAGGTAGTGGTGTATTATATGCCACTGCATCTGAACTTAGAACTACTAGTCCCTGCATAACAGAAATTGTAAAACTTGGCAATACATTTTACAAACCTGCAGATGTCCTAAGTAGAATACCAGCAGTTAAACTTAAAGGGATAGTAATACTTCGTTTTATCTTTATTTTATTTTGTAGGCATTAAAAAAACATGAAGAATGATATAAGTCTTATCTCTCAAAACTTTATGGTGTAAGAGATATTCACAAGCAAAGTATCCCCCCCTGTTCAGCCAAATCAGAAGGGAGGTGCCCAGGTAGACTGCAGAGAGGGACAATCTTCAATTAAGATAAGGGAAAAAGCTGAAAAACTTGTCAAGGGGGGGGAAGGGGGTTCATTGTTTTCATACAAAGAAGAGTGTCCCCTGCTGTTATCTGTCTGGTCTTACAACCAGATTCACATCTGAGAAGAGATGTCTTACACTAGGAAAAAGGGGCGGGAGGGGGAAACTTTGCTTGTGAATATCTCTTAAACCATAAAGGTTTGAGAGATAAGACTTATATCGTTCTTCATGTTTTTTTAATGCCTACAAAATAAAATAAAGTTAAAACGAAGTATTACTATCCCTTTAACCTTAAATGAATAATAATAATCCTTATTTTGACTTTACAAGTTCTGCAAGTACACAAGCATTAATATATCCATTACTTGTTTTCTTCTTTTTTTTCTGCAAGTACATAGTATTCAAAACAGTATATGCTTTTAATTTCTTTCATCGTCACCTTTTTAACACATTTATATCCTTGACAGTTAGTTCCATGGATCTCATTGTGGAGAGCTTTCTGGAAAGGAACATGAAAGCAGCCAGATTTAGTGAAACAATGTAAAAAAGAAACAACTTAACTTAGCACAAAGACCATTCAGCTCTGTAGAGAGACTAACACTAGCACCTCCTAATTTGATGGTCCATCAACCAGAAAACTCTATGGAAACAGAGATCCACGAAGCTCACTGTCAGCGATATAAAAGTGTAAGCAAATGGTCAAGCGGGGATTAAGGAAGTTGTAGGTCAATAAGAATTCACTTCAAAACTAAAATAACTTTGCTAGTCTATACCAAATTTACACTGTCCTAGAGAAAGAAAAAGTGAGGCAGATAGACAATGTGTGATGGAGTGTGGATTATATTATCTGTGTTCAATTGCATAAATGGTACAAATCTATGGCAAAACCGGGGTATTTATGGAAGTATCCTATATAATACTTTGCCAGGATGTTTGTCAGAAGCAGTCATGCACAGTAGAGACTGCCCACGCTGCAGTCATGCACAGTACAGACTGCCTTAATGCTCCATGGCTGATACGGGGTGGGGCTCTCCGAATTCGGACCGGAGTCCTCTCTGCACACCTTCCTGGGACTGCTTGGTGAGCAGAGAGGCTCCGGGTACCAGCCAAGGTTGCTGGTGGCACTGTGGCCTGTGTACACAGGCTTTTAAACTAGTACTATAATATAATAGTGTACATTACTCCTTCTGTGTCCAACCTTCCTTCCTCTAGAGTGTAAGCTCTCACGAGCAGGGCCATCTGATCCTTCTGTTCTCCACATTTGATTTGTACTATTTAATATCTCTGTATGTCCATTCCCTATTGTACAGTGCTGCAGAATTAGTTGGCGCTATATAAATAAAGAATAATACATTTATCAAGCTGAAAGTTGAGAACATTTGGAGTAAAACAACTACACCACATTTATCAAGAACTAGCAAATGCTGCACGGCATTGCCAGTCGGATTCAACACTCTGAGCACAATGGGAAAATGTTGCACGTTGACTGGGGTGAGTCTCGCAGCAGTGATTTTGGCAAGTATGGCAGGAGGGTGAATCCACAGCTGTGAATCTCACTTCAGCAGTTTTGACTTAAATTAAAATCACTGCCCCATTGTGATTCACTGGGTGCGGGTGCACTCCGCTCCACCTGCCAGCTGGGGAGGGGGGCAGCCAGTGAACCAGAACTAGTATATATATTCTATTACTTTCAATGGGAAATTTTATTTGATAATAAAAATGAAACAGCCGGTTTATTCCACTTTTCTTTAACCTCTGAGTGCCAGAGGGGTACGGAACGCATTGCAAAGCAATGCATTCCATACCACTATGGCACTCAAAGGGTTAATGAATTTGACAATACACACTTTTTTTTTCTTCTTTACTGATCTGTGTGTCTTATCATAAAAAGTAATTTGGTACAAATGACACATAATATTTTCCCCTTTATTACCACCGCCACGGATTATGGTGTGTGCAACCAGAGCTCCCCAGCTGTTGAAAACCATAATTCCAAGCATCCTCAACCACCTGTTGACTGAATGGGGATGATAGGAAATGTAGTCCTCAACAGCTGAAAGACCTCAGGTATTCTCTGTCATCACCATACCAGGGAACTTTCAATATGAGTTGACCCTGACATCTTTAAAATATTAACCCTTGAAGGTCCCCAGTATGTATGCTTGAAGTGATATGGCCCAATGTACTATAACATAAGGATGCTCTCTATATATCGGTCTGTGTGTGGGATGATGGGCATATCTTCCCATGATCCTCAGCTCACGATTGATCGGGTGACCCTTGATTGGAGTTTCTGATAGGTGGTTCCTAATATTTTGAAAACATCAGTTCCGTTTGGGACTAGTATGTATATAATATATATATATATATATATATATATTATATAAATAAAAATAAAACTTTTTTAGGCGGCTCTTCTTGTTTACAATTGTATGTTAAATCTGTTTGGCATGTTAAGCTTTGATAAAGCAGCGTTCCAGCTGCAAAACGCGTTAGCACTATAAGCCTGTATACTATTTTATTAATATATTGTTTTTATTAATAAGTATATTTACATCAAGAGGCCGCCTGTTACATCTATTAAAGGATTTGAAACACTGAATATCTCGATATATAGAGAGGAGAGACCCGAATGGAGACGGGGGAAGTTTTCCATATGTTTGATTATTTAGTCGACCCGGACAACAGAGATCTGACCTCATCCCAGAGGATTTGAAACACGCTGCAACACTTTGGAGCACAGAGGGAGGAAAGACCCGAACGGAGGTGGGGGAATTTCTCCGTATGCCCGATTAGTCAGTTGACTCGTATAACAGAGGCATGACCTTATTCTAAGGTTAGTACATTGATTTTACTTTTATCTAGTTATCATTTATCACAATGTATTTCACCATTGGCGCCCCCATTGTGTTTTGTGTTGTTTTGTTTATATTCTGCCGCTGAGAGAGAGCATGTTCGGTGAGCTGCCTACGTTCCAGCATTTGATATCTAACCATTTCACCGTGTCTGGAGACGGTTTCCATTTCTCCAGTTGCCTGGTTGGTCAATATCGGCATATGCCGCGACTGAAAATATATATCTTGTAAGTGCGCACATTAGGGTGCGGTGGTGGTTCAAGTTTGACATTTTGATACACACAAGGGGCGCCCCTTGTTTTTTGTCTCTCCTTCCATTTTCTACAATAATGAAAAATGTGCCTGTCAAGGTATTAATCAACAGACTAGTGACAACCATACCTGAGAACTTTTGAAATTAGCCCACAATGAGATCTTTGAAACATAAACCCTTAACACTTTCAGTGCAAGTGGCTACCCCTCTGGCAATCAAGGGGTGAAAGCTCCCGAGGTAATACATCTGTACTTGCTACATCTCCAATTAGTCCTCAAAGAACCATTAACCTGAGATATATATATATATATATATATATATATATATATATATATATATATATATATATATAGATATATGATATTTCACTACTTAGATATTCACTAGGCAGTCAGAACTACCTTCCTGATATAAATGGCACCAATTTAGACACAAAGGAAGCAGTTTGTGTAGATCATATGTAGAAGGCAACACTGGACTGTCTCGCCCTGATAATTATACCTCTGCCTGGGGATCTGGCTAAATAACCACAGAGTTCCCAGGTATGGGGACGGCTATATTAGAAGCTACATTGTCCATATTTATAAAAGCAAATTTAAGTTATGCTAGGGGACAAATACAATTCCCTGCTAAAATGGGCTTTTATCCCCTTGAATGCTAGAGAGGTCTCCAGTGGATTAAAAAGCTTTTTTTGAAATGCATGGGAATTTTTATTTGTCCCTTATAGTCGAATTTGTTTACTCAATATAACTCCAGTTTGCTTTTATAAATATGGACCAAGTGCTGTGTTCATTAACACCGACACATATAACTAACCCTCTGAGTGCCACAGAGGGGGTGCGCAACACGTTGCTCTGCTCTCTGACACTGAAAGGGTTAATAACGCCTCCTGGCTACAGATCACTATCCATCAAAACAAGGAACTCTACATCACAGTGCTGTTCCAGACATCCGGTTACACCCAGCAAACCACCTCCCAATACCTGATATTAGAGATCCCCGGGACCCACACACCAGCCCACCACACTAACCGTGTGTCCAGCTGACAGTTCAGGAAGTCGGTACCGGGAGATCACAACTCCTGTTTCCCCTAAGAGTGGCGAGCGACTCTATTGGTCTGAAGAACATGTGATGACGTCATCAGCCATGTGACCACACACTGAAGGGAAGGGAGGAGTTTAGAGAGCTGAAGGTAGACGATAAGGCGGGAGGGGAAGTTCTGAGGTGCATTTAGGGGCAAAAATAAATGCTTGTAGACCCTTTGGGCCATATTCATAAACACAAACTGGAGTTATAATGTACTGAGCCGCGGGGACACATACAAATTCTTAAATCCCCCTACGCGTGGATTTAACTTTTTAACCCCCTGAATGCAATTGAGAGCAATATATTTGACAATTAGCATTAAAAGGGTTAAAGGCCCAATTTACTTTAACCTGGATTTTTATTTTTCCCTGTTGCTGCAGTTGGTTTAGTCCAGAATAACAACATTTTTTTTCTTTTTTTATAAACTTGGGCCTTGTTCATCAAGATAGAGGTGCAATTCAGGAGCAGACTAACTGCACTGTGGGGAAGGGTGTGAGAATTCTCAGTGTTTTAAATGGGCATACCTGGGAACTCTCCAGTTTTGCCCCGGAGACTGTGGATTTTAGACTGAATTACCGGGTCTCCGGGGCAATGTGTGGATCACCGGGTGGGCAGAGTTTAAATAGAAACTCTGCCCACTTGTGCTCTGTCCCGCCTGGTTCCTCCCACTCCCCGCCCTCTTAGATACATTTTGCAGGGGTTTTTTTTGTCCCGCCCCCCCCCTCCGTGACTAAACCCTGCCCCTTTTATTATGTGTATCGCGTCATTTTCTTCACAGGTCGGCACTGACAGGGTTACCCTCCGGGTAGCCCTGTCTCAAAAGTTCCCAGGTATGGAAATGGGACATAAATCCGTTGAATGCTAGAGATCCCTCTTGGAGGCCTTTCTAGCATTAAGTGGGTTAAAAACCTCCATTTATGTTTTGTAGTTCAACAGTAATTCAATTCTAAAGGATCCACTACCCTCCCCTTTCACCTGCTCATGCTTCTTCTCTGAGCCGGCTGGATGGAGAGCAGCGAGAGATGATCGTCATTGAGCATATGGAAAATCCTGTCCTCTGTCATTTTTTTTTTCTTCACACATTTTAAGTATTGCTAGTAATGTCAAAAAAGTCTCTTTGCATTTAGAAGAGCTTAAAAAAGTTGAGCTAAGTTCAAAAAACCATATCTCTCAAACCGCTATGGTTTGAGAGATACAGGCATTTAAAGTTCGATGTCTCCTGCTGACATCTGTAAAGCTGTCAGCAGGAGATCTGTCTCGGTTGACACGGGGGCTCTGCAGAAGAGTCGCAATCACATTATTGACAACGAATCCCTTCACTGGAATGGTCTAAAATGTGCACGGACACGGATCTCCTGCTGACAGCTATACAGATGTCAGCAGGAGACATCGAACTTTAAATGCCTGTATCTCTCAAACCATAGTGGTTTGAGAGATACATTTTTTGGCATTTAGCTCAACTTTTTAAGCTTTCTAAGACTTGATTTGGAACCACTTTGGGATCTCGTGGGCTATCTAATCAATTAACCTTAGGCTGCATTTAGAACTTCACATCAGTCTGTTTATATAATTTTATGACCAAGTTATTTTTTGATTATGAATGAAGGTACTACTTGGTGGGTTGCAATGCTATGTCCTATTTTGTTCTGCATTGTGACACCAGATTTACCTAGACATTATCTGACTCACTGGATGATACGTTTTAATGTGATTCATGATTTCATGTCATTGTGATTTGATTTAATTTAAGGGGTAACATAATAATAATATTATGTTACCCCTCAAATTAAATCACAATGACATCCTCGTCATCAAAAAAATTAAAGAGGAACAATCACATGAGCTCAGTAGCATGGCAATTGGAGCTTGCTGTAACGATAGCCCACATAAATGACACAACAAAAGGAAGAGTGAACATGGGGCTGCTGGGAGGGAGGTGGGAAGTCCTGCGGCGTTGTGACGCACACACAGGGCGCCACAGAATACAGAAGTGCCCGATTTTAACTCTTCATATCTTCAATAGCAGGTAAGTAGAATAAAAAAACCAAACAAACCGTTAATCTAGTTGTACTGATTGAAGCCCATACAAGAAAGTTTTTCTTATGTGAATGTTCCCCTTTAATATTTATCCATAAACATTTTTTTAATATGGCATTCTAGCCATCAACTTTCTTTCACCTCGAAAGGGTGTCGGGTTACTTACATTTATTGTGGAAAAACAGGACTGGGGGTGATTTGTTCAGCTACCAGTGCAGGTCTTTTGCAGTCTTGTGACCTGATTATATTTGAATCAATGTCTGATCACTGTATACACTGGTTCTGAGTGAATATGAAAAAAACTTACCTCATTCAATAAAAGTGTTTATACAATTTTTAACCAGTTAGGACCAATGACATGCCAGGACCGTCACAAGTTTCGGTCCTTTAAAGACCAGTGACGGTCCTGGCACGTCATGAGTTCAATGATCTGAAGGCCTGCTGTGATCATGCCGGGAGACTTGAAATTGACTTCTCCAAGACTGGAGCAGTCAGTTTCAGCCTTTCTCTTGGCAAGCTGGCACACATGATCGCTCGCATATGCTGGGTCAGCAAACATACTCTATCTGGTCCTTGAGTGTATACAACCCCTGGACCTTAAGGGGTTAATGACTATTACAATAAATGTTACTTTATAATAGTATGCACCAATCACCAACATATTCTTTCTCTTTCTTCTTCTTCTTTCTGCCTGTTTTTCCCTTTGAACCACCATTTGATGATCAAGATGGACAACTGAAGGAGAAAAACGAGGTCTGGCTGGGATTTGAGCTGCTGACATCACCAGAGTAAGAGAAATTGAGAGCAGAGCCCTCTGCCTGGCTATCCTTTGAAAATGTCACCCTCTATTGTGCGCATGCAACTCAACTGCACATTAAACATTTTGTGTGGAAAACAGAGATATCAGAATGCCGCCTGCATGAAAATTTCGACATTCTGATATCGCAGGCATCACAGTATCGTATACACATAGGGAGACGGGTCACTTCGCCTTCTAGCAATCACATTGGGATTGTCTTGGGGACTTATCCTTTGGCACTCAAAGGGCTGAAAGTGGAAGCAAATGTAATAGGCACCAGAAAAAGAAACTGATATTTCGATGCACTATGTGCATTATGTGATAAAGTCTACATTAACCCCTTGAGTGCTCTCCACCGTGCAGTACATAGCACAGATGCAGAGAATCGGTGGTTAACAAACCTTCTAAGAAAGGCGGATTCAATCCAACACTGGCAGTACACAGGGTTCTCACACCACTCAGCAGTTTAATGCTGTATTGACCCCTTGAGTACCCTCCTCACTGCCCTCCTCCATGCCACAAATAAATACCACCTCTCTTGCAAACCATGTGTTAAGAGGTGCAATTGTACTTGGAAGGCGACAGTCACAAGACTGAATACGGGCACTGAAGGGGGCACTCAAGGGGTTAATGCAGCATTAAACTGCTGAGCGATAGGAGACCCTGTGTACTGCCGGTGTCAGATTGCCGCCGCCTCGCTTAGAAGGTTTGGTAACCAACGGTTATCTGCATCTGTGATATGGACTGCATGGAGAAGGGCACTGAAGGGGTACTCAAGGGGTTAATGCAGACTTCGTCACATAATACATCAACATTTCAGTTTTCTTTTTCTGGTGACTATTATATTTGCTTCCACTTTCAACCCTTTGAGTGCTAAAGGATAATAAGTCCCAAAAACAATCCCAGTCTGATTGCTAGAAGGCGAAGTGACCCGTTTCCCTATGTGTATACGATACTGTGAATGCAGGCGGCATTCTGATATTGCTGTTTTCAACACACCATTTTTCATACTCCGTTGTGTTGCATGCCCAATAGAGGGCAATATTTTCAAAGTGAACCCTCTGTCTGTTGCCGTAGCAACACAAGAAGCTTGTTAAACTATTTTTTAAAATATTTTATGTGAATAAGAGACATGAGAACAAAAAAAGAAAAACCATATCTCCCAAGTGTCCCTCATTAGGAGGGACAATTCCACATTGAGACCCAAATCCCTCTGTACCTCGTTCCCACCCTTGGGTCCCTCTTTTAGGAGATCAGACTATGTGGTGTGTATATAAATGTATCACATTGCTCCACAGCAATAAAACTCATTAAAGTGATAGTAATGGATGGAAATACACGTAGCTCCTATTAATGCGCCTATATTATGGATCATGTAGCGCTGTACATACATAGGTTGTGACTTGCAGTTCAAAAGTAAATCAATTTTAAAGTATCCCCCTCCCACCCCTTTTACTTCTTCAGTACACCTCCCCGCAGATCAGGGACCCGGTCGCTTGACCGGACAGCTCACAGTGAGGGACAATCTCCTCTCTGTGAGCATAATGAAAACCCTGCTCCCCTTGATGAAGGGAGGCAGAATTTTCATTGCGCTCACTGAAGATTGTCCCTTGCTGCACGCTGTCCAGACCAGCAGGGGGAGCACATCTAAGAGGTAAAAGGGGCTAGAGAGGGATAGTTTAATTTTTGAATTACAAGTCACAAACAGCTCTACATGACCCATAATATAGGCATTAATCGAAACTACATGTATTTGAATCCATTACTATCCCTTTAATGTTCGGTTAAACTCCAGTATATGTGTTATATAAACTAGCCTGTGTAAATAAAATACTTTGGTGTTTCTCTAAATCATTTATTCAGTTACACAGATAGGTGTCAATAGGACATGAAATAACCTAAAAATTCTCAGTAATGCCCCTCCCACCAGCCACACCCCTAGTAACACCTCCTAAACGAAAAGTGTCATTTATTTCTTGTAGAGGTAAATCCATGTATTCTTTTTAAAATTGTTCTATATGTAAAATACTTTCTTAATGTAAGGCAGGAGGGGCCAGTTGTTGGACCACCAGTTGTTGGGGACTACAGCGCCCATGATCCCAATGGTTGGTGATCATGGGAGTTGTAGTCTCCAACAGCTGGAGGTCCCACTTTTGACCACCCCAGATGTAAGTGTTTGTGAGTACTGTGGTACATGTTGCAGTACAGATGTGCTTAGAAGGTTACTATATTTTAGATCCTTGAAGGGATAGCAACATTTAATATACAAAAAATGAATATATTTTAGGGTTTATCCTCCTGAATAAACCAAGGGTACTCCCAATTCTGAGAAGTGTTTTATTCAAATGTTATTGCAGCTCAAACTTGATTTTTTTAGGTGCGATATCACAGTGACCTGAAATACAGTGGTGCTGTTGCTACACCATATTATGGAGATTTATGGTCAACTGACTAGAGTTGTCCATATGATGGCATAGCAACAGTACCACTGTACAATTTCAGGCCACTGTGATACTGCACCTAGAAAAAAATATCAAGTTTCAGATGCAATAACTCTTAAATAAAACACCACTCCACACTGGGGGTACCCTTGTTTTACTCAGGAGGATAAACCCATCAATATTTATTTATTTGTTTATTAAGTGTTACCATCCCTTTAATATTTGAAAGACTCTTAGGTCTTACAGTCTATTAGCGGTTTCTGTCTTATCTGTGTATCAGACTAAGGTCTAGCACAGGGGTTCTCAACCTGTGCCTTCAGGGCCTATTTACAGGCCAGGGTTTGAGGATTTGCTTGTTTGAGCGCAGGTGGCTTAATTAAATTGACTGAGCTCTGATCGACACATCTGTGCTCTAGCAGGGAAATCCACAGGTGTTGGGGGAGATTCACTAAGAGGTGATAAAGTGGAGATGACTTCTCCATTCTATGGAGCCAATTCACTAAGATCTCCAAATTTGAAAGATTCTTAGTGCATAGGCTCCACAGAATAACAAAGCAATTGGAGAAGTGATAAAATGGAAAATTCATCTACACTTTATCACCGCTTAGTGAGTCTTCCCCCACAGTCTGTTAATGGGACTTGAGGGCACGGGCTGAGAACCACTGGTCTAGCTTACTAACCAGCTACATCAGTGGTTCTCAACCTGTGCCTTTAGGAACCTCTGACAGGCTGGGACTTGGGGGGATTTACCTGCTTGTGCACAGGTGAGTTAAAGTGACTGTGATTCTGATTAACTCACCTGTGTTCAAGCAGTGAAATCCCCAAGACTTGGCCTGTTAGTGGGCCCTGAGGGCACAGGCTAAGAAACCCCAACCTAGATAGTCTGATTCTGTATAAAATAGTTGTGGAACTATTCATAGCCATTTTGGATCTATGAAGGACTGAACTTGATGGATATACACCATTTATCAATAACTGAATGCTAAATATGTGGTTATGTGCTTGTAGTTTCATGAACTCCATATTATCCATGGGAATGAGGGAAGATCAGTAAAAGTGCAGGTTGTTGGGAAGAAGGCAGTAATCAACCCATTGTCAGCCAAAAATCACCCACATTTCTACGTTTGGTTACCAGATATTAGAGGGATATTGTAAGCCTTTATTGTGACTTTATATATTATATCAGGGCTGTCCAAGTCCAATCCTCATGGGCCACCAAAAGGCCAGGATGTAATGATTTCCCTGATTAATCACAGGTGAGTCAGTCACAATGAATGATCCACTGATTAACTCACCTGTGATTAATCAGGGAAATCCTTACATCCTGGCCTGTTGGTGGCCCCTGAGGACTGAACTAGGACAATCCTGATCTAAGACATGGGTCTCAAAATGCATTCCTAGAGGGCTGAGATGATGCAGGTTTTTGGTATAAACTTCTTTATGCAGTGCTTGTATTGAAAATCAATGAGTAAATGATTGGCATATGTGCAAAAGCAGAAACATGCCAAAAATTTCACTTGACCCTCTAGAAATGAAGTCTGAGATCCCTGATCTAATTAGTGTCGACTAGGGCTGTCCAAGTCCAGTCCTCCAGGGCCACCCACAGGCCAGGATGTAAGGATTTCCCTAATTAATCACAGGTGAGTCAGTCACAATGAATGATCCACTGATTAACTCACCTGTGATTAATCAGGGAAATCCTTACATCCTGGCCTGTTGGTGGCCCCTGAGGACTGAACTAGGACAATCCTGATCTAAGACATGGGTCTCAAAATGCATTCCTAGAGGGCTGAGATGATGCAGGTTTTTGGTATAAACTTCTTTATGCAGTGCTTGTATTGAAAATCAATGAGTAAATGATTGGCATATGTGCAAAAGCAGAAACATGCCAAAAATTTCACTTGACCCTCTAGAAATGAAGTCTGAGATCCCTGATCTAATTAGTGTCGACTAGGGCTGTCCAAGTTCAGTCCTCCAGGGCCACCCACAGGCCAGGATGTAAGGATTTCCCTGATTAATCACAGGTGAGTCAGTCACAATGAATGATCCACTGATTAACTCACCTGTGATTAATCAGGGAAATCCTTACATCCTGCAACTGAACTTTTATAGCCCTGTACTATGTACCTGCATAATGTGTAAAGTCAGATTGCCTATGGTTTTTCATTTTTTTTCATCTTCAGCTGTTTGTTTTTTATGTTCCTGACAGAGAGCTCCCTGGGTCTATTGCCAGAGATGTATCTAGTCAATTGACCATTAACCCTGTGAGTGTCAGAGATGCTTTGCAATGCTTTGGGCACCTCCATGGCAAAAAAAAAGGGTTAAAGCAGGACAGTGATACAATGTAACCCTATACCTGCAGCCCTAAGTGCTCTATATACTATATTTTTTCACATTGCATTACAGTCCCTGCTTCCTGGTTCCCTGACAGAAAATTATCTGCAAACAGGGTAAAGGGTGCTCACTTTCAGGGACATAAAAATGTAAAATGGATAAATAATAACATTTGCAGTAACGGATTTACATCCCAGGCTCCCCTAGGTAAGGCACTCTAGGTGCCCTTAGCACCACCCATGGCCACCCCCACTCCTCATATGACCCCGCACTCAGTCCCATCCACTTCCTGGCACAGACGGTACCCTTGGCCTATAACAAGCAAGACCTGAAAAAAAGTTTTAACCTCTTGGTTTCTAGAGAAATCTCCAGCACTGCAGATATTTCTAGCATCCACGGGGTTAAATAATTATGCAGTGAGACTGAAATTACTATGGCCATACCCATAACAGAGAATGTGGGTGGGTGTGGCCAGCACATCGAGGCACCACTCAGAATTTGGTGCTCTAGGCAATTGCCTAGTCTGCCTATTGGTAAATCCAGCCCTGGCAATTTGACCTTACATATAATGCACAGCAGAATATGTAAAGTCAAATAATGGATTGCTATCCCTTTAAAGTGGATGTATCACCTATGCACAACATCCTCTAAATAGTTAGGTGACACATCCAATAGCATTAAAACCTTATTATTATTATTTTTTAAGCTTCCGTTTGGTAGAAATGTAACTTGGTATAAATGTATCTGCTGCAGCCACTTCTGGGTGACTGCAGTTCTCTATGGTTCTCCGCGGTTACAGAGCTCTGCCTCTGCTCCCTTCCCTCCTCCGATGACAGTGGCATCTGTCAGTAAACTGGAGAGGTCTCATTGGCAGAGATCAATATCTAGCCAATGAGAGCGCTCCAGCCTACAGACAGAAGCCTCTGTCATTGGAGGAAGGAGGAGAGCAGAGGCAGAGCATCGGGCTGCAGTCTATACGGAAGTGGCTGCAGCCCAGACTTTTATAAGTTACATTTAAACCAAATGGAAGCTTAAGATAAAACAATAATAATGTTTTAATGCTATTGAATGTGTCACCTAACTATTTAGAGGATATTGTGCATAGGTGATACATC
Organism: Rhinophrynus dorsalis; assembly: GCA_037306005.1. Taxonomy (NCBI): domain Eukaryota; kingdom Metazoa; phylum Chordata; class Amphibia; order Anura; family Rhinophrynidae; genus Rhinophrynus; species Rhinophrynus dorsalis. The sequence continues at coordinate 88,535,709 of CM074728.1, read as the reverse complement.
TACTTTAACTCCTTCTGGAACAGAGGAGTGCACAACGCACTACAAAGCAATGTGTTGCAAACCCTTTGAGTGCCAGAGGGTTATGCATCACATTGCAAAGTAATGAGTTGTGTACCCCTCTGAAACTCAGAGGGTTAAGGGCTTAACCCCTTATGGACCATGTGACATTCCAGGAACGTCACTGGTTCTTTTCCTTGAGGACCAGTGACGTTCCTGGCACGTCACATACTTTTTACTTACAACATTTCTGAAGGAGCCCTGTAGGTAAAAATGGGGTCTGAAATTGACTGCTCCAAAACTGAAGTGGTCTCTCTCAGATCCCCGCTCGGCGTGCCAGCACACATGATCAGTCATGTGTGACAGCGCGCCAAACTCCTCTGTCTGGTCCTTAATGGGACTTCCCCTCCAGGACTGCTGGTCCTTAAGGGGTTAAGCAATGAATATACTCATCTTGTGGTTTATTCACTAAAGGTCAGTTAAATATAGTTACATTTTATGCAGCATTGCACTTTATTTTTTTTAAATAACACTTTCCCAAGTACTTAACCCTTAAAGACCATTGCAACATTTATAAAAGGCTCCAGCCCTTTAAACTGATTGGGAGCACTGTCAGCAGTGGCACAGCTCTCAGTTCACATCCAAAAGACTCAAACTGGCTGTGTTCAGAGCCGGATTCTCCTGTCAGTCATATATATATATGTGTGTGAGGCTGATTTACAAGAAAAAAGTGGTGCAATTCTGGTACAATTGACCTAAACTGTAGAGGACAAATAAAAATTCTACAAATTCCCATTGACCTAAACTGAGTTTTTAAGTCCTTGGGGTTTATGCACTAAGGTGTGATAACGATATCACTTCTCAGTTCCTATGTTATTCTATGGAGCCTCTGCACTAAGATTTCTCCCACTTGAAAAAATTTAGTGAATAGGCTCCATAAAATAACGTAATAATAACATAGGAACTTAGGAACTGGAGAAGTGATATGACTAGAGATTTGGGGGGGTTATGCACTATGATGTGATAATGAGGTGATAAACTGGAGATGATTTCTCCAGTGATATCACTTCTCCAGTTCCTATGTTATTAAATGGAGCCTATACACTAAGATCTCCAAATTTGGCAAAATCTTAGTGCATTGGCTCCATAGAATAATATAGGAATTGCAGAAGTGTTATCACTGGAGAAGTCATCTCCGCTTTATAACCTCTTTATCACACCATAGTGTATGTACCCCTTTGAATGCTAGAGGGGTCTACACTGCAGCACCTCTCTAGAATTCAAGTCCTATTTAATCCCTTAAAGTGCAACTACCACCTCCACTAAAGTCGCCCTGCAATACTTAGGCAGGTGGAGACTGGCTTACTAATCATAAAGTTATACTTAATCTTCCGAGACCGGAAGCCAGGCATCACCGCGGACATCTTGAATGCGCGCCTGCGCTGTCAGTCCTCTTCACCCTTCACAGGCATTGCACTGGCCCGGACGGCTCCGGAAGAGACTGACGGTGCAGGCGTACAGGCTGCAGTAACCTGGCCGTCAGTCTCGGAACCTTAAGGATAACTTTATTCGTGGGCACTTTTGAGAGGTAAAATAATGATTAGTAAGCTAGTCGCCACCTGCCTAAGTATTGCAGGGCGACTTTAGTGGAGGTGATAGTTCCGCTTTAAGTACCCATGACGTGCCAGGACCGTCATGGGTAAACTTCCCTTAAAGACCAGTGACACATCATGGAATTAAGGGTACCTGCGTGGCTGCACACTGCTCGGGGACCCCTGAAAGCGATGTACAAAAAAGTCATTAAGGTGTTAACAAATTGAGGATTTGAAGATTTTTATTTGTTCCCTACAGTCATACCTGAGAACTCACTGGATTTGCCCCAGAGACTGCAGTTTTGATCGAATTACAGAGTCTCCGGGAACAGAGGCTGATTCTCCGGCTTGGTAAACTCTGTGGTAACTCTGCCCACTATACCGCCTTTTCCAGCCGCTGTTCCACCTGTTCCTCCCACTTCCCTGCCAATTTAAATATAAACCCCACCTCTCAACCCTTCCATCCCTGTGTCATCCCAATAAGCCTCACCCACATTATGATTTGAATAGCGTCATTTGGACAATCCTATCCCCACCCCTTTGTGTTTCTCCATTGATCCATGGATAAGGTGTTTCCCAGGTATGCCTATAGTGCAGTTGGTGTGCTCCAGAATTGCACACATTTCTTAGTACATCAGCCTCAGTGTGTATGTGCAAATGCACTAAACCTGCACAATTAAATCTACTGGCTTGGCTTCTACTACTGAAAGTGAGAAAAGCATTGCACACAGACGCAGTGCTTCAGCCTCACACATTAGTGCATTTCCCAGAATGAAAATGTGTGTACCGGACCTAGCAGATTGTTTGAATTCATACCATTTCCTATTGACTTCACGCTTCACTGTCAGCGCTCAGTGCAAGCCACACTGTAAACTGAGTGGCCCACAGCCTTCCATTCTACATCTAGCACTGTGTGGAAAAGTAAACAAAAAATGTGGATCTTATTCATCAAGCTAAGACAGAACAATTCTGGAACAAACCATGTACCATGGGGAAAATGGAAAGTCCCACTGATTTAAATGGGGATTTTAACCCCATGAATGCTAGAGAGGTCTCCAACGCATTGTGAAGCAATACATTGGGGACCTCTTTAGCATTCAGGGGGTTAAAAGCCCAATTTAGAAGTTGAAGAAAATTACCCATTCGCCCCATGATGCAGTTACATTGCTCTAGAATTGCACCTCTTTAGTTTGATGAACAGAGGCCTTGTATGTTTAACCCCTTAACATCCACGGTCCTGGGAAGTAACCTTCCCTTAAGGACCACTTTGATGTTTCCGTCACGCCACGCTGGGGACTGAGAGACACCGCTCCACTCTTGGAGCGGTCAATTTCACTCCCCATTTTTACTCTCAGCGCTCCCGGAGTGGTCAATTTCACTCCCTGTTTTTTACTCACAGCGCTCCCGGAGTGGTCAATTTCACTCCCTGTTTTTACTCACAGCACTCCCGGAGTGGTCAATTTCACTCCCTGTTTTTACTCACAGCGCTCCCGGAGCGGTCAATTTCACTCCCTGTTTTTACTCACAGCACTCCCGGAGCGGTCAATTTCACTCCCTGTTTTTACTCACAGCGCTCCCGGAGCGGTCAATTTCACTCCCTGTTTTTACTCACAGCACTCCCGGAGCGGTCAATTTCACTCCCTGTTTTTACTCACAGCGCTCCCGGAGCGGTCAATTTCACTCCCTGTTTTTACTCACAGCACTCCCGGAGGAGCGCTGTAAGTAAAATGTACGTGACATGCTATGACCATCACTGGTCCTTAACGCAAAAACCACGTGACGGTCAAAGTGCGGCATGTGGGCGTTAAGGGGTTAAAAGTTTGACGCGATGAGTTATAGACACTTAGCATTCAAGGGGTTAAAAGCTCTATTTTATTTATTGGGGTTTTGGGAAATTTTATTTGATGTCTCTGGTGCAGTTGGTATATTTCTTCTTAGTACAGCAGCCCTAGGAAAATGTGTACAGGGGGGACATGTGGCTCTGTGGCTTGGACTAAAACTCCCACCATCGTCAGGCAGACTATGCTAGGAGTTATAATCCAACCACAGCTGGAGAGCCATCCGTTTACCACACCTTTAGTACAGTACTAACCCAAAGGGTTAAAGTGATTTGACCCTTAACGCGTTGCGTACCCCTCTGGCACTCAAAGGGTTAACAAACAGGGACAACATCGCCTACCTTTCTGCAGCCAAATCCCAGTGCACCATAGCCTTCAGGCATGACCTCTCCTCCAGGACTTCAGTTCTAGAACACTTTGCCACAAAGCCCTATTTTTAATTAGGGGAAATGTTTGTGTCCTCTGGTACAGTTGTTTTGCCCCTGAACATCACCACTATAGCTTGATATATACAGCCTGGGTGGTGCAGTTCTTTTGCACCATATTTTCTCCAATTAACCTTTCTAGATATTCCCATATGATTTTGTGTAATCTAAAGCAGAGCAAGAGTCACTGTTATTTTCTACTTTGTCTTATAAATGATGTTAAACAGCAACCATCACTTAGTAATTTACTTACAAAATCACCTCCATGTTTTGTTAGCTTTTTATATTTACAACTAGTGTAAAAGCTCGTGTACATGGGCCAGCATGCTGTCCTTTTGGGCAGTCTCTACTGCGTATAACTGCATCGGACAAACAGACATCTGGCCTTTTATATTATAGGATAATAGTTGATGAGAGATTTAGCTTTATTTATTTGTCAGTTCATGCAAATTAGACAGTACTGGCTGGCCTTGTAACATTCTATACTGCTCTCCCACTCCCTCAGCCAGACACTAAGGGCAGAATGCAAGAATCATGCACAATCACTATTTCCAATGAGAAAACCACTAGTGAATAGGTTTGCTCATGAGTTTGTTGAATTGTGCATGAAAAATCAAGATTAGCGAACAGCTGTGCATGTCTTTTGTGTGGGAGTGATCAGAATGAACTAATCTGTCTGAGTGGAATAGCAAATGCACCTAACGTATGAAGAGCTTTTGCAAACAATTTATTATATTTGTGTAGTTTTGTCATAAAAGCTAATTTTTCATGCGTAATTCGAAAATCGTTCGGTATATGGCTTCCTGCATTAGAACATGTACAATATCTATCTGCGCATGAAAAATGCCTTCAGTGCATGCATAAGTTTCTTGCATTCCACCCTAACATTATACACTGCTCTCCATTCTACCTAACACTGCCTACCAGCCAGATGCCAACATTTTACACTGCTCTCCATTCTACCTACCAGATACCAACATTCTACACTGCTCTTCCTCCCATCTGACACTGCCTACCAGCCAGATACCAAAATTCTACACTGCTGTTCCTCCCATCTACCACTGCTTGCCAGCCAGATACTAACATTCTACATTGCACATCTGCCACTGCTTGTCAGCCAGATACTAACATTCCACACTGCTCTTCTTCCCATCTGCCACTGCCTACCAGCCACATACCAACATTCTACACTGCTCTCCATTCTACCTAACACTGCCTACCAGCCAGATACCAACATTTTACACTGTTCTTCATTCTACCTACCAGATAGCAACATTCTACACTGCTCTTCCTCCCATCTGACACTGCCTACCAGCCAGATACCAAAATTCTACACTGCTCTTCCTCCCATCTACCACTGCTTGCCAGCCAGATACTAACATTCTACATTGCACTTCCTCCCATCTGCCACTGCTTGTCGGCCAGATACTAACATTCCACACTGCTCTTCCTCTCATCTGCCACTGCTTGCCAGACAGACACTGTTATTCCACACTGCCCTCTCTCTACCACCTTCCACTTCCTGCCAGCCAATCTGAACTCATTTGCATAAAATGGCAATGTGACATTCTTTAAAATCCTGTCAAGATGGATGTTTTCACTGCGGTGAGGATGTGGGCAGGTGACAGTTCCACTTTAAAGCAGAACTTTCACGTTAATTTGCCCCAGAATATATTACTAGCCTTAAGCTCAGTAAGTCCATAGTAGTTCAGTAAAAGCACGTCTTCGGTAGGAACCAGAGGACAGACAGCGCAGACATCTTGGAAGAAATGTACCTCTGAGTCTGCGCTGTCTGTCCCGTTCGCTGCCAGCATTGGTGGTGACGTTCCTTCGTGCCTTAAGGCACTAGAAGGGACTGATTGTGCAGGCGCACAGAGCTTCTCTTGTAAGCTCTGTGCAGCCCAGTGTCTATGAAAGATGTGCTTTTACTGAACTACCATGGACTTATTGAGCTTAAGGATTGTATAACTTTGCATATTGTAATATATTTTGGGGCTATGATTAACATGAAAGTTCCGCTTTAAGCCCTTGAAAATAACATCTGACAGATGACACAGCAATAATTGTATGAAAGCAAATTTATTTTTTAGGTTGCTACTACTGAACCATCTGAAATGCCCACTCTTTGGTGGACCCAATTGTTTTGTGTGCAGTTTTGTGTCTTCATTTCATTATGTCCCTTTTCAGTAGAAAGGGACACCATAAATACGATTTTACTCCCTCAATTTAGTAGGCAGTGCAGAGCGTGGAATATATATATGAAGTGCCATTAATACATTTTATAGTAGGAGTAGACAACTGCTGTCACCACAGCTTCTGTACTCCCCAACAGCTGGAGTGCCAAAGGTTGCCTACCCCTGCTTTATGGTATATATTGGTCACTCTGGAGTGAGAGTGAGACCTTTCACAGGCATGTGTCTTGTTGTATTAGGAAGAAGGGTAGAATCTGTATCCTGGGAGGAGTCACTTATATGTGTGGGAGGGGCTTATATCCAGATCTGTAGGTCTTATATTTTATTACAAGTCACATATTCCTTTGTTTACTATGTATCATTGTTGAATGCGAGCGAAACATGTTTATAGAACAATGTGTCTTATAGAAAAAGGCAAAGTGGAACAATTCTGCGGCAAACCAAGTTCACAGTAGGGGAAAATTATACATCCCCTTTTTTGTAAAAGGGCCTTTTAACCCCTTAACAACCCTTGACGTAACAGGACCGTCATGCTGGTTCGGCACTTAAGGACCGGTGATTGTCCTGGCACATAATGGAATTCCGGGGTCTCCGCATGGCTGCATTCCGCTTGGGGACCCTGGAATCCCGCGCTGCATAATCCGATCTTTAAGGGGTGTTATGGGGCCCCAAAACTGTTGTACTGGGACCCTCCAATGACTTATTACACCACTTCCAGAATTACTCTGCTTTGCTTTTATATACACAAGTCCAAATCTGTACTTTATACATTCCAGTCTGTTCTTTAAAAAGGCATTGCATAACCCATTGGCACTGAAAGGGTGAAGCATTATGGGCCCTATTCAGGAAGCTAAAAGGAGCAGTTCTGGAGCAAACCAACTGCATCATGGGGACAAATGACAATTCCTGTTGATGTATGTGCTTTTTAACCTATTGAATGCTAGCGAGGTCTACAAACCATTGCTTAGCAACTCACTGGAAATCTCTCTAGCATTTCAAGGGGTCGAATCAAAGGGGAATTAAATTTACTTCCCTCTGGTATAGTAGGTTTGTTACAGCTTTGCTCTTCTGAAAATTATTCAATGGGCTTTCAGATAAAATCAATTTCCAACTTTTAGAACAAGGGCTTATTAAGTAATAACAAAACTACCTTATTGCCCAGTGCTTTCCAAACTGTGTGTCGCTACACGTTAGTGTGTCAGCTGCAGTGTGTAGGTGTGTCACAGGCAAAGGTGCGGTTTACACAGCGCGAGACTGTCATTCAACCCAAGCACGAGCTACACTGGGAGCTGAGATAAAACACTACTACATAATGGTCGCATTTACACCGCGGGAGATTGCTTCCGTGTACTGCGTACAGCTGGAGCGCCACAATGGATTTGTAACAGCTGGAGTGCCTCTGTGTGCTGCATACATAATATGTATGCAGCACACAGAGGCACTCCAGCTGTTACAAATCTATTTGTGGCTCAGCTGTTAAAATCTTTTGAGATGCCACCTCCTCTATACCTCTGCCCTCTCTTTGTGCTGCCAGGCTGGAGTGTCCCTGTGGCCGAGGCTGCCTATCACATGACTGCTGCTTCTGCTTGTGGTGCCGATGAGAGAGGAAAGACGGGCAGTACTTCTAAAATCAGTTATGCTCTATCTATTTAATAATGCGACATGAGAATCTTGTGCTTATATGTAGCGCAACATTCTCATGTCGTCCTTTTAAAAACCACACAACATGCTTAATGCCTTCCGCAGTATGAATGAAAGGTTTTCATGAGATATGTTGTGTCCCCATACATCTTGTTATTACAATTTATGTATGTGTCTGTATCTCTTATAAGGGATTATTAGTTAAACCTCCGGTTTGCTAGCAAAACTGAATTACTGTGTCACGAAATGATGCATGTCTAAAAGTGTGTCACCAACACGAAAAGTTTGGAAAGCTCTGTTATTGCCTTTCAAATCACAAACAAAACCATAAGAGAAAAAAACAAAATAAAAAATATACAAGTTATTTGTATCACTTGGAAGTGAGGTCAAGACAGTCATATTTCTTCTTCTCTAGTCCTTTAACAGCTAACGTCAAAAATAAAATTCACAGTGCTAGCTGGGAAAGTCTGAGGTTAACACCTTCCATCCCTCTATCAATAGGTGAAAGTGGTTGGGGGTGCAGTGAGTTTTCTTTGGAAATGCAATAGAAATCAAGGGGTTGGGAGATTACCCACAACTCCAAGGTCCAAACCTGAGTCTTCAATCCACGGCTTTAATACATAATATATCAGAGTAAGTCAGCAAGTGCTTTCCATAACCCAAGAACCATAAGTTGGGTTCCAAAGATTTTTGGATTTGTTCTTTAGTTTATGTGCTGACTGAGGTTTTGTTTCTGCTGTAGGAATTGGGTTCGTTTGCAACCATGACCCTTCTGTGGATTCTTGAACACATTGCAAGCCTGGTGCCTTCATATTCCAACCCACCAGATTCTCTACCAGTAATTCCTGAGGAAGATCTCCAAGTTTATGTTCCACGGTCTGTGTTTCCGATAGGGGGGTAAGTGGAGGGCTGGTCACCATGGGTGTCATCCCATTGCAGCTGCTCGGACGAATAATTGTGCTGACTTCGTCTTCGGGTGCTGGCCCACTTTCAACAGGCAATTCTGTGTTGACAACATCTGGATCCTGAAATATATGTTTATTAATGAGATGTTCTTTGCAAAGATGTGCTTAATAAATATGGTCTATAGTGGACTACAGTTTCATAGTACAATTTTCTAACTGTTGTAGTTGGTGATAGCTTTTAGTAAATCAGCATAACACCTTTTTACCCATTGCCCCATAAATATATGGGCTCCTTTGCTGCACCTTTGAGCAGGAACCTGTGTGTGTGTTTGATAACCTATTGAGGTCCAAATAATTGTGCAATGGGCACTCTGTCAACAGTGAGCACAGCCAGATCAGGTTATTAGTGATAGCCCCATATCTCATTTTATTGCAGGGATCTGACTGAGTTAGCTCCCAGGAGTCAGTTCAGATTTTAACCCATTGGGATTATGATAATACAAATAGGGAATATCTATTTAAATATGGTATCAAAATAAACTTATTGTATCCTGAAAAATATAACAAATACTTTGTATGAGTGAAGCTCAATTTAACAAATACATATTTAATAAAAAGTGAAAATATATGCAGTCCTGAATTTGTGAAGTAGGCATGGTTTTACGGGGTTAATTGTTCTCCGTAAAGTACAAAGTTTTCCAAACCCTGGGGTTTACTCAAGCTTTTCAAGACAAAAGCTATGAGGTTTCAAATGTGCTGTACTTTGTGAATATCTTTTACACTGGTCAACAAGGTGGTCCCTTCTATGCCTCTTGTGAGGCCCCTCGCCTCTCTGTCTTTGGCCCACCAAGTCCCATGAGAGCAATGTATAGCCATGTACTGGAGAACTCCATTATAGTGAGGCAATATTGGATGGAAATCTACAGAATTATAACTGTACGTCACCAGCCAAGGGGAGAGAGAGAGAGAGACTGCTTTTGACAGTGGCTAGACAGAGCATTGGGTATGCAGCACCATCAGGACCATTGGTGAAGGACAGTGATGGAGGTCACACCTACGACAGCTAGGGGAAGGAAACCTCAAGAGGCATCAGGCCCAAGATGCCTTGTCCACTAAAAAGTATCACCAAATGCAATCAACTTGATAATTAGTACAAGATGTTATCTTATACTGATACGCGCACCTTCCCAAATCCCAACAGATCAATAACATACTATTAAAGCACATAAAATGTGCATTAATACTATGTACATCCTAACTCTGCAAAGCTTTTACTTTTTAAATTATTTTGCCTTTCCTTGATGGCTTTAGCTGCATCAGCAGCCATTAGTGGAAGCATGGTGCTCTGTGGAAGGGTTTGGCAGGTGGGGAAAAAACACCAGGAAGCTCAATGTTTGGCCTCGCCCCAGATGACATCACTCACAGTGCTTGTACTGTGCGACTGTGTAGAAGAAATCAGCAATTCTATTACATACCTGGCATTAATGGAAGGCTGGCGCAAGATGCCACAGCCTCGCAATACTTCCAAAATACATTAGAATGACTGATTTCTTCTGAACAGTTGCTCAGGACAAGCACAGCACCTGATATCATCTGGCAGGGCAAGTCCACCTTCAGAACAGATACCAGTAAGGATAGAGGGGTTGTATCCTCACTGGTGTCAGAGCTCAACATTGAGGTTGGGAAATTGAGCTTCGCTATGTCCAGGAAGCAGCACACTAAAAAACCACAATAAAGACTACAAGACAGCACTGCTGGCTGTCAGACAGGCTAGTGTTAAGACACACAGTGTGTCCCTTTAAAGGGATAGTATTACTTCAAAATTACTATCCCTCATATTGTAGCCCTTAATAAACTGAGTTAAATGACACCAGCGGCATCTCTCAAACCTTTATGGTTTAAGAGATAGCCGCTTTCAAAGTTTCCTCTCCCCTGCTGTCAGCGTTCTGCTGCCAGCAGGAGAATCCGGTCTCTGAATCAAGAGGAGTCTCTTCAGCAGAGCGGATATCTCGTTATGGAAGGAAAAATGATTAATTGAAACAGTCTTCTACGTGTGCTTGGTAACCAAGCACACGTAGAAGACTGTTTCAAATAATCATTTTTCTTTCCATAACGAGATATCGGCTCTGTTTAAGAGACTCCTCTTGATTCAGAGACCGGATTCTCCTGCTGGCAGCAGAACGCTGACAGCAGGGGAGAGGAAACTTTGAAAGCGGCTATCTCTTAAACCATAAAGGTTTGAGAGATGCCGCTGGTGTCATTTAACTCAGTTTTTTAAGGGCTACAATATGAGGGATAGTAATTTTGAAGTAATACTATCCCTTAAAATCATTGTGGGCCTGTATGACATCAGATCATCTTACCTGTGTGCAGTAACTGATCCTTTCCAGGATTGTAGAGAAGTTGGGCCGATGTTCTGGTGTGTGCTGCCAACACTGAGTCATTATTCGATACCTGATGTAGGATAAGTAATGCATAGGAGTGTTAATGACTGGCCGTGGTTATTTCTTCCTTTTGGTGCAGTTGATTTGTACAGTGATCCTTCATTAATAGCAAATGAAATAAAAGTACATTTTTGTTCATTAGGTGCAGGTACAGACAGTGGGTCGATGACCAGCAATTGTGGTGCAAACCAGCTGCGTCATAGGGTATAGGGTTGTTTAACTTCTTCAATGCTACAAAGGTCTCCAGTGCATTGGATTGGATATTTTTATTTGTCCTCCCTCCCAATAAATAAATAATGTGTGTGCAGGTTTGGAGGGATGTTAATTACAGGAAGAGGTGTCCTCATCCCCCATGAATGGGTCCTAAGCTAACTCTTAGAGTTTTTATTAACACCACCTAATAATAACCCCCACTCACCTTCCTATGAACAGAAAAATCCTAATGGCCCTTATTAATTTTGCCCTTGTGCCTTTATTCAAGATATAACATTCAATCAGTCCTAGATGTTATGTCTATAGAGGAGGACATGACTGTTGCTGTCATTTTTTAACCCTTTGAGTGCCAGAGGGGGTATGCAATGCATTGCAGAACATGCGTTGCGTAACCCTCTGGCACTCAAAGGGTTAAACTATACACTTAGAGTGCATGAGCCTACTTAACCCTTTAAAGGTTTAAGATTACTATGATCAGTAATTGGAAACAGATACTCATTCAGCATCAGCATGGGGACCTCACCAGTTTAAATTCAGCCACAGATAGGGGGAATTTCAAGGGGGTGAATTTCAAGGGGACCCACTACACCTGGGAGCAAAGTACACCGGAGCAAAAGTGCAGCAAGAGTTAAACATGAGAGTTTGACTGGAGAGTGGACAGGAAAGAATGACAGCTACTGCAACACTTAAACAACAGGTAAATAAACAAATAAGGAGTGAAATGGAACTAGAGAATAGATAAATATAACTAATATAACAGAGGAAGAGAGAGAGAGAGGGAGGAAGGAGAAGGGAGGAGAGGAGAGGAGTAGAAGGGGAAAAAAAAAAAAGAAAAAAGGGAAAGATTTTTTTTTTTTTTTTTTTTTTTTTCTGTCTCACAATAACAAGAGGTTTCTGTCTACCTATATCTTCCCTAGTATCCTCCTCATGCATGCCAATATGAATGAATTAATACTCACTGTTCTAACTATCCCACTAATAATACAGATTTACTCTCATCCTAGCAACCATGCCCCGCACCCTCACCATAACATAATAATTCATCATGGACTTCTGCATACATGTGCACTATCAACTGAATGCTGGTGGAGAGTACTAAAATCAAGCCCACCCAGCCCCAGCAATTATAGCAACAAACGCACCCTCTCACTATATGTTCACCGCAAACAACTCACTAAATTTTTATGCATATTGTTACTTGCCTTAGCAAATGATATAGAAACTAACCCTGGCCCTAAAATAGAAATAAATGGCAACCTCCCCTTTAAAAAGGGTCTGTCATTAGTGCACTGCAACATACGCAGTATACTGCCCAAAATGGACGAACTAAAAGCATGGTGTTATGCATACAAACCAAAAATTCTTATTCGTACTGAATCCTGGTTATCCCCAAAAATTCCAGACACTGCTGTTGCCATAGATGGATACTCATGCTTTAGAAAAGACCGTGCAAAGCGAGGAGGAGGTGTAATCATTTACATACAGGAGCCAATAAACTTTACACTTCTAAAGGACTCTCACAACACTGATTCTTATGAATACATTGCTGGTAAAATTTGTCTTCCATACTCAAAACAAATCATAATTGTAGGCATCTACAGACCGCCAAATACCTCAGCACACACCGTATCTGACATAGCTCAACACCTAAAGGTGATTGCCACACAAAACAAGAAAAGCGAGTTGATGGTTCTTGGAGACTTTAATATTAATTGGCTTGATTCCAGGAATGAAAAATATTGTTCATTGTTTAAAGCACTGAACTTATCACAACAAATATCTTCCCCTACTCGCATAAATCTTAAAACATCCAACCATACCCTGCTAGACTGGATCCTCACATCCTGCGCAAGCAGAATCCAAGATTCAGGTGTTCTAGCAAACGTGTTTAGTGATCACTCCATAGTTTACTGTGTCCGCAAAATAAAACCAGTCAAATCAAATTTCAAAGTCATACTCACGAGATCATTTAGAAAATTTAACCTTCAGTCCTTCCTAAATGATTTAAAAAATTGCTCATGGCATAGATTACATCTAATACCTGACCTTGATTCAGCGATTGACTTTTTTAACTCAGAATTCCTACAGGTCTGTAATACCCATGCCCCACTAAGAAAGGTCAGGGTCAGGGGGGCACATCTACCATGGGTCTCAGCTGACTTGATTCAATTATTCAGTTTCAGAGATTCATTATGGACAAAATTTAAACAATCTGGCTCCCCTCATGATCACACTATATATAGGCAAGTACGGAATACATGTACAAAACAAACAAAACTAGCAAAAGCACAATATTTTAATAACAACTTGGACAATAACATTTCAAAGCCTGCCAACTTTTGGAAGGTTATAAAGAACATCTACAATCCACCTAACCATTCTCACCCATCAAATATAACAATAGACAATGAAACCATACAGTGCCCCCCAGCCATAGCCAATGCTTTCAACAGCTACTTTGTTGGATGTGCCACCACACTGATTAAACAAAACAAAGGCCACTCTGAAGTCCCACTAAGTTCAGAACAGTCACTGGCACCTGCTGCCTGGTCCAACAGTGCAAACGAATTCAATTTCAGGCCAGTAAATGAAAGTGAAGTATATGATCACCTCCTCAACCCAAAACTGAAACCTCAATCGAGCCCTGACCAACTACCAGCAATTTTATTAAAGCTCAGTGCTATGGTCACATCCCAACCGATAGCAACTCTAATTAATGCCTCTTTGACATCAGGGTATATGCCCAAATCCTGGAAAGTGGCAAGAGTTGTACCTATCCACAAAAGTGGGGATAAAAATGTAGTATCAAATTACAGACCGATATCTCTCCTCCCCACTTTATCTAAAATCATAGAGAAATGTGTACATGTGCAACTACATAAATATTACCAACAGACCAGTTTCTTCACCCCTCTTCAATCAGGGTTTAGACCAAACCACTCAACAGTCACGTCTCTTCTAAAAGTAACCAATGATATCCAGACTGGCATGGAAAATGGTGAACTCACAGGAGCTATTTTCCTTGATTTCGCTAAGGCCTTTGACACAGTAGACCATAACATTCTTATCAGCAAACTCCATAACTCAGGATTGGGTAATAATTCTCTACAATGGTTCCGATCCTATTTATCAGACAGAATGCAGTATGTGTCAGTTGCAAACAATGACTCCCGTCCGCTCAAAATAACAAGTGGAGTTCCCCAAGGCTCCATTCTTGGCCCTCTTCTATTTTCTCTTTTTATAAATGATCTGCCCAAGGTTTGCAAATCATCTTCAGTACACATGTATGCAGATGACACCATAATCTATGCTAAAAACTCTAGCATATCACAACTTGAAACCGAATTACAACATGATTTCTACAAAGTGGAAAGATGGATAACACAGAACAAACTTTTCTTAAACACAGATAAAACAGTCACAATGATATTTGGCACAAAGCACAAACTGCGTAGTCTCGACAATATCCACCTATCCATTGTGACAGAGTCTAATCGTAAATTGGCCCCAGTAGACTCCTACAAATATCTTGGTATGTGGCTTGACCCTAACCTCAATTTTGGTCACCACATTGACAAATTAACCTCTAAACTTTATCCCAAAATAAGTACACTTTATAGAAACAAATTATGTCTAAGTACCCAGGTGAGAAAACGTATTGTACAACAGATGCTGCTGCCAGTCATAGACTATGGTGACGTAGTATATGCTCCAGCGCCAGAAATCCACCTCAGTAAACTTGACACTCTATATAATTCATTATGCCGCTTTATCCTCCAGTGTGACTACACTACCCATCATTGTGACATGCTAAAAGAACTAAATTGGCTAACACTCAAATCTAGACGTGACCTTCATCTTTCTTGCTTAGTACACAATCACTTCTCTGGAAAACTACCACAATACCTAAGCAGTATGCTCACCCCAGCTCTCCATACTAACTATAACCTCCGCTCCACTACTAACAACTCACTGCGTATACCACAATACAAGAAAGAAGCAGGAAGATCTGCCTTCTCCTTCAGAGCTCCAAAAATCTGGAACAATCTGCCGGAAAAAATCACATCTGCACCCAATCTAAAATCCTTAAAAGCAAATGTTTCTTTATATCTACAAACAGTGTGTAACTGCAAATAATCCCATTATTTAATAATTATGTATATTTCTGTATGTTTGTATATAATGTTTCACAATTAGTGTAAATATGTAACCTTTTACTGAAAACTATCCAGGACATACTTGAAAACGAGAGAAATCTCAATGTATTCTTCCTGGTAAAACATTTTCTAAATAAATAAATAAATAAATAATCAGTGAGCAGGTTGAGGTTTTGAGGTTTTGAGGTTGAGGTTTTGTGGTACTGCCAGCAACTGTCATGTCCGCCTCCTTGACATCCACAAGTGACTTAGGTAGTCTCTCTTGAACCAAGGGAAACGTTAATAGGGCCATTAGGTTTTTCTGATAACAGTAAGATAAGTAGGGGTTATTTTTAGGAGGTGTTCTACTTTCATTAGTTTTCTAGTAGCTAAAGGGGATGTGGGATCATAACCCCCCCCCCCGGATGTATTTTCCATAACCAAAATCTCAATAAATTAGTAGGTTTTACAAGCCCAAGATATAAATGTAATTTGTTTTTTTTTGGGGGGGCAGCCCTGGATGAAATCACAGTGCAGCTGAATCCATTTATTGAAGACATTTCCAATCTATAGACATATGGCCGATGTTTGTTAGCCATGTAACTAAACCAGCAAGTTATTGTAGTGTTTTAGTGTGAAAAAAGATCAGTAATTATGGCTACATCTGCAGTTTTGCATTTTTAATGTATCTTTTGACATTTCAGGATTCATGCTGTAGCAGAACCCAGGCATTTATCAGTAAAGGAATGTTATTCATTATGTAACAAAAAAAGAAATGAAAGGAGGCATTCAAAAAGGTGACTGTAGTGGTTTGCAGACCTCCTGGTAGGTGCTGTGTTGTGGCACAAAAATGTATTATTTTATCACACAGAGTTGCTTTCTATAGTACAAAATCTATTTTTTTGTGTGTAAAATAATCACTTTTGAGCCACAAAAGCAATTAATTATGTGTGGAAAAATAAATCTGTTGCACAAAAAAAATTTCAGAGGGCCACAAAATAATCTATTTTGTGCCAGAAAATAAAATTAGTATGCCACTAGTGATTTTATAGGTTTAAGGTGGTTAACATGTTAGCAGTAAAAAATTAGGAGACTGGTAGAGAAAAATTGATACAATTATTGGCTGGGTATCTCTAGGATGCAAGCTCTCAAGACAACATAGGTCTCTTCTTCAGGCTTTTTAAGAATTAAGGCTGAATACAAATTATATGACAGGTTATACACTCACGCAAATTGTTCTTACATTTAAATTCCACTGAACTTGAATTCCTTATAATCATTGTTTGTGTAAATAATTCCCTAGCTCAGATAAAGGCAACTCTTTGTAGGTGGCTAACTGATGCAAGATTTAGTTCCCTTTTGCTGCTCCAGTAAATTTAATGTGTGGAGAGTTTGTGACTGCAGCCAAAGATGATTAAGTCTATGGAATGTATCAGTTAACCCTCCACACCCCTCTGGTATCAGTCACAATCTCTCTACATACTACATCCTGGAGCAGCAAAAGGCAAATAAGTCTTGTACCATTTAGCCACCTTCAAAGAGATGCTTCTACTGCCGCAGCCTAAGGAATGATTTACACATGCAGGTATTTACTCCCACTGATA
Source organism: Rhinophrynus dorsalis (assembly GCA_037306005.1). Classification (NCBI taxonomy): domain Eukaryota; kingdom Metazoa; phylum Chordata; class Amphibia; order Anura; family Rhinophrynidae; genus Rhinophrynus; species Rhinophrynus dorsalis. The sequence goes on along the minus strand of CM074728.1, from coordinate 88,518,722 downwards.
TTTAAATGTAAAACCAATTTGGTTCACTTTTAAAAAGTTGCATGAAAAATATTTTGCGGCTAGAAGCCACATTAACTATGTGGCTGTGTTTAAAACTGCGACATGAGAATCTTGCCCTGCATAAAAGTACAAGGTTCTCATGTTGCCTCTTTAAACGTCGCTAGTTACTGGCCGCAGTAGAGAATGGTAAGAAAAAAAATGTCCCTGAGATAAAGCAATATCTTTTGAAATGAAAGGCAGAACAAGCAGCATACAGCGTATTACATCACAACTCCCATCATCCCTTACCTTGCCTCTTTCACAAAAAGAGACCTCTTCACTTGGAGCCATAATCTCTTGCCAGTCTTGCAGAGCACTGCCCGGCTCTCTCTCTCAGAACCGGGGAAGCGCTCACAGAAATGAGTGAGAACGTGCTTTTGAATTTACTTTTCCTGTCCTCCATATCCAGCACTTTATGCTTTTTAACCGGGCAGAGCAGGGAGAGAGATGGCATGGCTCTGCAAGATAGGGAAGAGGTTATGGCTCCAGGTGAAGAGGTCTCCTTTTGTGAAAGAGGCAAGGTAAGGATGATAGGAGTTGTGGTGTAATACGCTGTATGCTGCCCACTCTGCCTTTCATTTCAAAAGATATTGCTTTATCTCAGGAGCATTTTTTTCTTAGCATTCTCTACTGCGGCCAGTAAATAGCTACTTTTAAAGAGGTGACATGAGAACCTCACATGGTTAATGGGGCCGCTAGCCGCACAATATTTTTCATGCAATGTTTTAAAATGATACCAACCAATTTGCATGAGTGTATAGCCTGCCCTGCATTTTGTATTCAGTCTTCATTCTAAATATGCCTGAAGAAGAGACCTAAGTTGTCTTAAAAGCTTGCATCCCAGAGCTACTCCGCTAATAAAGGTATCACTTTTACTATACCAGTCTCCTACTAGTGATTTTGTCACATATGATCAATTTTGAACCGCAAAATAGATTTTGTGAGGAAAAAATTAATTCTACGAAACTGATACTCTGCAGCAAAACAATCCATTTCCTGCCACACAAAACTGATGTTGTTACAAAACCAATTTTGTCAAGTATAATTGATTTTTGGTGCATAAAATCAATATTTGGTAACACAAATTTGTACTACAAAATCAATTATTTATGACACAATAAACCATCCTGTCACACAGCTGTTTTATTTTTGTTACAAAATACTTTAATTTGTCACAAAAGATCATTTTTTTTGCCATTGGCTGTCTGAGGATGATGGGCATTGTATTATTGAAGGGCCTCAGGGTAGCCAGCCCTGGTTTAATCTCTCTGCATTAGTTTGTTAACTTGATTTATACTGCTTTGGAAAATTTAAGGAGTTTACCCCAGCTCTATAAATATCAACCTCACATCGTGTTTCAAATGTAATGTGTTTTTTCAACTTTAAACTTGCTATACTCTCTTCCACACTTTAACCCCTTGATGAGTACAGGGGTTAAAGGACAAACAAAAGCGTGTGTGTTAATTTCACTGAATTGTCTGTAAACAAACTTTTCTCTGAGCATTGATAGTATCTTTCACGTTGAACACTAAACCCTTTGTGTGCCAGAAAGGTGTCAAAAATGCATAAGATACCTCTGGTATTCAAGGGGTTAAAGTGACCATAGGTCATTAATTTAAATGGAGCTTTTAATCCCTTGAATACTAGAGAGGTCACCAAAGCATTTCAACTCAGTGTATCGAGGACATCTCTAACATTCAAGGGGTTTAAATCCCCCATTTAAATCAAAATGTGATTTCAGTTCCCCCGTATGGTGCAGTTGGTTTGGCCCAGAATTACTCTACTTTCCTTTTGAACATAGCACCCTTTAGAGAGTTAGTAATGCATAAAAACAACGGAGCTCCAATTGCACTACATAGTTTTTTGAGCATGTAGAGCAGTATGACAATAGTATGTGATTTGTAGTTCAATAGTAATTTAATTATAAATGATCCCCCTCCCGCTCATTTACCCAAGTCGCGCTGCTCTCCATGCCAGTCCAGATGGAGCACAGCAAGAGACAATGTTCAATGAGCATAAGGAAAATCCTGCCCTTCTACGTCAAAGGGGGCAGGGTTTTCCTTATGTTCACAGCAAGAATATTGTCCCTCACTGCAAGCTGTCCGGTCCGATGACCGGATTCCACAGCTGAGGGGAGGCTGCTAAGGACAGGTAAAAGGTTGGGAAGGGGAATTTTATAATGAGCCCCTTAACGTCCAATGACGTGCCAGGACCGTCACGGCTGTCCGGCACTTAAAGCTGAATTACCACCGCTAAGCAACTTTGTTTCTAATAATTCCCTATCTGGCAACTAGCTGCTTAGTAGCACTAGTTGCCAGATTTATTACCTGGTTATGGAGAAATATTCATTCATCCTCAGCTGACAGGCAGGAAGGAGCGCGGACATCTTGCCCTAGTGACGTCCGTGCTCCTGCGCTGTCAGTCCTAGCCAGCTGTAGGAGGTGTTGCTAGGAGCCATTCGGCTCCGGAAGGGACTGACAGGGCAGGCGCACGGACATCACTAGGGCAAAATGTCTGTGTTCCGTCCTGCCTGTCAGCCGAGGATGAATGCATATTTCTCCATAACCAGGTAATAATTAGGGAATTATTAGAAACAAAGTTGCTTAGCGGTGGTAGTTCCGCTTTAAGGACCAGTGACGGTCCTGGCACGTCACTGAATTCAGAGCTCCCTGTGTGCCTGCATGCCACTCGACAAGCCCTGAATAGGAACTACAAAAAAAAAAAAATGCCCCATGGTCCTCAAGTGCCGGCCGCTCGTGCGCTCGTCAGTTGTTAAGGGGTTAAATTATTATCAAACTACAAATAGCATTTTATTGACATACATTTCTACATGATCCAAAAACGATGTGGAGCAATCGGAGCTGCGTTCATTTTCATGTATTACTATCCCTTTAAAGGGATAGTATTACTTCAAAATTACTATCCCTCATATTGTAGCCCTTAATAAACAGAGTTAAATGACACCAGCGGCATCTCTCAAACCTTTATGGTTTAAGAGAGAGCCGCTTTCAAAGTTTCCTCTCCCCTGCTGTCAGCGTTCTGCTGCCAGCAGGAGAATCCGGTCTCTGAATCAAGAGGAGGCTCTTCAGCAGAGCCAATAACTCTTTATGGAAGGAAAAATTATTAATTGAAACAATCTTCTACGTGTGCTTGGTTACCAAGCACACGTATAAGACGGTTTCAATGAATCATTTTTCCTTCCATAATGAGATATTGGCTCTTTTTAAGAGCCTCCGCCTGTCCCGGGACCGGATTCCCCTGCTGGCAGCAGAACGCTGACAGCAGGGGAGAGGAAACTTTGAAAGCAGCTATCTCTTAAACCATAAAGGTTTGAGAGATGCCGCTGGTGTCATTTAACTCAGTTTATTAAGGGCTACAGTATGAGGGATAGTAATTTTGAAGTAATACTATCCCTTTAAGTAACAGAGTTGTCCATCGTATTGCTTTGCAGTGTGTTAGATACACCGCTGTCGCACTGTTTATATTTCTGATAACGAGGATGTAGGTGAAGGAAATTCTTGCTGTTCCTCTTCCTCATCAGCTTCTGCTTTCGGGCAGAAAAGGAACAATGAAGCTGATACATTAAGAGGAAATGGAGTGCAAACCAGCTGTACCATAGTGGGAAAATAAAATTTCCCCAAATTTCCATTGATTTCATCGGACACTGTCATTTTAAAACAACCTTGGTGATTTTGAAACAGCTTACAAAATCACCTGTGTTTTGTATTAGATGTTTTTATTTAGGTTTATACATTATACCCCATTCCACTGACATTGCTCAGCAATGCATTGCCCATCTCCCCTACCAGTGAAGAGGTTAAGGCCTGGATTCATCAAGTTGCGAATGGATTAACACTCAGGAAAATCAGAGGATTTCTCTGCGTATTAACCATTCGCACATTCAACAACTTTCGGATTGTATCTGGCCATCGCTTATTCTTCAATAAGCAATGGCCAGATAGATCCGCAAATGTGATACACTAGCTTCAAGCTGGCGTATCCCATTTGAATGCATGGGGTGAACACACACATACACATTTTCGAGTATGCGTATACGTGTGTTTTTCCCCATGACTGACCAATTTACGCAAGTTTCCCTGCTTAGCATACGCAAAGCAGGGAAACACGCAAAATCAATGGTGAATACCCAAAGGCATCCATCAATTATCGCGGCGAAGAGCAGAGGATTTGATACGCTGCTCTTCCCGCAGTTTGATGAAACCGGGCCTAAGTGTCAGGAGTGGGGGAGGTAATATAGCACTAAGACAGGAAGTGCCTGCACGGCATGCCGTAATTAACATACTGTAGAAATCTAAAAAGCTCAGAAACCATTTAAATCAGCTGGAAACTTGGGAATTTTTACTTCTCCCCTATGGTCCATTTGGTTTGACCCAGAATTGCTCCAGTTTGCTTTGACACATAAGACCCTTTGTCTTCAGTTGAAGATTCTGGTTGACTTATGCCTGACTGTCACTAGCAAAGGGTTATGGATCTTAACCCTTTGTGCGCAATGCATTGAATACCTCTGGCAGTCAAAGGGTTAAATCTCTATACTCATTTGACCTGTCTAATAGTCTGGAGCATACAGGGACAACTGGCGGCCCTCCACCTATTGTTGGACTATAATTCCCTGTATCTTCTGCTGGTAGATGAAGTGAAAAGAATGATGGGAATTGTAGTTCAACAACAACAACTTGAGGACTTCAGGTTGCACCATATGTTTCAAACTGTAAGAAAGGTAAGCATGGACATTTACAATCCATAACCCTTTAACTGCTAAGCCATGCACTGGACAGCACTCTGGTACTGCAGGTGATAAGCCACAGCTGATCAAAATCATGCAGCAGTCACTGGTGATTTAAATTCAGCAACTTACTAATGTACAGTAAATAAAATGAGATACTCACACGGGCCCTGGGCAGTTCTTTGGTGGGTCCATGCGTCCACCACTGGTGACGAACTCCAGCACTTCCTGGTTAGTTTTGCATGGGTATGGCATGTAGCCCAGGGAGAATATCTCCCACAGCAGCACTCCAAATGACCTAGCAAGAGAGGAGCGTTTGAATGGATTTTCACCTAATGCACAGGAGGTGTACATAGAGGACAGTGGCCCAAGAAAAAATCCCATGCACTTGAATACACCTTTTTAACTCATTGAATGCTCTGGGTTAAATTTAATTTAACAGGAATTTTTATTTTACCCCCTATGGTGCAGTTGGTTTACTCCAGAGTAACTCAGTTTGCTTTTATAAATATGGGCCAGTGTGCTATATAAAGGCAAAGTTGTAAAATTCTGGGGCAAATTAACTGTACTATAAGGGACAAAAAAAATCCCATTGACTTCAGTGAGGCTTGTATTGCCTTGAATGCCACAGAGGACTCTAGCGCATTGCATTGGAGACCACTCTTGAATTCAGGGAGCTACAAGCACCATTTAAGTCAATGGGCATTTTTATGTGCATCTGGTTAGCTTCAGAATTGTACCTCTTTGTAAAAGACTAATTATAATATATGGAAACTCGACCCCAGAGACTTATGCACTAAGGTGTGATAAAGAGGTGATAAAATGGAGATGACTTCTCCTGTGTGATAAACTCTCAGGTTCCTATGCTACCCTATGGAGTCTATGCACTAAGATCTATTAGACTGGAGAAATGCACCAGCTCCATAGAATAACAAAAGACTCGGAGAGTTTATCACACTGGAGAATTCATCTCTATTTTATCACTTCTTTATCACATCACGGCTGTTGCTGGGTGGCACTGTGGCCCGTGTACATGGGATCTTCAACTAGTGTGTATATATATTTCTAACAAGCTTTGTCCAAAGCCAAATACACCCAAGGGAGGCATTCCTGTGAAACTCTCTGCAAGGACTTCACCCTCCACCACATTACACACCTCTGCCTCTCATTCACCACGTACAGGACTTCACCCTCCATCACACTATATACCTCCTCTCTACACCCTCCCTCCCCTTCGCATCATTGCTTCTCCTCCTCCTCTGGCACTCAAAGAGTTAAGGACCAGCACAGTCTGTTTAGCAATGATATCCAAACTACTCTAGTGCTCAAAGGGTTAAAAGCTCTTACTTAACCCTTGATGCTAACTTGAAATTTGCCAGCCTCCTGCTCCCCTGCACTGGTACTGTTGCTGGGGGGAGAGGAGACACATCTCCCTGGCTGTCAGTGAGGAGGTAGAGAGCTCCCCAGGCTGACAGTGAAGAGGTAGAGAGCTCCCCAGGCTATCAGTGAGAAGGTGGAGAGCTCCCCTGGCTGTCAGTGAGGAGGTAGAGAGCACCCCTTCGCTGTCAGTGAGGAGGTAGAGAGCTCCCCAGGCTATCAGTGAGGAGGTAGAGAGCACCCCTTCGCTGTCAGTGAGGAGGTAGAGAGCTCCCCAGGCTATCAGTGAGGAGGTAGAGAGCACCCCTTCGCTGTCAGTGAGGAGGTAGAGAGCACCCCTTCACTGTCAGTGAGGAGGTAGAGAGCACCCCTTCGCTGTCAGTGAGGAGGTAGAGAGCACCCCTTCGCTGTCAGTGAGGAGGTAGAGAGCACCCCTTCGCTGTCAGTGAGGAGGTAGAGAGCTCCCCAGGCTATCAGTGAGGAGGTAGAGAGCACCCCTTCGCTGTCAGTGAGGAGGCAGAGAGCACCCCTTTACTGTCAGTGAGGAGGTGGAGAGCTCCCCTGGCTGTCAGTGAGGAGGTAGAGAGCACCCCTTTGCTGTCAGTGAGGAGGTAGAGAGCACCCCTTCACTGTCAGTGAGGAGGTAGAGAGCTCCCCTGGCTGACAGTGAGGAGGTAGAGAGCTCCCCAGGCTATCAGTGAGAAGGTGGAGAGCTCCCCTGGCTGTCAGTGAGGAGGTAGAGAGCACCCCTTCGCTGTCAGTGAGGAGGTAGAGAGCACCCCTTCGCTGTCAGTGAGGAGGTAGAGAGCACCCCTTCGCTGTCAGTGAGGGGGTAGAGAGCACCCCTTCGCTGTCAGTGAGGAGGTAGAGAGCTCCCCAGGCTATCAGTGAGGAGGTAGAGAGCACACCTTCGCTGTCAGTGAGGAGGTAGAGAGCACCCCTTCACTGTCAGTGAGGAGGTGGAGAGCTCCCCTGGCTGTCAGTGAGGAGGTAGAGAGCACCCCTTCGCTGTCAGTGAGGAGGTAGAGAGCACCCCTTCACTGTCAGTGAGGAGGTGGAGAGCTCCCCTGGCTGTCAGCGAGGAGGTAGAGAGCTCCCCAGGCTGTCAGCGAGGAGGTGAAGAGCTCCCCAGGCTGTCAGCGAGGAGGTGGAGAGCTCCCCTGGCTGTCAGCAAGGAGGTGGAGAGCTCCCCTGGCTGTCAGCAAGGAGGTGGAGAGCTCCCCTGGCTGTCAGCGAGGAGGTGGAGAGCTCCCCTGGCTGTCAGTGAGAGAGGAGACAGACATCCCTGTGCAGGTTTCAATATAGAGACTAAAAAAGCAGTTAATTAGAGAAGGTTATGCAGTAGGTGACACTGGACTCTCTCTCCCTGAGATGTTGGGTAAAACTCAGGGTAAACCCTTAGAGATCCCCAGTATGGTCACTGAGTTACATTATAATATATATATATTAGTTCTTAGAATGGCAGTTGCTCTTGTTTACCATGTATCTGTCTTAGATGTGAACACTCCTTCTAGGAACGCCTCTGGCGGCATCCACTTGACTGGAAGCATGGCTCTTCCTCCCTTGCGGTAGTAGCTTGCTCTAAAAAAGAATACAGTCTGTGTTACCCTTTGCTCAGTGACTCTGAACTGAGGGCCCATGCCTGTATCATAGAGGAGAAGTAAAGCAAATCCCAAATCCTCATTGATATATCTCCTTGGGGGAGATGCACTAAGGAGTGATAAAGAGGTGATATTAGTTCTACACTTCTTATATTATTCTCTTGAGCCAATTTTGGAGATCCTTGTGCATAGTCGCCATAGAATAAGATAGTAACTGGAGAATGGGTAACGCATGGTGCTGTGTCAGCCATAGAAAATGCTGGAGATTAGTAGAGTAAAAATGATACTTTTATTGGCTGAGTGGCTTTGGATGCAAGCTTTCGAGAAAACAAGGTATAATAAGAATGAATACTGAATGCACAATACATGACTTTAAAACTTATGCACATAATTGTAAGATTTAACCCCCTGTCTGGCAGAGAAGCACCCACCACACTATAACACAATGCATTGGATACCTCTGTGGCACCCAAACAGTAACATTCCATTAGCACAATGTATATTTTTTCCTTTCCCAGTGTGGACCATAAATTATACTCTTGGCTCTGTTACAGCTCTATAAAGTGGACTAGAGAATGAAACAAGATTAATTACCTTTGTCATGTTTCAGTGAAATTGACCAGATATAGCTAGCTCAACAAGAATGTATGGTTTAACCCTCCAAGTACCAGAGAGGTGCTGAACCCACTGCTTTCAATGAGACAGATGTGCAGCCCCACCAAATCCAAAGGGACCAAAATTATTTTTATTTTGTGGGATAATGTGACATAAATTCTTTGTCACTGTTCTAACCACAGTTCAGAGTGTTAAACTTGGTTATCAGTTTATACTCCCAGATCTTTCTGTCTCTCTGTGTCTTAAAATTTCCCATCAGGATAGACACTTTGAGATCTTTACTGGTGTGATCCATTCTGCAGAAGTGTTGATCAACTCGGGGTGTCTCCTTTGTTGTTCACACTGGATCTGATAGAATTCATCCTTTTTCTCAGAGTCTGTCCTGTCTCACCCACATATAATCCTGTTTGGGGACTTTATACAGACACACACACACACCATTAAATGAGCCACAGGAGAATCTGCTCTTGATATTGTGGTTTCTGTGGGAATGTGGTATGGGCACCGCATATGTGTGCACAGGTTCCACATGTCTTCTGCAGACAGGGAGAAGTACCATTTTTTGTTTCATTAGTAAGTGGTCTCTTCCCCACCAATTGCTTTGGGTTGGGGGAACTGTTTATAGTAAAGGAGTGGAAGTCTTGGGAATAATCTTTTTAATTTGTCATCAGTATGTAGTATTGTTTGGAGCTCTTTAGATTGTTTACGCAGCACTTCAAGCTGTGGGTCATAAGTGAGTACTAATGGCACACTGCTCCTTTCCTGTGGTTGTTTGTATTCCAGGAGATTTTGTTCTGGGTACACTGGTGGCTCTCTGAATGTAGAGGTCTGTGATCTTGGCATTATATCCACTCTCTCCTGATATTTTTAAGATGTTCATCTCGGTCAGAAGTCTCAGAACATTTGTGGTTTGGACTGTCAGCGAAGATGAGCTTTTGTCATTTCTCAAAAATTACAATGCCTTCCAACCCACCATTAACCTCAAACTCTGCCATTCTCCCTCACAAATTAACTATCTGGATACTACAATCAGTATCAGTAATAACTTCATCTGGGCATCCCTGTACCGCAAACCAACAGACAGGCCTAATTATCTCAGAAATTACAGTTTACAGCTAGGCCCTAAGGTATAACTGCATATGAGAAGACACAGGCCGGGAGTGCTCAAACGGATCCACTCGTCTTTTTGTGCCAATAAATCAGTCAGGATTAAAAAAGTATAAACTTTTATTTGTAAAGATAAAATCTCCAACATTAAATGAACTCCGGCACGGGCACAGCAGGTCAACCCGCCCTAACGCGTTTCGGGAATCAATCCCTTAATCACAGGCCTATCTTTACAAATAAAAGTTTATACTTTTTTAATCCTGACTGATTTATTGGCACAAAAAAGACGAGTGGATCCATTTGAGCACTCCCGGCCTGTGTCTTCTTGTCTGCTGAAACCCGTGCCAGGGGTTTTTGGGAGTTGCAGCCGGATCCACGTGGGCCTCTGAGGCCGGGTGAGTGTATATATCTTATGTTTAAGATGTGGATATTTGGCAACAGTAGCAACCCAATTATTGTTTCAGGTTTATAACTGCATATGCTCTGAGACTTCTACCGAAATACACATCTTAAAAATATCAGGAGAGAGTTTATCAGTCATGGAAATAATGCCAAGCTCACGGACCTCCAAATTCAGAGAGCCACCAGTGTGCAAAGAAGAAATCTCCTGGAATACACACAACCACAGGAAGATAACAGAGTGACAAATGTAGCCACCTACATCTCACAGTTTGAACAAAAACACAAAGCAAAGAGGTGCAGACCCCCTCTAAGAGTATATCTGTAGGATGCTGCTGATATCAAAGACCCCCGCTATAATGTGCTCACCAGATAGACGTCCTCAAAATGCACATAAAGATCTCCACGGACTCTCACTTTTGAATCTTGCTTCAGAACGCAATTCCGGACTCAGGAGTTTAGTATATAGAATTAGTTATTCAGAAAAAATAAATATTAAGAATACACCCACTCAGGGAACAGTAAATATCAATTGTGGAATAAAATGCATATACACAAATACCCTTTTGTGTATATGTATTTTATTCCAGAATTGATATTTACTATTACTAGTGTTGAGCGAGCGTGCTCGGCCGATGCTCGGATCGGCTCGAGCATCGCTCTGCTCGGCACATGGCGGTACTCGTCGAGTACCGCCATGTGCTCGCCCGCCATGTTCGGGTGGCGGGGATCTGTGCCGGAAGAGGCACAGATCTGAAGACGCTCCGCTGGACCACCAGGGACTGGAGGTACGGGGGCATTGCGGAGATGAAGGGGGCATTGCGGAGATGAAGGGGGACATTGTGGAAGAGGGGCATAGACTCTATGCCCCTCTTCCACAATGTCCCCCTTCATCTCCGCTATGCCCCTCTTCCACAATGTCCCCCTTCATCTCCTCTATGCCCCTCTTCCACAATGTCCCCCTTCATCTCCGCTATGCCCCTCTTCCACAATGTCCCCCTTCATCTCCTCTATGCCATAGAGGAGATGAAGGGGGACATTGTGGAAGAGGGGCATAGCGGAGATGAAGGGGGACATTGTGGAAGAGGGGCATAGCGGAGATGAAGGGGGACATTGTGGAAGAGGGGCATAGCGGAGATGAAGGGGGCATAGCGGAGATGAAGGGGGACATTGCGGAGCTGAAGGGGGCATTCGGAGATGAAGGGGGCATAGCGGAGATGAAGGGGGGCATTGACCAGGCACCCTCCCCTCATCAGAGCAGGGGGTGCCTGGTATAATGCTCGTGTCACCCCATTGGATTCAATGGGGCTCGGGTGCTCGGCCGAGCACTCGAGCCTCAGGGGGTGCTCGGTCAGAGCACCCGAGCACCCGAGCATCGGGGTGCTCGCTCAACACTAACTATTACCTGAGTGGGTTTGTTCTTAATATTTATTTTTTTCTAAGGGGGTCTGCGCCTCTTTTCTTTGTGTTTTTGTTTTTGACAATTTACACTACACCGCTGTATTGAGGGGCTGCGCCCACCTGGGAATCTGGGGGCGTGTGAAGCTGGAAGACCCATAATATAACAGAAGCTGCATTACCCAAGGAAAAATATTAGATCCATAGAAGACTATCTGTAACTGGGACTTACTATTCAGAAGGCCATAGATACTTTTAAAATTTTTATTTGATATCTTTTTATTTATTTTTTCCTTTTATTTTTTCTTTTATATTATGGTGAGATTATTGACACTTTTCTCCTAATTTAATATTACTCTACTTGAGCAGTTTTGGTGAAACAGAAATAAGTAGAGAGGTAGTACTTTTAACATAAACAATAGCGCCACAGCATCATTGTGTATTTGTTGATCCCACAGTTTGAAATACTTCATAAAATCTCAAAAGAGCTCCAATCAATACTACATACTGATGACAGATTAAAAAGAATATTCCCAAATCTGCCGCTCCTCTCCTATAAACAGTCCCCCCAACCTGAAGCAATTGGTGGTGAAGAGCCCACTTACGTATGCAACAGAAAATTGCACTTTTCCCTTTCTATAAAGGACGTGGGACCTGTGCTCACATAGGGTGCCCATACCACATTCCCACAGAAATCTCAATATAAAGGGCATCTAATGTTGTTTAACTCATCATGTGTGTGAAATGTCCCCAAACAGGACTATATGTGGTTGAGAGAGGACAGACCCATAGAAAAAGGATGAATTCTCATAGGTCCAGTGTGAACAACAAAGGAGACACCCCAGCTGGTCAACACTTCTGCAGAATGGATCACAGCATCAAAGATCTCAAAGTGACTCTACTGATGGGACATTTTAAGACACAGAGAGACAGAAAGATCTGGGAGTATAAACTGATAACCAACTGTTAATGAACTGTATCTTGAAACGTGACAAGGAATTTATGTCATGTTATCCCACAAAATAAAAATATTTTTAGTCCCTTTGTATGTCGGGGGGCTGCATGTCTCATTGTAACCGATGGGTTGTTCACCCCTCTGGCGTTTGAAGGGTTAACCCATACATTCTTTTTGAGCTAGCCATATCTGGCCAATTTCACTGATACGTGACAAAAGGAAATTAATCTTGTTTCATTCTCTAGTCCACTTTACAGGGTCTAGAGTATAATTTATGGCCCACACTGGGAAAAGGAAAAAAACATTCTGCTAATGGAATTTTACCCTTTGGGTGCCACAGAGATATCCAATGTATTCTTTATAGTGTGGTGGATGCTTCTCTGCCAGTCCGGGGGTCAGATGTTACAATTATGTGCATACGTTTTAAAGTCATGTATTATGCATTCAGTCATTCTTATTAAACCTGAAGAAGAGACGTTGTTGTGTTGAAAGCTTGCATCCAAAGCCACTCAGTTAGCCAATAAAGGTATCATTTTTACTCTATTAATCACCATGTTAGATTTACCATGGCTTTATCACGCTTTAGTGCATAACCCCCCTTGATTACTAGAGAGTTCTCCAAAGTATTGCAACTAATAACAGAGAGCTGAAAACTGCAAGACATGCGCAGTAGAGACTGTCCGTGACGAGGCTGATACAGAACTGGCCTCCGGTCTGACTTCGGAGCATCCAGCTCTGTATCAGCTGCGGCGCTGTCAGTCTCTACTGCGCATGACTGCACCGCAACCGGCTGGCATTGGCACTGTGGCCTGTGTAACAGGCTCTTCAACTAGTATCATATAATTTACTATAAAAAAAATTATAAAATATGATGAAAAAATTAACAAAAGCATTTTTTTAGCTCTTACACGAAAAATCTTTTACTCATCTACAAATGCTAAAAAAAATCCTGCTAAATAGATTATATTTGTTTTGAGTTTAGAAATACCCAATGTTTACATGTTTTTCTAATGTTTTTGCCACGTTATATGGCAATAACTAAAAGTAGCAAAAACTGACATGTTCTAAAACTTTTGACCTGTAGTGTGTGTAAATATATATATATATATATATATATATATATATATATTGCAGAACAAACAAGGAAAAAGCGCTCTGTTAATATATCAACAAATAATATTTATTATATATAAATGACATACATATGTCATCAACATATAAAAAGGCTCTCTAAAAAAGCCAAAATCACAATATCTAAAAACAGTGTAACACAACCTACATCACTGGACCTCACAGTACATATAAACCATGTATCCAGTAATGAAATAATACAATGTATTCAGAATACTGAAACACTGTTGCTATTGAGACTGCTAAAACAATTCACTATATTGCTGGCCAGCATATATATATTAAAAATCCACTATATGTAAATCCACTGGGAATACAGCGAGGATAAAAATAAATAAATGTCCTCTTCCACAAATCGGCCTCCAAATAGTATAGGCAACATATGAATCCACTAATCTAGTGGTGAAATAGGATAATGAAGGAAAAGTTCCGCTCTATCTAGCGGCTAAATGGCGTCGATAACAAGCGTGGAAACAACCCGCTCTATCTAGCGGTAACACTCCAGAATGAAATCGAGTGAATCTGACCTGATCAAAACTTGATTGTAGTCACTTCCAGCCGAAATAATACTCAGGCTCCCTGGTCAGAATATGTTACCTGACCGCACTGGTACCGGATCCTCTGTGCACTACATGCGCACGAACCCGCTGGGCAAGACACAATACTCCGTCACGTAGGATAGGTCAGCACACAGTCTTCGCTTGTATCAAATCCTTCAGCGTCCTTAGACTCCAATGCACGTGATCAGTTCAATAGTAGCCAATACTGTCGGCCGAATGTGCTATAACTTCCAGTAACGTAATGTGGAAAATGGATATCTTCTAAAAGCAGTATCTTCAAGCAATTAAAACCACTATGGGTACAAGCCAACGCGTTTCGTATCAAAGATACTTCATCAGGGCCAATACCCCATAATGGATCTTGTAGCATTTATATAACATGTGTTTAATTAAGACTCCAATCATGACCTCATATAAAATTAACTCCTTATAGTGTTTTTAAATCTTAACAATACCTTTATACAAATACACTTTAGGGTACAATACCAAATAGAAATTAATTCTCTCAAAGGGAAGGATACTCCTATAAACTACCATCCCATGTATCAGATGAAGGTACCAACATCAAGCTTATCATTATGTCCCTTAGGGACTAAAGTATCACAATAAAATATCCAATAAAATATCCAATCCTTCCCTTTGAGAGAATTAATTTCTATTTGGTATTGTACCCTAAAGTGTATTTGTATAAAGGTATTGTTAAGATTTAAAAACACTATAAGGAGTTAATTTTATATGAGGTCATGATTGGAGTCTTAATTAAACACATGTTATATAAATGCTACAAGATCCATTATGGGGTATTGGCCCTGATGAAGTATCTTTGATACGAAACGCGTTGGCTTGTACCCATAGTGGTTTTAATTGCTTGAAGATACTGCTTTTAGAAGATATCCATTTTCCACATTACGTTACTGGAAGTTATAGCACATTCGGCCGACAGTATTGGCTACTATTGAACTGATCACGTGCATTGGAGTCTAAGGACGCTGAAGGATTTGATACAAGCGAAGACTGTGTGCTGACCTATCCTACGTGACGGAGTATTGTGTCTTGCCCAGCAGGTTCGTGCGCATGTAGTGCACAGAGGATCCGGTACCAGTGCGGTCAGGTAACATATTCTGACCAGGGAGCCTGAGTATTATTTCGGCTGGAAGTGACTACAATCAAGTTTTGATCAGGTCAGATTCACTCGATTTCATTCTGGAGTGTTACCGCTAGATAGAGCGGGTTGTTTCCACGCTTGTTATCGACGCCATTTAGCCGCTAGATAGAGCGGAACTTTTCCTTCATTATCCTATCTCACCACTAGATTAGTGGATTCATATGTTGCCTATACTATTTGGAGGCCGATTTGTGGAAGAGGACATTTATTTATTTTTATCCTCGCTGTATTCCCAGTGGATTTACATATAGTGGATTTTTAATATATATATGCTGGCCAGCAATATAGTGAATTGTTTTAGCAGTCTCAATAGCAACAGTGTTTCAGTATTCTGAATACATTGTATTATTTCATTACTGGATACATGGTTTATATGTACTGTGAGGTCCAGTGATGTAGGTTGTGTTACACTGTTTTTAGATATTGTGATTTTGGCTTTTTTAGAGAGCCTTTTTATATGTTGATGACATATGTATGTCATTTATATATAATAAATATTATTTGTTGATATATTAACAGAGCGCTTTTTCCTTGTTTGTTCTGCATTGTATTTTTTGGTCTGTCCACTTCCAGACTATTGGATTGATAGCGTACTGTTACTATTGTATATTTTATATTATTTTATTTTATATATATCCGGTGTTTGTCCTACAATAGCGCCTTTTACATTTTTCTCTTTGATATATATATATATATATATATATATATATATATATATATATATATATATATATATATATTTATGTGTGTATATACAGGGCTTATAATTTTAAGTCCTTTGCTACTAGCCTGACCTGAAAAGTTACTCGCCACAGCAAGCCATAGCATACCCACCAGGGCTGAATTTCTACTCGTCAGGGCTAAATTTTCACTCGCCATTAGCTAGTGGCGAGTGGAAATTTTGAGCCCTGTATATATATATTTTTTTTTTTTTACGTTTTACACAGAGTTGCTTCACTTCTCCTTAGTACAATGCAGCGGGTACAATTACAGCACAGATATAGTTCTCACCTGTAAATGTCCCGAGCCATTCCAAAGTCTCCTATTTTAGCTACACGTCCTGAGCCACTGTAATTCAGAAGGCAGTTTCTGGCTGCAATATCCCTGATGACAGGAAAAATTAGAGTTTGGAATTTTAGTTATTTGCAGAGAAAAGCAATGTGAGGCACATGGTCCGTTCATTCCTTGTACCAAAAGATTAGTTAACCCTTTGAGTACCAGAGAGGTACGCAATGCATTGCAAAGCAATGTGTTGCATACCCCTCTGGTACTCAAAGGGTTAAGAAAAAACATTGTAATCGTGACATTTAGCTAAAAAAAACAACAAAACAATGAACTTAATTGCTTAAAGGGATAATAATGTTTCATAATAAAAACAGCTCCAATTAATCCTCATAGAATTTAGGCGAGTGTTATTTCAATACTGTCAGAGTTGTAGTTCAAGAGTAATTGAATGATAAAGTATCCCACTCCCACCCCTTTTACTGATGTAACACTGCTCACCTCAGACCAGCAAGACTGTCTGGATGGATCGCAGAGAGGGATGATCTTCAGTGAGAATAAGGAAAAAACAGAAACACCTGTCAAGGGGGGCAGGGTTTTCCTCATACCTACAGTAAGAAGATTGTCCCTTGCTGTGATCTGTCTAGTCTCCAGAACAGATTCCACATCTGAGGGGAGGCGGCTTACACTAGGTAAAAGGGGTGGGAAGGGGATACTTTATCATTCAATTACTCTTGAACTACAGCTCTGATAGTAGTGAAATAATACTCTGCATGGCCCAAATACTATGAAGAATAATTAGAGCTGCTGTTTTTGTGAAACATTACTATCCCTTTAACAATATTTTTGGATGGCCAAAAGAAGTCAAATAATATTTTACTATTGGTACATCCCCTTCCCAAACCATGAAATTGTTTTCACAAAAATATAATTTACCAGCAGTTTGAATCAAGTTAATTGTTTAAGGGCCAGAGGAGGGGTGTGCAATGCATTGCTTCACAGTGCCTACTGCACCCCTCTGTTCTTAAAGGATTAATGGAATAATAAGCATCTGTAGGGGCACCATGCCCTGAACACAGTGATTTACATTATAAAGTTTAAAATGCCACACTTACCAAGTCACCTGAATCTGAAGGGTCAGGTGAAGGGGTTTCTCTCTTCTGGTTTGTTCGGAGACCAGACATAAAGGAGGAGATTAAGCAGTGATAAAGTGGAGATGACTTCTCCAATTAGCACTTCTCCAGTTCCTATGTTATTCTATAGAGCCTATGCACTAATATCTCCAAAGTTGTAGAAATCATAGGCTCCATAGAATTACGTAGAAGTCATCTCCACTCTATCATCTCTTTATCACCGCTTAGTAAATTTCCCCAAAAGTATCTGAGCAGGGACAATTTTCCTCCCTGCTCAGACCTGTAACACTACTGCAAGTGTGTAGATCATGATGAGTGATATTACAGGCCTTAGCTAGGAGGAAGATTGTTTCTGCTCCTGTTTCAAAAGTGGCCCCCAGATGACCAGACTGGCCCACGAGTATTATGGAGGATATCCTGGAGCACCCCCTGTATAAATATATTCTGTTAGTAGGGTAGCAGAGAACTGGAATGCACTGCTGACTCTCTGTCCCTCATTTCCTGTCATACTACATGGTGGAACTGTTCAATATGCTCTATCTTTACATATACTTCTGGGCTGCAGAGAGAGTGTGTGTGTGTGTGTGTGTGTGTGTGTGTGTGTGTGTGTGTGTGTGTGTGTGTGTGTGTGTATTGGGCCCTAAGATTTCTGATGGCAGCCCTGTCTCTCCTTAGAGTAAAACAAACAACAGCGCAGAATATCTTTTAAGTGTAGTATGTTGACTGTTGACACCTTCACCGCGTGCTCCATAGGAAATGTACTCACATGTATCAGAGGCTCACAGTACCACCTCTGAGTATTGAAAGCTCTCCTGGTATAAACCCCTGGATCGTTACCTCCAGGATATTGCTGTTGGCCCTTCCGAAAATCCGGTTTCTCCAATTTTTAGGGCTATTTGAGCCTGCAAGGGGCACACCAAACCCCTCCCAAAGCTTCACAATTCCCAAAGGGGAGATATTACAGGACAGGGGGTCTTGTTCAATAGGAGTAACAAAAAGTTCTTGAGCTGGTGAAGGTTTCTTATAGAAATTACAAATGTATTCTAAAATTACAGTAACCACTCAATGTGATACAAAAAAAAAATATTATTAAAATAATGATCATGTATGCATATAGCTAAAAAAAAAAAAGCTCTACGCATTTCATTTCTTTTGAATCACATTGAGTGGTTACTGTACTTTTACTTTTAGCCCTAAAATTGGAGAATCCGGATTTTTGGAAGGGCCAGCAGCGATATCCTGGAGGTAACCGACTTGGAGTTTATACCAGGAGAGCTTTCAATACTCAGAGGCGGTACTGTGAGCCTCTGATACATGTGAGTACAATTCCTATACAGCACGTGGTAAAAGTGAAGGTGTCAACAGTCTACATACTACATTTAGAAGATATTCTGTGCTGTTGTTTGTTTTACTTTTTGTAACTTGCGATATTGGGGGTCCCTACCACTTGCAACAAGCTGCAAAGATCTTTCCTTGCGATACCTATTCTGTGGACTCTACAGCAATAAGGTTTTAGAATCACTATAATAGTATTTGATTGTGTGGAGCTACTTCAAGTTTTCCTATCGGGCCACCTTATTAGTGGTGTGTTCAAAGATAACTCTAATCTTGTGTGTTTCTGTCTCTACTTAGACACTGTAAGCCTGGTTGCCGATCAAACTGGAAGAGGGGTAGTCTTCACCCGACCTATCAGAATCCAGAGAGGAATGAGGTAGACAATGATTATTAAACTTTACAACACACATGACATTGTCCAGGACAACATGGCCATTAAACTGAGCACTTATTTCATAGGGTTCTCTATTCCTTTAACCCTTTAAGGACCAAAGGGGTGTGTGATACATTGCTACACAATGCTTTGAGCACCCCTCTGGTCCATCCATAAATGGTTAAGAACACAAGTAGACTTTTACCACTTTCTAGTAAACATATCAAAGGTGTTTGACTAAAAGCTATTGGTATTGGTTGTAAAGAAAAAAAAAGCTGTTGGCATTACTTGATGTTTAGTAAGGACCATCCTGATAATATAAAGCTCACTCTCCAATCTGATATACTTCTGGGCAAACATCTTGTTCTACACCTACTCCCGGGTTCTGAATTACCTGTTAAGGGCACCAGTCACAAATTTGTAGCCACCTGGAACCAAGAACCTAATTACATTTCATTTATGGTCCTGAACTACCGTAGGAATTGAAACCACAGTATTCCACGCTATAGACTAGAGGTAGATAATTGTTCCACCTCAAGATGCTGGGGATTTCAGTTCCAGCTGCCAGCATGTGTGTGAGATATGTGATAAATGTAAATTAAATCCTCTTCACTGTGCACCTGTTGTCCACCATTAGTTTGGGGTTTCACACTCATGACTCATTTTAGGGCATTTTGGTGTACAGTCTACACCCTACTTTCTTTCAGTGCTGCTGCTTTACTGTTCACTCAATCCAGATGGACAATTTCAGTCATAATCATCCATGTGCAATCACAAAAAAAATATCTATACCACTCATTATCAGACCATGCTCATTTTTGGACATGCAAAAAAAAAATAATCTCAAAAGTTCACAAATCTTCCACAAAAAAATCAACCCTGATAGCAATCTTTTTTGTGTTTGAGATTTCTGTGGATCTGACCCTTTGTCCGTTCTCAGCGAGTGTCTTTCATTTCCCTTTCATTCCTTTGTGACCTGGGCACTAATAGGAAGAGGTATTTTTTTGCATTATACAAATTCTGATGCAAGAAAACATCATTCAACTTAATGAGCCAATTGTGATTCTGGCTGTTAGTCAAAGACAAAAGCACAATGGGAATATTATTCATTTAGCTAGTGCTGATGAAGTATTTTATAGAGTGATGTTCAAATAACGGATGGAGGATATTTAACCCTTTATGGAACAGAGGCGTGTGCAGTGCATTGCAAAACATGTGTTGTACATCACTCTAGTCCTTAAAGGTTTAACTTCCTTTGCTGGGTGATGCAACATATATAATCCCAACACAGGGCCTTATTCATCAATATAAAGCGGTACAGCTCTGGATAACTTCAGCTGCATCGTAGGGAACAAATGCAGATTCCCCAAATTACAATGATAAAAATGGGACTTTTAACCCTAACCCTTTAAAGGGGATGTATCACCTTATACTTTTTTTTTTTTTTAACCATAGTGTTTGTTAATAAAGTAGTAATAGGAAAGCTGTTTTTTTATGTAAGTACTTTAAAAGATATTCTATTTTAACCCTTTGAGTGCCAGAGGGGTACACAACACATTACTTTGCAATGGGTTGCGTACCCATCTGGCACTCAAAGGGTTAAGCTGTGCCGGTCAACATAACGCAGCACGCTGATTCTTCGGCAAAACTCTTCTTGACTTCCTAATTCTCCTCCCATCTCCTTCCCAGATGCCCCAGGGAGTGTGTTCACGCTTCCCTTTAGTGTGCTGTGAATGGCCTCTGTCGTTATATCAAGCTCCGGTTAGCATTATACCGCGGTTGCAAACTCAGTATAATGCTTACCGGAACTTGATATAACGATAGAAGCCATTCACAGCACATTGAAGGGAAGTTTGGACACTCTTCCTGGGGTATCTTAGAGGGAGGTGGGAGGAGAAGAAATGCTGTGCTGTGCACATTATGCGGAAGTGCACAGCACAGAAGATAGAATATCTTTTAAAGTACTTACATAAAAAAACAGCTTTCCTATTACTACTTTATTAACAAAAGCTATGGTAAAAAAAATTATAAGGTGATACATACCCTTTAAGTGCCAGATCTGACACTGAAAGGGTTAGCTCCTTGAATACCATCATTCAAGGGGTTAAAACAGCCCCAGTTAGATCAATGTGAATTATCATTTTTGCCTATGTTGAAGGGATAGTAGTAACACTAAATATGTAAAAAAATTGTATATACTGTAGGGCTTGTCCTCATGAGTAAAACAAGGGTACTCCCACTGCTGAGAGGTGTTTTATGCAAAAGTTACTTCAGCTCAAACTTTAATCTTTTTAGGTTCAGTATCTCAGTGGCCTGAAATTGTTAAATCTAGAATGACTGAATGTCTCTTTAAATTATATTAACTATGACCATTTGTGATAAGTCAGCTGAAACATTAGTAAAGTGTCACAGTTAGTTCAGAATAGCTAAGGGTCTCCAACCCCCACCATTAGAACACTAGTTACTGCATAGCCTAGCCTTCTGTTCCAACCAATCAAAATGTATGTATAAGCATAACACATGGTTCTTTATTACAATTTAGTTAATCACATATTCATGATGTAAGAGGCTCCACAGTGGATAATATCCATGTTTGAACATATGCAAACTGATGACATATGATGTTCTATTCTTGTGAGGTACTACTGACCATGTTCAGAGACGTCTAAAAGTATAAATGAGTAAGCTATAGGCATTGGAAGACTCAAGACCTGACAGCATGTACACCTTGAGGTCCTCCATGACAAAGACCACTGTGTAAACTTCATTAACCATTGAAATGCTGTTAAGATCAAAGCTTCCTGTAAGATCCTGCCATCTGATACTGTCATCCTGTAAAGCTGAATAAAGAAAAACTACTCATCTTCATGACTCTCTGTCCATCTCTGTCAATCAAAGAATTTAACCCTTCAGATGCGGTTTTACAGAAATGTTACAGTGGTGCAGTTGCTACACCACCCTATGGACAACTCCTGTCAGTGGACCATAAATCTCCATAGGATGATGCAGCTAGAGCGCCACTGTACAATTTCAGGCCATTGAGATATTGCACCTAAAATAATTTGAGCTGCAATAACTTTTGACTAAAAGACCTCTCAGCAGTGTGAGCACCCTTGTTTTACTTAGGATCATAAGCCGTACACACAAAAAAAATAAATAAAAAAATAAATAAATATATATATATATATATATATATATATATATATATATATATATATATATATAGTAAGAACAGAATCAGCACTCTCAGGAACTTTTTCTTAATGCAAACCTAGTTTATTTTACAGATCAACGTTTCGATCCCAGCAGGGATCTTTATCAAGATGGCGAACAAACCCACAACACCTCTCTTAAATACCCTGTGACCCATGACCTTTGATCTTATTCAAAAACCCACGTGAATTAAAATAGTACAACACTTAGTACAGTGTCTGTTGTCCCTGTGCATTTACATTTCACATAATACAATGCTATTATCATGCACTGTTACTATATTATATACTACAATGTATCTCATACAAGAATGTATCAAGGTGCTCCTAGATTGTGACAATAAATGTTGACAAAGTTATGTGAATAAGAAATACTACTAGAATACATCTGGGAGTTGGTCTAAATACCCATAGATAAAAGACCTAAATTATGATCCAATTTAATTTGAAATATATATTAAGTAATATACACCAGCTGTCAGATATTTCATCCATTATCTGTCCACATATTATTGTAGATAGAACACAAGAATGTATATAATGTAATCTAAAAGCCTGATCCATAATAGAATCAACAATAAAGATCATATAAGCACCAACCATTTACCCTAACTCCTGTTGGATCAGGAATACCTGAATCCGTCTTCAGAGCCGGGTGGTTGCTGTAATGTAAACTAATGTTGATCATATATCTGTATAGATGTTTGTATATAGATGTAATCCACACAACCCTCCTCATGATGGATTAAAGTGGTAACCCATGCTCCTCTTAGATCCAGAACCCATATATATAAAGGGTTCCCTGGATCCGTCTTCAGAGCTGGGTAATATTCCATGTGCTTGGATCACCAGGCTCAGATCCACTGTAAGCTACTATTAGTTTTGTATCCATTCTTGATTCTTATGATCCTTAGGGATTATCCAGAGGTTTATCGTTTATACCCACAACTGGATATTGCAATTCATATTTACAAATTTCAAAGGAGTATGAAACTTAAGGATTATTTCCAACATCATACTTTGTCTACTACTCCCTTTAAAGCTAAGAGTACTTTTGATCCTGTGAATACCAATAAATCAATTAGTACTTTTTGTCAAATATTAGAAGAAGATGTGAGTTCTATACCTTTAAGAAAACAATATTCCAATTTAACCTCTTCTGAAAGAGAAGCCATTAAATCTTTAACCTCCAATCATAATATTGTCATTCGACCAGCAGACAAAGGAGGGGCAATTGTCCTGATGAATTATCAAGATTATAGAATGGATATTATGACGCAATTGGCAGATGATCAAACATACAAATTACTATCAGGAGACCCCACGATTAGATATAAATAAATGATAGATAAGACCTTGGAAATGGCTCATGCATCTGGCTGGATAGATACCAACACATTGGACTTTTTAACTAACGATCATCCTGTTTGTCCAATTTTATATACAATCCCTAAGGTACATAAAGATCCTAAATGTCCACCTGGAAGACCTATCGTTGCGGCAATTGGTTCCTTACTACAACCAATAGCGCAATTTTTGGACTATTATATTCAGCCAGTAGTACATAAAACTTTATCATATATCAGAGATACATCAGACTTTTTACTCAAATTAAAAGCTTTGGACACTATACCGGAGGAAGCCTTGTTAGTGACACTTGATGTAAAATCTCTATACACAGTGATCCCCATAGTGGAGGGTATGGAAGCCGTACGACAAGCATTAATTAAGTTTCCTGATCAAAACAGACCCCCAATAGTATTTTTGATGACATTGCTAGGATTCTGTTTAGGTTACAATTACTTTAAGTTTGAAAGATCATATTATTTACAAATCGCAGGCACCTCAATGGGGTCTAATATAGCACCATCGTTCGCGAACTTATATATGTCAATGTTTGAAGAGACATATATTTTACCTAAACAGGCAGATCGTTTAGTGTGTTATTACCGATTCATTGATGATTTGTTTTTAATCTGGAAAGGGGATGAAATGTCTCTTAATTTGTTCATAGAAGAACTGAACAATTTAGGGACACCTATTAAGTTTACAAGTACCATCAGTCCGGAATCGGTTAATTTTTTAGATATCACTATCTCTATTGTTAATGGTACTATTGCTATGGAAAATTTCAGAAAACCTACAGACAGAAATACGCTACTTCTTCAAAGCAGTTGCCATCCTAGACATATCACACGATCTGTACCATTCTCACAAATGATTCGTATTTTGAGAAATAATAATGATAGATCTAAAGGTATGGCTCAAGTTGAGAATTTAATTACTAGTTTAAAAGAAAGGGGATACAAAGAACAAGATTTAAGACAGCACTTCGCCAGAGCATGTGAAAAAACTCAGGATGAATTGTTACAAGTTAAAACCACCAAAAAATCAATAGCACAAAGACTTATATTTAGTACTAAATATACACCAGCTTCTAATATCATTAGGAGTAATATATTAAATCGCTGGCAGATTCTCTCAAATGATAGAACTTTACCTCCCATATTCCGGCAAGCTCCTATGATGGCATACAGAAGGGGACCAAATTTAAGGAGTATATTGGTAAAAACAGACCCTAAAGAATGCTATACAAGTGAATCCCATTCTTGGTTACCGAGGGATAAAACTGGATGCTTCAAATGTCCTAATTGTATTACTTGCAAGAATTTATTGACAGGACAATCATTTAAAGACCCAGATCAGGTAAAACGATTCCTATTAGGTGTAAATTGACCTGTACCTCCACATATGTAATCTATTTTATCAGATGTCCCTGCTCGTTGTTATATATTGGCAAAACTATAACATCCATACGTGAAAGGATGGCAAATCACAGAAAAACAATTAGGGATGCACTACAAACGGGATCATCAGACAAACCCGTAGCAAGACATTTTGCTCAACACAAACATACAGTTAATTCTTTACAATACATGTTGATAGACCAAGAACCTGTACACCCCAGAGGAGGAGATCGGGGAAAAAAACTCCTACAAAGAGAGTTAAAGTTGATAAAACGACTTAATACCATTGCACCCTATGGCCTCAATGAATACATATCATACTCATGTTTCATATAACAGAGGAGGCTGTATTACATCTGTGAACACTTCAAGATTGGGCATACAGTCTCAAGATTAGCCCATAGTGAATTTGGATATTGTAACGTATGAGGATCGTTATTATCCTGACTCTGATGACGGATTTTAGGACATATTACTTTCATGGTTTTGGATCCAACAGGAGTTGGGATATATTTGTGGAGGTTGGTACCATTATTTTTATCTTACCCGTGACCACTTTAATCCATTATCAGGTGGAGGTGGTTGGAATACATCAACGGTATATATAAACCTAAGGAACACAGGTATCATAAATGGAAACAGGAACAGCACTGGCCTACAGTTCATCTGGGCTTGGTCACATAAAAACACAGGACAAAACCCAGCTCTGTAGACGGATTCAGGGACCCCTATATGGAAGGGTTTTTGATCTAACAGGAGCAAGGGTATCTCTTTGAATATACCTTGGAATATATATAGGAAACTTGGTACCACTATTATGACCTTTTTCAGCGAGAAGAAAAGGACCAAGATGGTAACCACTCTAATCCATCATTAGGTGGAGGTGGTGGATTATACAAACAACATAAATCCCTAAGGATCATAAGAATCAAGAATGGATACAAAACTAATAGTAGCTTACAGTGGATCTGAGCCTGGTGATCCAAGCACATGGAATATTACCCAGCTCTGAAGACGGATCCAGGGAACCCTTTATATATATGGGTTCTGGATCTAAGAGGAGCATGGGTTACCACTTTAATCCATCATGAGGAGGGTTGTATGGATTACATCTATATACAAACATCTATACAGATATATGATCAACATTAGTTTACATTACAGCAACCACCCGGCTCTGAAGACGGATTCAGGTATTCCTGATCCAACAGGAATTAGGGTAAATGGTTGGTGCTTATATGATCTTTATTGTTGATTCTATTATGGATCAGGCTTTTAGATTACATTATATACATTCTTGTGTTCTATCTACAATAATATGTGGACAGATAATGGATGAAATATCTGACAGCTGGTGTATATTACTTAATATATATTTCAAATTAAATTGGATCATAATTTAGGTCTTTTATCTATGGGTATTTAGACCAACTCCCAGATGTATTCTAGTAGTATTTCTTATTCACATAACTTTGTCAACATTTATTGTCACAATCTAGGAGCGCCTTGATACATTCTTGTATGAGATACATTGTAGTATATAATATAGTAACATGTCTAATCTGCAGACGTAGGCTGAAGATAAGGTGACATAAATTAGTCTGGCAGATTGGTGGATCTCCCTGTATCGTGGCGGCTGCATTTGGAGCGATGCAGGGTGTTCCGATACACCAGAATACTGAGTAACATGTAAAGGTACCATGCTATATAACAAATTACAAGCGGGGTGTGTTCAATAGAAGCGGCTAGAATCGCTCAAAATGTGCCGATTGGTCTCACCAGGATACAACTGGTTAGCTGGTGATACGCTGAGACCTAATGAACAAAATGTCAGGAATATGATAAGAGTAATGGAAGTAAACATTGTTGAATATGTGTTAAATGCTTGAGTATTTTCATCAGCCCACATGATGTCCACGGACGTAACAGTCCATGCTGTGAGATGTCAAGGAGACTCGCGATCCGCGATCCATGGTGGTAAGCTGGTGCTTGACTGATGCTAATATTATTCTTTAGTGCACATGATTTAATATCTTAGAACAATCTTGGAACATTATTGAATTAAATTATCTCAAGCGGTCTATATGGATATGGGGTCTGTGGAAATGTAAACAGGTTGAGGACTATTGTTCGTTTCTGTGATTTTATTCATTTTCCGATATGTTAATTTTAATTTTATTTTTTGTAAATGTGCATGATAATAGCATTGTATTATGTGAAATGTAAATGCACAGGGGCAATAGACACTGTACTAAGTGTTGTACTATTTTAATTCACGTGGGTTTTTGAATAAGATCAAAGGTCATGGGTCACAGGATATTTAAGAAAGGTGTTGTGGGTTTGTTCGCCATCTTGATAAAGATCCCTGCTGGGATCGAAACGTTGATCTGTAAAATAAACTAGGTTTGCATTAAGAAAAAGTTCCTGAGAGTGCTGATTCTATTCTTACTGTTTATTGCCTTATACGGCACCCAGGCAGGTAATCTATTATCGTGAGTGCATCCTTTTCTACATACTGTACATATATATATATATATATATATATATATATATATATAAATAATATAAAACATATTGTGTTACTATGCCTTTGATGTTGCTTTGCCCTAGAATTAATCTTCTTTGTCTTTATGGATAAGTCCCTTATTCTGCTCTCACCCCTTCCCTCCGAATAGCATCAAATTAGAAAAGGCCAATAGTCTAATGTTTTACCTGTGGATAAAGTGGTTCTCCTCTAGGTATTTGCAGCCACAGGCTATATCTCTGGCCATGTTCAGTAGATCCAGCATCGATAAGGTGGACTGCTTGTTCTGGGGATCGAGAAATGGTGGAGAAAGAGAAAATATGTACAGAGAATGAGACAAAAATACAGATAAAGTACCTAAGATAGCACAGAGCCATAATAATAATAATAATAATAATAATAATAATAATGGTTCATTTTTTTCTTCCTTTCAGTGTACTGTAAAGTGTTAAAGAGCATGACTGATGTCAGTTTCATACTTTAATACTCACTATGATGTGGGGCGTGTAATACAGTCTGATCAATGTGTGAAGATAGGTGTGACAGATCAGCATTACGTGAAGCTGGATGAGAACACTCACTATTATTTTATGCCAATTATAAGCACTTAGCACTGTGTAAATCTAAATGTATGACTTGTTATTACACAACATTCTCTGAAGCTGAATGACAGATCAGTATACCTGGGAACTTCTTGGTTGGGGCTGCCCAGAGGAGAGCCCTCTGGTGCTGATAAGGGTAGAGAAATTATGAGATTTGCTTCATATAAGGGGCGGGGCTTAATCATGAGGGGGTGGGACTTCAAAACAATAGCTTAAATAGAATTGGAAGCAGGAGAAGAGGGCAGGGAGTGGGAGGGACAGAGTAGGATTGAGCACAAGTGGGCAGAGTTTCATCAGAAACTCCCCACATCCAGAGAATCTGACTCTGCCCCGGAGACCCGGTAATTCATTGGCAAAACCGGAGAGTTCCCAGGTATGCAGATCAGGAGTTAGTGGCTTTCCTACAATGTAGGGTTTTCACTCACAGCAGAATGGGAGAACTATATAGGTATTATTTAACCTCTTGGATTCTATAGATGTTGGAAACTTTTCTGGTGTTCTTGGGGTTGAGGAGGCCATGAAATTTCTTCTTTATCCAAGGTCAAATTATGGCTTAACCCCTTAAGGACCGGCCAAGCAAGCAGCAGTCACTTAAGGACCACGGAGCATTTTTTTTTTTTTTTGGCTTCCGGGCTCCCCGAATGGTGTGCAGCCATGCGGGGAGCCTGGAATTCCATGATGTACATGTATGTCCTTGGTCCTTTAGGGACCGCAACCTCATGATGTACATGTATGTCATGGGTCGTTAATGGGTTAAACCTTTTCTTGCAACTACAACAGAGAACCTCCTTACTGCTCTAGGCTATTTTGTATGTTCTCTTTTAACCCTTTAAAGGGATAGTAATGTTTCATAATAAAAGCAGCTCCAATTAATCTTCTTAGTATTAGGGCCATGGAGAGTGTTTTTTCAATACTGTCAGAGTTGTAGTTCAAGAGTAATTGAATGATAAAGTATCCCCCTCCCGGCCCCTTTTACTGATGTAACACTGGTCACATCAGATGTTCCGCCACTTTTACCTAGTGTAAGCCACCTCCACTCAGATGTGGAATCTGGTCTGGAGACCAGACAGGTCACAGCAAGGGACAATCTTCTTACCGTGAGCATAAGGAAAACCCTGCCCCCCCTTCACAGGGTTTTCAGGTTTTTCCTTATGCTCACTGAAGATTGTCCCTCTCTGCGATCCATCCGGACAGTCTTGCTGCTCTGAGGTGAACAGTGTTACATAAGTAAAAGGGGTGGGAGGGGGATACTGTATTATTCAATCACTCTTGTACTACAGCTCTGACAGTATTGAAATAATGCTTTCCATGGCCCAAATGCTATGAAGATTAATTGGAGTTGCTTTTATTGTGAAACATTACTATCCCTTTAAAGGGGTAGTAATACTTAATAATTACTAGGGAGAGGGGAGTTGTCCTCTCCCTCCCCCCTTCCCCAAAGTCAGCGTTGTAGCTGACTGAAGGGAAATCCGGTCTTACGATCATCAGGCAGCTCTGCAGCAGATCCGAGATCGTGTTAATAAAAAAAAATCTTTCACTGAAACGGTCTTCTACGTGTGCTTGCAAACCAAGCACACGTAGAAGACCATTTCAGTGAAAGATTTCTTTCTTATTCACGCGATCTTGGCTGTGCCGCAGTGTCGCCTGACGGTCATATGACAGGCTTCCCTGCAGTCAGCTAGAACGCTGACTTTGGGGAAGGGGGAGGGAGAGGGCAACTTTAGGAGCGATTATCTCTCAAACCTTTATGGGGCAATACATTTCTTTTTAATATGACTTTAATATAGGGGTTAGTAATTGTTAAGTATTACTATCCCTTTAAGGACCAAATGCTTTGCACACACCTCAGGTCCTTAACCCTTTGAGGACCAGAGGGGTCCTCACTACTCTGGTCCTTAAGAGGTTAAAGGGTTTTCAAGACTGCTCCTATTTCCGACACCTAATATCATCTTGGAGTATGTAAATCATTTTCATTTGAATTCTAGATATATGTAATTGGGTAGACGTGTTTCTGCAATGCGTTTATGTCTAATTCGAAATAAATGGAGAACTGCTTAAAGAAACCAATTCCTCCTAATAACCTCCCACTTACGTTACTATGGCCATAATATTCCAACGTCCACTATGTTGCCTTGTGCCTTTGTTCAAGAGATAAAATCTTCAATCAGCCATCTGTGTAATGTCCGTGGAAGCAGACATGACAGTTGCTGCCAGGGACCCCAGGAGCTCAGACTCACTCCACACAATCCATTGTACACCCGTCTGGTCCATTAAAGTGTTTAGTAGGCTCATGCACTGTGCACCCTTCAGCCTGATAAAGTGTCATGTCTTCCCCCATGCATATGACATTCAGCACTGATTTAAAGGGATAGTTATGGATGAAAAAAATGGTGCTTCGATTAATCCTCATGTATCTGGGCTAGGTAGAGCGGTATTTCAATATTTTCAGATTCAGTTCTAAAGGATCCCCCTCCCGCCCCTTTTACCTACCCTTAGCCGCCTCCCCTCAATTGAGAAATCTGGTCCTGGGACCAGACAGTGCACAGTGAGGGACAATCTTCATACACTGAGTATAAGGAAAACCCTGCTCCCCTTGATGGAGGAGGACAGGATTTTCCTTATGCTCAGTGAAGATTTTCCCTCCCTGCTCTCCATCTGACCAGTGTAGCAAGGCAGTGTAATGTAGGTGAAAGGGGAGGGAGGGGGATCCTTTAGCATTGAATTACTCTTGAACTACAGATCTGAAAATCTTGAAATACCGCTCTTCCTGGTCCACGGCATATGAGGGTTAATTGGACCAGCATTTTTTTTTTCATCCATTTCTATCCCTTTAAGAAGTTCTCTATTGATTTAAGGTGCAAGGGCCAACCTCATATTGGTCATTAGGCTTTTCTGGCCATAGCAAGGTAATTTGGTGAGGTATTGTTAGGCTGTGTTATTTCTCCTTTAAGTGAACTTACCACCAGTGGACGATTCTGCCTGAGGAAGCTTTTCATATCCCCACCAGACATAAGTTCCAGCAGGATAAAGCGGGGTAGTGTCTGAAGACTCACTCCAATACATCGTACAATATTCTGGTGACTGAATTTACTGTATACAGTAAAAGGGATAGGTGATTTAGAACAGTGGTTCTCCAACCTAGGGACCACTAACAGGCCTTTCCTTTAGGATTTCACATCTTGAGCACGTGAGGTAAAGGAACAATACAATATGACCTTTTCCTATCCTATCTGAAAACAATGCCGTGTCCCTGATTACCACTAACCTATTCTGGCAACTCTGGAATTAATACCTACAGACTGGATTACCCAATCCCATTCCAATTCCTACAGGGTCAAGTGATGGCTTCCTTTAACTTCCTACTTCCTGCTGTTGCACAGAGCAGGGATTTCGGCTTTTGTGCATTGGTAACATGGGGTTTGAGAATTCAAGAAGTGTGTTCTTCTCAGACATAATTTTACAGCGTCACCGATCAACCCAGAAGTAGAAGAGGCATTCACATGACCCTGTATGGGGAGGCACTTGGTAAAATTTAACCCCAGGCTACTGAATTAGATCAGTGGCAGTCAGGGACACGACATTGGTTTCCAGTTAGATTACAGATAAGATTTTCTGTTTCTTTCATTAAAATGAGTGAGCCTCTGATTAACTCACCTGTACTCAAGCAGGGGAATCCTAAAGACCTGGCCTGTTACTGGTCCCTGATACAGCTGATACGTTATAAGCACTTCATTTACATGGTTTCACAGAAGCAGCAGTAGGTCATGAAATTATTGTTTACAATATCACCTTACAGCCTAACCCCAAGAAAGCTAAAGATATATATAACATTCAAGGGGTTTAAATGACTATGCAATACAATTCATCATAAACTATTTATTATTAACCCACTGATTGCTAGAGGGTGGTGTGCAATGCATTGTTATCTCACTAGGTAAGATATTTTATCTGCTGTATCAATGGCTATTGGGTGTGTTAACCCCTTGAGAATCAGAGGGGTATGCAGAGCACACCCCTCAGGTTCTCAAGGGGTTAAACTTTTGAGTGTCAGAGGGGTAAGAATAGCATTGCAAGGATTAACCTTGGAGTGCCAGAGGGTAACTAATGCATAGTTTTGCAATGAGTTGAAACCCCCTCCCAACACGCCATAGATTAACCCCTTAAGGTTCAATCCTGTGTCAGGACCATCGCGGTTGTCAGGCACTTAAGGACCAGTGACTCTCCTGGCACATCATGGAATTCAGGGCTCCCCATTCAGAGAGCCTTGAATCGGATGAAGAAAAAAAAATACTCAGCGGTCCTTAAGTGCCGGACATGCATGCGCGCGCCGGTCCTTTAAAGGATAATAATATAAAAATAGAAAAATTAAGGTTTCTATGAAAAAAGACATATTGTAGGGTGTTCCGTCAAGTAAAACAAAACTGCTACAAGATGCTTTATCCAAAAGTTATTACAATTCAAATGGACACTAGTCTCACACCTCCCATAGAATACAATAAAATAACTGTCTAGACACCAGAGGGCACAATTGCTAACAACTTATTTTAAAGAAACCATTTGAACTGTACTAACAATTCTCTGCAGTGGGATATTCCTTATTTCACTTAGCATGAAAATCCTTGCAAATATTCTGTTTTGCTTTTTCATAGTAAATGTTGACTTCTCATTTATAAAATGGAATCACTTTTTTTCTGAAGGAATATTTACTTTTTAGCTCTTTTTATGCAAAAGATTTTTCAAAAGTATTTAACATTTAAGAGAGAAAATGTCCTTTTACTCGTTTAACCTGTGCTTTTATGCAGTTCAGAAAACTGCCACTAGGTGGCAGACACTGTTCTATATCATTTTATAAGGCAAAATATAGCAGAGAGTGATATTATTAGGGCCTGTAAAGTTCCCCCCTCCTTCCCCTTGCGCTGACATCAGACAGAAGGAGATGCCGGTCACAGGACCAGCCAGCGGCTTTTCAGCAGAGCTGAAATACCGATATCTAAAAAAAAAGAAATACTCAATGGAACGGTCTACAAAGTGTGTGGCACGCTCCAATGAAGTATTTATTTTTAGATATCAGTATTTCGGCTCTGCTGAAAATCAGACACACTTTGTAGACCGTTCCAATTAAGTATTTGATTTTAGATATCGGTATTTCGGCTCTGCTGAAGAGCAGCCTCGAGTCGGTCGACACAGATTTCCTTCTGTCGGCTTTACAGCTGACATCAGGGGAAGGGAGGGGACTTTAATACGTTTTATCTCTCAAACCATAAAACTTGCTCCACTTGCTCCACATAATTAATTTTTTTAAATCTACAATATGGCATAAATTTATATGCGGACATTACTAACCCTTTAAAATCCCCATTTAAATCATTGGGTCAGTGTAGTAGGAAATAGTGGTGCAACTCTGGAGGAAACAAGCTGTATCATAGGAAACAAAGAAAATGTCCCAAAATTCCAGTTGATTTAAAGGGACGTTATCACCAAAAATGAAAAGGGCTCAAAGTCATCAAAACATTATGAACTCCTAGGCAACATTTTTTTGTATGAATGTTCTAAAATCTTTCAAAATAAAAGGAAAACAGACATTAATCAGGCTTTTTAACCCTTTGAGTGCTATCAAAGTAACGCATTGCAAAGCATTGCATTTGATACCTCTCTCTGTTTAAGGATATAAAAATCCTGATTAAAAAAATCCCGATAAAACCATAAGCAGTGATAATTATTTTAACCACTTAAGGACCGGCGATGTATCAGGACCGCCACCAGTGTCCTTGTCAAAAGGACCAGTGAGGGTCCTGGAATGTCATGTATTTTGTGCTCACAGCGCTCCTGCGGGAGCGAGCAATAGCTGGGTCTGTAACTGACCTCTCCAAGACCAGAGCAGTCACTATCAGACCTCAATTCAGAGAGCCGATGCTCCAAACATCATCTATGTGGTCCTTAAGAGGAATCCAACCCTAGGATCAATGGTCCTTAAACGGTTAAAGCGGAACTTTCATCCACTATAAAGTCGCCCTGCAATAATTAAGCAGGTAGCGACTAGCTTTATAATATATATATTATCTCTCAAATGTAGCTGGTTATAAAGAAATCCTTTATTGTAGGAGACCAGAAACCAGGCATCAGTGCAGACATCTTGCCTGAGCACCTGCGCTGTCGGTCGGTCTCCTCTAGGAGGCATTGCAATTACCACAAGGTAACCGGAAGGGACTGACGGAGCAGGCACGCAGACTGCACTAACCTGGCCGTCAGTCTCCTAAAATAAAGGATTTCTTTATAATCGGATACATTTGAGAGGTAACATATCTATTATACAGCTAGTCGCTACCTGCTTAATTTTGCAGGGTGACTTTATAGCAGATGAAAGTTCCGCTTTAAGATTAGAACCCACCCACTTCAGTTCATTGAAACTCTAAATCACATTCTACATTGTCTTCATCACTTGTATAAACAATGAGATATCAAATAGTCATGCACAGCTGCCTCCAGATGAATAGAAAAAGCATGTTTATAATGTATTTTGGGGGTTATGCACCAAATATATATATTTAGTTTAGAAATGATGGCCAGCAGTACATGATATTTAATCCTTTGAGTGCCAGAGGGGGTATGCAACGCATTGCTCTTCAATGTGTTGCTTACCCCTCTGGAACTCAGAGGGTTAAAAGGGGTATAAACCCTGTTCGTTTTTAGAGATAATGTCCCTTTAAATTGATCTTTTAGCCCCTTGAATGCTAGAAATGTCTCCAACACTCTCAAGAATTCAATAGGTTAAACTTCCCAATTAAATCAATAGGTATTTTTTTATTTTCCCTTTTAGTGCGGTTAGTTTGCTTAGTAATTACACTAATCGTAGAACATCATATTCTGTAGTAACGATACATCCAATATAGTGCTAAAACTTAAACAGGGATGAGGGAACAATAATAAGGTAACGGGGAGATGTGTCCCTAAGATGTCTTATAAAGGAAGTGAACAGCTATCAGATCACCTGATTATGAGCGCCTCCATGAGGAAGTCCAGCTCATCCTGTTCAGAGCAGATTTCCGGCAGGGTCTGTGATGTCCAAACCAGCAACATGGGGAAAAGGAGAGAGACATTAGTTTTATGACCCATGTTTATAAAAGCAAACTGGAATTATTTTGGTGTAAACCAACTGCACCATATGGAACATATAAAAATTCCCAACTGAATAGTGTTTTTTAATCCCTTGAATTCTAGAGAGGTCTTCATTGCATTGCTTTGATATGCCCTGGAGATCTCTCTAGTGTTCAAGGGGTTAATAGCCCAAGTTAATTTAACTGGAATTTTTATTTGACCACTATGGTGCGGCTGGTATTTTGCACAAAACACCAGTTGGCTTTTATTAGTATGAGCCTAAGGGCCTTATTTTTCAAGCTAAAGAGGTTCAATTCTGGGACAAACCAGCTCAAAAACAGGATCTAAGCTGTTCTGTGCAGGGACCCCTTTCCCAGTGTATGAGTCACTTGGTTGTACTTATTCTCGGATAATAATGAAGTGGTCGTTCTGTAGTCTGATGCTTTTGACTCTGTTCTGTATTTTTGTATTGTAAGATCATTACTTCTTCTGTAAAATGCTGTGTACTTCTGTTACACTATATAAAGATACACACACATAAGGAACAATTTAAGAAACATTATCTTTTAAAGGGTCAGTAATGCCCGTATTTAACTTTATTTAATATTGTAGAGGTTACAAAAATAAAGTATTTGGAGAAAATGCCATCTCTCAAACCCTTACGGTTTGAGAGATATTCATTGCTAAACCTTCCCTTTACAGCTGACAGCAGGAGATCTGTGTTGGCCAACTCGAGGAGGCTCTGCAGCAGAGCCGAAATTGCATTGTTTAAAAAGATCTACTTCATTGGAACAGTCTACAAAGTGTGCTTGCAAACTAGGCACACTTTGTAGACCTTTCCAGTGAAGCAATTCTTTTTAAATAACGTGATTTCGGCTCTGCTGCAGAGCTGCTGGCTGGTCCCAGGATCAGGATCTCCTGCTGTCAGAACAGTGCTGACGTCAGGCGAAGGGGAAGGAGGGGGGAACTTTAGCTGTGAATATCTCTCAAACAGTAAGGGTTTGAGAGATGGCACTTTCTCCAAATACTTTATTTTGTAACCTCTACAATATTAAATAAAGTTAAATATGGGCATTACTGACCCTTTAAAGCATGATTTACCAAAGCAATGCATTACAGACATCTGTAGCATTCAAGGACTTAGAAGCCCTGTTTAAAGCGGAACTAAACGCATGGCAACTAGCTTTGAAATAGATGTTTTACCTTGAAAAAATAGCCCAGTGTAAAGCAATCGTTCCTGTTTGGGGACTGACGGGCAGGTTAGTGCGGTCCGCGCACCTGCGCTGTCAGTCCCTTCCAGTAACAATATGGTGCACTGCAGTACTACTCAATGGAGCCCGGGACTGACAAGATGTCTGTGCTGTAGCCTGGGTTCCGGTCTACAAACTGGAACAATTCCTTTACACTGGGCTATTTTTTCAAGGTAAAACATCTATTTCAAAGTTAGTCGCCATGCGTTTAATGAATGCATGGCGACTAAGTATGAACTGAAAGTTCCGCTTTAAATCAATGTGCATTTTTATTTTCACACTACGGTGAAATTGGTTTTGCTCCAGAATTGCACTTTTTTTTTTTTTTTTACCTTGATGAATTAGACTCTTAATCCAATGGTATGGGTTTCCTTTAACCCTGTGAGTGCCAGAGGGGTATACAATGCATTGCTTTGCATAACCATCCGGCACTCAAATGGTTAAGACATTCACTATCATGCAGACTTGCCCAGTTTCATTTGAAGCAGGTACTGGTTAACTCAAGCTTTAAAAGGCACCTATTCTTAAAGCAGAACTTTCATTAAAATTAAAGGGGAACTACCACCCCGCAATAAGTTCACATTATTCAATTCTTCATCTGGCGACTAGCTGCTTAGTAGCGCTAGTCGCCAGAAATATTACCCGGTTTACAAGATATTCCACTTTTTCGGAGGCTCACAGTAGCAGGAAGCACGGGCATCTAGTCATAGTGACGTCTGTGCGCCTGCGCTGTCAGTCCCTTTTGGAGCCGGAGTAATGTTTAATTTTAACATCGTTTCATATTGTAGGTATTAAAAAAAGAATTAAATTGATGTAAGTTCAGTTTCCCAAACCTTTATAGTTTGAGCTATATAATCAGCTAAAGTTCTTCATTGGAACGGTCTACAAAGTGTGCTTACAAACCAGGCACACTTTGTAGACCATTCCAATGAAGTATGTATTTCTAAATATCGCTATTTCGGCTCTGCTGAAGACCTGCCGGCTGTTCAAATGCCCGGAAGCTCCTGCTGTCAGCTAGAGCGCTGATTTCTGTGAAATGGCCTGGAGGGGGGAACTTTAGCTGGTTATATCTCTAAAACTATAAAGGTTTGAGAGACCAGACTTACATCAATGTAATTCTTTTTTAATACCTACAATATTAAATGATGATAAAATTAAACATGACTATCTCTTTAAATTGTTGCTTATGTGTGTGTCTTTATACAGCGCCATGGCTCATCCATTGGGAAAGGAGTTCGTACCCCACAGAGCTTACACTCTAATTGATATTTATTGTGTCAAAAAATAAAACAAAGCACGTTTTAGAGAGTACTGTCCAATTTGTTAATGCTTTTAGGACTAGAGGAGCATGCAAGTTACTTAAAAGCAATGCTTTGAGCACTTCTCTAATCCTTAAAGGGTTACATTTTTGTTAGACCTACATGAACCCAGGTCACACCCTTGAACGCTGTAGAGGGCTACAAAAGTCTGATGTAATGCACTGGAGACCTCTGGCATTCAAGCAGATATAAATTGTGTAAATTATGAAAACTATGCTGTTGACAGGCAAACTGCAGGACACCAAAAATTCACTGGGGGCCAGCAGCTGGACAGCCATATTTTGTGGGCCAAGGGAATGAAAAAGTTTCTTAAATTATTAATGTCCTTTTGAGGAATCTAGCCTTTAGTTGAAATGATGTGGAGAATTACAATGACATTCTTCTGATATCAAATCTTATAAATATTTCAGAGATAATGAAAATGAAGTGGAGTCAGAAAGCCTGGGAGGACATATAACAGTGAGACGTGGCCACGCAGACACTGTCAGAATCAGATTTATTCAGTCTATGCTGCAATGTCTCAAAGGATAGATTTCATCAGACAGGTACAATGTACTTTGCAAACCAGCATACTTTTGACAACTCTTGCCAGTTGCTTACAGTACTAGCTCAGTTGCTGACTCCACAAGTGAATAGAAATTAAATAAAATTGTAACAACACTTGGTTTATTTATTGTAGCATTTGCATGATTGAAAGAAAAATAATGATAATTGATACTGACCTTAATAGCTACCTGTAATGGATTTGGATCTCCAGAAATCCCAACCACCATCCCCTCGTATACCTCTCCGAAGGCACCATGACCAAGTGCTCTACAAAGGATGAGAGCAAAGTACATGTGCTGCTTACATCATATGGCAGGAAGTGCAACAATGGTAAAAAATGAGATCTTCAGATTCCCACATCTAGAAATCATACATTTATTTATTCTAAATCTCCCGAATCAAAATTGCAGCCCCTCAAGGACCCAAAAGGGGTAGGCAACACATTATACAGTAATGTGCTGCACATCCTTCAGGTCTTGAAAGGGTGAAAAAAAGTATGATTTCTAGATGAAGGCATCTCAGATTGTAACCCTTTAAGAGCCAGAGGGGTGTTGAAATGCACTGGACACCCCTCTGGCTCTGAAAGGGTTAAGGGGATAGTAATACTTAATGCTGGGGGGCATGTATAATATATATACACACACACACACACACACCCTGAGTTACTGCAAAATTTACCAGCAAATGTACAGTTAAGAAGTTATGCATACTAGATATCATATGCTAATGTATACTACGTGCTCTGCTCATGCGGCTTCGTATGCTAATGAAACTTACCAGTGATGTTCCATATGCTAATGAAGCTTTTCAATAATGTTTTCTATGCTAATTAAGCTCTGTGTTAGACCAGGAGACTTTCACTTTTCCCAGAAAAAAAGTGTGAGTATCAACTAAACTGTACATCTGCTGGAATTTTGGTTAACGTGACACATGGGGAATTTTGAATGAAGCTTTCAAATATATATAAAAAAAAAAAAATTCAAGATGACAGATCCACTATAACTTATTATTGACAAAAAAAAATGAATGTCCCCTATGAATTATGCTCTTATGCTTTTGTTCAGTCATTCCTACATGTCATGTCCATGAAGAAGGACGTGACATTTTGCTATCAGGACCACAGGACACAAACTCAGCTCACTGCACATGGTAATCTTAACCCTTAGGCCCCAAAAGGATTATGAACTTGTTGCTTCGCGATGCATTGTGCACCCCTCTGGTTTAAGTAGAGTCATGCACACTACCTCCATGGACATAACATCCTGGACTGAGAAAAGATGTTTTCTCTTGAATAAAGGTACAAGTGCAAAATCTATAGCGGTCATTAGAATTTTCTGCACCGAGTACGTTAAGTGGAGGGTTATAATTGGGAGGTGTTGCTTCTCCTTTAAAACCAATCTATTTTTGTATACGACAAGGAGGGCAGCTTTCTATTCATTGCTCAATTTTGATGTTGTAGTGCACCCCACAATACAGGATACTGACTATCAGAGTGTCTCAGGTCTTTCTCTCTCTGTCTGTCTCTCCATTCCTCTTTCTAGACAGATAAAGATGGATGGAGGGATTGATGGATGGATGGACAGAAGGATGGAAGGATAACTGAGACACTTCAGTAGCCAATATGTAGCACAAGTACTTATCAATTATCTTATTATGTTAGTCATTTCCACCTCTATTAGAAAGCCACCTATAGTTTTCAGGGTGAGCCATACATACCTGAGCAATGTAATGTTCTTGCGTGGAACTTCCTTCAGTTCGCTCAGACTGGCTCCTTTCCCCGCAAAACAGTAGTTGGGATTGTAATCTGTCATGATGATAGAGCTGCGGATCTTACTTAGTTTGTACTCAGTGCTCTGTAATCGCACCCTCGCACCTTCCAGCTGCTTTTTCTTTCTGTGGTAAACTGTGAAAAGAGATTGATTCGATAAGAAAGGTAGCACTGTGGAGGAGGCATGAGATTAAGAACTGAACTGATGTTAATGGGTTATATTACACACTGAGGCTGGTGTCTGACACCCTAGAACTCTCTGCTAGTTGAACACCTGTGCTGCATATACTATTTTATTGAACTTTATATTTAAATAGTACATGCAGTGCAGGGGAAGATGCACTAAAGCTTGATAAAGAGGTGATAAAGTGGAGATGACGTCTCCAGTAATATCACTTATCCAAGTCCTGTGTTATTCTATGGAGCCAATGCGCTATGATGTCTCCACCATTGGACAGCTCAGTGCATAGGCTCTATAGAATAACACAAGGGGGGAGATTCACTAAGCGGTGATAGAGTGGAGGTGACTTCTCCAGTTTATCACTTCTCCAATTCCTGTGTTATTCTATAGAGCCTATGCACTAAGATTTCTTCAACTTTGGAGATCTTAGTGCATAGGCTCCATAAAATAACATGGGAACTGGAGAAGTGATAAACTGGAGACATCTTAAGGATCCAATGGGTTAAACTGCTTCTTTTTACTATGTTATGGTCACACGGTGCCAGTAAGTCAGTAATATGCATGTGTGAAATTGCAGCAAGAAGTTGCCAACTGTGATTTGAATGGAGTGGAAGATAATATCCTATTCTCAGTCTAGCAGTATAAGCTGTCTCCAGCAGGAACCCCCTTTTCCTGTCAACTTTCACATAATGGAGAAATCATATTGAATGACACTGTATTAATGGGACCTCACCATCAAAAAATAACTGATGATTTCAAAATGACCTATATTTTATATTAACTTTTTTTTAGAGTAATAAATTCTGGTAATTAAACCATGCAATGCAGACATTTCCTGTCATATCCCTACATCACATCCCCCACTCAATGCCACTTAAAGGGATAGTACTAGAACATTACCAAAGCAGATTGGTTTGTTAATCATAAGCAGTAATACTGCCAGCTGCTGTGCTTATTGTCCAAAACTATACCATTATTTTATGCAGAAGTTTACCCCTCCCGCCCCTTTTCTCTTTCTAATGCCTCCTTCCCTTAGATCTGAAGTCTGGTCGCTTGACCAGACAAATCACAACAAGGGACAATCTTCCCTCAGTCAGTATAAGGAAAAACCTACCCTCCTTGTTGAAGGAGGGCATGTTCTTCCTAATACTAATTAAAGATTGTCCCTAGTTGTGATCCGCCGTCGGATCTTGTAGTAAAATGCTGACATTGGGGAAAAAGGGCAGGAGGGGTAAACTTCTGCATAAAATAACATCGGCAGTTGTACAGTTGTGGACAATAAGAGTAGCAGCCGGCAATACTGTGCCTTATGATGAACAAACTTTGCTGCTTGTGTAATATTCTATTACTATCCCTTTAATTCTTTAGTTAAAGGGAAGGTGGTCAATAAATTGCTGAGCAGTGAGTGAGGGAGGTAATGCAGAGCTAAGACAGGATGTATGTGCGTGATTACTTAAATAGTATAATATATCTCAATCTAAATCACAAAAATTTTCTAGATAAAAATTGGCTAATACAACATAATCGTGTCCAACTTGTAGTTCAAAACTATTTCAGTTTTAAAGTATCCCCCTCCCACCCTTTTTACCTCTTGTATGTATCTCCCCACCAATTTGGAATTTGGACAGCACACAGTGAGGGACAATCTTCTCTCTGTAAGCATAATGAAAATCCTGCCCCCTTGACAAAGGAGGGCAGGGTTTTCAATTTGCTCACTCAAGATTGTCCCCTATTGCGTGCTATCCGGAACGACTTGGTGAGTGCATTTCGTAAGTAAATGGGTTGGAAGGGGGATACTTTAAAACTGATTTACTTTTGAACTACAAGTCGGACACAATTTATATACATCGCTACATGAACCATAACATATGAACATTAATCGGAGTGGCATTTATTGCCATCCATTACTAAGCCTTTAAAAGCTCCCTTAAAATTACCACCATTATTTACAGTCCCTTTAAAAGGGAAATGTACCCAATGAATTAAGTGGATCTTAATTTGTTAAACAGATTGACTTAGCTAGACAGAATACATTCATACAACAGTCAAGCATATCTATGTATTTTGTGCATTGTATCTGTAGTGTCTGGTATATGGGGATCTCACTTGAAGTGTACTTGTAGGTCACACCACCTTACATCAAACAATCAGCTGCAAAAGACCTGACCTGGGAACTTTGCAAAGTGGACTACCCGGAGGGGAGTCCTCTGATGCCCCTGGGGGAGATCTATGATGTGATTTGCTTCAGAAAATGGGTCAGGGCTTGACCACGAGTGGGGGTGGGATTTTAAAAAACATACTGAAACACTGAGAAAGCTTGGGAAGGAGGAGAACTTAGTCAGAGTGCAATTAGCACTTTCAGCAGTGGACGTA
Source organism: Rhinophrynus dorsalis (assembly GCA_037306005.1). Lineage (NCBI taxonomy): Eukaryota > Metazoa > Chordata > Amphibia > Anura > Rhinophrynidae > Rhinophrynus > Rhinophrynus dorsalis. Next base: position 88,476,171 of record CM074728.1, on the reverse strand, counting down.
CCCTTGTTTTACTCCAGAGGATAAACACTACAATATGTATTTTTTTGCATTTCAAGTATTACTATCCCTTTAAATACATGTTTAAACTGCCTATGACTTGCACTTTTTGTTTTCCAGTCAATTTAATAGTTTTAGAGATTTTTCATTTAGTAGTTGCAGAATCCAATCTCAGCAGAGTTTTGTTTTCTGACTTGGTTAGAAAAATCTACTTAGTTAATTGCCCGTATTTCCAGAAAATCAGCTCGCTACCCCCACCCCGCCTTAGGCTGCTAGAATCAGTTTCCACAAGAGGGGTGGAATACATTGAAAAGGATGGATAATCAGGCAAATCCATTCACTGAGGGGAGGAGTTTCTCAAGGTGACTGGTCCTTTTTAATGGAAAAATAAATAAAGCAGTGCATCATAGAAGGAATGAAAACCTAATATAAAGTTTTCATTTTTAATTAATAGACCTAATATAAAGTTTTCATTTTAATGAATAGACAAAACTGTTTTTAAAGTGCTAGTTCTGCTTAAAAAAGTGTACTGTTCCCTTAATCATGTCTATTGAAAAGCCCTGTCCTACACATTAATTGATTCAGTAGGGACAGGAGTGGGCACCTAGTTAGAAATAAATTATAATTTTTATATTGATACTGGTAACAAAACAAAAATTATTGATTACCATCCAAGCTAGAGTTCAGTCTACTAACGGATAAATGAAATGCAAATCAATCAAACGGTTTGATGCAATCCATCACTTAAAAATATCATTAAAGGGATAGCAATAGTTAAAATTAAGTTTATTTGATATTGTAGCCCTTAAGAGAAGTCAGCGCTCTAGCGAACAGCTGCAGAATCCAGTCATTTATCTGGACAAAGGCTCTTCAGCAGAGCTGAAATTGCATAATCAACATTAATACTTCCATGGCACACTTTGTAGACCGTTCCAGTGAAGTATTAATGTTGAGATCACATGATTTCGGCTCTACTGAAGAGCCTCCATCTGGTTAAATGACCAAATTCTGCAGCTGTCAGCTACAGCACTGACGTCCCTCTCAAGAGGTAACTTTAGCAAGGTATATCTCTCAAACCATAAAGGTTTGAGACATAAGACTTATATCATTGTTAATATTTTCTTAAGGGCTACAATATTAAATAAACTTAATTTTAACCATTACTATCCCTTTAAAGTCAATCTGTCAGTGACCTCTTGCATCAATCTTGTTCCCTGATGTCATTATGGTGAATGGGGACTGGTCGCATGGCAATAGTTTGTTTAACAGAGAAATAAAATCTACCTATATCAGGGGCATCCATGTTCTTTCAGTTGTGTACCAAAAGATCAGAAAGCCGTAAGTGCAAGGGCTACATTCATTTTTGTACCAGTAACGATGGTGAATTATAACCTGTCAGCTATTCAAAAAATATGGATTAATTTATGTATTGATCAAGTCAGTGACAATACTAATTTAACGCTTTGAGTGACAGAGAAAGTACCCAACAGGACTCAAAGGGATTAAACAGACATGTATTCTTGAACTGTACAGTACTGGTAGGCGGGGGTTAGGTCTTACTTGCTTACTAGTCCATGTATGCTAGTTATTTAGGTTAAAAAAAAAAAATAAGAAAAATGTAAGGAGGGCTTAACCTTGCGGTTAGGTGGGATGTACATTGGATGCCCATGACCTATCTGTTGTACTAGCCATTTGTCTGAAAAGAGTTTCTGAGAGATTAACCTTTGTGTTCTCATGGCATATTCTGGCACTTTATGCTAATTTACTGCACAGTATGCTATGTTACAGACCGCTAGCTGTCCTATTAGAAATGTATAGGTTCTGCTTAGATTCATAGTAATATTGGCCCAACACAGACATTAATTAGAATAAGGGGCTACACTGTACCATCAACAAATAATGGTTCATTTAAAGGGTTTAAAAGCCACATTTAGATCAGTGAGAACTTTTTACTTTCCCCTTATAGAGCAGTTGGTTTATTTCAAAAGTGCACATAGGTAACTTACTAAATATGGCCCTTAAAGGGATAATAATGTTTCCAGATAAAGGCAGCTCCAATTAATCTTCATAGTATTTGGGCCAAGAAAAGTGTTATTTCAGTACTGTCAGAGTTGTACTACAAGACTAATTGAATTATAAAATATCTCCCTCCCGCCCCTTTTACCTATTTTAAGCCAACTCCCCTCAGATGTGGAATCTAGTCTTAAGACCAGACAGCTCGCAGCAAGGGACAATCTTCTTACTGTGAACATAAGGAAAACCCTGCTCCCCTTGTTAGGTTTTTCAGGTTTTTCCTTATGATCACTGAAGATTGTCCCTCTCTGCGATCCATCCGCACAGTCTTGCTGCTCTGAGGTGAGCAGTGTTACATCAGTAAAAGGGGTGGGAGAGGGATACTTTATCATTCAATAACTCTTGAACTACAACTCTGACAGTATTGAAATAACGCTCTCCATGGCCCAAATACTATGAATATTAATTAGAGCTGCTTTTATTTTAAAGCATTACTATCCCTTTAATACCTTGGGTGTTAGAGACATCTGTTGCGTTCAAATCATTAAAGTGGAACCTACATTCAACACCCCGGAATCTGTGATTAATACAGAGTTTAACATCTTAAAGGACCAAGACAAAAGCGGAGCACTTCTGGGGTCAACGAACAGCATCATATGGGACAAACAGAAATTCCTATTGATTTAAATATGACATTTAATCTCTTGTATGATAATGATGCAGTGCGTTGGAGACCACTCTACTAGCATTGAAAGGGTCAAAAACCTTAATTAAAACAAAGGCAATTTTTAGAAAAAGCCAAAAGATGTGATAGGCTCTGAGCACGAACAAAGCTATGTTGCCTGTTCTACAGCTAGTCACCGCTCAAGAGCATCACATTTTAGCCCTCCAGTGCTGTTACAGAGGAGACATTTCCACGTACATATTAGTCTAGACAGATCCATTAAGCACTGGAAATACCAGCTAACCCCAGACATATATTTTGGCCTTGTTTGGGCCTCTTCAGTGAGGTGCAGCTGGTTTCCCCAGGCACTGAGAGCAAGGGGTCCACGTCTGGATTACCCTTTACTCTTAGGGAGAGACCCTAAGACTTTTTGAGAAAGAAAGCCAAAAGATGTGAGAGGCTCTGGGCACAAAAAAAAGCAATGTTGCCTGTTGTACGGCTAGACACCACTCAAGAGCGTCACATTTTAGCCCTCTAGTGTCGTTACAGAGGAGAAATTTCCACATATATAGTAGACTAATTTTTATTTTTAGTTGATTTACTCCCAAACTGTTCCACCTAGAATGACTACAAAAAGGGATAGAATAACATCAGTAATACATACCAAATGACAGACTTCCGCAAGCAAAGACAACCCCAAGTATGACTGTTGCTATAAGGACAGCGAGAATGAGTGGCAGCGGTAACTGTCTATCTGCTACTGGTCCTTTAGGAGCTGAAGGGTTAAAATAACACAGTTAATAGATATTGATTACAAACATCTTCACTGACAAGTATTAGGGATAAAATTAAACTCAGAAGCAACTGAATATTAACCCCTTGAGTGCCAGAGAGGTATCTAACGCATTGCAGCATGATGTGTTGCATACTTCCCTGGCACTCAAAGTGGTGCTGTAGTTCTCAACCAGGGGGCCGTGGCAGTCTGCTGTTCTGCGGGCTTCCACTTAGGGTGTCATTTATTTTCTTTGAAGATACTGACCTAAATTTGAATGTTGAGTTTAATAATCATTTATGGAAATTGTGATGCACGACATACACTTTTTTCTCTTTGTGATTGTGGCACCTAAAAATATATGGATATATTTTATTTTCCCCCTTAAATATGCCCTTGACAAACAACCTATAAGATGCTAGGGGTGCCCTGACAATTTCAGACTGTGTTAGGGGTAACTCGAGCAAAAAAAAGTTTGAGACAGCTTAAAATGGAAATTATAGGTGTTTGTTTTTTTTTTTTTTTGGAACAATGACTGCATCAGTTGAGTTTTCCCCAGGCATTGAAGAGGCCACACTACATTAAGGAAGTTAATCACAAGTTTAACCCTTTGAATACCAGAGGGGTGTCCAGCACATGTCTGTGCAATACCCTGTTTGCATACAGGATTGATGTACAGGGTTTAAAGGGAACTTGCCACCAAAAAAACAGCTGATGATTTTGAAAGAGCTTTCAGAATCACTAAGTGTTGCATTAGCCTTTTTTATTTTTTATCTACATGCGTTGCCCACCTCCCCAGCACGAAAAGGGTTAGGTGTTAGTAGATGGGAAAGGTAATGTAAGGCTAAGACAGAAAGTACCTGCATGCTATGCCTTAATTACCATCATCTATAAATCCAAATAGCTCAAAAATGAATGTTCTAAATAAAAAAGGTTATATAAACATACAAGTGATTTTGAAAAGGTTACCCTTTAACAATGTTTGAAGCGGACCTGTCACCCAAAAACAAGTTGAGTTTTTTACGAAAATTTAAATTTGCCTCTATGTTGAACTAGCAATCTTTATATAAAATCAATAAATAAAAGAAATTAACCTCTATATTGTGGTTGCGCAGTGCTGCGCTTTATGTTAATTACCTCAACAGTATGCTAGGTTCTTTGCTCAAGGCCAAGTCCTTACGGCTCACTGTGCTATTAGAAATGACTCCAGCATGTGGCTCTTGCCTAAGTAGCATAAAATGCCAGACTGTGCAATTTGAAGATGTCATTTTCTGACAGTGACCTTGTGTTTCGAATCTGAATATAAAACCGAACTTCAGTCCTGTCCTTGCTTATCTCGTGAATATGAATACTCTTTCCAGGACTCGATGGGGGAGATGCACTAATGCATGATAAAGAGGTGATAAAATATAGATGACTTTACCATGATATCACTTCTCCAATTCCTATGTTATTCAATGGAGCCAATGTATGAAGATTTCTACAGCCTTGCAGATCTTAGTGCATTGGCTCTAGAGAATACCATAGGAACTGGAGAAGTGATATCAATGGAGACATCATCTACACTTTACCACCTCTTTATCACACTTTTGTGCATAACTCCCCTTGTCTTTCATTGGTAATTCAAATCCTCCCTTAGCTTGTGCGTCCAATTCCTATTTAAATCCAACATCACTACTAGGCAGCTAAAGCACTGCACAGAATATGGCTTATTTAGGTACTTATTATACATTATAGACCAGAGGTGAACAGTCACACAGTCCCATGGATCCTAATCAGTACTGTATTGTAGAGTGGAATAATACTACTTTTTAGCATGAAAACATGTTGAATAATGTTTGCTAGTTTCATGTAATGCTGTAATTAACTGCACACATTTTTAACTTCTTCGGTTCTAGAAAAATCCTCGGGGCTCAGAGAATCAATGATTGTGGGTTCTCTTTGATAACTAACCAATGAACTAGAATGGATTTTTAACCCTTTGAGTGCCAGATGGGTACGCAAAGCATTGCTAAGCAATGTGTTGCGTACCCCTTTGGCACTCAAAGGGTTAAAATACATTCTTAGCAACAACAACAGCTAGTTGTTATAATGCACATTGTGAGACAGCTGGAATTATAGAATGTGTTCCTCCATAGTGGTATAACCCTAAATAATAATTCGCTAGGATGTTTGTCAGAAGCCGTCATGCTCAGTAGAGACTGCCCGAACGCATAGAATGTTGGGAGTTCTGTGCTGTGAGCATTCTGTGCTTTCCGCCTCTCTCTACAGTCCGTGACTGTGTCAGAGCAGAACCAGCCTCTTAACCCTTTGAGTGCCAGAGGGGTAAGCAACTCATTGCCAAGCAATGCATTGCGTGCCCCCTGGCACTCAAAGGGTTAATATCACCCGGACCTTGGCCCGTGTACACGGGCTTTTACACTAGTTTAAGAATAAAAACCCTCCCTTTTGTGACAGTATACTTGTTCAACTCACCAGAATAAGCCCTGTAACATATTTTTCATTAAAAAAAAAAGTTTACAGTTACTTTAACTATTAAAAGAGTAAACTTGAAAATTGTTTTCCATTGTAAATGTTATTTGCCCTGGAATTAAACTAACCACTGTGGTGGAGAATCAGTTTTACTCCTTTTAATCTCATAATGTTATCATTGCCTCCACTAATGCAGGAATACGAACAACGGTTATATAAATGAGTGATAACATTTTCCATCATGACAACACTTTCTCAGCTGATATTTCTCTACAAATCTTTGGTATCTCTGGCTCTTATCCCCAGATTGTAAGTAAACATTCCAAGATGTTATCAGTCCAGCCCTGTTACATGCCTGCAGCACAGTGGGTTTGGTGGAAACTCCTTTTGATTCTGTCCAAGTAAGTTCCCAGGGAAAAAAACCTCTCTAATTCCAAAGTTATTGTGTAAAGCAACTTGAGCCTTTTCATCTGAGGACTGCAATTTTCCATCATACCCAAACCACATTGGCTGGCTGGGGATTATGGGAGTCATAGTCCATAACAGCTGTAAGGCCTCAATTAGTCCACTCCCGGTGTAAAGCCTATTATTCAAACTTATAAGTTTTAGTATGCATAAGTATTTAGTAATGCATAAGTCTGCTGACTTTAAAATGCAACCTTTCAGAAGTTATTAAAGTTTTTGTTTCCCCCAGCTTCCCTCCCTGTGGTCAGATAATGAACTTAAACCATAGCTCTACTAATTTAGCTAGGATTGCCATGGTAACTCTAAGCATCCAACAGGCCAAGAGAGAAATTCTGTCTCAGGGAATCATTTTACTTTGTCCTGAGCACTAGCTTTCTTTATTTAGTGTTTAGGACACCATACCATGTTCCATGACTCACAGTTAAGGAATTTCAATCTGTTTCCATACTGGGTACGTTTTCCATGGCAACCTTAGATCTGACGGTCAGTCAACCTTAGCTGTTCCTTTATTACTGAAGAAGCTGAGTCAGTGACATAGGCGGGACGAAGGAGAATAAAACGTCAATAACTTAAGAAGGGCTGTGTTTTAAAAAGTGTGACTGGCATCAGTCACACTTTTAAATGCTGAACAACAAACTTATCAACATTTTCAAACATTACTATCCCTTTAAAGTGATAGTAATGTTTCACAAAAACAGCATCTCCAATTACTCTTCATAGTACTTGGGCCATGGAGAGTGTTATTTCAGTAATGTCAGAGTTGTAGTTGAAAAGTAATTGAATGATAAAGTATCCCCCTCCCATCCCTTTTACCTAGTGTAAACCACCTTGCCACAGATGTAGAATCTGGTCCTGAGACCGGACAGCTCACAGCAAGGGACAATCTTCTTACTGTGAGCATAAGGAAACCCCTGCCCCACCTTGACAGGTTTTTCAGGGTTTTCCTTATGCTCACTGAAGATTGTCCCTCTCTGTGATCCATCCAGGCAGTCTTGCTGTTCTGAGGTGAACAGTGTTACGTCAGTAAAACGGGCGGGAGGGGGATACTTTATCACTCAATTATTTTTGAACTCCAACTCTGACAGTATTGAAATAACACTCTCCATGGCCCAAATACTATGAAGATTAATTGGAGCTGCTTTTACTGGGAAACATTACTATCCCTTTAACACAAGGTTTCATAGATTAAGATACTTATTTGACAGGATTTTTTTCTGATTGTATATTTATAGTCATGTTTGATAACTCTAGGAATCTGAGATCAGTCTAATTTAGTTAGGTAAAATATTATCAGTTTAGACCTACTTTGCAGTTTTATGAGAGATGTGAGGAGAGGATGATTTATTGGCTTTTGCACTTTCCCGCAATTGTGACTATTCATACAAGAAAAATGTGAGGTAGGATTTTTCTCTTCATTTGTGTGGCATGATATATTTGGTATAAGACATTGCAAACGCAACTTTGAAACCTCATATTTACGCTTGAATCCTGTACATTGCTTCAGATGATACTTACCTATACATGTTGTGTTATCGTTTGCTAGGACGGTTCCAGCCTGACAAAGACAAATGACCCTTCTGCGGCTGGGGTCCCGCTTACAGTTTCCAGAGTCGCAGTGGCTGCAGTTTAAGAACAGCTCAATTTGCACTTCTCCATGGCTTTCCACACCTAAAAAGGCACAGACCATTTTATAAAATCACATTAGAAAGACAGGCATGTATCTCTGAAATATTATCAAAATAGCTAAAACATGCCCCCAATGAAAATAATATTGTACAGCTCCACAATTATCTTTTTTAGAGCTTCATCACTGCTTATAGCTACATGCAAACTAAGGCTGAAATTCATCCAGGCAAGAAGATCATCTTAACAGATAAATTGATATTACTATTGCTTAAATTGGGGCATTTAACCCCTTGACTGCTAGAGAAGTCTCCAACGCATTGCAAAGCAATGTGCTGGAGAACTCTCTGGCATTCAAAGGGTTAAAATTGTAATTTAACTCAATGGGAATTTCCATCTCTACCCTGTGGCTCATTTTGTTTGCTCCACAATTGCACCCCCTCAGCTCATTGAGTACGGCCCTTAGTCTCAGGGTCAAACCCAGAGAGTCGCCAGGTGTGTGTATATTACATTGTCATTACATGAAATTCTGAAGCTGCTACACAAATCATGATTTCATTGTCATGAATTGGAGATTTTTGCTCAGTTTTGTTTCTCTCTCCAACTCAGGAATCTCACCGGCCAAGGGCTGCAGGAAGAGTTCTCCTGATGGATTCAAGAATGATATTCCGTCATGTCCATCAGCAAAGATGTCATCCAGTTCTGATGTGTGTCCACCTATCAGAGAAGACCTAAAGGTGATGTAAAAGCACAACTAACAATATTTTACATGACACAGTCTAGTACCTAGAAATTATTCACTGTTAAAGGAACCGTAGCATTTCATAATAATAAACTCATTTACCTTAAAGGGTTAGTAATGCCAGAATTTAAGTCTATTAAATATTGTAGCTGTTAAAAAATAAAGTATATGAAGAAAATCCTATCTCTCAAACCTTTATGGTTTGAGAGATATTTGCAGCTAAAATTCCCCCCTCCCCCCCTTTTGCTGATGTCAGCTGTCTTTAGCAGAGCCATAATAGCAACATTTAAAAATAATTACTTCTTTGGAACGGTCTACAAAGTGTGCCTGGTTTGCAAGCACACTTTGTAGACCGTTCCAGTGAAGTTGTCCTTTTTAAATGTCGCTATTTTGGCTCTGCTGAAGAGCCGCCTCGAGTCACACGACTCGAATCTCCTTCTGCCAGCTTTACAGCTGACATGAGGAAGGGGGAACATTAGTGGCAAATATCTCTCAAACTATAAAAGTTTGAGAGATATGACATTCTTCATATACTTTATTTTTTTAACATCTACAGTATTTAATAGACTTACATTTTGGCATTACTAACCCTTTAATCTTGACAGGAAACCTAATGGCCATTATTAGTCAGCTCTGTATGGATTGGTTCTCCAAAATTAGTACTGGATAGCATGTATGTAGAGGTGGTACATGATACCGTGTTACTAAACTCTAAGACAGAGCTGTCCAAGTTCAGTCCTCAAGGGCCACCAACAGGCCAAGATGTAAAGTTTTCCCTGATTAAGCACAGGTGAGTCTGTCACAATATATGAGCCACTGATTAACTCACTTGTTCTTAAAGTGGAACTACCACCTCTACTAAAGTCGATACTTAGGCAGGTGGCGACTAGCTTAAATCATTATTTTACCTCTCAAAAGTGCCCATAAATAAAGTTATCCTTAAGCTTCCAAGACCGGAAGCCAGGCATCACTGTGGACATCTTGAATGAGCGCCTGCTCTGTCAGTCCTCTTCACCCTTCACAGGCATTGCACTGGTCCGGACGGCTCTGGAAGAGACTGACGGCGCAGGTGCACAGGTGGCAGTAACCTGGCCATCAGTCTTGGAACCTTAACCCCTTTGCATCCTGTGACGTACTCGGAACGTCACGCTGGTCTGGCACTTAAGGACCAGTGATGGTCCTGGTACATCACGTACTTTTACTCCCCACGCTCCTGCAGGAGCGCGGTGAGTAATAACGGGGACTGAAATAGATCACTCCAAGACCGGAGCGATCTCTCTCAGTCCTTCGTTCGATGTGCCGCCCCACGTGATCAGTCAAGTGGGACAGCACGTCGAACTCGCTTATTTGGTCCTTAAAGGACCAGACACCCCGGGACCGCTGGTCCTTAACGGGTTAAGGATAACTTTATTTGTGGGCACTTTTGAGAGTTAAAATAATGATTAGTAAGCTAGTCGCCACCTGCCTAAGTATTGCAGGGCGACTTTAGTGGAGGTGGTAGTTCCACTTTAATCAGGGAAATCCGTACATCCTGGCCTGTTGGTGGCCCCTAAGGACTGGACTTGGAAAGCCCTGCTGTAGGACATCAAATTGTAATTCGTAGGAAGTTAGAATTCAGTGGGAAAAGTTTGAAGTCCTAGAGTTTAGCAATAAAGATTTCCCCTCTCTATGGATGTAATATTCAGTAATAATTAAACATTCATTTCGGAGAGCCAGTCTGAGACACTCAATTCAGTCTGTTCAGTATTTGCAGCCAGGTGAGAAAACTGAGCATTGTATGCAGACCGGCATGAAAACAAATTATTTTCTTAACCCTGTGAGTACCAGGCAGGTACGAGGAAAGGAAATCTACTTCACTCAAGCATTCTTCATATAAAATCACTTCTTTTATTTGATATGGAACACAGAACACCGAGGACTCATAGTCTCACGCGTTTCGCATATACAGTGCTTACGCAAGTCTGTGAGTTCTGTTGCAGTTCTGATGTTCTGGTTCATCTCTCCACTGTGCACCATGTCTCCATGTGTGTCGGTGAGTGATGAAACTTATATTACCTTCAGGATTGGTACCACTTACATTTTTTCACTAAAGTGCCAGGCAGGTATCCAAGGCATTGCAACGCCATACCTTGGCTACCTCCCTGGCACTCAAAGGGTTAAGTTACAATAGGTGTAAGAGCTTAGCACTGTGTGATGCTAGGTGTGATCTCAACAGTTTTTGAAGCTTATTTAATATAAGTTCAAAATTATTTTAGTATAAGCTTAACCCCTTACCTCCCGAGGACGTACATGTACATCCCGAGCGGATGTCCCAGGTGGACAGAGGACGTACATGTACGTCCAGGAAGTCATTTAAAAAAATGAAACAAAATATTCGGCGGGCGTTAAGTGCCGGCCGCTTGCGCGTGAGGCTGGTCACTCAGGGGTTAAGGGAAAAGCAGATGTGGTTATTAATTAAACCCTTAGATGCATTGCAGACCTCTTTAGCATACACGTGGTTAAGGAGGCCCATGTCCAGGATCCATCAGTGGCTTCATTCGGGCTTGCTTCTTAGGAAGGAAGAGTAGAGTGTGTTTGGGGTCCTTGATTTCTGTGAAATGGATCATGCCTGCCCCCATGGCCATGCTATTCTGTACTAATTACGTAGTAATTTTTGGAAACCAATCATAAATGATTCATAGTGACATAGGATTTTTTGCCCAGACTAAGGTAAGTGGGAGGGGTTGTTAGAAGGAGGTGTTAGTGTTCCTTTGAATAGAATCACATCTAAAAGCACATAGACATGCAAGATACAGTGTATTATGTTCAAAAGATAAGTTCAGTAATTCTGTAGTAAGTCAGATGCACCATAGGGGAGAAATGAAACATAACCATTGATTTAAAGGGATAGTAATGTTTCACAAAAACAGCAGCTCCAGTTTATTGTCATAGTATTTGGGCCACTGAGAGTGTTATTTCAATACTGTCAGAGTTTTAGTTCAAGAGTAATTGAATGATAAAGTATCCCCCTACCGCCCCTTTTACCTAGTGTAAGCTGTCTCCCCTCAGATGTGGAATCTGGTCTCTTGGCTGGACAGATCACAGCAAGGGACAATCTTCTTACTTTGAGCATAAGAAAAACCCTGCCCCCCTTGACAGGTTTTTCAGGTTTTTCCTTATGCGCACTGAATATTGTTCCTCTCTGCGATCCATCTCGACAGTCTTGCTGCTCTGAGGTCAGCAGTGTTACATCAGTAAAATGGCCCAAATATCAAATCCCTACATGGCCTAAAATTTCAGTTTCAGAAGTTGCTATGAAAACGCCAACCACTCTATCAAAATACACATTAAAAGGACAGTAATGTTTCAAAATAAAAGCAGCTCCAATTAATCTTCATAGTATTTGGGCCATGGATAGTGTTATTTCAATACTGTCAGAGTTGTCGTTCAAGAGTAATTGAATGATAAAGTATCCCCCTCCCGCCCCTTTTACTGAAGTAACACTGCTCACGTCAGAGAAGCAAGATTGTCCGGATGGATCACAGAGAGGGATAATCTTCAGTAATCATAAGGAAAAACCTGTCAAGGGGCCATGGTTTTCCTTATGCTCACATTAAGAAGATTGTCCCTTGCTGTGAGCTGTCCGGTCAAGTGACCAGATTCCACGTCTGAAGGGAGGTGGTTTACACTAGGTAAAAGGGGCAGGAGGGGGATACTTTATCATTCAATTACTCTTGAACTACAACTCTGACAATATTGAAATAACACTCTCCATGGCCCAAACACTATGAAGATTAATTGGAGCTGCTTTTTTTTGTGAAATATTACTATCCCTTTAAATAAGGAATTTTAACCTATTGAATATGCTGTAGCATTCAATATGTTAAAAGCCCCATTTAAATCAATGCAAATTTTGGGAATTGTTATTTCTCCCCTAAGGTGCAGATGATTTGCCCCACTTATATTTTGACCATAAGGCCTAAAGTCTTACCTTGGTAGCCTCCTCCCCCACCACCGGAAGTGCAGGCACCTCCTCCTCCACCGAAACCTCCTGCTGTGGCCCACTGGAGTCTGGCCATTGCTTGGTAGCAGGGCTGGCCTCCTTCCGCTCCTTCCTCCAGTGACTTCCCAGCCCACGGGAACTCAGTGATGTCACTCCAGCCTCCACCTCCACCTGCAGCAAGACCAAGGCCAAAGAACCAGGGCTCACAGGGGCTGATATACTATACAAACTGGAGCAATTCTGGGGCAAACCAGCTCTACCGTAGGAAAGGTAAAAAAAAAAAAGGTCATTCATTTAAATTGGTATTTTAACCTAGCAAATGCTAGAGAGGTCTCCAAGGCATTGTGATGCAGTGCAGTGGAGTCTTCTCAAGCACTCAAGGAGTTAAAACCCCATAGAAATCAAAGGCGATTTGGTGATTGCTTATTTGTCCCCTTTGGTCGCAGTTGGTTTGCTCCAGAATTGCTCCCATTCTTAGTCAATCAGCGTCAATGTGGCTAAGGTTCAGGGAAGAGCTGGAGCAAACCAAATGCACCATGAGGGACAAATAAAAAAAATTCCCCAAATTCCCTTCGAGTTAAATGGGGATTTTAACCCCTTGAATGCTAGAGAGGTCCCCAACCTCCAGAGCAATACATCCCTCTTTGATACTCCGAGGGAGCTTGAAGTTTCTCTGTCCGCAGGTCAGCTCTCAGGGGACCCGATTTGCAGAAAAGTCAACTGTCTTACTGACACAGTTGCCCTTTATGTCAAAGGGAATTATTATTTGTCCTTTATGGTAAAGTTGTTTATCCCCTCGAATTGCTCCAGTTCCTCTTCAGTAACATTAATAACTAGTATTAATATAGAGACTTTCTCCCAGTGGAACTCAATGCACTGTCAGCACACTCCCTCAGAATGAACCAAATTGGCAGCTGAATAATAGGTGATATTATTACCCAGTCAGTGGTACTCATTTATCGACCTCAGAAGGATGGCGGGCTGAGTTAGCCCTGCTGGGAATCGAACCTGCAACTTTACGGTTTGAGCAGGCTCTGCAGTCAGGGTATTTACCAATGAGCTGTATCCCCAGCTAAACACATATTGTTTGTGTTATTGTTTAGTAACAATATGTAAGGGTCCCTGGACCACCCTAATAATGTCAACTGATTGTGTGGCAAGGATTTTCGTTGCAATATTATCTCATCCTGGTGTTGTTGGCTGCTAACATGCAATACAAAGTCCAACAGCTCTTACTTCTAATATTCATCGGACTGTACACGGTTATATAAGGTCTAATCACAAGTTGTTATCTCTTGTATAATATCCTTACAATGTGTGATTTAATATCATTTGATATCAAAATGGAATTGTACTCAGGGTGTGACAAGAGAGCTTTCTCTATAAGCTCTCAATAGAACATACGTGCAGCACAAAAAGAAAGTGCACTTCCATCCACAAAACCAAATCCAGAAGTAAAAACACTGAAACTTATTGTAGCAAATTAAGTAAAAAAATCACACAGTACATTCAGAATGTTCTTGGCCATCACAACTCTGTATGGAGAGACTTACAGTCATTGAGCTGCAAACCAGAGGATGTGACAAAGTGTCATCTCACTGATCAACGGGTTTCGCTTTTACCATGCTTATTCCTTTGAGTGCCAAATTGGTCTGTAACGCATTGCTTTTGCAGGCAGTCAGAGGGTTAAAGAGTAAAGCTCCATGAGACTAAACCCTTAATGACATTAGATAAACGGGAGTAACCGGTGACACCCCCAACTCTTTCCACACATTAATGCATCATGTTTACATTTCTGATTATTTTTTAGATCCCTATGAAATACTTATTAGTATTCCAGATGCGAGCAATTAATTATCCATCTGGTATTACTGCACTTTGGTCACAGGCTTCTTAAAGAACCATATATTTTTGAGATATGCTGTAATTAAATCTACAGTAAAGCAGATGTGGAAATAGCAGTCAGAGCAAGAACTCTTCTTGACCTTAAAGTGAGTTTAGCCAAACTCATTGTGGTTGTCCTTTGCCAATTAAAGTGAATTATTTCTTTAAAGGAGTAGTAAACCTTTATTATGGAAAAATCTACATATTCTAGATTTTTACCTGCTGGACAATACAAGGATACTCCCACTGCAATCATTAGTCATAAAATGGTTTTAACACGTGGCGGAGGGAGGAGGAGATGCACTAAGTTGTGATAAAATGGTGATAAAGAAGAGATCACTTCTCAAAATCGTATGTTATTCTTTGGAGCCTATGCACTAAGATCTCTCAAACTTTAAAGGGATAGTACTGTTTCACAAAAACAAAAGCTCCAATTAATCTTCGTTGTATTTGGGCCATGGAGAATGTTATTTCAATACTGTCAGGGTTGTAGTACAAGAGTAATTGAATGATAAAGTATCCCCCTCCCGCCCCTTTTACCTAGTGTAAGTCACCTCCCCTCAGATGCGGAATCTGGTCCTGGGACCAGATAGCTCACAGCGAGGGACAATCTTCTACTGTGATCATAAGGAAAACCCTGCCCCCCTTTGACAGGTTTTTCAAGTTTTTCCTTATGCTCACTGAAGATTGTCCCTCTCTGCTATCCATCTGGACAGTCTTGCTGCCCTGAGGTCAGCAGTGTTACATCAGTAAAAGGGTGTGAGGGGATACTTTATCTTTCAAAAAACAGCAAAAAAACAGCTGCTAAACCCATTAACCCTTTGAGTGCCAGAAGGGTGCACAATGTATTGCCCCTCTGACACTCAAAGGGTTACATTTCAACAGATGTTTTCAAGTCACTTCGGCATAAGCTGGTATCTGATTAGAGGTGTGCTGGAGAGCATAGATTTTCCTCATCAAGACGTATTCAGTTTTAAATTGTATCCCGATTTGTGAGGGTGGAAAGGGCTCGGAGACATCTTTTAGACATGTACAACAGTGACCTTTAAGTAAAAGCTAATAAAACGACAGGAGATTGTCTAAAGAACATTGTGTACTCTGACTATTTAACAGTATAGCAGAATTTATTTACTGAGTCAATAAGGTAACCTTTTTCCTGTTGTGGACCTTGTACTAGGATGCCCTGGTACAGTCCTGTGGCAATGAAGGGCACCAAGGCCAGATTTACATCTCAGGTACCCCTAGGCAAGGCACTCTAGAACAGTGGTTCTCAACCCGTGCCCTCAGTGGCCACTAACAGGCCCCCACTTAGGAATTTCCCTGCTACAGCAAAGGTGTGTTGATCAGAGGCTCATTCATATTGATTAACTCACCTGTGCTCTCCTCAGATCCTAGCCTGTTAGTGGTCACTGAGGGCAGAGATGCCCTTAGCACCTTCGATGGCCACTCCCCCATTCCTCACAAATCCTCTCCTCCAATCCCATACACTGTTCCCTGGCACAGAAAACACCCTTATCAACAAGCCTTTTGATCTCTTGATTGCTAGAAAGATCTCCAATACATTGTTCTGCAATGCATTGTAGACATCCCAAGCATCCAACGGGTTAAGTAGTAGAAAGGGGTATGTAGGGACATTGAGAAAGCACTGGCCACAGCCACAATTCAGAATGTGGGAGTGACAAGCACAGCTGATGCATTCCTCTAGGAAGTAGCCTATTTGGCCTAATGGGAAATCCAGGCCTGAAGGACACCATAGGGAAATGCCTTGTATGGTAAACATAAATGAGATCGATATGTGCTTTATTATTAACCCCTTGGATTCTAGAGGTTTCTAACGCATCGCATCCTCCTTTATATCCAATTTGTTAACAATGGGGAATAAGAATAAACTCTCAAACACTTAAGGGGTTGAAAGCTAAGTTGGGAATTTTCATTTGTCCCCAGAGGTATAGATAGTCTGCTCCAGAATTGCTCCACTTTTTATCAGTGTATGAGACTCACTGAGACACATAAGGAATAGGATATAGAGTCCATGCTTGTCTCTCATTCGCAGGACATTGAGAGGCTCAGTTTTATAGAAATGGAGGTTTCATTGAGCTTAATCTGTAGAGGTTTTCATTGCACTTTTCAGCCCCATTTAAATAAAGGGGACTTTTTATTACCCCATTCACCCACCCTTGAAGTAGTTGGTTGGCTCCAGAATTGCACCTATTTAGCTTGAAAAATTCAGTCCACTGCTCTTTGCGGGGGAGGAGAAGATGAGCTTTCACCAGTAGATTGGCATCCCAATTCTACCAGTCAGCGCAGATCTCCTACAGAGGTGGTGGCCATGGCGTATAGAGAGAATACTCACTGTCCTTTTACACATTACTTCTTTATCTGTATATACATCTGTTCACATACATGCTTCTAAGTCCTGTTTTATTTGATTGAATGATACCTGCTGCTCCAGTGTTTCCATTGAGCCCAGGTATTGCCGTGCTATTTTCAAATTGCTCTTGTTGTGCAAAGTCTGAGGAAACTTCAGGATCTTCTAGGTAGGCTTTCCCTCCTCCTCCAGCGGCAATCAGTAATGGTATAAACCTACCATTTACTTCCTATAACAAGAACAGCAAGACATGTTAGTTATCAGCCACAGCACAAACACAATCACTGGGGTTCAATAGGTTGCAATACTGTGTATCACAAGGTAGTTAGAAAAATGTGTTGGTGGACACTGTCCCATGGCTCTTAGGGCCGTGTTCAGTATGCTAAGGAGATGGAATTCTGGTCAAAACCACCTACACAATGGGGGACTCCAAAGCATTGAAAGACCCATTTAACCCCTTGACAACCGTCCGGTTCACGCACAGCCAGCCGTTAAGGAGACAGGTCTTTTTTTTTTTTTTTGCAATGGATTCCGGGGGCGGCAAGCAGAGTGCAGCTGTGCGGCACCTCCAGAATTCCGTGATGTGCCAGGGCCAACACCAGTCCTTAAATACAGTACAAGGAGTGATGGTCCTGGCATGTCAACCGTTGTTAAAAATTTAAATGAGACCTTACAGCTCCTAATATGGACCACCCACTTACCTTTATATGTGAGGAGTGGGGGTGTGGCCATGGGTGGACATAAGGGCATCTAGTGTGCCCTGCCTAGGGGAGCCTGAGATGTAAATCTGACCCTGCTCGGATGTCGTGTCTGTGGAAGAGGACATAACAGTTGCTGGCAGTTTTTTTCAAATTGAAGCAGGCAGGATGCATGAGCCTGCTTATCCCTTTGAGTGCCAGAGGGGTATGCAATGCATTACGTACCTCTCTGGCATTCAAAGGGTTAACCATATAAGGACCGGAAGGGGTGAAGCACATTGCAAAGTAATGAGGTGCCAATGTTCAGTGGGCGGCTTTTGTGTCCTGTGGTCCTGCCAGCAACTGTCATGTCTGCCTCCATGGACATGACATACAAGTCTGATTGAAGATGTTATCTCTTGAACAAAGGCACAAGGGCAATATTTGTAGGGGCCATTCAGATTTTCTGGCCATAGTAACGTAAGTGGGAGGTTATTATTATGGGGGTGCTAGTTATCCTTTAATCAAGTTGGAATTTGTGACGTTTGTATACGCCCATTTGTGCAATTTGGTGTGCTTAAAGTACAGGGTCAATTAAATACACCTGTAGACTGCTGAACGTGCCCTCAGAGCTATGAGAACAGGGTTACCATATCTTATAACTCATTCAGTTCCCCCTGCACAACGCGGATATCTGCAGAACTGGGTGATGTCACCGTTTTACTAACGCACTCATGGGAGCATTCTTTTCTTTCCATAGAAGCACACTACTGGCAGATTAGAAGAAACAAGTTTGTGGAGAGTATAGTAGTCTTCCTTTCACCTCCATGAGTGCTGAGCCCTGCAGAAATCCATGGTCTGCCGGGAGAAACGACTGACACTGGTGAGTTATTGGCTGTGAAAGGTGTCCTATGAACCTACTTTCTCTGGTTACTAAAATAAGTAGGAGGGAGAAAGCAAGTATATGGCATTTTGGAAGGGAGGGCAGTGGATAATGTTATTATTTGACACACACATGAACCATCCAGTACTTTCCAACCTGCAGAAACTGATAATTAATAAAGCTATAATATATCATAAACTATTATTTTAAAGCAGAACTATCACCCCAAATAAAGTTCCCCCCAATAATTATTCATATAGCGATAAGCTTAGAATAGCAGTATCAGCCAGCATAAGCACAGCGTTATTAAGAAACCCTACTTCTTCTGAGACTGATGGGCAGGTATCAGCGCAGGCATCTTGCCTTAGAGACATATGCGTGCCTGCACTGTCTATCTCGGTCTCCCCTAGGAGGCGTTGCATTGTACCTTAAGGTAACAAGAAGTGACTGACGGCACAGGCACGCAGATGCCTCTAAAGCAAGAAGCCTGGCCGCAAGTCTCAGAAGGAGTAGGATTTCTTAACCCCGTAAGGACTACGTGACGTACTATGACCGTCACGGTCCTTAAATACTTAAGGATCGATGATGGTCATAGTATGTCACGTACATTTTACTTACAGCGCTCCACCGGGAGCGCTGTAAGTAAAAACAGGGCCTAAAATTAACCGCTCCAAGACTGGAGTGATCCCTTCCAGGCCACAAAGCGGCGCGCTGATACACGCAACAGGTCACGTGTACCGGCACGTCGGCAAAGATCAAAGCGGTCCTTATGGGACGGAAACATCCCAGGACCACTGGTCGTTAAGGGGTTAATAGCGCGGTACTTATGCTCGATAATACTACTATTTCTAAGCTTTTCACTATATGACTAATTATTGGGGGGGACTTTATTTGGGGTGATAGTTCTGTTTTAAATAAAAACAGCTAACATAATAAATAGGTGATTTTGAAATCTCTTTAAATTGTGATTACTTCCACATCACATCATATCGGCGTTAGTTGCTGGACCTCTAGCTGTTGGCGAATAAAACTATTGTCTGGTTGATGATTATGGGATTAGTAGTCTCCAACAGCTAGAGGTCCATCAATTGACTACCCCTGGATTAAACAGAGACCTACCTTGAAGATATAGGTAGCTCCTCCACCTCCTCCTCCTCCTCCTGCCCAGTCCGAAAGGGCTTTCTTGTCTCGATATTCATCTTCAATGATGGACGACTCGCCCATACATATCGCCCGGGTTAGATCATTTTTCTACAACATAACCAAAATCAGAGCTTTTACTCTCCGAAGTGCATTTGGTTTGCTCTAGAATTGCCACACCTGGGATCTCTCCTAACCTAACCCAGAGACTCCAGTTTTCTGAAATAATTACCGGGTCTCTTGGGGTCTCTGATGGTGATTCACCAGGCATGCAAGATCTATGGTAACCCCACCCACTTTTTCACCCATTCCGCCCACTCCCTGCCTCATTTTTTGACAACTTCTCCCCTTGTTTCATCCTAATCCCGCACACTTCTATGAAGCCACACCCACAGAGTGATGCAGTTCACATAATATGGACACTCTCACCTCCATTCATATTTGACTCTCAGGGTATTGCTGCCAGCAAAGTTCAAAAATATGAGAATTGCACCACTTTATCTAGATGGGAGCTCTCTGGATCTGCCCCAGAGATTCCGTTTTTTAGCGTCAATTACCCGGTCTCTGGGGAGATATCCTAGGTAACTCTTCCAACTTCCCACCCACTTCTCCTCCTTCCCACACTGTCCTGTCCACTTTCTGCCCACTTTCTGATGCAAGATCTGCCAACCTGATTAAGCCTCACCCCATTATGATGCAAATTGCGCCATTCACATTCTCCTGATCGCAGCACATGAGCCCTCTCAAGAGGCTCAAAAGGATAATGTTCCCAGGAATGTGAATAAAGCCCATTGTTGGCTAACTAATACATCTTGGTTATGATGTGAAATCTACTTTGCACCCACAGGCTGCATATAATAGTATTTAGTTTTATTTGTAATCCTATATCTGCATCATAACATATAACCGTATTACTGATTTCCATTGTCTTTTATTTTTGCTTCCTGGTAGCTCTATATGTATATTCTTAAAATAAAATACAGTAAGTTCTATGTAAAAAGAGCATCTGTGTGCAAATTTGCAGCAAAATGAAGTGCCATGTGTATAATGATAAAAGTATAAATATTAATTGGCAACAAATTACACCATATGTATAAAAAGGAAATCAAAAGGATACGATGCGGTGTATATTATATATATATATATATATAAAATATCAAACAAAGTCTACAGGAACACATTCCCTTTAATCACTACAGCAATACCTGATGCCAAAATTCTATGTAATTATAGTTAAATGAAAAGTAGATGGCACTTTTAGATTTTCAACATATACGGCACTTTTATTCAGTATACAGGAAGATTAAATTCACTAAGAGGAAAGTGTCCCCTTTTACATAAGGGTATTAATATTGCATTTGTGAGATCAGATTTTAGGACTCCTATACACGAAAGAACTAGAAGTATAGACTATTTACCGGTACATCCCATCTTTCGCTGTTGGGAATTAGTTTTCCTTTAGCTAATCCTATCAATTGTATAGGACAGTTACAGACAGAACAGATTTACATGGAACTATAGAAATCACAAAGTGAATTGTTTACCCCTGGACAGGCATCTTCACCTTGCTGCCCCACCAGGATATAGAGAACCTCATCTTTCTGGAGGAGGAAGTTGGCAGCAATGAAAATCCCATGGGCACGCTTATTATGGTTTTTTGCCCCTTTTCCTCCAGCTGCTCCGTAGGCAGAAAGTCTGAAACAAAAGGGTAGCATGATCCACAGCAAAGGTAGGCCAGTTGTAGCTTTCCAGCTGGACTGCAGCACAAGCTTTCCATAAACAGCAATACAAGCCAAAAAATTATGTGAGAGGCTCTGAGCATGAACAAAAGCACAATGGCATGCTCTTCCAGCTAGTCACCGCTCAAGAGCATCACATTTTAGCTCTCTAGTGCCATTACAGAGGAGAAATCTCCACATACATATTAGCCTAATCCTGGTTTTTCCGTGCAGAGGGGACTTGCCCATCATTTTGGTACTGGACCGCCCTTATAGGCGGGATTAGTCTAATATATATGTGGAAATTTCTCCTCTGTAATGGCACTAGAGAGCTAAAATGTGATGCTCTTGAGCGGTGACTAGCCGGAGAACAGGCCATTGTGCTTTTGTTCATGCTCAGAGCCTGTCACATAATTTTTTGGCATAAACAGCAATAGCAACAGCACCACTTAGCCACCAAAAAATTTAGTTTTAAGTTGTAATAAACCTTTGATTAAGTATCTCCATATTTTTCTTGGCATATCTATCTGTATGTCTGTCTCTCACTATTTATCTCTGTCTGTCTTTCTGTCTGTATACAGTTGTAATCAGAATTATTCAACCCCCATTGCAAATCAGTTTTATTGTCAAAATGTACAGACTTTCAGCTGTTTGCAATGAACAAATCAAACAAAAGCAATCGAAATAGCTCAACACAATGAATGCTTTGAGTGGTTTCCCCAAATTCAACTGAAAATGCAACTTATAATGATTTCTCCAGTCTCAACATTATTCAACCCCTTCATGGCAAGCATCTTTAGTACTTAGTAGAGCACCCTTTTGCTGTTATGACCTGCTGCAAATGAGATGCATAGCCAGACAACAGCCTCTGGCAGTGTTCATGAGGAATCTTAGCCCATTCCTCATGAGCAATGGCCTCCAGTTCAGTAATATTCTTAGGTTTGCGTGCTGCAACCGCCTTCTTCAAATCCCACCAGAGATTTTCTATGGGGTTCAAGTCAGGTGACTGTGATGGCCACTGTATAATCTTCCAGGATGTCTTCTGCAACAAAGCCTTGGTGGAATTTGAGGTATGCTTGGGGTCTTTGTCCTGTTGGAAGGTCCAGTGATGCCCAAGCTTCAGGTTCTACACAGACAGGTAACGTTTCCTCCTAGGATTTCCTGATACTTCAATGAATCCATCTTGCCTTTCACATGCTGCAAGTTTCCAGTGCCAGAAGATGCAAAGCAGCCCCAGAGCATCACCAAGCCACCACCATGCTTAACTGTAGGCAGAGTGTTCTTTTCAGCGTATGCTTTATTCTTCTTCCTCCATACATACCACTGATTCATCAGGCCAAAAATTCCAGTTTTGTTTCATCACACCACAGAACAGAATCCCAAAATTTCTGTGGCTTATTTATATGATTTTGAGCATATTGGAGCCGACTTTTCTTGTGCTTTTGGGTCAGTAGTGGTATACGTCTTTGAGTTCTTGCATGGAAACCTTCTGTGTTTAGTACACGCTTTACTGTGCTCACTGAAACCTTAGTGCCTGTTGCCACCAAGTCTTGCTTCAGGTCTTTTGCAGTCACTCGAGGGTTTTTCGCAATCTGCCTTCTCAGAAATCTGGTTACAGCCGTTGATAGCTTCCTTTTCCTGCCCCGTCCAGGTAGTGTAACCACTGTTCCTTTGACTATGAACTTGCAAACTATGCTTCCAACAGTGTCTCTAGGAACATTCAGTGCCTTTGCGATCTTTTTGTATCCTGTTCCTTGTTTGTGAAGGGCGATGATCTCTTCTCTTAATTTTTTGGACCATTCTTTTGACTTAACCATATTTCTAACATACAGTCAAACATGTCACTCAACAAACCCCTAGCCAGTTCATGTATTTCAGGTGTTCCAGCTCAAGCACACCTGGTGCAACTAATGAAGCCCTTGATTAGTTGCATCAGGTGTGCTTGAGATAACATCTGTTTTGCATATTTGTGCTGTTGTGAGGGATTCTATTCCGGGGGTTGAATAATTTTGAGACTGGAGAAGTCATTATAAGTTGCATTTTCAGTTGAATTTAGGGAAACCACTTGAAGCATTCGTAGTGTTGAGCTATTTCAATTGCTTTTGTTTGATTTGTTCATTGCAAACTGCTGAAAGTCTGTAAATTTTGACAATAAACCTGATTTGCAGTGGGGGTTGAATAATTTTGATTAAAACTATCTATCTATCTATCTATCTATCTATCTATCTGTCTGTCTAAGAGGGCTATGTCCATTTAACTAATAAGGAGTATAATATGCGATTCTATACTTCCTGCCCAAATAATACTACAAAAAAGCACTGAATTCATACATTGTACGTTGTTCATAAGATTGTCATTAAAGTAACAGTCAACCTCTTGCAAGTGCATATACAGTATTTATGTAATCCTGACTTTCTGAGTTACTGCTTTTAATAGACTGGAGATACACTTTCAAACATTGAGACTAAGCGGGAGCACACCCGGCTCAGGTGTTTAAATCATAAACGGTCAAGCAAAACTGATATTGTTCGTAAGATAATTCACTTTATTCCATCATGTATAGTAAAAGTCCAAAAACATCCAAAGACATGGCATGAAAAAATCAACTACTATGAACAGTCTGACGCTTTTCGAGCATCTCTAGCTCTTATTCATAGACTGTCTATGAATAAGAGCTAGAGATGCTCGAAACGCGTCAGACTGTTCATAGTAGTTGATGTCTTTGGATGTTTTTGGACTTTTATTATACATGATGGAATAAAGTGAATTTTCTTACGAACAATATCAGCTTTGCTTGACCGTTTATGATTTAAACACCTGAGCCGGGTGTGCTCCCGCTTAGTCTCAATGTTTGATATGCACGGATCTGATCGGAGGATCTCAAGTCGGATAAGAGCACCCTGAAGCTAACAACAGGTGAGCTTTCAAGTTGGATTTTTCATTATTGACTTTATATTTGGTTGCAATGGATACGTAGAGCATTAGCTGTATATTTTTTTGTGGAGATACACTTTGCTGCTGCAGGGATTGCATTATATTGTATCACTCTCCTGGCTCCACAGTTCCTAACAAGAAGCTCTCCGGAAAACAAAAATTCAGAGAGCACACTGTCAGGGACATAAAAGTGTAACAAATCAAAAAAAAAGTGAAGATGACACAATAACAGAACATATGGGCAATTTAACTTTAAAAATTATGCCCTTGCATTATATGTAAAGTCAGAACAGAGGCTGACTGTCACAGTGAAATACAAGCCAAACTGTAGATCTGCTTACGTGTACAAGTTGGTAAAGGGGACTTTCCACATCTGTACTCCTTTAAGGACACCATCCTTCCCCACTAGCACTGATAGGTTGCTGTTGCGGTATGCATTGTCGCACTGTGTCTGAGTTGGACCACGAGGTCCACTGGCACCGCATGAATTAAACCACCATTCATTTTCTAACGCTTCATCTGTTTCAGGGAGCAAAGATGGAAATGCACATAGTCACAGATTACAAGATATAAGACAACAGAGTGATCTCAATGTGTTTATTTTCTATAACCCAATAAATGTATATGCTAGTTAACCCTTTAAACCTCCGAGTTCCAGAGGGGTATGCAACACACTACAGAAAGGTTCTGGCTTATGTAGTTTAGTAAACTGATGATAGGCTAGGACTGAAAATTGATTCCAGCTCCTGATGTAGTGTGGAATCACCATCATGCAGTCACCTCTTTATCTCCTGGTATCTCAGAAAGATTAAGAAGGGTTACAGGATAAAAGGGGAAAGTGGGTAAAATAGCTGGGAGTCTGAATTGGTCTTCAATTGGGAGACAGCAAAGGTATATATAATTGGGAGGTTTATGACTGGCTCCTGTCCCTATCTCTGCAGAACAGAGTAGGCTGATCAGGTGCAGCTGATTCACAGATCTTGAATTTTTAAACATGAAGGGCTGTATTGAGGAAGAAAGAAAGAGGAGCCATTTTGGGTACAAATACAAGTTACCAAGTCTCTTATTAATTTAAATTAGGCTTTTAACCCTTTGAATGCTAGGGAGGTCTAGAGAGGGCTTCGGCTTATAAAGGAAATGTAAAGAAATAGCATGAGCTAAGAGATTTTGTTGGAATTTCAGTAGTTGACATCACCAGAAGTCAGAAACGGAGAGCAAAGAATCTTCCTGTTGCCATAGCAACACACGAAGCATAAACTTATCTTTAACCCCTTAATAACCAGAGGGGCGAAGTAATGCATTGGGCAATTCTCTGGTCCTTAAAGGGTTAATATTTAAACAGTTCTTGTTTACTGTCTTGACTTAACATGCCATTGTACTTATCTCAATATTGTCCTAGGAGGCACTACCTGTGCAATTAGTTTAGATTTAATCTGAGAGAAAATTATCAATCTCTGAGAGCCATAGAGTTATCATACTTTGACAATATACAAAAATTGCTATGGCGCTAAAGTTGTTCCTTACTCTATTAATATTACAAGCTCTATTAGCTAAGGATATTAATATCCTTACTCTGAAAGTTAATTTTTACAGGAGTTCAATCCTTCAAAAATCCCTATTGATAAGGAGTTTTCCTTTATTCTTTCTTGATTCTTGATGATACAGTTTGTTCAAAGGAAGGGATAAGGGTGGAAATGATAACATTTTATTTATTTAGAATGGTTGCAGCCCTTCTAAATCACTGGTGGATGGTGTAGAAAATCTAAAACAACAAGAAAAAGGAGACTGGGTGCAGGACCCTCTAAGAGCAAATCTGTATGCAATAAAAAAAATGCCCCTTATATAAGATTATGCTCACCAAATTTAAATGGAATAAGCGCACATCTGGAGTCAATAACTCCTCACTCTGGTATCTTCTCCACAGGAAATGATATTCCAACAAACTTCCAAAGGTTATATTAGGAAACCTTATTTATTTGCAATCATTAGAATTTTGATGCACAATTTAAAAATGCCCAACACGTTTCGTATTATATAAAAACACTTTTTCAAGGGCTTGAATTAATATATTTGTGCAATAATAAACTTACAAAACTATAAAGTTTTGTACCTTTATATATATGTTATCCAGACTCTCCATTCCCTGGTTTTGTTCCATTCGCTGCATGTAGACCAACTACTTCCTAGGTATGAAGTCTATTCCCTTAACTCTGAAGTTGTGTAACTCCCCATTTGAACATCCAGTGAAATGCCTGGGAACAATATGATCCTGTAATTTCTTTTGGATACTTCTTCTGTGTTCTCCTATTCTTTCCCTGAGCGTTCTTGTTGTACGTCCAACGTAGCCCACCCCACAACCACATGAAATGAGGTAAACCACGTATGACGTACCACAATTGATATAGTGCTCTATATCATAACTTTTAGGAAAACCTAAAGTGGAGAGAGTTTTTGCCCTATCACACACGTAAGCACAATTCATACATGATCTGATGTTGCACTTAAAATTTCCTTTTATATTTTACCCTTCTAATTACAAGGGAACATTTGTGAAGACTTTCTTTGGTGGTCCTAAAAGATTATAATGATATGATTAATAAATCTAACAGACATAAAAGGTCGGGCAATTTAACAGGAAGAGAAATTAAGGCCCTACAGGACCTAAAGTAGGATTCCTCAATAACTATCCGTGAAGCAGACAAGGGGGAGTCTTGGTAATTCAGGACACACAACAGTATATGGTTGTGTCCTGGGTCCAAATGGGGGGATACACAACTTCAGAGTTAAGGGAATTGACCTCATACCTAGATCTGTTACAAATAGATTCTCAACTTTATGTAATAGAGAATCTTATTGGCTTTTTACCCTAAACTCTTTAACACCAGGAGGTTTGAATGAGGAATTGGACCTGTGGAACCTTGCCTAAAGTGCCTAAGAATAATGTATGATTCTCTTCCTTATATACTCTTAATATATATATATATATATATATATATATATATATATATATATATAATTGCTATAATTTAGATATTTCAATACAGCTAGATCATGTATGAATTGTGCTTACATGTGTGAGGTTCTGCTAAAAGTTATGATATAGAGCATTATATCAATTGTGGAAGTTTGTTGGAATATCGTTTCCTGTGGAGAAGATACCAGAGTGAGGAGTTATTGACTCCAGATGTGCGCTTATTCCATTTAAATTTGGTGAGCATAATCTTATATAACAGATTTGCTCTTAGAG
Source organism: Rhinophrynus dorsalis (assembly GCA_037306005.1). NCBI lineage: Eukaryota > Metazoa > Chordata > Amphibia > Anura > Rhinophrynidae > Rhinophrynus > Rhinophrynus dorsalis. The sequence continues at coordinate 88,448,590 of CM074728.1, read as the reverse complement.
GGTTCTGCTCCCTGTCTCCTTTTTCTTGTTATCATACTTTGACCCTATTCATGTTGGGGCTTTGGGGTGGTGATACCTGTATACAAAGGCTCAGATAGAGGAGTCACAGTCTTGTCTTCCAGTGGACCCAGATCTTGTGGCAGCTCATGTTTTCCAGATCTCATTTCTATTCTTCCTGGCACAATATAAAACGTAGAAAAATAACTTGTTCTTTCCTTAAAAATGTAAATTTATCTGAAAAAAATTACAAGGATGATAACATTTTGCTAAAGGCTCAATGAATAAAAAAGTGAAGAGAACCCAAAAGAAGAAATCTATAAATCTGACAACACGTCCCCAAAGCAATTTATTGTCCAGATGAGTAGCACAGCAACTGACTAAATCCCCATGTATTACCTGTATGGAAACAATCCACTGCAAACGTTATGTTGTCTACTGCGATGTGTGCATGTGAATTCCAGCCCCAACTGGCCAACAGCTGTATGCGGAATCTTGGGAGAAAATAGCAGTGAGTGAGCTAAAAGTAAAAAATGCCTGAGATCCAGCTACATTGATAGCAACAGACAATGTATACACTCTTTGGCTATAATCAGTAAGCTAAAGGAACACTAACAGCTCTTAATAATAACCCTCCTTTTCCTTTACTATGACCAGAGAATCCTGATGTCCCTATGAATTTTGTCTTTCTTCTTTAGTCCACTAGACAGCACCTTCAATCAGTCTTGGATGTTATCGTGGAGGCTAACTTAACTCTTACTGGAAGGACCTACACTCTGTCTACTGGAACATGTTTTTTCCCCAAACTTGAAGCAAGTAGAAGGCATACATCCTCAGAATGTGACCATGTGCAGTAGGTGGAGTTTGGGATCCAGAAGTCCAGCTAGAAATGTTCACTTCTGTAAGCGTGAGATTTAGGACCTACTGAGGATTTCTCATGAACCAAGCTGCAAGGGCAACTTTCTGAGCATAGGTGTGTGTGTGTGTTTGTACCATAGTGGACAAATAAAAATATTTATTGATTTAAATGGGGATTTTAACTGAATGCTATGGCTTCCAACTCATTGTGCACCAATGTGGTGGGTGTGGGCGGGTAGATGATAAGAAGACTTTGCCATGAAATGAGTAGTGTCAGAACAGGGTCGGAATGGGCTGAACAGACAAAAGTAGGATGGGGTTATAGCTGAACTCACTGAGCCAGAGAATCGGCCTCTGTCCCCAGAGACCTGGAAATTCCATCTGAACCCCGGAGTCTCCTGGGCAGATCTGGAGAGTATCCCAGGCGTACTGACTTCTTGTAAAGTTTTTCCCTTTTATTAACCCCCTTAAATGGATAGTAATGTTTCATAATAAAAGCAGCTCTAATTAATCATCATAGTATTTGGACTTTGGAGAGTGTTATTTTAATACGGTCAGAGTTATAGTTCAAGAGTAATTCAATGACAAAGTATCCCCCTCCCGCCCCTTTTACTGATGTAACATTGCTCAGCCAGAGCAGAAGGGAGGTGCCCAGGTAGACTGCAGAGAGGGACAATCTTCAATTAAGATAAGGGAAAAAGCTGAAAAGCTTGTCAAGGGGGCAGGGCTTTTCATTGTTCTGATAGGAAGAAGATTGTACCCTTCTGTTATCTGTCTGGTCTATGGACTGCATTCCACATCTGAGAAGAGATGGCTTACACTAGGCAAAAGGGGTGGGAGGGGGAAACTTTGCTTGTGAATATCTCACAAACCATAAAGGTTTGAGAGATAAGACTTATATCGTTCTTCATGTTTTTTTCAAAATAAAATAAAGATAAAACGAAGTATTACTATCCCTTTAAGGACCATGTGACATGCTATGAAAATCACGCGGCTTTTACCCTTAAGGATTGGTCATAGCACTAAACGTACTTTTTACTAACAGCGCTACTGAGGGAGCACTGTAAATAAAAATGGGGTCTGAAACTGACTTCTCCAAGGCTGGAGTGATATCTCTCAGACCCCAACTCGGCATGCCGGGACAGGCAACAGGTCACGTCGGCAAGGATCAAAGCAGTCCTTAAGGGAAACTATCTTCCCTGGAACGCAGGTCCTTAAGTGGTAAAAACATAATTTTGTTCCTAGTCAAGACTCAAATGTAGCAAAATTATTCCCCACTGCAGGTGCAATTCTGCAGTCTGAAGAGGTGAAATTCTGGAGCAAACCATGTGCCCCATAGGAGACAAATAAAAATCCCCATTGATTTAAATGGGGCTCTTAATCCCTTGAATGCTAGAGAGGTGAGAGAACAAAAATCAAAACCATCTAATATAGGATTTGTTGATTAATTACAATCAATAAAGCATTGCTTGGGTGTTGTGTTTAATGCAAAACTGCTTTTTACTGCTAATGGAAACAAGCCCACTAGGTCATAGTGTGCATGGATTTTATGTTACTTCTATCTGTTGTAACCATTCCACTATTAATACAGATTTTCCCTTACCCCTGCATCCATGCCCCGCACCCTCCCCATAACATACTAATCCACCATGGTCTTCTGCATACATGTGCACTACCCTCTGGGTGCTGGTGGAGAGTATTAAAAACAAGCTCACCCAGCCCCAGCAATTATAGTTACAGAACCACCATCTCACTATATGCTCACCGAAAACAAACCACTAAAATTTTATGCATTCTATTACCTTCTTTGGCAAATGACACAGAAACCAGCCCTGGCCCTTAACCCTTTGAGTGCCAAGTGGGTACATTGTACGAGTTTGGACAGCTGTACCCGCTGTGCCAAGCTCGTACAATGTACCCACTAAAATGCGGTCACTGCATGAGCATGTCCCCCCTGTTATTGATCTCCCAGCCGATCGCGCTGGGAGATCAATAAAAGAAGAGGAGAAGCGCAGCAGAAGCGCAGCTTCTCCTCTTCCGTCTCTCCTACCCGAACTTCCGGGTAGGAGTGGGCGGGACCGGGGGAAACCTCCTAACGTCATCGGTGACATGATCACCGATGACATTAGGGAAGTTTCCCTTAAGCGATTCACTCCTACCGGTGGTAGGAGTGAAAGGCAGGAGAGCTTCTGCTCTCCTGCAGTCGCCAAATTGGTCTCCCAGCCGATAGGGACACCAGGAGGGGTCCTGATGTCCCCCACGAGGTCTGAATATATATAAAAAAAAAAAAAAATAAAAAAAAAACACAAAACTAACCCTTTTCTTTGGGTTTTTTTTTTTTTTTTTAAAGACCTCATTGGGGGGATCAGGGGGGATCCTGATGCCCCTCAATGAGGTCTATTATTAAAAAAAAAAAAAAAATTTTTTTTTAACCCTGTGTGTGCCACAGGGGGGGTCAAATGCACCCCCCCTCCTGTGGCACACACAGGGCTTCTATCATTACTTTGTTACTAGAGATTGTTGGGGGGCCATCAGGATTGGTCCTGATGGCCCCCCAACAAGCTCTGATTACAAAGTAATAATAAAAAAAAAAATTAACCCTCTGAGTGCCAGAAGGGTCCAATGCATTGCTTTGCAATGCGCTGGAAACCCCTTTGGCACTCACAGGGACATTTATTTTGATTCCTTTTTTTTTTTTTTTTTTTAAGACCTCATTGGGGGGAATCAGAGGGGTCCTGATACCCACCAATGAGGTCCATGATAAAAAAAAAGTAAAGAAAAAAAAATTAACCCTGTGTGTGCCACAAGGAGGGCCAATGCAGCCCCCCTTCTGTGGCGCACACACAGGGCATTTATCATTACTTCGTTATCAGAGATTGTTGGGGGGCCTTCATGATTGGTCCTGATGGCCCCCCAACAAGCTCTGATTACCAAGTAATGATTAAAAAAAAAATTAACCCTCTGAGTGCCAGAAGGGTCCAATGCATTGCTTTGCAATGCGCTGGAGACCCCTTTGGCACTCACAGGGACATTTATTGTGATTCCTTTTTTTTTTTTTTTTTTTTTAAGACCTCATTGGGGGGAATCAAAGGGGTCCTGATACCCACCAATGAGGTCCATAATAAAAAAAAGTAAAGAAAAAAAATTAACCCTGTGTGTGCCTCAAGGGGGGCCAATGCAGCCCCCCTTCTGCGGCGCACACACAGAGCATTTATCATTACTTCGTTATCAGAGATTGTTGGGGGGGCCATCATGATTGGTCCTGATGGCCCCCCAACAAGCTCTGATTACCAAGTAATGATAAAAAAAAAAAATTAACCCTCTGAGTGCCACAAGGATCCAATGCATTGCTTTGCAATGTGCTGGAGACCCCTGTGGCACTCTCCGGGTCCCCTGTTTGTGGACATATATATATATATATTTTTTACTAAGACCTCATTGGGGAGGGATCAGGGGGTCCTTATGCCCTTCAATGAGGTATATAATAAAAAAAAAAAAAAAAAATTAAAACACAAATTAACCCTGTGTGTGCCACTAGGAGGGGAGTTCAATGCCGACCCCCTTCCTGTGGCACACACAGGACTTTTTATCAACACTGGTAGTCACAGATCTCCCATACACACTATCAAACACTGCCCCACCATCCTTGCTCCTCTGCTCATACCCACACACACTGCCTAATCCCTCACCCTCCCACATACTTTGTTACACTTGTAGTCACAGGTCCGCACGTACACCGGCTGACGCCCTAGCTTCTTTCATCTGTTAGCCATAAAATCACACATACACTGTTTGCTTTACCATTTCTGTTTCACTGGTAGCTACGCTCCTGTAGCGTAAATTGGTATGTCAACCCACAGCAGTGGGGTACCATTTTTCTTAGGCTGGCAAGAAGTCCTCCTAGGAAATCCCACGCCATTGAACCATTTTAGTATCTTTGAAGTGACTGATGTGTAAAACAAAATTTTATTTTTTCCTGTAGCACCACATTCTGGAAATAGTTGTGCCAACTAACTTAGGGGTAAAAAGGCAAGTGACCCCTCATTAGATGCGGCAGGTTGTCTTCTTTCCAAAATGGTATGGTTTATCTACCTTTTCTTCAATTCTGAAGGTGTTATAGTCATTTTCGTACAGGCAAGTCAGGTTTGAGAAAATGTTAGAAACATCAGAGGTTGTAGTAGGTGTAGTTTTCTACTTCTAGCACCCCCTAAGGTAGTTCAACTCATACCAATGGGGTGTCATTTGACTCCTAAGAGCACTAGCAAACAAATGCAGTTGAAAATTCCATGGTTTTCACAGCGCTCCATACATTTGAAGGGGCAGAAATGTAAAAAAATGCAATTTTTTTCCTATATCGCCTCCTTCTGGAAACATTTATGCACACCAGTATTGGGGTAAGAAGGCAAGTGACCCCTCATTAGATGCGGCAGGTTGTTTTCTTTCCAAAATGGTATGGTTTATCTAGCTTTTCTTCAATTCTGAATGTGTTATAGCCATTTTTGTACAGGCAAGTCACATTTGAGAAAATGTTAGAAACATCAAAGGTTGTAGTAGGTGTAGTTTTCTACTTCTAGCACCCCCTAAGGTAGGTCAACTCATATCAATGGGGTGTCGTTTGACTCCTAAGAGCACTAGCTAATGAATGCAGTTGAAAATTCCATGTTTTTTACAAAGTTCCATACATTTGAAGGGGCAGAAATGTAAGAAAATGCCTTTTTTTTTCACTAGCGCCACCTCCTGGAAGCATTTGTGCATACCAGCCTTTGGGTAAGAAGGCACGTGACCCCTCATTAGATGCGGAAGGATGTTTTCTTTCCAAAATGGCATTGTTTCTCTACCTTTTCTGCATATCTATTATGGTTATAACCATTTTAGTGCAAGCAGATAATTTCAAAAACAAAAGTGTCAGGTTTACGTACGTGTTCCTAGCACCCACATATTGTATGTTAACCCACACAAATAGGCTACCATTTTTCTCATGTTGGTAGCAGGTACTGAATACAGCAGGAAATGTTATGGTTTTCAAAGATTTTAGTATCTTTGAAGTGGTGGAAATGTAAAAAAACATGTATTTATTCCCATAGCGCCACCTTTTGGAAATATTTGTGCACTTCAGCCCAGGGGGTAGAAAGGCAAGTGACCCCTCAATTGATGCGGGAGAATGTCTACTTTCCAAAATGGTATACCTTTTATACCTTTCCTTCATGTCTCTAACAGTTATGGACATTTTAGTACAAGCCACCATTTTCGAAGAAGCAAACAGGTAGGTGTAGTGATGTGCTTCTGGAACCCCTAAGGTAGGTCGACTCATTCCAGTGGGGTGTCATTTTTCTCCTAAGAGCACTAGCTAATGAATACAGTTGGAAATGCCATGGTTTTCACAAATTTCAGTACATTTGAAGGGGCAGAAATGTAAGAAAATGCCTTTTTTTTTCATTAGCGCCACCTTCTGGAGGCATTTGTGCACTCCAGGCTTGGGGTAACAAGGCAAGTAACCCATCATTAGATGCGGCAGGGTGTCTTCTTTTCAAAATGGTATGGTTTGTGTACCCTTTCTTCACTTCTGTAGTTGTTATAACCATTTGGGTACAGACAAGTAATGTTTGAGAAAATGTTAGAAACATTTCAGGTTGTAGTAGGTGTCGTTTTGCACTTCTAGCGCCCCCTGAGGTAGTTGAACTCATACCAATGGGGTGTCATTTTTCTCCTAAGAGCGCTAGCTAATGAATACAGTTGGAAATGCCATTGTTTGCACAAATTTCAGTACATTTGAAGGGGCATAAATGTAAGAAAATGCCTTTTTTTTCCATTAGTGCCACCTTCTGGAGGCATTTGTGCACTCCAGGCTTGGGGTAACAAGGCAAGTCACCCATCAATAGATGCGTCAGGGTGTCTTCTTTTCAAAATGGTATGGTTTGTGTACCCTTTCTTTACTTCTGTAGTTATTATAACCATTTGTGTACAGACAAGTAATATTTGAGAAAATGTTAGAAAAATTTGAGGTTGTAGTAGGTGTCGTTTTGCACTTCTAGCGCCCCCTGAGGTAGTTAAACTCATACCAATGGGGTGTCATTTTTCTCCTAAGAGCACTAGCTAATGAATACAGTTGGGAATGCCATGGTTTGCACAAATTTCAGTACATTTGAAGGGGCAGAAATGTAAGAAAATGCCTTTTTTTTTCATTAGCGCCACCTTCTGGAGGCATTTGTGCTCTGCAGGCTTGGGGTAACAAGGCAAGTCACCCATCATTAGATGCGGTAGGGTGTCTTCTTTTCAAAATGGTATGGTTTGTGTACCCTTTCTTCACTTCTGTAGTTGTTATAACCATTTGTGTACAGACAAGTAACGTTTGAGAAAATGTTAGAAAACTTTGAGGTTGTAGTAGGTGTTGTTTTGCACTTCTAGCGCCCCCTGAGGTAGTTGAACTCATACCAATGGGGTGTCATTTTTCTCCTAAGAGCGCTAGCTAATGAATACAGTTGGAAATGCCATGGTTTTCACAAATTTCAGTACATTTGAAGGGGCATAAATGTAAGAAAATGCCTTTTTTTTCCATTAGCGCCACCTTCTGGAGGCATTTGTGCACTCCAGGCTTGGGGTAACAAGGCAAGTCACCCATCATTAGATGCGGCAGGGTGTCTTCTTTTCAAAATGGTATGGTTTGTGTACCCTTTCTTCACTTCTGTAGTTGTTATAACCATTTGGGAACAGACAAGTAATGTTTGAGAAAATGTTAGAAACATTTGAGGTTGTAGTAGGTGTCATTTTGCACTTCTAGCGCCCCCTGAGGTAGTTGAACTCATACCAATGGGGTGTCATTTTTCTCCTAAGAGCGCTAGCTAATGAATACAGTTGAAAATTCCATGGTTTTCACAAATTTCAGTACATTTGAAGGGGCAGAAATGTAAGAAAATGCCTTTTTTTTCCATTAGCGCCACCTTCTGGAGGCATTTGTGCACTCCAGGCTTGAGGTAACAAGGCAAGTCACCCATCATTAGATGCGGCAGGGTGTCTTCTTTTCAAAATGGTATGGTTTGTGTACCCTTTCTTCACTTCTGTAGTTGTTATAACCATTTGTGTACAGACAAGTAATGTTTGAGAAAATGTTAGAAAAATTTGAGGTTGTAGTAGGTGTCATTTTGCACTTCTAACGCCCCCTGAGGTAGTTAAACTCATACCAATGGGGTGTCATTTTTCTCCTAAGAGCACTAGCTAATGAATACAGTTGGAAATGCCATGGTTTTCACAAATTTCAGTACATTTGAAGGGGCAGAAATGTAAGAAAATGCCTTTTTTTTCATTAGCGCCATCTTCTGGAGGCATTTGTGCACACCAGGCTTGGGGTAAGAAGGCAAGTTACCCCTCATTAGATGCGGCAGGTTGTCTACTTTTCCGAAATATATAGTTTTATATAGTTATTCCACTGTTTTAGGGTAGTTTTACCACAAAAAACCTAGAATGCGCATATTAGTTTATGAAGTTGAAAATGTCATTTTGCGCTGCTGGTGATTAGGGCTCTACGCTAGCCATGGACGTAGGTAAAACTATACAAATTTGGTATTTTTTTACTCAGGGGACTCGAGGCTTTTTCAAATAATTGAAACTTTTTCAATCAAGGTAAATGTTTTTGATACATAGTATGTGATTTTAGCAAAATGAGTAAATTTTCACTTTTTTTTGTCATTATGACATCATAGCTTTTTGCACGATGTAAAATTCTCTTCATGTAAGGTATCACAAGAAAGCTCAATTCGTTCTGAAAAAAACAATATATAGTTTTCCATATGTAACTAAAAATACCCAGAGGAAATCAAGCCTAAACGGAAGGATAGCAAAAATGTTGAAAAAGTGTCTGGCCTGCAGGGTTCAGGAAATGGCCCGAGCCTCTGGCACTGAAGGGGTTAAATAGCAATAAATGTCAACCTCACCTTTAAAAAGGGTCTTTCTTTTGTGCACTGCAACAAACGCAGTATACTGCCCAAAATGGATGAATTAAAAGCATGGTGTTACGCATACAAACCAAAAATTCTTATTCTTACTGAATCCTGGTTATGCCCAAAAATACCTGATACTGCTGTTGCCATAGATTGATATTCATGCTTTAGAAAAGACAGTGCAAAGTGAGGAGGAGGGGTAATCATATACATACAGGAATCAGCAAACTTTACACTTCTAAATGACTCTCATAACTCTGGTTCTTATGAATACATTGCTGGCAAAATTTGTCTTCCATACTCAAAACAAATCATAATTGTTGGCATTTACAGTCCGCCAAATACCCCAGCACATTCCCTTTCAGACATAGCTCAACACCTAAAAGAGATTGCCACACAAAACAAGAAAAGTGAGCTGATGGTTCTTGGAGACTTTAATATTAATTGGCTAGACTCCAGGAATGAAACATTTTGTTCGTTGTTTAAAACCTTGAACTTATCACAGCTAATATCCTCCCCTACTCACATAAATCTTAAAATATCCAATCATACTCTGCTAGACTGGATCCTTTCATCCTGCACAAGCAGAATCATGTTCAGGTTCAAGATTCAGGTGTACTAGCAAACGTGTTTAGCGATCGCTCCATGGTTTACTGTGTCCGCAAAATAAAACCAGTCATGTTCCAAAGTCATACTCTTGAGATCATTTAGAAAACTTAATCTTCAGTCCTTCCTAAATGATTTAAGAAATTGCTCATGGCATAGAATACATCTAATACCTGACCTAGACTCAGCAATTGAGTTTTTTAACTCGGAATTCTTACAGGTCTGTAATACCCATGCCCCACTAAAGAAGGTCAGGGTTAGGGGGGCACACATACCCTGGGTCTCAGCTGACTTGATTCAGTTATACAGTTTCAGATTCAGTTTATGGACAAAATTTAAACAAACAGGCTTCACTTATGATCATACTGCATACAGACAATAAAGGATTACATGAACAAAACAAACAAAGTTAGCAAAAGCACAATATTTTACTGACAACTTAAACAGTAACATTTCAAAGCCAGACAACTTTTGGAATGTTATTAAAAATCTCCACAACCCTCCTAATCATTCTCACCCATAAACTATAACCGTAGATAAAGAAACAATACAGTGCCCCATAGCCACTGTCAATGCATTTAACAGCTACTTTGTTGTATGTGCCACCACCTGTCACAGTGCCTTACCTCAGCCTGCGCCATTCGGCCAGGAGTAGGGTTCTGGACTGATGCTCCGGCATCACTGGCTGCGTCCCTCTTTGCCTGCGGCCTCCTCGCGTATGTTCCTTGTTACTGGCATCTTTGATCAGGCACTTGCCTGGATGCCTGGTATAGGCCCAGCCTGGGGGACCTAATTGGTCCCGCCTTCTCCTACTCCTTTATAAACCTCTCTGGGCCTGTGTTTCATTACCCTTACTTTGTTGTTCAATGCAGTTCTAGTTCCAGTTGTTCCTGTATCCTGTGTATGACCCGGCTTGTCTGACTATCCATTCTGGTGGTGACCTGTGTCTCTGTCTGACCGTTCTCTCTGTGTGCTCCATTTGTCTTAGACATCCAATCTAGTGCAGATCTGTGGCTCTGACTGACTACCCTCTCTGTGTATGACCCTGGCTTGTCTGACTATCCATTCTGGTGCTGATCTGCGGCTCTGTCCTAGTATCCTCCCAGTGTTACCTACTCCTAGTGGACATCCTATCTAGTGCAGACCTGTGGCTCTGGCTGACTACCCACTCCGTGTATGAACCTGGCTTGTATGACTATCCTAGTTGGTGCTGACCTAGGGCTCTGTTCTAGTATCCTCCCAGTGTTACCTACTCCTAATGGACATCCTAACTAGTGCAGACCTGTGGCTCTGGCTGACTACCCATTCCGTGTATGAACCTGGCTTGTCTGATTATCCTAGTTGGTGCTGACCTGTTGCTCTGTCTGTTCACTCCACTGTGTGGCTCCGTTCCCCACAGACATCCATCCCGGTGCAGACCTGGGGCTCTGTCAGACTCCGGCCTTTCTGACTGCAGGCGTGAGTCAGTAGTCTCCATTGTTGCCACCCTTATTGGAGACGAGCTCTTCCTTACTGACTACAATGTGAGTCAGTAGTCTCCTTTGTTGCTACGTTACGGGAGACTCTAGGTTTTGTGTTGCGTTTCACCTATTACCCTGAGACTACCAGTTGGCTCCGGCCTAGTCTCCAGCAGTTGTGGTTGACCCGTCGTCAGTCTCCTATTTCTGATAGAGTCTTTATCCTCTCCAGTCACCCTCTGCTTATAGTATAATTATTATTTGCCTACTATTTATTATTCTAATAAAGGTGATTTTAACTATACCGTCTGACTCCTTGTCTTGCTTGATAACCGTAACACCACCCTGATTACACAAAACAAAGATAACTCAGAAGTTCAACCATCTATAGAACACTCACTGGCACCTCCCGGTCCAATTATGAAAATGAATTCAATTTCATGCCAGTAAATGAAAGCGAAATATATGATCAATTCCTCAACCCAAAAATGAAATGCCAATCTAGCCCTGACAAACTACCAGCAATGCTATTAAAGCTCAGTGCCATGGTCATGGCCAAACCGATTGCATCTTTAATTAATGCCTCTTTGGCAACAGGGTATATGCCCAAATCCTGGAAGGTGGCTAGAGCTGTGCTTATCCACAAAAGTGGAGATAAAAACGTAGTATCAAACTACAGACCAATATCCCTACTCCCTACTTTATGCAAAATCCTAGAGAAATGTGTACACGTGCAACTAAATAAATATTACTTCAGTCAGGCTTTCGACCACATCACTCAACAGTCATGGCCCTCCTAACAGTAACCAGCGATATCCAGACAGGCATGGAAAATGGTAACCTCACAGGAGCCATTTTCCAAGGCCTTTGACACAGTAGATCATAATATTCTTATAAACAAACTCAAAAGATCAGGATTGAGTAAAAAGTCTCTAAACTGGTTTCGATCCTATTTATCAGACAGAATGCAGTATGTGTCAGTTGCCTGCAATGACTCCCTTCCACTCAAAGTAACAAGTGGAGTTCCTCAAGGCTCCATTCTTGGCCCTCTTCTATTTTCTATTTATATAAATGATCTGCCTAAGGTTTGCAAATCATCTTCAGTACACATATATGCAGATGACACCATAATCTTTGCTAAGAACTCAAACATATCACACCTTGAAGCCATATTACAACATAATTTCTGCGAGGTTGAAAAATGGATAGCAAGGAACAAACTATTCTTAAACACAGACAAAACTGTTACAATAATATTTGGAAGCACAAACTGCGTAATCTCGGCAATACCCACCTACCCATTGTAACGGAGTCTAATCGTAAATTGACCCCCATGGACTCCTACAAATATCTTGTTATGTGGCTTGACTTTTGGACATCATATTAACAAATTAACCTGCAACTTTTATGCCAAAATCAGTACTCTTTTTAGACACAAATCATGTTTAAAGGGATAGTAATACTTAAGTATTACTAATCCCTATAGCAAAGTACTACTAAAAAAAAAAAACATATTGCCCCCAGTGTCATCTCTCAAACCTTTATGGTTGGAGAGATGATCGCTTCTAAAGTTGCCCTCTCCCTCCCCCTTCCCCATAGTCAGCATGCTAGCTGACTGAAGGGAAGAAAGTCGTACGACTTTCAGGTGGCTCTCCAGCACAGCCGGATTGCGTTCCTAAAAAAGAAAACTTTTACTGAAATGGTCTTCTACGTGTGCTTGGTTTGCAAGCACACATAGAAGACCGTTTTAGTGAAAGTTTTTTTTTTTAATTAATGCGATCGCGGCTCTGCTGCAGAGCCGCCTGATGATCTATGACCGGATTTCCCTTCAGTCAGCTACAACGCTGACTTCATGGAAGTGGGAGGGAGAGGGCAACTTTAAAAGCGATCATCTCTCAAACCATAAAGGTTTGAGAGATGACACTGGGGGCAATATGTTTTTTTTTAGTAGTACTTTCCTATAGGGATTAGTAATACTTAAGTATTACTATCCCTTTAAGTCCCCTGGTTAGAAAACATATTGTGCAACAGATGTTGCTGCCAGTCATAGACTATGGTGATGTAGTTTATGCTCCAGCGCCAGAAATCCATCTTAGTAAACTTGACACCCTGTATAATTGTCGCTTTAATATGTCGCTTTAGCCGTCAATGTAATTACACTACTCATCGCTATGTTAAGCTAAAAGAACTAAATTGGTTAACACTCAAATCTAGACGTGCCCTTCACCTTTCTTGCTTAGTACACAACCACTTCTCTGGAAAACTACCAGACTACCTGAGCAGTATGCTCACTCCTGCTCTCCATAGTAACTATAACCTCCGCTCTACAGCTAACAACTCACTGCTTATACCACACTACAAGAAAGAAGCAGGAAGATCTGCCTTCTCCTTCAGAGCTCCAAAGGCCTGGAACAATCTGCCTGAAATAATTAAAAATCTGCTCCCAGTCTAAAATCCTTAAAAGTAAAGGCTTCTTTATATCTAAAAACAGAGTGTAACTGTATATAATTTTCCATATGTATGTATATTCATATGTGTATGCATATATAAAAACATGTAATATATAATGTTTCTCAATTTGTGTAAATATGTAACCCTCTACTGAAAATTGTCCAAGACATACTTGAAAACGAGAGAAATCTCAATGCATTCTTCCTGGTAAAACATTTTCTAAATATAAAAAAAAAAAATGTTTGTATACAACATCCACAATAGCCACAATAGTTAGATTATATAACAAATATGTGTAAAAGTGTATTAATTTAGTTTTTTAAAGCTCCGTTTGGCAGAAATTGAAGGAATAAATGTGCCCTGCACCTACTTCCGGATTGACTGCGGTTACCAACTCTGTACCGCAGTCTGTCACTCTGCCTCTGGAATCTGGTCTCATGACCGGATAGCTTTCAGCAAGGGACAACCATGCTGCCTTGACAGGTTTTCCCTTATGCTCACTGAAGATTGTCCCTCTCTGAGATCCATCCAAACAGTCTTGCTGCTCTGAGGTGAGCAGTGTTACATCAGTAAAAGGAGCAGGAGGGGAATACTTTATCATTCAATTACTCTTGAACTACAACTCTGGCAGTATTGAACGCTCTCCATGGCCCAAATACTATGAACAGGGCTCAGAATTTCCACTCACCACTAGTCAATGGCGAGTGAAAATTCAGCCCTGGCGAGTAGAAATTCAGCCCTGGTGGGTATGTTATGGCTTGCAGTGGCGAGTAACTTTTCAGGTCTGGCTAGTAGCAAAGGACTTCACATTTTAAGCCCTGCTATGAAGATTAATTGGAGCTGCTTTTATTGTGAAACATTACTATCCCTTTAATGTGTATTTCTCTGTCATCCAATACACAGGGCTGGATTTATATCTCAGGAGCCTGTAGGCAGAGAAATCTGAAGCGCCCCCCCCGATAAAAGTACAAAAAGTTTTGACTGTTTTATATATATATATATATATATATATATATATATATATATATATATATATATCCCAGAAATAAATAATCAAGAGGCTAATGTGTGATCCTAATCAGATCTATAAACTGAAAATTGTATGATTACTAGCTAAGAGATACACATGTGAAAGGAACCTTGTAAAATAAATGGTTTAAACACCATTTCAGTACAAGAGAGCACTCTCCTAGTATATATATCATCTGGCACTCAAAGGGTTAAATTAAAAAAAATAATACACTTACCAGCCAACACAGGCTGGACTAGAGAGGTGCCCAGATTCTGTGCTCCACTCCTCCGATCCTCATGTAAAGCTGCCCTGTGCCACTGTATATTTGTTGTTAGCGAATTGCTTGGGCTCGCTGAGGCCACCTGCCTGCGGATGTATGCTATTGCAGGAACCATCAGTCACACAAAATACAGAGCCATTGATAATAACTTAAAAGCTCACTGAGTCACCCGATAGAGCATCTGCGGCTCCCTGCAGGCTGCACAGTCTGTGTGGAGCGGAGGAGGAAGGCACAGCGCTTAGCTAGCGAATTAAAAAAAAAATCCCAATGGCAGGCGCCCCTCGGTGGTGTGCGCCTGTAGGCAGGTGCCTACTTTGCCTTATGGCAAATTCGGCCCTGCCAATACAGGTTACTGGTAACTTTAGGTAGGCGATCCGCCCCTTTAAATAGGCAGGAATAATTCTAGAAGTGAACACAAGGGGTGGAGCCTACCTTCCCTCCTTGGCTGCAGCTAGCCAATCAGCTCCAGTAAGATTTGTTCCTTGGTGAAGACACAGGCAAGAGAACAGTTCTGCGATAGTTCTAGCTAATTTTTTATTTTTCTGTTAGATATGGAATACCACTATTAGGCGGATTACCTTAACTGACAATGCCCTTAAATGTGGCTAGCTCAGTATCCAGGTGCTTTTTGTGGACCTTAAAGGGATAGTAATACTTTGTTTTATCTTTATTTTATTTTGTAGGCATTAAAAAAACATGAAGAATGATATAAGTCTTATCTCTCAAACCTTTATGGTTTAAGAGATATTCACAAGCAAAGTATCCCCCCCCCCGTTCAGCCAGTTCAGAAGGGAGGTGCCCAGGTAGACTGCACAGAGGGACAATCTTCAATTAAGATAAGGGAAAAAGCTGAAAAACTTGTCAAGGGGGGAAGGGCTTTCATTCTTTTCATACAAAGAAGCTTGTCCCCTGCTGTTATCTGTCTGGTCTTACAACTAGATTCACATCTGAGAAGAGATGGCTTACACTAGGAAAAAGGGGCAGGAGGGGGAAACTTTGCTTGTGAATATCTCTTAAACCATAAAGGTTTGAGAGATAAGACTTATATCATTCTTCATGTTTAATGCCTACAAAATAAAATAAAGTTAAAACGAATTATTACTATCCCTTTAAGTCCTGGGGGGAAAATCTTGGGTTCAAGTTCTTTCCTCAGGAGTTGCCCACTGAGGCTTCTTCTTAATACATGGTAATCTGAAGACAGAAGATCTGCAGGAAAGGTGAGCAACTCTTTGAGTGCTGCAGGTCCACATGTCCCACAGTGTCCCTCCGCACAGGGGTTTTCCTTTGGAGTTCCTATTGCACAGTCCTGCACTCATTGGGTTTATCTGTATGTCTGTTGATGGGACTGTACAGTTTGGGACATATCTCTTCAGCCGCTCAATGTAGCGACTTCAGAGATAGCTCATTTTAATTGTCTGCCCTTGCTCTGTCATCCGGTTAACATTTTATGTGTGTTGGGGGGCTCAGGGGGCTTTGGGCACTGTTGGGGTGCTTTTTCTGGGAAAACTACATTTCCCATGAGTGCTTGCTTTGCATGCTAGTTTCTGATTGGCTCCCGCCTTGGCAGCCATTTTGTGCCTTTTCCTGAATGAGTATCCTACGCAGGGCTTGGACTCTCCTTCTCTCCTCTGCAGATTAACCCTTCGCCAGCATTTTAGCGATTTCTGGGGTGAACTTTTAATCTTACACACTGTATTTGGGTGATTCCTTATACTTTAAATGTTTTAACACTGTGAGAATGTCTAATCCATTGGAGATTGGGGCCAGACCTAAGACTAAGGACGCTGGGGTCTCTGTGTCCCCTATTGCACATTGCTCCTCATCTCATTCAGGGTTACCTAGAGAATACTCAGGTCATTTATGCCCAGCATGTTCTGTTATCCCTGACTCTCCCCCAGGGACCTCCAGCCATGCATCAGAGCCAGTTTGGGTGCAAGAGTTCAAGGCTGCTACCAGATACCTCCGGTCTACATTGCAACTCTTTCCATCCCAGTTACAGGGGGTCTTCCAATCCGGGCAGACCCCCACTTCTGTTAGATCTTCCCTACCGAAACCGGAAGGGGTACCTGATATCTCAGATTCCTCTGAGGAGGAACTGTTGGTGGATTCGGACGTTGAGGAATGTTCTGCTATGGGCTCCTCTCAATTTTTGGGGACCCCTTTGAGGCTGATCCTGATCCCTCGGCTGAGGGCCTGATCAAGGCTGTCTTAACCACCCTAAACATTCCCTTAGTTCAAGAGGTTTCTTCAGATCCCTCTGATGTATTTCAGGAGCCTAAGAGGCCCCATACTTGTTTTGCACCTAACCCCACTCTTGACCACCTTATGTCTGATGAGTGGAAGTTTCTGGACAGGAAACCTTCTGTTTCCAAGAAATTTGCCAAGCTTTACCCCTTCTCTCAGGCTGCGCTTGCTCAGTGGGTTTATCCCCCCAAAGTGGATGCTCCTGTCTCCAGGCTATCTAAGTCTACTGCCTCACCAGTTGCTGATGCGTCCTCTCTGAAATACTGGACTGACAAGAAACTTGAGGTCTCCCTCAAGTCCATTTTTGTCTCTGCTGGTACTGCCATGCGCCCAGCTTTCTCTGCAGTATGGGTGAACCAGCCGATTGTGGTCTGGACTGAACAGCTCACCCTGGCTGTCCATCATGGTTCTCCTACTTTGGCTATGTTGCGGCTTCTTGCCAACATTTCTGAGGCCCAGCACTATGTTTCTGCTTCCTTATTTGATTCCATCCGTTTGGTGGCAAGGGTTTCCACCATGTCTGTGGTTGCCAGACAAGCTCTTTGGCTCAAGATCTGGTTTGCTGACTCTGCTTCAAAGAAAGCTTTGCTCTCATTGCCTTTTCAAGGCACCTCTTTGTTTGGGCCAGATCTTAAGGATCTGATTAGTGAGGCCACAGGGGGCAAGAGTACCCTTCTGCCTATGGTCCCCATGAAGAAGACGCCTATCAAGCGTAATCGGCTTTTTCGTTCCTTCCAGACTGAGACACGTCCAGCGAACCAGGCAGTTCCTCAGCTCCGCATTCCTCCTCCAAGCCCAAACAACAATGGAAGCCCAATGTCTCCTCTAAGGCTTCCAAGCCTTCTTCGGCATGACTCAGCATCCTCCCAGACAACTGTCTGCATCACTACCACAGTGTCTGGGAGGATTCAGTGGAGGACCCGTGTTGTTTACAGGTGGCGGCGGAAGGGTACAGGATCCCTTTCGCCTCTCTTCCTCCCTTTCGGTTTTTCCCCCTCTCATATGTCCCAGGGCATAGAGAAACGCCATCTTTTCAATGGTGCTATCCAGGCCCTTCTGGATAAGGATGTTCTGGAACCTGTTCCAGTTCGGGACAGAGGTATGGGTTTTTACTCAAACCTATTTGTGGTCTCCAAGAAGGACGTCTGCTGTCGTCCCATTTTGGATTTGAAGGATCTCAGTTCCTTTGTGATCAAGACTCATTTTCACCAGGAGTTCCTAAGGACGGTGATTGCTGCTATGTTCCCGGGGGAATTCCTTGCCTCTCTGGATCTTCAGGACGTGTATCTACACATCGCCATTCATCCAGAGAGTCGGTAGTATCTCAGATTTCCTGCGACCAAGGGCACTTTCAGTTTTCAGCTCTTCCGTTTGGTCTGACTACAGCTCCTCAAGTCTTCAACTGTGTCCTGGGAGCCTTAATATCCATCCTCCACCGGGACGGCATCAGAGTTACTCCATACATAGACGACCTGCTTCTGAAAGCCCCTTCTGCAGAACTTCTTCATCAGCAGGTTCAGGACTGCATTCATGCTCTCACCCATCACGGGTGGATCATCAACATGGACAAGTCATATCTTGTCCCATCCCAGCGTCTGGTCTTCCTGGGCCCTCTCTTCTACACTCAGCAGAGGTTTGTGATTCAGGTGTGCAGGGGTCAGCCGGACCTTCTGAAGATGTCAGTGTCCCTCCCTCTTCCTGTGGAACTGAGTTTGTCATGGTGGCTCGACCTCTCCAATCGGCTGAAGGGCAAGTCCTTCCTAGTGTCCTTCTGGACCACGGTGAGGACAGATGCCAGCTTCTCTGGTTGGGGAGCGGACCTGGGATGCCAGAGTGCTCAAGCTCGGTGGTCTCTGGAGGAGTCTCTCCTTCCCATCAACGTGCTGGAGCTTCGGGCTATATTTCATTCCAGCTCCCTTGCCGTCCGGATCTTCTTCTACAGGTTTTCCTGTGGAAGGAGGATGTTCATCATCTAGCTTTGACGGCTTAGAAATTGAATCCTCAATACTGAAGAAGAAAGGTTTTTCTTCTGGTGTAGTGGATACTATGCTTAGTGCCCACAAACCTGTTTCTTCTAAGGCCTACCATCATGTCTGGTCGACCCTTCTCTCTTGGTGTGCTGATAGGGACCTTTCTCAGGATTTTGATCTGCCTACGGTCCTGGCTTTCTTGTGGGACGGTGTGGATAAGGGCCTCAGTTTGAGTTCCCTTAAGGTTCAGACTTCGGCTCTCTCTGTTTTCATTCAGATGAGCTTTGATTTCTTCCTGAAGTCAAGGTTTTCTTCCAGGGCTTTGCTCATACTCGTCCTGTTTTCAAGACTCCCGCTCCTCAGTGGGATCTTAATTTTGTTTTGGGCGTCCTTCAGCTCTCTCCCTTTGAGGCCTTGGCTACTATTCCTCTACGTCTGCTGACATGAGAAATGGCTTTTCTCCTGGCGATCGTGTCTGTTCGCCGTGTCGCGGAGCTGCATGCTCTGTCTTGTAGACCATCCTTTTTGGTGTTTCACAATGACAAGGCGGTGCTTCGCATCTCTCAGGAGTTTCTCCCGAAGGTGGTCTCTGAGTTCCATATTAATCAGGAGATTGTGGTGCCTTCTTTCTGCCCTGAACCTACCTCTGACAAGGAGAGGGATCTCCACTTGTTAGATGTGGTGCGTTGTCTCAAGTTTTATGTACATTGCATTGAGTCCATGAGTCAGTCTGGTGCGCTGCATCCAAAGTGACTATTGCGTCTTGATTCAAGTCCACTATTCATAAGGCTTACGAGCTAAGGAAGAAGCCTGTTCCCTTTCAGGTCACGGCTCATTCTACTAGATCTATTGGGGCTTCTTGGGCTAACAAGAATCAGTGTTTTTTTTTTCCTGTTCAGTGTCTGTTGACACTTTATTGTTTTTGTTGGGCTATCTCTGATCTGATGGTTCATATATGCTCTGGTGACTTTGGGGGCCTGGCGCCTGATCCTTGCCTTACTTCCCGGCCTCTGGGAAACAATGGTTGGACATCCCAAAGTTACCAGTAACCTGTATTGGATGACAGAGAAAAGAGGATTTTCGTCTTAACTGTTAAATCCTTTTCTCTTAGTTCATACGGGTTACTGGTAAATTTGGGTAGGTGATCTGCCCCTTTAAGTAGGTAGGAACAATTCTAGAAGTGAATGCAGGGGGTGGAGCCTACCTTCCCTCTTTGGCTGCAGTTAGCCAACCAACTCCAGTAAGATTTGAGACACTAACTATTGAGTAGATAGTAGAAGGGAAAGAAGACTCCTGTGATCATGACCCCGAACGACACCCATGGTCTGCCACAGGAGAGCCAAGCATGGTCCCTTGACAGGGTGGGAGACCAGTAGCCTGTATGGACTAAGAGAAAAGTATTTAACAGGTAAGACGAAAATCCTCTTTTCTCTGTCGTCCAATACAGGTTACTGGTAACTAAAATTCTCTTTTTGAGTGTTTAGAGTTTTCATAGCAACTTCTGAAACTGAAATTTTAGGCCATTTGGAAATTCGATATTTGGGCCATTTGGAAGTGTTTTCTGCTGTTGAAACATTTAATCCAGCTGTTCTAACGAAAAAGCGTTAGCAAGATAACTGACCATTTATGGATATGTAATCGCTAGAAGATATAATAGGCAAAGCCTCCCAAATCCAAACAAAAGGTTATTTTGTGTACAGTTGTAATCCAGGTTAATGTTAGATCAATTTTATCACAAAATTATTGTTACAGAAATTATCAATAGACAAGACATTGGTTTGTTTTAAAAGGAATCTGGTTTAAAAAAAAATACATATTTACCCTCTGCTGTTTATTTGAACCCACTTATGGTATATTTCTAAAATACACAGACATTATGCTTGCATATGGAAAGACAACATTTGGAATGTGTCCATGTGTTCCAAATTTTAACAAAAGCAGTTTTACATTTCAGGATGAGCGATATAATACTTTGGATTTTGAATTTTATTAGCTGTAATCCCACATTTGATGTTTATTTATGCAATATGTGTGTAATTTATTTCATGTGAGCCATAGTAAAAGAGCCCACAGTCTTAACCTTTTGAATGCCAGAGGGGTACAGAATGCATTGTAATGCAATGCATTCCATACCCCTCTGGCACTCAAAGGGTTAAATTCTAACCACATTGGGAACAGATATGATTGGCATTAACTCAGAAGAAGCCAGGGGGGACTCAACTACCCAGAACACAGAGAGGCTTATGTACTAAGTAAAACTAGAGAAATTATTTGTCAAATCAGCTGCACCATAGGGGACAAATAAACATTCCTATTAATTGGAGCACTCAATAACTCTTTGAGTGCCAGAGAAGTATGCAACTCAATGTGTTGGATACCTCTCTGGCACTCAAAGGGTTAAAACCCCCACCAGAATGTTGGTGAGATCATCAGAATGATTTGCAATGTACTGAATATATCTCCAGGGTTCCCTCTTAACCCATAGGCAGATAAGGACCACTGGACATTTTTTTTTTTTTTGGCATTGGATTCAGGGGTCCCTGAGCGGTGTGCAGCTGCATGGAGACCCCTGAATTCCATGACATCCCAGGACATCATTGGTCCTTAAAGGGGAGCTATCACCCCAAATAATTACAGTGCTACTCAGAAATCCTACTTGTACCAAGACTGATAGCCAGGCAACTGCGCAGACATCTTTGCTTGCAGACATCTGCACGCCTGTGCTGTTAGTCCCAGTCTCCTCTAGGAGGAGCTGCATGGTACCTTTTGGTACCAGAAGGGACTGATGGGGCAGGCGTACAGATGCCTCTAAAGCACTGTTGCCTGGCCGTCAGTCTCGGCAGAAGTAGGATTTCCAGCTAACATAGTAATTATGCTGGCTAACAGTACCATTGGTATGCTTATCGGTAGATGGCTAATTATTGGGGGGGGGTTTATTTGGGGTGATAGTCCCCCCTTAAGTGCAGGACAGCCGTGATGGTCCTGGCATGTCATTGGTCCTTAGGGAGTTACTGTGAGCAAAACCGAGCAACCAACACGGAAAGAATTAAAGAGGACTGTTATGTAATAGATGCATTGGAATTACACATTTTTGTTAAACTTAGAGGGAACATTGGACATCTCTAGAACTTAATGGGTTAAAAGCCCCACTTAAATCAGTGGGAACTTTGGGAATGTTTACTTGTCCCTATATGGTAAGGTGACTGGCTCTTACCGTTAACTGGGGACACATATTAAAAATACATAATTCAGGTCTTCTTTGGATTCAGCATAGCCCTAAAATATGCATATTTCCTATATGTTCCCATAAAATGTGACTTCTGGTCAGCTAACCTTATGGTTCACTTGTTTGACTCAGAATTGCTGTGATTCTTCCTAGTACATCAGCCAGAGGTTATAAATTGATATAACCCTAGCATTCAAAGGTTTAAAAGACTGATTTAACTATGTAACGACCATGGACGTGCCAGGACCATCACAACTTTAAGGACCAGTGACAGTCCCGGGATGCCATGGGTTAAATGATCACAGCATGCCAGATGGCACTGTGATCATGCCAGGAGGCTGAAATTGACAGCTCCAAGACCAGTTGGTTTCAGCCTTTCCCTCAGAGAACCTGTACATGTGATCGTTCACATATGCCCGCAAATAAAATGGCTCTGGTCTTCTGGTGTACAAAACCCCTGGTCCTTATGGGGTTAATTTAAGAAGAATTTAAAATAAATGCTTTATTTGTCCCCTATGCTGCAGTTGGTTTACTCCAGAATAACTCTAGTTTGCGTTTAGAAAAATGGCTCACTGTTTCTCAAGAGTTATTCCTCAGGATACACCAACAGTGCCGGATTCCAAGATCTCATGCTTGTAATAAGTTGTGGAATCAGTGCCTCTGGGATTGCACCACCTGTGCTTAATCAGGGAGATCCTTAAAATGTGACCCGTTGGTGTGTCCTGAGGACCAGAGCCGAGTATCACTGGTGCAGCTGGTTTTCCCCCAGATTTTCTCCTGTTATGTCTTTGTGCCCCTTAGTGTTTTTTCATATTGTACCTAGCCTGACCTGTTCTGCAACTGGGGAACTTCAAGAGTCCCCAAAGTCCAAAAACCGCTCCAAGTTTCATCTTTCTCCCACAACTTTAGAGCTTTTCCTTCTGTGTTTTCCTCCAGGGCATAGACTGAGAGGGAGCCGTTGTACGTGCCATAGACCAGGAACCTGAAACTGAGCTAAAAGAATGCAAGAGAACAAGTGGGTGATATTATGAGGCGACTATACAGAAAAGAAACCGCTTGACGCATTACATCTGCAATTTATAAGGTACGCAAAGTGTTCCAATAAATACACCTTCCCAAAACCCTGAATGTTGTATCTATTGGTCCTCTGAGCATGGAGCAAGTACAGTTATTTTAAAATGAGACTTATCATTGTCAAACATTTCCTGGAACCACTATTAAAAACTGATGACATTGTCTTAAATTAAAAGGCCACACTTTAGTTAAAGCAGTAAAGTATGTAGCACTAAGCCAACTACGCCTAGGTTTAGGGCAGCATATTTCCAGTGATGATGGATATTGGGCAGATGTTTTTAATATGCCGTATGTAGAGGGCAAGAGGCAGAATGATCGATTGGGCCACATTCCACTCCACAGCTGAGCAAAACCACTGCATCCCTTTCCACTTCATTCACATAGTGCTGTGAAAGGGTAGAGATGTCACCATGCAATCACTTGACCTCCAAGTGGCTGCTGGGATAGATCAGATCATTGGGAGCAGACAGAGTGGAGCAGCATCCAGGAAGGGCTGAAGGACAGAAGCAGCTACTACTATAACCAAAACTACATTATTTAAAGGGGAACTACCACCCCTCAATAACTTAAGTGTTACTAATTGCTCATCTGGCGACTAGCTGCTTAGTAGCGCTAGTCGCCAGAAATATTACCCGGTTCTGCAGATATCGGCGTTTTACCGATGGTGACAGGAGCAGGAAGCACGGACGTCTCTTCACAGTGACGTCCGTGCGCCTGCGCTGTCAGTCCCTTTTGAACCGCGTGGTTCAAAAGGGACTGACAGTGCAGGCGCATGGACGTCACTGTGAAGAGACGTCCGTGCTTCCTGCTCCTGTCACCATCGGTAAAACGCCGATATCTGCAGAACCGGGTAATATTTCTGGCGACTAGCGCTACTAAGCAGCTAGTCGCCAGATGAGCAATCAGTCACGCTTAAGTTATTGAGGGGTGGTAGTTCCCCTTTAAGCGTGTGTGTGTGACTGTCACTGTCACAGTCTATATTCAGTCAGCATTAACTCCTTCAGTACCATAGGTATTCAGTGCATTGTGAAGCAATGCATTACACATCCAGCTGGTCATCAAGAGGTTAATACTTACACAGTTATAGCCATACCTGGGAACTTGTTCATCTTGTGCCCCTGGAGAGGGCTCATGTGCTGCTGTCAATGACACAAATCTCGTCATAAAGGGTTGAGGCTTAATCATATTTGAGTCATGAAATGGGTGGGAAGGAGGAGAAGTGGGTGGGGAGTGAGAGGAGAGGATGGGAAGGAGAAGAAACTTGCTACCGCTGGAGAATCAGCCTCTGTCCCCGGTGACCCGGTAATTCAATCTAAAAACCAGTCTCCTTGGCAGATCTGGAGTTCCTAGGTATGGTTACAGCTAGCTCAGCTGCCCAGTCTACTCTGTCCTGGGGCTAAGACATGGGGATCATTGACAACTGCCTCACTCGCTCATACCTTACTATGACCAAAAAAGTCTAATGGCCCCTATGAACCTTGCCCTTGTGCCTTTGTTCAAGAGATCATCTCTTTTCTTAATCCTGGTTGTCATGTACATGGAGACGGACATGACAGTTGCTGGCTGCATTTTTTTTTTCAAACTGAAGCTAACTCTGTAAGGGCCAGATATGCCTTGCATATCCCTCTTGTCCTTAAAGAGTTAAAGGGAAACTCTCACCTTTAGTAAACTTGTCCTCCTCTTAAAGTTCCATTGTGTTGAAGATGTAATCCGTTTTTATTTTTCAATAGAATTCTGTATTGGCTGAGATATTTGCTTTTAAAGATCTGCCGGTGACATCAGTTCTCTGCAGGCTGCATGTACAGCTCTGTCCCGCAGCCTGTCAATTTTCCTCTGTTCCCCTCCCCAAATATTGCCTCTTTCCCACCTCCTCCGGTGATGGAGGATTCCGACATATGACCTGGTGCACTCTCTTGCAAATGAGCATCTAGGTCATTATACAGGCACAGAGAATGCGTTCATGTGCTCAATCCTTTATAAAAAGTGGTAGTCTGCTTGCCTCTCTGGCTATTTTTAGTTCTGACTGCCACTTTTTTTTTTTATAAAGGATCGAGCACATGTACGGTCTGTCCGTGTACAATGACCTAGATGCGTATTGGCAAGAGAGCATCCCAGGTTATATGCCGGTATCCTCCGTCATCGGAGAAGGTGGGAAAGAGGAAATACTTGGGGAAGGGAACAGAGTAAGATTGACAGGCTGTGGGACAGAGCTGTATCTGCAGCCTGTAAAAAACTGACGTCACCAGTAGAACTTTAAAAGCAAATATCTCAGCCAATACAGAATTTTATTGAAAAATAAAAAGGATTACATCTTTAACACAATGGAACTTTAAGACGAGGACAATTTACTACAGGTGAGAGTTTCCTTTTAACATTACAATGTACAGTAAGTAGAGGTTGAGGTCCGGTGGTGCTGCGAGCACCTGTCATGTCCACCTCCATGGACTTGGTATCCATGACTGATTGAACATGTCACCTCTTGAGCAAAGGCACAAGGACAAAATTCATAGGCGCAATTAGCATTTTCTGGACATAGTAAGGTACGGGCTTATTATTAGGATATTTTACTTTTTCTTTAAGTGAATAGTATCTTTATCCATCCAGAACAGATATTACAACAGTAGTGATTTGTGGCATTGCAGTAAATATAAATCAAGCACAGGGGATTTCTAAAATTAAACGGACCAAGTCATGTCATTCTGTAATGGAGTATTGCCGAACAGGTGGTAAATAAGTGTATATTGTCCTGCTGAAGGCATATAATAGCATATTGCCCTGCTGATAGCACATAGTGGTGTATTGATCTTCTGGTGGTATATAATGCTGTATTGTACTGCTGATGTCATATAATGGGTTTTGTACTGCTGATGTCATAAAGTGGTGTATTGTACTTCAGATGTCATATAATGGGGTATTTCCCCATTACATGCTGATAGCATGTAATGGTATATTGACCTGCTGATAGCATGTAACTGTATATTGCCCTGTTGATGGCATGTAATGGTATATTACCCTGTTGACTGCATGTTCTATTCATCTGCTGGACTTGGTCTCATAGTACCACTTGAAAAAAAAGTACTGGGTAATCAACCTGGCATGACCTGTCTCAGTATCAGCCCTGATGTCATGCATCTTACCTGACATACTTTGCTGGATACTAATCTCGGTAGAGTGGCACTATAAACACTGCCACTGCCTTCTATATGTAGACTGTCTACCCGCAGGTGCATAAAATGTCCTAAGAAAAAAAAGAAACAAGTTTATCCTCCAATGTCAGTGGTTATGGATCAAGGTATGCTCTACAGGGCATGTGTAATGCATTGGAGACCTCTTGAGTATTCAGAGAGTTAAAAAAATACATTTAAATCAATATGAATGTTTATTTGTCTTCTATGACACTGTTAGTTTGCTCCAGAACTACACCACTTTTCTGTATTATATCAGCCTCACTCTGTTTGCCTTGACGAATGTAGCAGTCTTTTGTGTGCATAAATCAGCTGATCGGCAGTCCACTGTGAACTTGAAACAGCTGATCAGCTGGTACCGGTAAACACAGAACTGGCAGAGCAGCTGTTATGTGTGACAGCTTCTCTGCCGGCTCAGTGTGTACTTGAATCTTCTGTTAAGTGGGGCAGGTGATTATATATGTTATATGGGAGGGCTGGTGATGTTCTTGTTGCTGAAGTCTGAGCACATCCTCTACCTATATGGGCATGATATCCAGTACTATATTTAACCCTTTAACCCTTTGAGTGCCAGAGGGGTACGCAACGCATTGCTTTGCAATGCGTTGCGTACCCCTCTGGCACTCAAGGGGTTAAGGACAGCAGACTAAGGGGTACTTTTACCCTAAAGAACCACATTGAATACATTTGGGGAGACAGAAATGTGAACGCATTAGTGGTTGGTTATTATTATGTGTTTACTGTTCAACCCTTGGTGGTAGAGAGCTCTCCAACACATTAGATACAATCAATATGCAGTTCTACAGCACAACTATTGTCAGTTGAGTGACTGGTGTGCTTAGTTTCTTTTATAGAAATAGAAATATCAGAGATATTGAATACAATAATTTAATTGATCTTCTGCATATAATGAATGTTGATTTTTATTCTGTAAACCAATCAGGATAGACTAAAGGATCTGGACATGTTTAGGTTTTAGGAGAGGAGAAAGAGGGAATATGATAGAAACATACAAATACATGAAGGGATTCAACAAAGTACAGGAGGGAAGTACATTTCAAAGGAGTAACAATGTTAGGACAAGATGCCATAGTCTAAAACTAGAGGGACACAGGTTTAGATGTAATGTAAGAACATTTTACATCAATGGGAGGGTGGTAGATAGGTGGAATAGCCTACCTGCAGAAGTGGTAGAGGTTAATATAGTGAAGGAATTTAAATATGCCTTAGATAGGTGTAACGGACCATAGTCCGTTACTGGAAGCTCTCCCCAGGCGTACGTATGTACAGTCCCTTATCACAGACTAGGAGATCTTTTAAGATATTATGTCTGTAGCCAGCGGTGGCGAAACAGACTAAATCCACAGAATTGCCCTGTTTTAGGAGCGTCGACCACTCTCGGAGTGGATATGACCAAAGAGACTGTATTCCCAGTATTATCGTGTCTGAGGTTTTACACTTCCGTCGACAACCAGTTGGAGATTCCAGCCTCGGTGTTCAAATCGTCGACACGTGTCAAACACTTGGTGGCAGGGACAGTAGGCAGCCGTCTGATTGGTCGAATCCCTCAGCAGAAGGTCTTCCATAGACTTAACATGGAGAAAAGTTTGCTGGTCAGGGATTGGTCGACAGGCGAAACCATTACAGCATCTGATTGGTCGGGATTGAAGCGGCCTATTCAAACAGGCTTCAACCCCCTGGCCATTGTCCCTGGAATGTGTATTCCAGTTCCTCAAGTCTTTCTCTAATATTTATCTCCGCCTAAGTCCCTTTTGTGTTACAATCTAATCACGTCTACCCTATTTTGTAAACCTGAGCCAGCTGTTGTTGGTTATTTGTATTAAGTTTTGTGATTACATTATCCCTGTGAATACACCCATTGTGTTATGTCTTCCCCATTTGCTGTGACCTATTGTATCTACTGTGATTGTATTATGTCTCCTGTACTGGCCCCAAGTTAATGTAGTTGAAACTGTATAAATAAGCTGTATTTCTAAATAAAGTTGAGTTAATTGTTTTGAACTAAGACGGAGTCTCTATGTGTCGTCATTTCTTGAATGGTGTAAAGAGTCCTCTCTGACTCCAATCCAGGAGAGGTATTCCGTGTGGACGACCTTCTTCGTCCAGACTTGCTGGATTCGGCAGCGACTTTGCTGGATTCTGTCAAGTTGACTCCCTGGACCGTCGATGTTGACTCTGCTGGTCTTGTCGACCTCGACACACCGTGGACGATATACAACTGGAGAGCTCTCAAGCCATTGAGTGCTCTGGATAACATCCGACGGGTAGATTCGACGCAGACCGGCCAACTCTGGGTAGGAGAGCCCCGGAACGACAAACTATCACGATGCCCGTGCTTCCTGTCTGAACGGTGACATTATTATCTCTGCTGTTCTCTGATTGGCTGGTCTTAATTGCTACGACTAGGGCTTGCCTTTATATACCCTGGGATGTCCTCCCTTAAGCGCCCTTTCGTGGTGTACGATTTCCTGAGTTTATTTTGTGCTTTTGCTGATTCGTGTACGACCTGGCCTGTCTGACTACGATTTAGTTCCTGAGTTCCTGTTGCTGACAGGCTGAAGAACCCGCTCCGTTGCTGACTGTATCCTGGCTGAGAACCTGCTCTTTTGCTGACCGTATCTGGCTGAAGAACCCGCTCCGTTGCTGACTGTATCCTGGCTGAGTACCCGCTCCGTTGCTGACCGTATCTGGCTGAAGAACCCGCTCCGTTGCTGACTGTATCCTGGCTGAGAACCCACTCCGTTGCTGACCGTGTCTGGCTGAAGAACCCGCTCAGTTGCTGACTGTATCCTGGCTGAGAACCCGCTCCGTTGCTGACCGTGTCTGGCTGAAGAACCCACTCTGTTGCTGACGAAATCCTTGCTGAGAACCCGTTCTGTTGCTGATCATATCTGGCCATTGCACCTATCCGTTGCTGACCGTAGTTGGCTGTCTCCCACGCTGTGGCTGTTACCGACAGTGGATTCCTATCCAAGTTAATACCGTGTGTTGTCTCTGCCACTAGGTGATCCCGTGAGGTCACCGGTTTCCTGGGCCTTGCAGGTTATACTCGGTTAAGCGTGCTTTCACGTGAAACGCGTTGATTGTAATGGCTTGAGAGGCGTCTGCAGTGTGGTACCCACCTTTATCCCATATACGCCTGTTAAAGAAATATGAGGTATGGATTGTATGTTTTCGTATGGCAATAAAGAATTGATGATTTTACCGTTTACTTAGTCTTATCCTCAATATGAAAACTTGGTGCACCATATTCTTGTGTATGATATGACTTTAACTAGCATATACTTACACCTGTCATACGTAAAAAATAATTATTCATATTTTACATGATTAAAGGGATAGTAATATTTCACAAAAAAAACAGCTCCAATTAATCTTCATAGTATTTGGGACATGGAGAGTGTTATTTTAATACTGTCAGAGTTCAAGAGTAATTGAATGATAAATTATCCCCCTCCCACCCCTTTTACCTAGTGTAAGCCTCCTCCTTTCAGATGTGGAATCTGGTCGCTTGACCAGACAGCTCTCAGCAAGGGACAATCTTCTTACTGTGAGCATAAGGAAAACCCTACCTGCTTGACAGGTTTTTCAGGTTTTTCCTTATGCTCACTGAAGATTGTCCCTCTCTGCAATCCATTGAGACAGTCTTGCTGCTCTGAGGTAAGCGGTGTTACATCAGTAAAAGGGGCGGGAGGGGGATACTTTATCATTCAATCACTCTTGAACTACAACTCAGACAGTACTAAAATTACATTATCCATGGTCCAAATACTACGAAGGTTAATTGGAGCTTCTTTTATTGTGAAACATTGCTATCCCTTTAAATACAGTTACTGTATTGTGATTAGTGCCCACTGCTAGTGTATCCAGGGAGATTGTTACCTTATCTCAGCCCATTACAGACCATCCTGGACAATCAGTTCAAGATGATTGTGGTACTTGGTACTCTTGAAATGGCAGGAATGTCTGCTCCCACACAGCAATATGTAATTCTAGATTCTAAGCTTCCAAAAACACAGAGCAGTTTTGCAGATGCTAGCATGAAGTACAGTATTTAGGTGTATATAACCCCATTTCATTTTTAGGAGTTACTAGTCCTTTAGTGTTATATCTTAATACAATTAGGATGATTCCTTACCTCTTGTAATCTTCAAGCTGGTACCCAGGAAAGTATCATCGTTAAACAGGTGTTCAGAATCGATGTACATCCACGATGTTTCTGTGGCACTGGTTACAGTCCAGCCACAGGTCCCTTCTTCGAAAGAGCAGTAGGAACCCAGTGGAAGAATGTCTTCTGGAATACACAATGCATTTATGAAATATCAATTTAGTGATACTGGTGTACTATAAAGAGGTTTGAGCAATTCTGGAGCAAACCACTGATTTAATTTTTTTTTTTTAAACCTTGAATGCCAGAGAATGCTTTGCAATGCATTGGATATATCTCTGGCATTTAAAGCTGAATTTAAATTAGTGGGAATGTTTATTTGTCCCCTATGGTGCAATTGGTTTCTCCAGTTATTCCTAATTCATCTGCGTCATTGTGTGTTATATACAAATAGAAATGCTGCAGGCATGGTGACATGATAGGGTTGTTTTGACTAGCAACAAAAAAGCAGCTTTATTCCCAGTCTTGGTTCTTGATGCTCCAAACACAGCCACCAAGCAATGATATTAGAGTCATGAACAGCTTATTTAGATGGTCTTCAATTTTTTCCTCAAAATTTTGTCCACTTGGATGTGAGGCACATTGACTGCAGGCATACCACTCAACATTTCAAATGGCCAAAGAGTCAACTTTTCTTTTAGGTGGTGTTGGTGGTGGCTGGGGATGCTAGGCAGGGCATTACAGAGACTTTTGAGGTTATTTCATGACCTACTGACACCTCTTTCAGTAACTGAATAAATGATATAGAACAAGACCAAGGTATTTAATTTACACAGATTCATTTATAAACATAACATATACTGAAGTTTAAACAAACATTAATGTGAGTTTTATTGCTGTGTAGCAGTGTGATACACTTATATACACACCACACAGTCTGATCTCCTAAAAAAGAGGGACATCAGTTGGGAAAGAGGGACACATGGATTTGGGTCTCAAAGAGAGACTGACCCTCCTAAACAGGGACACTTGTGAGGTATGTACCCCTATTTTCTCCTACAGAGGGACACTTGTGAGGTTTGGACCCCTAATGTCTCCTAAAGAGGGACACTTGCGAGGTACGGACCCCTAATATCTCCCAAAGAGGGACACTTACGAGGTATGGACCCCTAATATCTCCTAAAGAGGGACACTTTTGAGGTATGGACCCCTAATATCTCCTAAAGAGGGACACTTGTGAGATATGGACCCTTAATATCACCTAAAGTGGGACACTTGTGAGGTATTGTCACGGTTTTCAGGCACAGAAGGACAGACACGAATATAAAGTATAAATCCACCTTTATTTAATAAGTACAGTAATAATAGTATAGCCCATACAACCTCAGAACACAGGATGATAGGACCAAGGCCCCTACCCGGAGCTGCACACTGGGCTGCGCACTGCACTACTGCGAGATACCGGAGACTAGGACCGAGGTGCAGGTGGAACACCAGAGGGAACGGTAACTGAGGCACAGGTCTCCACCATGGGTCACGTGACCAGAGGAAACAGGGAGCAAGAGCAGGCCTGAACCATGAAACACTGAGACTGATGGTCAGGCAGTTCGGAGAGTACAGAGCAAGTAGTCAGCCAGAGCCACAGGTCAGACAAGCCGGGGACTATACGGAGCGATAGGCAGCAATAGCCAGAGGTCAGACAAACCTGGGAATACACAGAGAGAGTTAGTCAGCCAGAGCCACAGGTCAGAACCAATGTGGGTAGTCAGACAAGCCGGTGTCATACATGGAGCGAGTTAGTCAGCAAGAGCCACAGGTCAGAACCGATGTGGGTAGTCAGACAAGCTGTGGTCATACACAGAGTGGATTCTAAGGAGAGCACGGGTCACGACGGAGCGCAACAGACAAAATCAGAAACACCATGTAAAGGCAATGACTCTCAGGCCCAGGGAGGTTTATAAAGGAGCAGGAGAAGGCGGGACCCAATTAGGCCACACAGAATAGGCCCATAAACAGGCATCCTAGCCAGTG
This sequence comes from Rhinophrynus dorsalis, assembly GCA_037306005.1. Lineage (NCBI taxonomy): Eukaryota > Metazoa > Chordata > Amphibia > Anura > Rhinophrynidae > Rhinophrynus > Rhinophrynus dorsalis. The sequence continues at coordinate 88,416,136 of CM074728.1, read as the reverse complement.
CCTGTTTCATGATGTCAGCAATGCAGAAGTGGCCGCAACTATGCCGGCCAACACACCACAGAGGAAGGAAGCACAGGATAGCCCAAGGGAGACTGTGATAGTACCCCCCCTTAGCGACCTCCACCCCTGCGGTAGGGGACCAGCACCAGAGGAATTACGGGAGAGGAATTCCCGGAGAAGGGCAGGAGCATGAAGATCTCTCGTAGCGACCCAAGAACGCTCCTCAGGTCCATACCCTTTCCAATGAACTAAATATTGTAACTGGCCTTTGACCCTGCGAGTGTCCAAAATACTTTGTACCTCATACTCCTCATGATCCCCTACTTGGACAGGTCTGGAAGTAACAGGAGCAGTAGTATATCTGTTACAGACCAATGGTTTCAGTATCGACACATGGAAAGCATTAGAGATGTGCTTATTAGCAGGGAGTTCAAGGGCATAGGTTACAGGGTTAATCCTATGGAGAACCTGAAAGGGGCCCACAAATCGAGGAGCCAGCTTTTTACAAGGCACCTGGAGATGGAGATTGCGTGAGGACAGCCATACTCTCTCTCCCACCTAGAACACTGGAGCCAGTAGTGTGCAGAGTTCCACGTTGCGTTATAAGAGACAAGCAGACTGTAGGTCTGCTTGTCTCTTATAGCGCAACGTGGAACTCTGAAGGGAACTCTGAACCCATACCCATGTGGAGAGTAGCGCCCTCAAGTGCTCCTCCAGAGCAGGAATATTCTGAGTCTCGAAAGACTCTGGCAGCAGCGAAGGTTGGAACCCATAGTTAATCAGAAAGGGTGAATTCCGAGAGGAGAAATTGACTGCACTATTTCTGGCAAGCTCTGCCCACAGTAACAGTTTCGCCCAATTGTCATGATGGTCGGAGATAAAACAACGGAGAACCTGTTCCAGAGCCTGATTAGACCTCTCTGCAGCACTGTTAGACTGTGGATGGTAAGCCGAGGAGAACGATAGCTGGATCCCCATCTGACCACAAAAGGCTCTCCAAAAACGCAACAAACTGGCTCCCACGATCTGAGACCACCACTTTGGGTATACGAAGGAGGCGAACCACCTCCTTAGCAAAGATTTAGAGGAATGGTATGTCTCCAGCAGTCTGGTACGGAGGGATTCAGGCACAAAACACCTCCCATTAGACTTCTCCGCTGGGGCGGAAGCTTGAGCAGCCAAAATCTCCTCACCTAACGGAGATGTAATACTGGTAGGTATTGTAGCCAAGATGCGGTTAAGAGGAATAATAGGTACCGGAGGAGACTCTTTCTGGGAATTCGCCCCAAACTGTCAAGAAAGAACATCTGTTCTAATATTTTTTTGTACCAGGGAGGTAGGAAGCCACAAAATTAAACTTGAGAGGAAAAGGGCCCATCTGGCCTAACGTGGAGACAACATCTTTGCCTCTGACAGATACGTTAGGTTCTTGTGGTCTGTTAGTATCGGGATAGGTACCGTAGTACCCTCCAACAGATGTCACCATTCTTTCAAGGCAAGGATGATGGCGAGTAACTCCCGGTAGCCAACATCGTATAAGTCTTAGTTTCATAGAGAAGAAACCGCACAGAAGCAATGGTGTCCCAGGGCACACGTGCTGGGACAACAAGGAGCCCACTCCAGACTCTGAAGCGTCGACCTCCAGGGTGAAAGGAAGGGTGGGATTGAGGTGGAACAATATCGGAGCTTTGGTAAAAGTCGACTTCAAGTCCTTAAATGCCTGCAAGGCCTCAGGTGACCAGTCTAAAGGATTAGCTCCCTTCTGAGTTATGTCCGTGAGAGGTGTGACTATGGTGGAGAAGTTTTGAATGAACTTCCTTTAGTCATTCATGAAGCCCAAGAACCTCTGTTCGGACTTTGGTCCCACTGGAAGTGACCACTGCAATATGGCAGACAGTTTTTGTGGATCCATGGCCAGGTCAGAGAATGAAATAATGTATCCTGGGAATGTCACCTGGGATTTGTGAAATTCACACTTTTCTAGCTTGCAGAACAACTTGTTCTCACTGAGCAGTTGTAGGACCCAGGCTACATCTGCTGTATGTGCCTCCAAGGTAGGAGAATGGATGAGTATATTGTCCAAATATACCACAACACAACTCTGTAGTAGGTCCCTCAACACATCATTAATGAATTCCTGGAAGACAGCGGGAGCATTGCACAGTCTAAAGGGCATCACCAAATATTCATAGTGTCCGCTCCGGGTGTTAAATGGTGTCTTCCACTCACGGCCTTCTTTTATTTGTACCAAATTGTATGCTGCCCTCAAGTCAAGTTTAGTGAAAATAGTAGAGCCTTTGATAAAACCAAATAGCTCTGTGATCAATGGAATCGGATAGGTGTTCTTTACCATCAGTTTATTCAGACCCCTGAAATCGATGCATGGTCTGAGTTTCCCATCTCTCCCTTAGGAGGTCTGGCCCCCGGTACCAGATCAACAGTACAATCGTATGGCCTATGTGGCGGTCACATACTGGCCTCTACCTTGTTAAATACCTCTTTGTAGGACTGGTAATCAGCAGGTAAAGAGGTAAAGGTACACAATATCCTGGTAGGCTGCTGGAGGCAAGATTTCGTACATTGAGAAGACCATGACAGAATATTGAAAGTCTGCCAATCAATTCTTGGATTGTGAGTCTGCAACCAGGGAAAACCCAGAATGATGGCATGATGGGGGAGATTGTATGACCAGGAACTGTTGCGTCGCCACGTAGAGTGCCCCTACCCTTAGAGACAAAGGACAAGTCTCATACGTAATGTGTGCTGGCTGTAGGGTCCGCCGTCAATTACCACAATCACCAACGGCCTGGAGCGAGGCGGCAAAGGGATAGTGTGCTTGGCCGCAAAGTCTGCATCGATGAAAAAGCCCGCTGCCCCTGAGTCCAGTAGTGCTGAAGCCACTACCGAAGACTCTGCCCAAGACAATATTACTTCAAGAATAGGCTTGTATTGAAGTCTTTCTGGGGACTATGAAATTCCACCCAGGGTCTGTCACCTACTTGAACCTAGGTGCAAGCATTTCCCGGCCGGATAGGGCAATCAGGCAACATATGGGCCGGCTCCCCACAGTGTAAGCAAAGACCCCTCCTCCTGTGCTAAGTCCTCTCCTCCACTGACAGGAGTGTGAAACCTAGCTGCATCGTTTTTTTTCCCCGGCGGGGTGAGAACTAGAAGGTATGTGAGGTGAGGGAGAGTTCCCAGCTATTGTTATACAGATAAATATGAAATCAGATTTAGGATGCAAGCTTTCAAGACCTCTTAGGTCTCTTCCCCAGGCAAGTTATTAGATAAATATGAAAGTAGATTTAGACTGCAAGCTTTCAAGACCTCTTTGGTCTCTTCCTCAGGCATGTTATACTGATAAATATGAAAATACAGTTGTGCTCAAAAGTTTGCATACCCTTGGAGAATCCTATATTATAATTTGCTAAGGATGTTTGTCAGAAGCCATCAAGCGCAGTAGAGACTGCCCGAATGCACAGAATGCTGGGAGCATGGAATGTTGGGAGCACAGAAAGAATGCTGGGAGCACAGAAGGCTGGGAGTTCTGTGCTGGGAGCATTCTGTGCTTTCGGTCAGTCTACAGTGCATGACTGCGTCGGCAGCAGGACGCAGAGCAGGACCAGCCTCTTAACCCTTTGAGTGCCAGAGGGGTATGCAATCCGTTGGGTACCCCTTTGGCACTCAAAGGGCTAACATCACCCAGACTTTGGCCTGTGTACACGGGCTTTTACACTAGTTGGTAATAAATGTACCACTTTTAAAGAAAACATGAGTGAGCAGGCAAAACGCATTTCTTTTATTTCTTATGGGATTCATATTCAGCTGTAGGTTATAACAGAATGCACAATCATAAAACTAAACATAGCAACAAATAAAAAAATTAAATGACCCATGTTAAAAAGTCTGCATACCCTTAGTTCTTAATACTGTGTATTGCCCCCTTTGGCATCAATGACAGCATGCAGTCTTTGTAATAGTTGTCTATGAGCTCCCAAATTCTTGCAGGTGGTATAGCTGTCCATCTTTGCAAAATGCCTCAAGGTCATGCAAAAGTCTTTGGTTGTCTTGCACGAACCACACGTCTGAGATCTCCCCAGAGTGGCTCGATGATATTAAGGTCAGGAGACTGATGGCCACTCCAGAACCTTTACCTTTTTCTTCTGTAACCACTGGAGGGTCAACTTGGCCTTGTGCTTAGGGTCATTGTCATGCTGGAAAGTCCAAGAGCATCCCATGCGCAGCTTTCGTGCAGAAGAATACAAATTGTGTGCCAGTATTTTCTGATAAAATGCTGCATTCATCTTGCCATCAATTTTCACAAGATTCCTCTTGCCTTTAGAGCTCATCCCCCCAAAACATCAGTGAGCCACCACCATGCTTCACAGTGGGGATGGTATTCTTTTCACTATAGACCTTGTTGACCCCTCTCCAAACATAGCGCTTATGGTTGTGACCATAAAGCTCTATTTTGGTATTGTCACTCTAACTTACAGTGTGCCAGTCTAGTCCTCGGGATACTCCAACAGGTCAGGTTTTCAGGTTCTCCCTAACTGAGCACAATTGTCTGGATTACAATGAACGAGCTACTGATTAATCACCTGTAATTAAACATGAATATCTTGAAAAGCGTTGGGGTTCTTTTTGGCATCCAAGGAGTTTAACCCCTTAAGGACCAGGGACATGCCAGGACCATCAACTGTGGATGTGCTTGAAGGTCCAGGAATGTCATGGAATTCTTGGATGGCAGCGCTTCTGCATGTCTGGTCCTTAACGGCCACCCACCCCCGGTTTGGGCACTTGTTAAGGGGTTAATGCACATTTTACATAACAGGATTTTGTTGGGGAATTTTTATGTATTCCCCATGGTGCACTTGATTTGCACCAGAGTTACACCACTTTTCTTAGTATATCTCCCTAACAGGGCCTGACTTACTAAGTGGAATTGCAGTGGGTCTGGGGGCACACCAGCAGCACAATATGAAAACAAACACAAATTCCCATTAATTTTTTCCCCTAAACTGCTCCAGATCTTCTTAGTTCATCAGTCACAGTGTAGGAGACTTACCACATACAGTGCCTTCATCGTCCCCTGCAGGGCAGTCCTGGAAAAAGTCACAGACTTTTACACGGTTGATGCAGTTTCCATTCCCACAAAGAAAAGAGGATTTGATTGGACAGGCTGATAAATCTCGGTCTCTATCATCTTGACCTATAAGGAGAGGAGCAGCGATCAGTATTTCTGTATGTGTGTCCACTGGTACAGTAACACAATGAGCCTCATAAGTGGCCCTCAAGTCCTGCGAAGGGCAGTACATTATATATTGAATAGATTAACTCCATGTATGCTAGATTGCAGCACAATTCCTGCTGATGTACTAAGAATAATGGGGTGCAATTCTGGAAGCAAACCGGCTGCACCACAGGGGGCAAATAAAAATCCCATTGATTTAAACAGGGCAGTTAACTACTTGAGAGGTCTTGTACACATTGCTTCTCAGTGCACTGGAAACCTCTTTAGCAAGTGGTTAACCATTTGAGTGCCAGAGGGGTACGCAACGCATTGCAGCTCAATGAGTTGCATACCCCTTTGGCACTCAAAGGGTTAAGATGTCCATTTAAATCAGTGGGAGTTTAGGGCTTTTAAATTTGTTCCCTATGGTGTTCTTGGTTTACCCCAAACTTTCACCACTTTTATTTACTACATCAGCCCCTATACATTTTTCCTATTGTGTCTTTGTTAAACATCTTCAATCAGGCCTGGATAGCGTATCCGTGGAGGAGGACATGACAGGTGCAGGCAGATTTTCCACAGTGATGAAGACAAAATGCAAGCCCTGTAAAGACTAAAGTGCATTGCACACCCCCTAGTCTTAAAGTGCAATTATCATTCCAAATAAAGTGCCCCCCTAATAATTATTGATATAGCGATAAGCATAGTAATAACAATATTATCCTGATTAAGTCCAGCGTTATTAAGAAATCCTACTTGATCCAAGACGAATAGGCAGGCATCGGAGCAAACATTTTGCCTTAGACATCTGTGCACCTGCGCTGTCTGTCCCGATCTCCAACAGGATTGGTGAGGAGTAGCATTGTACCTTAAGGTACAGGAAGTGACTGACAGCACAATAGCACAGATCCCTCTAAAGCGAGAAGACTGCCTGTCAGTCTCGGATCAAGTAGGATTTCTTAATAACGCTGGACTTTTTCAAGATAATACTAGTATTTCTATGCTTATCGCTATATCAGTAATTATTTGGAGGACACTTTATTTGGAGTGATAGTTCTGCTTTAAAGGGTCAAGATTACCATGTGCATGGGGCAGTGTAGTTGTCCCGTGGTCCTGCTAGTTACTATCATGTCTGCCTCCATGGACATGACATCCAGCTCTGATTGACAATGTATCCCCGGAATGAAAGAGCAAGGAAACAGGTTTTTTGTTGTTGTTTATATTTAGTATGAGGTCCTGTGTTCCTGGATCCAAGATGGCCCATCTGCCCCAAGTTTTGATAGGTTCTATACGTTGTACTGAGGTCCTCAAATGCCTAGTTACGCCATTGCATGTGTTCCTGCTAGCAACTGTCATGTCTGCCTCCATGAACGTGACATCCAAGTCTAACTGAAAATGTTATCTCTTGTGCAAAGACACAAGGGCAGAATCCATAGGGGGCCACTAGGATTTTCTGTCCATGGTAAGGTAATAGGGAAGGTCTTTTTAGGAGATGTTCATTCTCCATTAATGCCTATGCCTCAGTATGCTGTGCTAAATGCAGGTTTGTGACTTGTCTGAGACATGGAGATTTATTCCTATGCCGGTAATGAAGAGCAAGAAGTCACTGAGGCAAATGCTTTTCTGTTTATGATGGAAAGTTATTCATAGCGTCAACCTCTTAATTTATGTAGATTTTAAGGAGAGGTTCTCTAAAGGAGCAATGCAGAGCTGCAGGAAGAACATATTCATTATACAAGACCTACTGTAACGCTTTATTGCCCCTTAATCCTTTGAGTGCCTGAGGGGTACCAATGCATTGGGTAGCCCTCTAGCACTCAAAGGGTTAATAGAATACCTCTAAATAATAAACCCCCATTTACCTTAATCTTGGCAGAAAATCCTAATGTCCACTATGAATCTATTCTACGAGGATAGGTTCTTAAAATTATCCTTTACCCCTTTGAGTGCCAGTGGGGTATCCAACGCATTGCGAATGCCCCCTGGCATTCAAAGGGTTAATGTCACGGCCCTAGAGGTGGGCATAATATTTGCTACCAGACTCTTTCCTAAGAAAATATAAGTGGGAGGAGTTTGCTGTCTTGGAGCCCCGCTTTCCTCCATGGACATGATATCCAGACCTGACCAAAATTCATTTTGGGAAAAAATCCATGCAGAATTGAGTCATAAAGGCTATTAGGATTTTCTGCACACATTAACAGTTTCAGCCCTTAAGGAACAGAGGGGTGTGCAACACGTTGTTTTGCTCTGGTCCTTAAAGGGATACAGTAAAGCGGCATACCTGGTAACATTCTGGTCCCATGCTTCAGCAGGTCCACTAAGTTCTGGAGGTGGGAGTGTCCAAAAGACACAATTTGTGTCAAAGTGGGTGGGGATTGACTAAGTGGGTGGGATCGGGAAGAGAAGGTAGGGTTTGCCCTTAAAATGGGCAGAGAATGGGCTAAACAGGGTAGAAAGAAGTGGGAGGAGTTATGTCCTCAGAGACCTGGTAATTAAAGGGATAGTAATGTTTCAAAATAAATGCAGCTCCAATTTTTCTTTATAGTTTTTGGGCCATGTAGAGCGGTATTATCATCCTGTACGATGTGTAGTTCCAGAGTAAGTTAATTATGAAATGTCCCCCTCCCGCCCCTTTTAACTAGTGTAAGCCACCTCCCTTCAGATGTGGAATCTGGTCGCTTGAACGGACACTTTGCAGCAAGGAACAATCTTCTGGCTGTGAGCATAAGGAAAGCCCTATGCTAACAGAAGATTGTCCCTTACTGCGATCTGTCCGGACGTTCTTGCTGTGCAGCGGGGGCGGGAGGGGGATACTTTATGATTTTATTTACTCTGGAACTACACATCATAGAGAGTGATAATAACGCTCTGCAAGGTCCGAAAACTATAAAGATAATCGGAGCAGCATTTATTTTGAAACATTACTATCCCGTTAAGTATAAAAAACGGAGTCTTCGGATCAGATCTGGAGAGTTCCCAGGTATAATTAGGAGGTGTTAGTGTTCCAGTAACCTAGGGGCTTTCAATATCCAGCCCGTGGGCCAAATGTGGCCTCTCTGACTCCAGGGTGCGGCCCACATGAACTAGTACGCCAATAAGACCTAATTCCCTGCCTGCCAGTACCGTACAGTTCAAGAACAGATGTCTGTTATATATCAGTATTGTCACTGACTTGATCAATAAATAAATCAATTTTTGAATAGCTGACAGGTTATAATTCAACATCTTTATCAATAAAAAAACAAAAATTCTGCCCTCACACTTATGGCTTTCTGATCACGTGGCCCACGATTGAATAGACTTGGACACCCCTGCTTTAACCTCTTCCTTAAAAAAGTGACTAACCCATAGGTAAGGACTAGTGATGAGCGAGCACCCCAATGCTCGGGTGTTCGGGTGCTCTGACCGAGCGCCCCCGGAGGCTCGAGTGCTCGGCCGAGCACCCGAGCCCCATTGAAGTCAATGGGAGGACTCGAGCATTACACCAGGCACCCCCTGCTCTGATGAGGGGAGGGTGCCTGGTCCATAGGAAAAGGGAAGAAAAGGATAGAAACACCACAGAAATGGTTCAGGGACAGCATAGGGAGGATGTCTGGATGCATCTTGGACTCCAACATCGCTGCTGGGAACGATCTTTCGCCCGTAGTACGCCATTTTTACAGACTGACCATAAAACACACAAAAAGGAAAATAAAAACGACTTTAGGCGAAAAATTGTTACCAAACAATATTTGCTGTATATTTACTTGTATATCATCTGCAAATTCTCCCAAAAATTTCCTTGATTTTCTGAAGTGAGGCCATGATTAAGAGGGAAACGTGCGCAGAGGCAAATTATCCCAAAAATGTCCTTGATTTTCTGAAGTGAGGCCATGATTAAGAGGGAAACGTGCGCAGAGGCAAATTATCCCAAAAATCTCCTTGATTTTCTGAAGTGAGGCCATGATTAAGAGGGAAACGTGCGCAGAGGCAAATTCTCCCAAAAATTTCCTTGATTTTCTGAAGTGAGGCCATGATTAAGAGGGAAACGTGCGCAGAGGCAAATTATCCCAAAAATTTCCTTGATTTTCTGAAGTGAGGCCATGATTAAGAGGGAAACGTGCGCAGAGGCAAATTCTCCCAAAAATTTCCTTGATTTTATTGAACTGAGGCCATGATTAAGAGGGAAACGTGCGCTGAGCTGACCATCTAAAACATTATGGGTGAGGGTCTGCTGCAGAGCTGACCATCCTAAACATTATATGCGAAGGCCCGCTAGTGAGCTGACGTTATAAAACATTATATGAGAGGGCCCGCTAGAGAGCAGACCCAATAAAACATTATATGAGAAGGCCCGCTGGTGAGCTGACCTATATAAAAATTGTCAAACAGGGCCCGCTGGTGAGCTGGCCCTATATAAAAATTATATCACAGGGCCCGCTGGTGAGCTGGCCCTATATAAAAATTATAGCACAGGGCATATGGAAGAGGAGGAGGAGGATGAGAAGATTAAGAGTCAACCATATACCCGTTTTTTGGGTGGAAGGGGTGAATGGGAATACAGAGTATTCCCATCATTGTAAATAACATATATAAAGTGAGTTTATGTTCCCCCGGGGCTTTCCTCCAGTGGAGTGGAGAAGTCAGGGGAAATCCAGGCCTTGTTCATTTTTATAAGTGTCAACCTATCAGCATTTTCGGTGGAAAGGCGGATACGCTTATCTGTTATGATGCCACCAGCAGCACTAAATACCCGCTCAGACAGAACGCTGGCGGCAGGGCAGGCCAGCACCTCCAAGGCTTAGAGTGCCAGTTCATACCACGTGTCCAGCTTGGACACCCAGTAGTTGTAAGGCACAGAGGGATCATTGAGGACGCTGACACGGTCTGCTATGTACTCCTTCACCATCTTCCAAAACTTTTCCCTCCTTGTGACACTAGGCTGCGCATCAGGGTGAGGGTGCTGGCGGGGTGTCATGAAGGTGTCCCACGCCTTGGAGAGTGTTGCCCTGCCTTTGTCGGAACTGCTGTGTGCTCCCCTTTTCTCCCCTTCTCGGTTGGCCAAGGTAGCACGTACTCTGCCGCCAGCGTTGTCAGATGGAAAATTTTGGAGCAATTTTTCAACAAGAACCTTCTGGTATTGCACCATTTTGCTTGTCCTCTCCACTGGAGGAATGAGAGATGAGAAATTCTCTTTGTAGCGGGGGTCCAGAAGGGTGAACACCCAGTAATCCGTGTTGTCTAAAATGCGTACAACGCGTGGGTCACGGGAAAGGCAGCCTAACATAAAGTCAGCCATGTGTGCCAGAGTACCAACAGTCAAGATTTCGCTGTCCTCACCAGGAGGATGACTCTCAATCTCCTCATCCTCTTCCTCCTCTTCTGCCCACCCACGCTGAAGAGATGGAACTAAAGTTCCATGGCTACCCTCTGTAGCGGAGGCAACCGTGTCTTCCTCCTCCGCCTCCTCCAATTGTCGCTGAGAAGACGAAGTGAGGGTGCTCTGGCTATCACCTTGTGTAAGCTCTTCCTCCCCCATTTCCACCTCTTCCACATGCAAAGCGTCGGTTTTAATTGTGAGCAGCGAGCGTTTCAGTAGACACAGAAGTGGGATGGTTACACTGATAATAGCGTTATCGCCGCTCACCATCTGTGTCGATTCCTCAAAATTGCGTAAAACCTCGCAGAGGTCTGACATCCATTCCCACTCCTCACTTCTGATTACAGGAAGTTGAACGGAGAGGCGACGACCGTGTAACAGCTGGTACTCCACTACTGCCCTCTGCTGCTCACAAAGCCGGGCCAACATGTGGAAGGTGGAGTTCCAGCGCGTGCTCACGTCACACAGCAGCCGGTGAGCTGGCAATTGTAAGCGCTGCTGCAGCTTCAACAGGCCGGCCGAAGCTGTAGATGACTTACGGAAATGTGCACACACGCGGCGCACCTTGGTCAAGAGATCATGCACATTGGGGTAGGTTTTTAGAAATCGCTGAACCACTAAATTAAATACATGCGCTAGGCATGGTACGTGTGTGAGCTTGCCGAGCTCCAAAGCCGCCACCAAGTTACGCCCATTATCACACACAACCATGCCTGGTTGCAGGTTGAGTGGCGAGAGCCACTGCTCGGTCTGGTGACTAATCCCCTGCAACAGCTCTGAGGCCGTGTGCTGTTTGTCCCCAAGGCAGATCAGCTTCAGCACGGCCTGTTGACGCTTCCCCACTGCAGTGCTACACTGCTTCCAGCTACTGGCTGATGGGGGAGTGGCGCTGCGTGTAGAGAATTCGGAGGTGGAAACGGAGGAGGAGGAGCCAATAACGTAGGTGCTGGCGGAAACCCTGATGGAGGTAGGGCCCGCAATCCTCGGCGTGGGTAGCACCCGTGCCATCCCAGGGTCCGAGTCGCTCCCAGCCTCCACGACATTCACCCAGTGTGCCGTCAGGGAAATATAGCGTCCCTGGCCACAAGCACTTGTCCATGTGTCAGTCGTTAAGTGGACCTTCCCAGTAACTGCGTTGGTCAGGGCACGGGTGATGTTACGGGACACATGGTGGTGTAATGCGGGGATGGCACACCGGGAAAAGTAGTGGCGGCTGGGGACCGCGTACCGAGGGACAGCTGCTGCCATCAGGCTGCGGAAGGACTCAGTGTCCACAAGCCTAAATGGCAGCATTTCGATGGCCAGTAATTTGGAAAGGTGTGAGGTTAGTGCTATGGCCTGTGGGTGGGTGGCTGGGTATTTTCTCTTGCGCTCAAATGCCTGGGGTAACGACATTTGGACGCTGTGCTGGGACAGGGAAGTGGATGTGGTCGCTGATGGTGCTTCAGATGGTACAGGTGCAGGGCGGGAGGTATGCGGGCCTGCGCCTTCGACAGGCGATTGGCCGGCACCGAAAACAGGGGAAGAGGAGGCAGTGGTGTGGCCTGCAGACACAGATGGGCGATCCAGGCGTTCCTCCCACTTATTACGGTGCTTGGATGCCATGTGTCGGATCATGCTGGTGGTGGTGAGGTTTCTAGTGTTCATGCCTCGGCTCATTCTGGTGTGGCACAGGTTGCAAACTACAATTCTTTTGTCGTCCGCACTTTCCTTAAAAAAACGCCATACCGCGGAACACCTACCCCTTGGCAAGGTAGATTTACGCAAGGGGGTGCTCCGTGGAACATTTGCGGGCTGGTTTGGTGCGGTCCGCCTTCTTTCTGTAGCCACACCACTGCCTCTTCCAGCCTGTTGCGGTGCTGCAGATGGCTCACCCTCAGGACTGCTGTCATCGCTCGGCTCTACACCTTCCCAGGTGGGGTCAGTCACCTCATCGTCCACCAAGTCCTCCTCCACTTCCTCACTCTGATCATCCTCCTCATGTCTTGATCCCACCACATACTCAGTCATTGACAACTGTATAACATTCTCCTCAACAAGGTCTTGAGACAGTAATAGTGGTTGATTTAATGGCAACTGTGTCTCATCATCATCATCATCATCCACTACTTCCTTTGACCTTAAATGCCGTTCACATCTGTCATCTTCTTGTGATTGGGTACCCTCTAGAGGTTGTGAATCAGGGCACAAGATGTCATGTTCCTCTGCAAGCGTGCTTGGAGAGAGGGTCAAATGAAGGATTGGTGATGAGACGAGCTCCTCACTATATCCCAGTGTGGGATCACTTCTTTGACCAGACCGTGTATGGTGGGAGGAAGGATGATCAGAGTGAGGATTATGTTGACCAGACTCTTGGCTACTGAGAGTGGACTTGGTGGAAGACAGGGTGGTGCTTAACCGACTGGAAGCAGTATCAGCTGACATCCAACCGACCACCTGTTCACAGTGGTCGGACCTCGAGAGTGATGTCCTGCGACGCCCTGTAAAATGAGACATGAAGCTAGGTATGGTGGATGTCTTTCTTTCTTGTGCTCTGGCACCAGGCACAGTTTCTCCGCGTACTGACCCGCGCCCTGAACTATCAGGATCACGTCCACTTCCCCGTCCCTTTTTACCCGCCTTCTTCATCTTACACAGAATATGTGACTTTGATATTTGAGTTTGAAAACTTAACAGTATTTCTTCCTATTCTGCAACTGTGCAGAGTACACAGAATAGGCTGCTAAACTGCAGTGACGCACACTGAATATAATATGTGACTTTGATATTTTAGTTTGAAAACTTAACAGTATTTCTTCCTATTCTGCAACTGTGCACAGTACACAGAATAGGCTGCTAAACTGCGGTGACGCACACTGAATGGAATATGTGACTTTGATATTTGAGTTTGAAGACTTTACAGTATTTCTTCCTATTCTGCAACTGTGCAGAGTACACAGAATAGGCTGCTAAACTGCGGTGACGCACACTGAATATAATATGTGACTTTGATATTTTAGTTTGAAAACTTAACAGTATTTCTTCCTATTCTGCAACTGTGCACAGTACACAGAATAGGCTGCTAAACTGCGGTGACGCACACTGAATGGAATATGTGACTTTGATATTTGAGTTTGAAGACTTTACAGTATTTCTTCCTATTCTGCAACTGTGCAGAGTACACAGAATAGGCTGCTAAACTGCGGTGACGCACACTGAATATAATATGTGATTTTGATATTTTAGTTTGAAAACTTAACAGTATTTCTTCCTATTCTGCAACTGTGCACAGTACACAGAATAGGCTGCTAAACTGCGGTGACGCACACTGAATGGAATATGTGACTTTGATATTTGAGTTTGAAGACTTAACAGTATTTCTTCCTATTCTGCAACTGTGCAGAGTACACAGAATAGGCTGCTAAACTGCGGTGACGCACACTGAATATAATATGTGACTTTGATATTTGAGTTTGAAAACTTAACAGTATTTCTTCCTATTCTGCAACTGTGCACAGTACACAGAATAGGCTGCTAAACTGCGGTGACGCACACTGAATATAATATGTGACTTTGATATTTTAGTTTGAAAACTTAACAGAATGTGCTCTAATCTGCAACTTTGCACACTAAACAGAATGTGCTCTAATCTGCAACTTTGCACACTAAACAGAATGTGCTCTAATCTTCAACTTTGCACACTAAACAGAATGTGTTCTAATCTGCAACTTTGCACACTAAACAGAATGTGCTCTAATCTGCAACTTTGCACACTAAACAGAATATATATATTTCCCCCCCCCCCCCCCCCACACACAAAATAAACTGCTGCCCCCACACACAGTAGTCCTAAAAAGGACTTTTGGTTCTTTTTTTTTGTTCAACAAGACTTTTCTTCTCCCTACACTGACTTTCCCTTCCTATCCTCATCTCTCCCTGGCTAAGACTGAGCCGAACTCGCTGGTCAGGTGCTATACAGCACCCGACCACGGGTTCTGGCCAGCCAATCAGTGTAATGCCAGCAGCCAACATGGCTGCTGGCATTACACTGATGTCAGAGCCTCCCTGCACGTTTATTGGCTGCGCAGCAGCCGCGAAACGTGCGGGGAGGAGACCCGAACATGGCGGGCGAGCACATGCGGTACTCGTACGAGTACCGCCATGTGCCGAGCAGAGCGATGCTCGAGCCGATCCGAGCATCGGCCGAGCATGCTCGCTCAACACTAGTAAGGACCTTCTTCTCATCATCCCAACCAACCCTTTTTGGATGGGGATGATGGGAGTTGCAGTTCCCCAACAACTGGAGTACAGTAACCCTGCTACCCCATGTAATACACTAAATATCAGTGTGCTTCTCAGGCAGGTCACATATACATGGGTACACAAGACAAGGTAGGGGGAGTCTGGGGGATGTAATTGTAACCCTCTGAGTGCCAGAGAGGTATCCAACGCATTGCAACGATACCTCTCTGGCACTCAACGGGTTAATCTAAATCACTAGTTTTGCTTACAAATATCCATTACTAAGTATCACTTGACATGTTTTTCTGTCTGTGCTATTTTCCCATCTGTTGCATCCAGCTGATCTTTACTAACTAAACACACAGCAGATCACATTCTATGGGACAACATTCCGTGGTTTCCAGGACAACTCACGCTGGACCAGAATTTCACACATAAACAGCGCATTCCCATAGGTTGTTGCATATTCTTATTTTGGGTTCCATGTTCATTCGAAAAGTAAGGTAGGTTTGGGATGAACCAACTGCACCGTAGTCGTAGGGGTGAAATACATGTCCCTTTGCAACGAGCTGGTGACCTTTCTAATATGGTAGTGGTGAAAAGCCTCCCTTATATCTGTGAGAATGCTTAGTTGTTCCCTCTGCTGTAGGTGGTTTGACCCAGAATTTCTCCAGCTTGTTGTTGTACATAAGGTCCTATGTTCAGATGATAAGTAGGGGGTTATGCACTAAATTCACTCACCATATAAATCAGTCGGAATTTTGAGCCCTGTGATGTTTCTTTGATCCAGAATGACTCAATTTGTGGAAATCGCATTAACCTCGCTGTCCTTTCTACTGTAGATAAATTATAAATGACTTTGAGATTTCTATAGTGCATTTTGTTTGATTGAGAACGGCTCCACTTTTCTTTGTGCACAGGGCCTGGATTTCCCATTAGGCAAAGTAGACAACTGCCTTCACCACCAAGTTCTGAGGGGAGGAGCCCTTGCTGTGCTGGTCCACATTCTGAATTGTAGGTGTGGCCATAAAGCTCCTAGAGCTAGTGGTTTATGGAGAACTGTTTATTTACCAATTGACAGAATGCTTTACCGACCGTAATTTAACCCCTTGGATGATAGAGAGGTCCCCAGTGCATTGCTTTGTAAGACCTCTCTTGCAGCCAAGGGGTTAAGAGCTTTCTTTGTGCTTATTTGGTATATGGTAAAAATATTTTATGTGCATGCAACAGTGGGTGGGACTAGAGGGTGGAGTCTTATGAGGAATGAGGGGTGTGGCCGTGTGTAGAGCAGAGGTCACCTTGGGTGCTTTTGACTAGGAGAGCCTCAGATGTAAATCCAGCAATGTTAGTGTATGTGGCCCAAAGTGGTTCATAAACTTACCAAAGCAGTTTGTGAGGTTCAGAGAGTCCAGGACCAGAAGTTTATCATTCTTCGTCTCACACGTTGTGTAAACCAGAGAGATCTGAAATGGTGCATCTATTCCACCAACATGTGTGGTCATTACCTTCCAGTCCGATCTGTTAGAGTTTAAGCACAATATGGTCACTGAGGCTGATGTACTAAGGACTGCAACAATTTTGGGGCAAACCAACTGCATCGTAGGGGACAAATAAGTATTCTCTTTGATTTAAATGGGGGCTTTTAACCCTTTGCGTGCCAAAGGGCTACAGAATGCATTGCAAAGCAATGGCACCCAAAGGGTTAACCTCTTGAATGGTGGCGAGGTCTCCTTTCCATTTTGTTACAATGTGTTTTAGACCTCCCTAACATTCAAGAGGTTAAAAGCCCCCATTTAAATCAACGAAAATACTCATTTATCCCCTACAGTGCAGATGGTTTGCCCAATAAAGGTATCAACTTTACAAAATGTTTGCCCCCTGTATTTCTACGGCCGACACAGTACCAACTCTCATCTGTTATCAAAGTGTTGGAGATATATTGGGAATGCAATGGAGACCTTTCAAGCATTCAAGGGGTTAAAACCTCTATTCTGGTAATTTAGGAATCTTTATATGAATCCAATGGGGCAATTTGTTTGCTCTGGAATAATTCCAGTTTGCTTTTATATGGGCCTACAATAGGAGTTTTCACCTGTTCCCCATACATTGTGTCTATTCTGGTGCTAGCCAGCTGCACCACAGAACAAATACAAATTCCCATTGATTTAATCTGGATGTTTAACCCATGGAATGCTAGAGAGATTGCCAATGCATTGCAATGCTTCTGAAACCTCGCTAGCATATAAGGGGTTAAAAGCCCCCATTTAAATCAATAGAAATTTTGGTAATGTTTATTAGTCTCCAGTACTGCAGTTGATTTGATCTAGAATTGCTTCAATTCAGCTTGGTATATCTGCCTCAATGTGAAATCTCTATCACCTAAGGCAGGAGTGGGCAATGTGAGGCCTTCCAGCTGCTGCCGGACTACATTTCCCATCTTTAGGTGTTGGGGGATGATGCGATTTGTAGTCCAGCAACAGCTGGAAATGGCACGTTGCCCACTCCCGATCGAAGGGGAATGAGTGCTATGATTAAGATTGACTTCTTTGCAATTGAATCGCTCCCAGAGTGTAAGAAATTACATCATACTGCAACGTCAGTCCAACTATTTTGGTCACAATGTTCCCAGACGTGCCAATTAGCATTATACAATGATCAAAGTCTTTGCAGCACAGAGCCCGCACTGCAGTCAATGGGACTTGGACAGGCTCCCCTGAGCCAATTCAATTTTATTAATGGAATCAGAAGCTTTTGTCCCTTACATAACCAGCCAAGACAGATCACTGCAGCAATAACACTACGTAAAATAAGAAATCCCGCATTGCCTTGGATATTGATTTTCTGTCAGATCTATGTAAAGCAACTTAAAATATTTTCCTTATGAATTGTCTATTCATAATGTCTCATACTGTGAACTATAACTAGCTCTCTCCACCAGTATGGCTACGAACAGATGTCATCTCTTTTCCCTAGGAAGGTGCATGATAATTTGGAGGAATATTACCACTGCATCTATTAGGAAAGCTATACAGAATTTTTTCAGATAATTTGGAGAAACCTGGCCATTCTATATCAATCTTTTGGGGTATTTGTTAATCCAAATCTGAATTAACCTTTGGTTTTTTTAAAGTGAAATGTGACCTGTCCATATTCTCACCTCAGTAGGCACATCCATCGTGACAGGATTCGCATACTTGCCAGTTAATGCAAATTAGTTAGTAATGGCTAGCAGAAAGAGGCAGGTGGGAGGGAAAGCAGCATGGTTTCATTGGTATCTGCCAGGCAGTGAGAGGCAGTTTGGAGGAAGAACAGCGTGGAATGTTAGTATCTGACTGGCAGGTGGGAGGGAGAGCAGTATGGAATGTTAGTATCTGGCAGGTAGTGTGAGACAGCTGGGAGGCAGAACATTGTGGAATGTTAGTATCTGACTGGCAGATGGGAGGGAGAGAAGTGTTGCATGTTCGTATTTGGCTGGCAAGGAGGTTTCAGGTGGGATGGAGAGCAGTGTGGAATGTCCATATCTGACAGGCATGTGGGAAGGAGACTGTGGAATGTTAGTATTTGGTTTGCAGAGATGGCAGGTGTGAGAAATTACAGTGTGGAATGTTAGTATTTGTCTGATAGAGAGTGGCAGGTTGGAGGGAGAGCAGTGTGGAATGTTAGTATCTGGCAGGTAGTGTGAGACAGCTGGGAGGCAGAACAGTGTGGAATGTTAGTATCTGACTGGCAGGTGGGAGGGAGAGCAGTGTTATATGTCAACAGAGGAGTAACTAGAACACTCCGGGCCCTGGTGCAAGAAGTGCCATGGGCCCCCCGACCCCATTGGCCCCAGGCCCTCCACAATGTCCCCATCTCCTACCTCCCAATCCCTGGTGATCCAGTGGAGTGGCAGGAGAGACAGGTTGACGTGTTGAGCTCCCGCACGCTCCTCTTCTGTAATGCAGAGCGCTGGAAGTTGATGTCATCTCCCAGCACTCTGCATTACTAGAGCGCCGGAGGGAGATTGCGGGTGCCAGGCGGAGGGGTTACGCCACTGAATGTCAATATCTGACAGGCATGTGGAATGGAGAATGTGGAATGTTAGTATTTGGATTACAGAGATGGCAGGTGTGAGAGATTACAGTGTGGAATGTTAGTATTTGTCTATGATAGAGAGTGGCAGGTGGGAGGGAGATAGTGTGAAATATTAGTATTTGGCAGGCAGATCCCCCAGACATATGTTTTGACCTTTAGTGGGCCGAAGAGCAGAGGAAATGGTATAATTCTACACCATTTTCCTTTGTATGCTGTGGGTAAATGGCTGACTGGAGATTGGAGTTATTGTCTCCAACAGCTGTAGGTCTAACAGTTGACTACCCCTGCCCTGGAGAAATCTCCAACACATCGCTTGCATAGTCTTTGTCTACCATTGGAATCGGGTCTGGATTTACATCTCAGGCTCCCCTAGACAAGGCACTCTAGGCATGCTTAGCTCCTCCCATGACCACACCCCCACTCCTCACATAACTCCACCTCCAATCCCATCCACTGTTCCCTGGCACAAAAGTACCCTTATCCTGTAACATATTAAAAAAAAAGCTTTTAAACCCTTGGTTGATAGAATGATCTCCAACACGTTGTTTTCAATCTGTTGGAGATCTCTCCAGAATCCAAGGGGTGAAATAATGGCCAGTAAAGGGATATTTAAAATGGTAACCGAAAAAGATAAGTTGCAGTGCTAGCATGGAAAGGAAACAAAAAAAAAAACAATATAACCAACTAGAGAAACCCAGATGAAAAAGTTCCACCACTCCAAGGTTCAAAAAACAAATATATATACAAATCTTGGAGCTCATAGGGGTATTTGTAAAAAAAGGATTTATTTAAAAAATTGTAGCAATTAATCATATCAATCATAACACAATAAGAATCCTAGTGGTACCGGTACCTAAATAATATATGGCAATTCATATTGTATTGCCATACATTATTTTTAGGTACCAGTACCACTAGGATTCTTGTTGTTTTATGATTGATATGATTCATTGCCACAGCGTTTTAAAAAGATACATATATATTTTTACAAAAACCGCTATAAGAGCCAAGATTTGTATACTCATTATAAAAGGGTGCAGAGACATTGAGCTGCCACTGGCTACATCCACTAGTCTTGACTGTGGGTGTGGTCAACATAGCCAAGGTGCCCATGAAAACGTAGCTCTCTAGGCAGTTGCCTACTTTACCTAAGGGAAACCAGCCCTGATTGGATCATACTGGACCTTTCATAGGACGTGCAGTCTCACAGCTGTGTACTGACAGTCTCACCTCTCGTTTTCTGTTACGTCTTTCAGTGGTGGTGACTCTGAGCTGAGATTTGACTTGATGTCCCGGATCAGTACTGTCAGTCTTGGTTCTTCATGCGTATAAAGGACCAATTCAAGTGAACACCTCTCAGAACTTCCCTGAAAAGCCGGACTGAGCAGCTGAGTCGAAAGGCAGGTCTCCGAGGATTGACTTGTATTCATAAGAAGCACCCCGTCTGCATTTAAAGTGACAGGTCAGTGAAAGTAACATCAAATAAAAAAATAAAACAATACCTACTCAGTACACTGTGGCTGGTGTCAGACTGCTAGGAAATGGAGTCATCAGATTAACCTTTTGATGCCAGAAGGTAGCCTCTCTGGCGCTTAAAGGCTTTTTAAAAGGAAACTATTGTGTAATACGGAAAAATATAGATTTCAAGGTTCAGTAAAACAATGATGTTCTTTCTGCACAGAGATTTATTCACATGTTATTATGGCTCAAACTTGCATCTTATGGGTACAAAACTTCTTCTCCTGAGATTTTACAGTGCACTAAAATCTATCCCCCTTGAGAAATATTAGTGCGTAGGCTGCACAGAATAACATATGGAATGGAGAGGTGATATCACTGGAGAAGTCATCTCCACTTTGTCTCCTCTTTATCACATCTTACTGCATCTTCCCCCTTGTCTTGAGGCACCAGACAGATAAAGCCAGCCCTGACTGAACCACAGGGGAAAAAGTCTGATTAAAATGGGGAAAAAAGACAATAAAGGGGGCGCTTAACTCAGTAAAACATGTATGTGTCCACATTTAGTCACTTATAACGTGAGCCAGTAGAGAGTTCTGTGCTCACAGGCTAATGTGCTTCAGGGGACATGAACTCACCTTCACTCACTATTCAGTAACCAAATCAAGTGGTGATTGCATCCTTCATGATGTATATAGTTTAATATAAAAATTGCATAATAACAACAGGTAAAAAATGTCCCGAGCCACCAAATTGAGTCTTTTACCCTGATGAATATAGCTGGGAGCTCTCCATGTTTGCCCCAGAGACTCCAGTTTTGACTCTGCATTACCGGGTCTCCAGTGCAGAGTCTGATTCTCCAGGGTGTGGGCAGTTTCTTAACCCCTTAAGGACCCTTAATGGTCATGGCACGTCATGGGTCATCGAGCCATAAGGACCCATGATGTGCCAGGACCATCATGGAATTCATGACCGTGGGGGGAGCCCTGAATCAGATTCACCAAAATGGTCCATGGTCCTTAAGTGCCGGCCGCATGCTTCCTCAGCCGGTCCTTAAGGGGTAAAGAACCTCTGCCCATTTGTGCTCCTTCCTTACCTGTTCCACCCACTCCCCACCCACTTCTCCTCCTTCCCCAGCCTATTTGCCTACATTTTTGCAAGTTTCTGAAGCCCACCTCCCATGATTAAGCCCTGCCCCCTTTTGATGCAAGTTGTGTAATTTGTCTCCCTCAACGGCACCACAGGCCTCCTCTCCGGGGAGGCCAGAAGAAAAAGTTCCTAGGTATGATGATGAAAAGGTCATGTTGACCGAGGAAAAACTTTGGTGGCTCAGATTATTTATTTGTTTTTATTACTCAAATTTTGTATTAAACAATAATCGTCATTAAGGTTAAGATCACCTCTTAAATTGGTTATTGAATACTGCAACAGGGATGAGTATCAGCCGTTGAGCATGGAACACTCCACCGGCCAACATTTAAAGTGACTGAATGTGGGCACGTGCATGTTTTACTGATTCGAGAGCCCCCTTTGTTGTCTTTTTTCCGTGTTCTGGATTTTAGTGCTCTTTCTTTTTAACCCTTTAAGGACTGTGTTGGGAGCTCTGGAGGACCAATGCACATTTTTTCATTCACAGACATGATCTATGATCACAGCACTCCGTGCAGACGCCCTGAGATCTCAAACTTCCATGACGTGCCAAGACTGTCACCGGTTCTTAACGCCTGGACAGCTGTGACAGCCCTGGCACGTCCTCGATCATTAAAGGGTTAAGCAGTTCACTTGCCTAACCAGGGGAGCAGCTGAATACGATGAATGGGATGATCTGTGTGGGGACTGAAACAATATCTTCCACTTGTCTGATTGCTACTGTCCGACTTGTACCTTATAAAATGTGTTTGTATGACCATTGAAGTTACGAAAAAGCTGATTTTGATCTAGTCATTGTTACCCAGTGCGGCACCCTTTTACGTCTTTATTCGTCTTGAAGACGTCTCTAGCAGTCAGGGGGTTAATATTTCCTTTTAAATAAATGGGAAATTGTATTTGTCCCCATGTGCTGGAGTTGATTTGCCACAGAAAGAAATGTTCCAGCTCATCTTAGCCCATCAGATCACTATTCTTTTCATAATCCTTTAATTCAGTCAGTTACCATATAGATGTCTTGACATAGACTTGCTTTCCAAAAGTTTCTCCTTGACTTGTGGTTCTAAGTCTCCAACTACAGTGTGAACCCAGTGTGGTTTCCCATTTCTTCCTGTGGATGACACCCAGTTGCAGGGTGCTGCAAAATCACAAGATTGTCCTATAATTAAAAGCCAAGATTTAAGGACAGAAAACAAAAGTCTACAACAGAACAGGCCCAAGACAAATTTAAATCTGATATAATGTTTAGTTTTACTTATTACGTTTGTAATTCTTACAGTATATAGATATTTAAGCATTATATTAATTAAAAGAGAATGTCATCTGCCAGCTTTTACCATAATTTAATATATCCATTTAAAATGCCATAACTTGTTAATTTTGTTTTTTTAATCAGTGTAATGGTTTTAGAAGTTTTTATTTTAGTAGACAGGGACTCTAACCTCAACATAGCTGAGTTCTCTGACTTGTGTGGCACAGCCTGCATAATTAACTACTCATGTATCCTAACATTGTCTCTCTTCTCCTCACTTCTCCTTTTGACACAACCAGAACATAGCTTCCACCAAAGGGGTACAGTAAATTATTAGCAAGCAATAATTATGCAAATCCAATTAAATGGATATTAACCCTTTATTTTGACTGCAATTACATCTCATGTAAAGTCCAATTGCCTATATGTTTTATTTTTTCCACCATCTACTATTTTCGTACACTTTTATGTCCCTGATAGTAACCTTCTTGGATCTGTTTCCATTGAGTTGACCATCAAAACAGGACAGTGATACAATATAACAATGTCCCTTTAGTAATTAATGTTCTGTATGCTATCTTGTTTACAACGTATCTTTTTTCATCAAATAACTATTTCTGGTTTCATAGTCCCTGACAAAAAAAGCTCTCTGTAAAACAAATCCAGGGAGCTCACTGCCAATGGAGATAAAAGTGTAAAAAAAACATTGGGGAAGATGAAAAAAATTTGACTTTACATAATATGCCCTTGCAGAATTTGTAAAGTGCCTCTTTACATATTCTCTCTTTAAAGGACTAGTAACCCTTTATTTTGACTTTACATATTTTTTTCCCATCTGCACCTATTTTTCCTCTTCTATGTCCTTGACAATGAGTGACCTGAATCTACTGGCAGAGAGCTCTCTATCAGGGAACATGACAGCAGGTCTAGTGATACAACGTGAAAAATATACATTGTAACATAGAAAGCATGCAGAGAATTCAGCGCTGCATGGAGACTGTAACATTGTATTACATCACTCAGTGTAACAGTGTATTATATCACACAGAGAATTACATGTTGCAGAGAGACTGTAACACTGTATTACATTACACAGCATTCAGTGCTGCAGGGAGACTCTACCATTGTATTACATCACACAGAGCATTCAGTGCTGGAGGGAGAGTGTAACATTGTATTACATCACACATCTAGGGATCTCCCTAAAGATGATACGGTAAGGGAGAAGTACTGTCTCAAGCCTACAGCCAGCAAGGAGACGACCGTCTCCTTTCTCAGAGGCACCAGAGAGATCCTGACTCATGCCTGCAGTCAGGGAGTAAGGTCTTAACCAGAGCCACAGGTCTGCACCAGATTGGGTGTCTACTACACAGTAGGAGCAAGCAGGAGAATAGTCAGACAGAGCCACAGGTCAGCACCAGATCGGATAGTCAGACAAGCCGGGTAATACACAAATCGGGTAGTCAACCAGAGCCACAGGTCTGCACCAGATTGGGTGTCTATTATACACAAGGAACGGGCAGGAGAATAGTCAGACAGAGCTACAGGTCCGCACCAGATTGGGTGTCCACTACACAATGGGAGCAGGCAAAAGAGTAGTAGACAGAGCCACAGGTTAGCACCATATTGGATGGTCAGGTAAGCCAGGTCATACACAGAGCCCAAGGAAACCCAACTGTGTATAACAACAACGCAAGGGCAACTGAGTCAGGACTCAGACTGCCCTATAAACCCCTCCTCAGGAAGTAGGTAGGAGAAGCAGGCTCAGAGGAAGGAAGTAGGTAGGAGGAGACTACAGGAATCGTGGCATAAAACAGAGGCCTTCTTCACTCTGAAGCATCGCGTCTGCAGATGATGAGTGGAATGACGCAGAGTGTCACTGAAGCGGCTGCGCTGGAACCAAGGTAAGCTGTAACATAAAGCCAGAATTATGGCTAACAGTTCTCGGTCCCCAATGCCATACAGAGTTTCAGGCTTTGAAAGTTTGCAGGAGAAGAATCCACACGGCAGCAAGGGTACATCTGGAGAAGACAGCTGAGACAGTAGGGTGCCTACTCCTGCCTCAGAATCGTCAACCTCCAAAGTAAAGGGCAGTTCAGGATTTGGGTATCTCAGTAAGGGTGCAGCAGGCTGCTTTTAGGTGTTCAAAAGCCTGAAGAGCACTCTGAGACCACTCAGAAGCATTAGCACCCCTGTGCGTCATGTCTGTAAGACGTTCGACAATGGTAGAGAATTGGTTTATGTATTTTCAATAATAATTTGCAAAGCCCAGGAAACGCTGAATCACCTTGAGTCCCATAGGAAGGGGCCACTGGAGTACCGCCGAAAGTTTCCCAGGGTCCATAGCCAGCCCGGAGGAGGAAATCACATAGCCTAGGAAGGTCACCTGGGACTGGTGAAATTCACACTTTTCCAACTTGCAGAAAAGATTGTTGGCCTTTAAGAGTAATAACACCTTCACAACATCTGTATGGTGTTGTTCCAGATTCAGGGAGTGGATGAGAATGTCATCCAAGTAGACAACTACACAACTCATCAAGAGATCCCTTAAGACATTGTTAATGAACTCCTGCAAGACAGCGGGAGCGTTGCAAAGACTAAAGGGCATTACTAAATATTTGTAATGCCCGCTCCAGGTGTTGAACGTTGTCTTCCATTCATCGCCCTCTCTGATTCACACCAGATTATAAGCTGCCCGAAGGTCAAGCTTAATAAAGACTGTTGAACCCCGCAACCGGTCAAATAGTTCAGTGATCACAGGTATGGGGTATGCGTTCTTGATCATGAGTTTATTGAGTCCTCGAAAATCAATACACGGCCTTTATTCGCCATCCTTCTTTACAAAGAAGAACTCTACCCCTGCCGGGGAGGTTGATTTCCAAATAATCCCTCTGGAGATAGCGTCCGCCACGTACTCCTCCATGGCCCTATTCTCTGCCATGGAAAGAGGGTACACACGACACTTAGGAGGAACAGCCCCTGGCCCCAATTCAGTCGAGCAATTGTACGACCTATGAGGAGGTAAGGTCGTGGCCTGCACCTTGTTGAATACATCACGAAAGGCTCGATACTCCTCAGGTAAGGCGGAGGAGGCGGAGGAAGAAGAAGCCATGCCCAACACTCTGGTAAGAAGGCTCAGACACGACTCTGTACAATATGGCAATCAAGACAGAATGTAGCAACTACGCCAGTCCACCCTGGGATTATGCTTTTGGAGCCAAGGAAACCCCAGAATGACAGCATAATATGGTGAGTTAATGACCTGAAATTGTAGTGTCTCATGATGAAGAGCTCCTACCAACAGTGACACAGAAATGGTTTCATGAGTGACCTGAGGCGGTTATAGCAGCCTACCATCAATTACCTCAATAGTCAACGGAGAAGCCCGAGGCTGCAATAAGATAGCGTGTTTCTCTTCAAAACCAGCATCAATGAAATACCCCACCACCCCTGAGTCGATCAAAGTCTGAGTAATCACAGAAGAAATGGCCCAGGATAGTATGACCTCCAGGGTAGGCTTATCCTGGAAATCTCCTGGGGACTGAGAGACACCACTTAAAGTCTGTCCCCTACGTGACTCTAGGTGAGTCCGTTTCCCTGACATACGGGACAAGTGCCCAACATGTGTCTGGATTTGCCTCAGTATAGGCAAAGCCCCTCCCGTCTGCGGAATGCTCTCTCTTGTGCCAAAAGACGGGTAAATCCTACTTGCATAGGTTCCCCCCTCCTAAGTCCAGACTAGGAGGCATGGGAGGTGAGGGAGGAATGGGTGGGCAACTGAAAGTCGGTGATAAGGGTGCCGGAGGCCTCCGTAGGCGCTCCTTAAATGAAGGCCTTTCTCTGATATGAGTGTCAATCAAGATGGAAAATGATACCAGATTGTCTGGGTCAGTCGGCAACTGTCTAGCCACAATTTCATCCTTAATGTCATCACTTAGTCCCTGTGAGAAGGTGGCTACCAGTGCTTCATTATTCCAACCCACCTCCGCTGCCAATGTGTGAAACTCAATCGCATACTTGGCCACCGTATGGTTACCCTGGCTGATAGTCATTAGATGTTTGGCAGCAGAGGCAGCGCAGGCATGCACATCAAACACCCGTTTAAATGCGCACACAAACTCAGCAAAATTGTGGATAATGGGTTTATCATTTTCCCATAGTGGATTGGCCCACGCCAAAGCCTTGTCAGAAAGGAGCAAAATCATGAACCCTAGTTTACTGCACTCTGTAGGGAACACATGTGGAACCATCTCTAGGTATATACCTACTTGATTGAGGAACCTGCGGCAAAGTACCGGGTTACCCTCATATCTTTGCGGAAGCGGACATTGTACTGGCAACATTGGCCTCTAGGGCATTCGTAACAACCGGTGTCGGAACGGAATCGGCAGGGGCCACTGGTTTCCTACTGGGATGGTCCAAGTGAGCCGTACGATTGAGTAGAGTCTGCATGGCCAAAGCTAGTTGATCAATGCGTTGATGCTGGCATTCCATCCTAGCCAAAATGCTCATACTTGGTGGGTTTACTGTACCATCAGTACTCATAGTGGCCCTTTCGTACTGTCACAGAACCCAAGGAGGAGACAGGAGACAATACAGTAATTAGAAACACCACCTTTATTGCACAAGACTATAGTACGTAACTCAATATACACTCAGGCAGAGACAGAAAGCTAAGCAGGGTGCAATAACTACTACCAGAAATAGTAGACTGCACCTGCAAGTCTATAGATAGGAGTACGTGCAATAGTACAGATACTGGGGCTAGGACCCAGAAATAGATTGCTATGCCTTTTGGCAGTATCGAGCAGAAAAAGGCAACCAAGGAATAAATGGACTGACTAAGGCCTACAGTCAGTATCAGGAAATATAGGCAACCAAGGCAGAGAACCAGAGGAAGTCAGCCAGAGCCGAAGGTCAGAACCAAGTGGGTAGTCAGGCAAGCCAGAGGTCTGTATCAGAGCGGGTAGTCAGCCAGAGCCGATGGTCAAAACCAAGCGGATAGTCAGACAAGCCAGAGGTCAGTATCAGAGCGGGTAGTCTGCCAGAGCCGATGGTCAAAACCAAGCGGGTAGTCAGACAAGCCAGGGGTCAGTACCAGAGAGGGTAATCAGCCAGAGCCAAAGGTCCAATACCATGCGGGTAGTCAGACTGGACAACGGGAAATCTTAGGAAGACAAGCCAAGGATCATACACGGAGCTCAAACAAACTACAACTGCACACTGGAACACCACGAAAGGGCAACTGGTGTGGTGTCCAGGCAGTTTAAATACTAGTTGCTCCACCCCTGGAAGGTGGAGCACCATATGGTCTGTCCCTTTAAGATTCGACCGTGAAGTCACTAAGGGAAACATAGTGGCCGGCTCACCCTAAAGGTAAGCAGAACGCTTACACTGACAAGCACACAGATGGAGAATAAACCCAGTGTCCGCCTGGGGATTCAAGGTCAGCAGGAACAGAAACAGCATCCACAATGGCTCCACTCGATACAAGAAATGTGTTAAAATCAAATCAAATATAAAGATATAAAAAATAATAATAAACCCTATTGTGATACACTAACGTGTTTCGCAGGGGAAAATGCTGCTTTATCAAAAGTAATTGTTGCACTGGTGATACAATCACTTTTGATAAAGTGGCTTTTACAGACGCGAAACTCATTAGTGTATCACAATAGGGTTTATTATTATTTTTTATATCTTATTTGTTTTAATAAACTTCTTGTATCGAGTGGAGCCATTGTGGATGCTGTTTTAGTTCCTGCTGTCCTTGAATCCCCAGAGCGGAAACTGGAGACTGTGTGCTTGTCAGCTATATCGTGCTGACCACAATGTATGCGAGTACCCACATTTTATTATATTATAGACTGTCAGTACAGTGCTTCACTATTGGGCACCTTTCTTCTTTTTTGTTTTTCTGCACAGGAGACCAGCAGGGCTGAATCTTCTGTTCTATATCCCAGGTGCCATAACTATATATGCCACATATATAAATGGAAACACTGCTAGTGGTTTGCCACATTTTTGCTCAAGGCAACGCTAACACACACAGTCTAAAATTTTCAGGGCACCCTAGGTCATTTGTCAAGGGCGTAATGATGACGGCTGAACTTATTCATTTCCATACATATTCTGTTGCAACTCAATTCTGCACAGATTAGTTCTCCAAAATTCATTTCTGATTAGTAATGAATATCATTTCCATGGAGACAGACATGATTCTTTGTTACAGGACACAAAGGCCCCAGACTCCTCCCAGAATGCATCCTAAGAATGACTGTAGAAGATAGAGAAGGGGAAGGAATAAGACACAGGCACCCCTGTGTGGGATCAAATGACCATCAGCTGGCTGTCACCAACACCCTGGGTGCGTACTCACAAAAGTGACGACTGAATAATGGCATGCGCCAGTTCCAGTAAACAGACAACTGAGGATGATAACTGCCCCCAGATACAGTATAGATGAT
Source organism: Rhinophrynus dorsalis (assembly GCA_037306005.1). Taxonomy (NCBI): domain Eukaryota; kingdom Metazoa; phylum Chordata; class Amphibia; order Anura; family Rhinophrynidae; genus Rhinophrynus; species Rhinophrynus dorsalis. The sequence goes on along the minus strand of CM074728.1, from coordinate 88,386,926 downwards.
GGTACTCCACGAAATATATGGGTTGCTCTCTTGTAACACACTCCCCCAGAGTGGCTCACAGATCCAAGTATATCATAAAAAATAAAAGAATGATGTCTGCCTCTGTGGACATGATATACAGTAATCATAGATTAATTTTATGGAACCATTTGAAGCAAAATTAATTATTAGGGCAATATTCAGGTGCAATTCTGGGACAAACCACTTGCACCATAGGGGACACAATGAATATTCCCAAATCCCCATTGATCTAAATATTTTTTAACCCCCTAGAATGCTAGAGAGGTCTTCAACTCGTTGCTTTGCAATGCATTGGAGACCTTTCTAGGATTCAATGGGTTAAAAGCCCCATTTAGATCCATTTGATCACCCCCCTCCATGGGGCAGTTGGGTTACTCCAGAAATGCACTTCTTTAGCTTTATGAATAAGGTCCTAAGATCTGTTTGGATGGTCTGCCCAGTTTACGCTAAGTGTGTGTGTGTGTGTGTGTATTATAAGGTCTTCTGGAAACACACGAGCTTCAAAACTGATATGGGTGTTTTTGTCGCTAGAATGGGACATCCAACGATTTATGTACTGAAATATTGGACAGGCAGTAAATTAATTCAATTGTCTGCAGTCATATGTATATTGGCAAGTGCACACAACTATATCACACACAGCTATATAGTTATTTATGTGACAGGCACATACATATATTGTTATAGGGTTATGTGCTAGGGCTTACATCAATGCCTACTGTGCCATATTTTTAAAAATAACAAATATTCAATCAGACATTTAAATTCTTTAAATTAAAGGAAAAGTAACAACTAAAATGATCTTTGGTTATAAAATCTTATATACCCTGTAATCCATGCTAGCATATCTAACAAATATCTGTATATTTACTGTTGGCTTAATTTTGGTTTTACATTGTGTTTGATGAGCGCTCCCATTCCTCTCTTTCCCAGGGCTCCCTGACTCTCATTACCTTAGCAGTTTGGAAAGGTGCCTGATTAGTGATAGTGATGTAATGTGTGTAAATGGGCCTGAATGAGGTAACATCCCTTTTGGATGCAAAAACAGAAGGTACTAATTTCAATAAATTAACTGCCTTAACAAATTTCAAAGGTCATAAGCAAAATTAACCAATAGGACAAGCTACATATGAATTACAAGTATATATTTAGGATTAGATTTTAAATAGCTATCCTAAAGTTTCACATTTATACAGATGCTAGATCAAAATACTTTTTTTTTAAAATCAAGTTACCAAATTTATTTTTTAGGAATTCCTTGAAGCAGTAGCAGATAATTTCAATGAACATGATCTAACTCTTACCTGACACTTGGGGCTGAGCTGACAAAACGTTCTCCTCATTGCTCACAGATACGCCAGTTAGTGGTAGGATTGGTGTCAAGATGGACTCAGCATGGAGTCCAGAGCACCATTCTGCAACTGCGATACCAAGTAAAGAGAAAAAAAAACCTACATCACAGATATAACAGAGTGGAACGCCAGTATTTCATGTACATTTCCATTATTACTAGAGACAAACATCTGTTCAAAGTTGCCAAGCTCAATGGCAACATTCAAGGAGAACTAACACTTCCAAATAACCCCCTCAGTTACTTTCCTATGATCAGAAATCCTAGGGACCCTATGAATTTTGTCCTTGTGCCGTTGTTCAAGCAACAGCATCTCCAATCAGTTCTAGATGTCATATCCATGAAGGTGGACATGAGAGTTGCGAGCTGGACCCAGGACCTCAATGTCTGCTCACTGCAAATGGAAATCTTAACCCTATAAGGACCAGAGGGGTGTACAATGCATTGTTTGCAACGCATTGCACACTTCTCTTGTCCTTAAAGGTTTAAGTAGGCTCATGCATCTGACTGCATCAGTTTGAAAAACTGACAGCAACTGTCATGTCCGCCTCCATTGACCTAATATCCAGGACTGATTGGAGATGTTATGTCTAAATCAAAAGTACAAGGGCAAAATTGATATAGGGCATTATGATTTTCTGGCAAAAGTAAGTTGTGTGTGTGTTGGAGGGGTTTCATTATTAGGGGTGTTAATTCTCCTTTAACCCATTAAGGACAGGTGATGTGCCAGGACCATCATGCGTCTCCTGCAGTTAATGGTGATGGTCTTGGCACGTCAAGGAATTCTGGGGTCATCGTGCGGATCTCAGAATTCAATGAGCTAAAATAAAAATAAAAAATGCCGGAATGGGCAGTCATTAAGATGTTAAACAGAGTTTATGTCAAGAGCTCTAGACAGTATTGTCACACAGAACTCAGCAATAAAGCATGGCTAGGAAATGGCTTGATATCAGGCCAAGAGGCTAAAGCAGGTCATATAGTCTTATCAATTATGTATAGAGAGTTAACGCATTTCGCAGTGCTGTACTGTTGAGTTATATTTATGGAAAATAAAATTACATTAAGATACAGATAGTGCTGAGAGCTTGGCCTGTGACAGATTACATTATGGAGCAAGGATGGGCAATGTGCAGCTCTCCGGCTGTTGTTGCACTAAAAGTACCATCATCCTCAGCTGGACGATAGGAATTTTAGTCTAACAACATCTAAAAGGCTACACATTGCCTTCTCCTTATTTACAGTTGGCAGGAACATGAAAAAGGAATAATGATCTAGGAATTGTAATTTTAAAGGGCAGTGTCTTCTAGTACAAAAGTAACATAATTGCTGTAGCAAGGTAAGAGTAGTAATTAAAAAAAAAAATCTGCTTTTTTATCCCTGTTCACACAACGTATTCATGTAAAAATATGGGAAAAACAGTTGGGTCACACTTTAAGTACCTTTTACTTTTTTCATTGTACAATAAAGAAGGATTGCTTTTAATAAGTATGCATTTCTTAAAGGGATAGTAATGTTTCATAATAAAAGCAGCTCTAATTAATCATCATAGTTTTTGGGCCTTGTTATTTCAATTCTGTCACAGTTGTAGTTCAAGAGTATGTGAATGATAAAGTATCCCCCTCCCGCCCCTTTTACTGATGTAACACTGCTCAGCTTAGAACAGCAGGGAGTGTCCATGTAGATTGCAGAGAGGGACAATCTTCAATTAAGATAAGGGAAAAAGCTGAAAAACCTGTCAAGGGGGTAGGGGTTTCATTGTTCTCACAGTAAGAAGATTGTTCCTTGCTGTGAGCTGTCTGGTCTATGGACTGGTTTCCACATCTGAGGAGAGGGGGCTTACACTAGGTAAAAGGGGCTGGAGGGGGAAACTTTATCATTCAGTTACTCTTGAACTACAACTCTGACAGTACTGAAATAACACTCTCTATGGCTCAAATACTATGAAGATTAATTGGAGCTGCTGTTTTTGTGAAACATTACTATCCCTTTAAAGGGATCACATTATATAGTGTGCTTCTTTTTTCTATTGGACTGTGGTATAGTAGGAAGCTGAGGGAGAGGCTTGAAGCAGCATATATGATGCCCTACTGATTATTACATACATATGTTTAAAGGCATATATTATTGCAGATCTACCTCTGACCCTTGCCTTTTCTACATGTGATCTGATTTGCTGGGTTAGAGCTGCTGAGGTTCTTTTGTTGTTGAATTGAGAACCCAGATATATTCAAAAGCAGTGTGAAAATATTAAAACTGTGCATTTTACTGATTTGTGTGTCCACTTACAAGTATCAGACATAAGGTCCCCAGTGAAGTACATAGTAAGTATTTTGTTTTTAATTGGTTGCTTCTATAGCCATTGAATGCCAGTAAGGTCACTACAGTGTGTTAGAAACGTAGGTGGCTTCAAGCAGGTTAATAAAATAACATTACCTATCTAGCAAATCAAAAAGTAAACCTGCGCTCCTCCATACCAATGTGCAAATGTGTGCCCTACCATAGGCATATGTAATAACTTGATAAAGGAGGAGTTAGTCCAAAATTTGGCTAAAAAATGTTAAGCTTGCCAACCCTGTCAACATACCTCAATATACGGCAAGTACCTACTCTAATGCACCTATAAAGCTCTATCTCAATTAAAAATATGAACCCTGAAAAGATGTTATACCAAAATGCGTTAATGGAACCCTATTTGTGCTTCCATGTAACATCTTTTCAAGGCTCATATTTTTAATTTAGATAGAGCTTTATACATGCATTAGAGTAGGTACTTGCCACTGAGATACCTTGACGGGGTTGGCAAGCTTAACATTTTTTGGCCAAATTTTGGACAAAATCCTCACATTTATCAACAGTTATTACATATGCCTAAGGTAGGGCACACATTTGCACACTGGTATGGAGGAGCGCAGGTTTGCTTTTTGCTTTGTATTTATACTTTGGGTTTCAGCTTGATGTTTGGGGGTAGTGGAGAGCCCTCTCATTCCTTGCTTAGGGTGACCAGACATCCCCGGTTTCCAGGGACAGTCCCCGGATTCAGGGCACTGTCCCTGGATACAAAATGTCCCCGGAAATGTCCCCGGATATTAAAAAAAAATGCCGATCAACAGCTTCTTTTCCTGCCCGTCAACACAGCAAATCACAAAGTTCTGACCATGATGCCTCCTGCCAGGCTGCCTCAGATGCATTTATTCATTGGCTGCAGCATGCGTGCGTGACGTCTACCATCATGTGCACGCATGCATGTAGTCCACCCTTGCTCAGTTTGGACCTGCGTTGAATGTAGCAGCATGTTGGCAGGAGCGAAGCTGTTGGAGAGGAGTAAGCACAGAGAGCTTCAGAACCAACAACAGTTGTATGGTACACAGTCAGTGGCCATTAGGTAGCCGGGGCAGATGTGAATGGATATTTAATAAAATAAACTATAAAAACATGTTATCTAGTGTTGATCCGGTAGATGGCAGGGGTAAAGAAGAGGAGGCATATGGGAGTGCTTTAAAGTTATTCAGAGGGCTGAATGAGAGGGTGGAAGAAATAGAAGCGACATGGTGTAATCTGGAATGGCAAGGACTGTATGTAGTAGAAGAGAGGGATGTATAAAAGAGCAGATGGGTACAGTGACCAGACACAGAAGAGAGAATCACTTGAGGAGATGGGGGAGATGATGCACCAAATGGGACAGGGGACCCCTCCCCTCCTTCACCGCATCGCTAGTCAGTGAAGGTATGAGCAGGGCAAAAGGGGATAGTTTTATTAAGGAGAAGGGGAGGGTGTAATATAACATTTAACCCTTTGAGTGTCAGAGTGGCACTCAAAGGCATAAGGGTCTTCTGTGATTCATAGTTATATTACAGTTTAAATGGGACTACTAGGGCATTAATCACTTTGATAGTGCCCCATCTGCTACACTGCATTGCGAGCCCAAGCAGACCAAATAGGGTTCAGAACAGTGGTTTTAAAAGTGACTCATAAATATATACTCACCTCCCCTGGAATACACATAGGTACATTGTGCACATTGTTTCCTCTCTTGAGTGAGGCAGATCTGCATAGACTTACATTATCAGGCTTGGAAGCCTGGCGCAGCAGGTTTATGTAAACTGTGGACGCAGTCTAGGAGTTGGTGGCTTAGAAGACATCCTGGTTGTGATCCAGTTCAGGTGGTCATTTCTCTGACCTTCCGAATGACTGATAGGAGTCATTTTGGGGCTCAACAGTGCTGAAAAGTGCTTTTTTATTAAGCTAATGTGTGCAACCCTGCACATTTGGCCTGAATAAATTAGTACTTTGCCCATTACAATTTTTTCATCATGAAAACTTGGTCAGTGCACAGTCAAATATACTGAATATGGGTCTGACCTAATTTATTTCATGGTCCTGCACATTAACACAAGCGTGGGAATAGAGATCACTGATCATACAGATGCTACCATCCAGAATATAGGGTAGGCAATGTGCATAGCTGGGAACTCTCCAGATTTCCCCCGGAGACTCTGGTTTTTGCACCTAATTACAGGGTCTCCGGGGCAGAGGCTGATTCTCTGGATGTCATCTATGCATTTCCAGACAGTTTCCCCCACTCCCCAGCGGCTTCTCCTTCTTCCCCAGCCTTTTTCTACAAATATTTTTACATTTTGTTAGTTCCGCCCCCCACTTGTGATTAAGCCCCGTCCCTTTTTGATGTGAATTGCATATTTTATTTCCCTTAATGGCATCACAGGACTCCCCTCTCCGGGGAGTCCACAATCATAAGTTCCCAGGTGTGGCAATGAGGTGGTGGACAATGTGAAGTTGGACAGGGTAGGCAGTGTGGAGGTAGCCAGTGTGGAGTTGGACAGTGTGAGCAATGGGGGGTGGACAGTGTGGCAAGGGCAGTGTTGAGGTGGACAGAGTGGAGGTGGACAGTATGGGCAATGTGGGCAGTGTGGAGGTGGAAAGTGTGTGGGAGGGGCAGTGTGGAGGTGGACAATGCGGGCAGTGTGGAGGTGGGCAGTGTGTGGAGGAGGACAGGGTGGACAGTGTGTGGAGGAGGATGGGATGGACAGATTGTGGATGGGGTGGGCAGTGTGGATAGTGTGTGAAGGTGGGCAATGTGGAGGTGGGCAGTGTTGGCAATGTGGTGGTGGGCAGTGTGGGGAGGAGGACAGGGTGGACAGTGTGTGGAGGAGGATGAGATGGACAGTTTGTGGATGGGGTGGGCAGTGTGGATAGTGTGTGTGAAGGTGGGCAATGTGGAGGTGGGCAGTGTGGGCAATGTGGTGGTGGGCAGTGTGGGGAGGAGGACAGGGTGGACAGTTTGTGGAGGAGGACAGGGTGAACAGTTTGTGGAGAAGGATTGGGTGGGCAGTGTGGAGGTGGGAAGTGTGGACAGTGTGTGTGGAGGTGGACAGTGTGGGCAGTCTGTGGAGGAGGACATGGTGGGCAGTGTGGAGGTGGGTAGCATGGAGGAGGATAGGATGGGCAGTGTGTGTGGACAGGGTGTGAGGGTGGACACAGAGTAGACAGTGCGTGAAGTTGGATAGGGTGTGGACAGGGTATAGAGAAAAAAAATGTCCCCGGATTTCATTTTAAAAATCTGGTCACCTTATCCTTGCTGCCAGTCAATTTATGTCTTTTCCACTCTATCCACTATATGTATTTATTATGGTGAGCTAGTGCTGTGAGCTTTTTTCTGTCTTTACATGTCTAACGACCTACTGCGGATACAGGGGTGCCAAACATCTTAGGATGTATGAAGAGAAACATGCCCAAACATGTCATGTTAATTATTAGTTAATGTATATTTTTTCTTTTTACTACCACGTAACATAAACAGAAATACAAGTTATCATATATTCCTATAGTAAGAGATACAGTAACTGCACTATGAGATTTTACATTTTTGGAATTCAAAAGAAAATGAGGGGTAAAAGTGAGATGGGAAGGAGGAAGAGCGGAAGGAGAGGGAATAGGAAACATTAATTAGGGATAAGGAGAATCAAGCATGCTCTGTATCCTAAATCGGAAACTGCTTGGGTAAGTACATGAAAAAGAAAACAGAGTAGCGTAACAGAGCTCAAAGTGTAGATTGTTTCTCTTTAATAAAAAAAGAAAACAAAACAATGAGGAATTAAAAAATGTTTGAAGCTATCATTTGGTGATTGATATGAAATATACAAATCTTATAGAGGGACAATAAAATAATAAATAATGGGTATTCTGCCATTTATGTCTTTGTGTAGGAGTAATTAAGTTCCCCTTGAGTTCCTCTTCTATCCCACACCTTGGAGGAAAGATTTATGAGTAATTATAGACAGAGGCACTGGACCCTTTCCATGGCCTTTTTGCAGGTGGCGAGTCTGCAGAACCCTCAGAGTCAGAACCCGAAAGGGCGGTAAGTTGGACAGGGGGGGCAGGTGACACTGAGGGGGGGCAGAAAAAGAGGCTAGAGCTTGGACAATAACTTACTGGATCCAAGTCTGAAGATCAGCGGATGGGGCAGTGGAAGGAATATGGTCTGCCATTTTATGAATTCCACAGGGTCCAATGCAGATGATAAGAGGAGAGGGAGGACACAGTGGGGGTCACACACCACTAAAGAGCTGTATCTTTAAACAGCAGTATTCGAGAAAATGGTACAGTGGGGCTCACCCACTACAAAGGAGCTGTATTGGCAGAAAGGCAGAGGAAGCGGACCGCCAGCCCAGACATCAAAATAGAAGGGCCTGAAAAGCGATCCGGACCAATAAACAAAATGGCCACCAAAATCTCGCATGATTCAGGAAACCAATGAGAGATCCAAGATGGCCGCCCGAATCTCGCGAGAGGACGGCCAGAGTACAGAACGGGAAGAAGACTGAGCCCGAACGGCTCACAAGAAGGGAAAGAACTGCAAAATACTTGCCTCCTGTCTTTAATAAAATTCAGATTATTTGATCACAAAGCTAGAATAATCCCCAATTATAGACAATAGACCCCAGCAGTGTGCACTGTCATTCAAGTGACACATGAGCTAATAGAGTAATATAAATATTGATATTGATCCACGGGATGGGAATATTATTTTACATATTTACAAATCCATAGTAACACCTCATCTACAATATGGAGTACAGTTTTGAGTACCAGTTCTTAAAAAATACATTCATGAACCGGAAAAAATACATAACTACAAAACTGAGGGGGTTTAGTTATAAAGAAGACTATCCAAACTAGGACTGTATACATTAGAGAAGAGACATTAAAGGGTATATGATTACACTTTACAATACATTCAAATCCAATACAAATTCTCTCTGAAGAACTATTACTCAAAGAGTTGAGCTAAGAAAAAGAGGCCATCCTTTAACCCCTTAAGGACCTCGGGATCCAGGGGGTGGAGTGAACAGGAGGACCAAGGCGATTTTCTTTTTTTTTTTGTGTGTTTGTTTGGAGAGCTGGTACATGTGAGCGATCACACATACTGGCTCTCCACTGGAGGGGCTGAAACTGACTGCTCTGAGCAGTCAGTTTTAGCCTCTCCTAGTGATCACAGCATGCCTTATAGTAATGACATTCCAGGGCCATCACCTGTCTTTTCTATGGATAAACAAAGGTGATATGGTAAAGGTTGTACTTGATGGATTCATGTCTTTTTTTCAACCTCATCAACTGTTATTATGTAACAGGAAACAGATCTGGATCGAGTAAAGTTGAAGTCAGCATGCTTTGATGACTCAACCTTGATAATTGGGGATGTTCAATATATAGCATTTCTTTATGGCTCATGATATAATTGTCTTCAGGTAGTTAGAGCTACAGGAAAGGATATTCTGTACTGAAATTATTTAAGAAATATTTCAATTATAATTGATTTGTCCTTCCTAGATAGACATTGATCTTTTCCAGGTATCCCAAACAAAAGGGACTATAAAGTCTATTTTTTAATGAAAGTGGCATTTAGAGGTTTCACAGCACTAGCCAAATTAGGGATGATTTCATGGAATTATTAATCACTGAAGGTGAAGAGGTCAGAGATCTGAGAAGGTGTAAGACATTTAATGTAATTGTACAGCTTCTCAGAGACAAAGCACCATCACAGGGGCTAATATCAGTCCTTTATTTATATGGGTATGAATAAATCTAGTAATGCTGATGTTAACCCTTGAATGCCAGAAGGTTGTGCAACGTACTGCTTTGCAATACATTGCACACACCTCTGACACTCAGAAAGGGTTTATTTAATTGCTTTCCTGCAAGTGATGGCTGTTCAGAGTCTCAGGGCCATATTCAGGAAGATATATAGAACCAATTATGGAGCAAACCAACTGCACCACATACACTATACAGGTAACCTATTGAAATGTCGCCCTGTATTTGGAGACCATCAAAAGGACGAGATCAAAATATCGCCTGTATCAAAAGGGCAACATCAGAATGTCACCCGAATCTAAAAGGTGAATTCTGATGTCGCACACTTAAGGGTCACCCTGCATGGCCATGTAGAACTTTGGAGAACTTTCAATAGTAAAACCCAGTGGCACGTGCAAATTGTAGAACTTTATTTTAGAATAAAATAATACAATTTGCCCTACACCCCCCCATTAAATGGCAACATTTCAATAGTAAGCCATGCATACCCTCCATCAATGCCCGAGCCATTTCTCCATACTGTGCCTTAAGATGCCCTCTTCCTCTCACAATCTGGTGACTGAGCATGATGTAATCAGAGCGTTCAGTCACCAGGGCTTTTCAGAGGAAGAGGGTTTCTTAAGGCACAACATGGAGAATTGGCTTGGGCACTGCTTTCTCCACAGATGGAGGGTATGCATGGCTTACTGTTGAAATGCGGGCAACATTCTAATGCTGCCCTTTGATGCAGGAGACATTATGGTCTCGCCCTTTTGATGGGCAACGTTTTAACAGTAAACCTACCATACATCTCCCCCATAGTCTCCTATGACACATTTGGTTTGTCTCAGATTTACTGCAGTTTTCTTTTGAACATAGGGGCCCAGTTAGTTCTATAACACCCCCAGAAGGGTCATGCCTCTCCTGGAAAATGTCTCTGCATTCATGATTTGCACACATGGGGGAAGCAGGCCATAAAACTGCTGTTATAATAGAGGGATTACAGCAAACTTGTGCTTAGGTGATAGTTTCACTTTAAAGGGGTGATATGATTTCCATTTACAAATATATTTAAGATCAGTACAAAGGACTCTTTAAGAGACTACTTACTCAAAGAGCTGAACGAAAAACACAAGGTCATCTATTAAGACTAATGTAAAGGAGCTTTCAATTAAAACAAAGGCAGAGATTTTTTTTACAGTAAGGGCAGTAACGTGGAATTATGTAACCTTGGGATACTGTCTTGCAGATACTGTAAGCGTTTTACAAATAGTAACGGATGCCTTTCTAGTTTAGAACAATATTAAGAATAATGACAGTTTGTTTCACAGCAGATAGGATGTTGATCCAGGGAAATATCCGACTGCCACTTGCAGTCAGGAAAGATGTTTTTACCCACTTGGGGCTTATTTGGCAATGGCTTAATTTTTTTTTGTACCTTCCTCTGGATCAACAGGAGTAATATGGCATGGGCTGTACTTGACAGGCGTATGTCTTTTTTCAGTCTCATCAACTGTATTACTATGTTACAATGGTAGTAAAGTTTTTTTATGAAAAACATATAATGCATGGCTTTTCCTCTTGAGTAAAACAACTGTACTCACAATACCAGCAGTTGCTTTAGTCAAAAGATATAATAGTTCAAACTATCACAAAGTGATGTAGCTGTTACTATCACATTCTGTGGAGAACTGTAAGCAGTGACGTTGCCATAAAACATGGCTGTCTAAGTGCAGTCCTAAAGGGCCACCAACAGGCCAGGATGTAAGGATTTCCCTGATTAACCACAGGTGAGTTAATCAGTGGATCATTCATTGTGACTGACTCACCTGTGCTTAATCAGGGAAATCCTTACATCCTGGCCTGTTGGTGGCCCTTGAGGACTGCACTTGGACATTTCTGCCATAAAATACAATAGGACAACTTCCTGGACAACAGGTAAAGTGTAGGTGAACTGTCTAAACAGCAGATGGTACTGTTATGTATAAGAAAGAACAGTTAACCCTTTGAGCTCCAGAGAGATATCCAACAAACTGCTTAAAAGGACATCTACACACAACAGTAGGAAACATTTCTCATTATTGGGGTTCTAAAGCTTTTCTTTCATCTGAGGTGATTTAGGGACTAAAGGGGGTTTGGAACAAGTGGAATCACCCTCTCATTTTTCACTTGCAGAATGTCAGAGTATAAAGTGAGACTGCAATAAACAACTTTAACCCTTTGAATGCCAGAAGGGCATGCAATGCTTTGTGTGTCCATCTAGCACTCAAAGGGCTGATGTCTAGGGTATTCTGCATTCAACCAGACATTCCATAAAGTGGAAGAAGATGCAAGCCCACAGAAGATTCTGCTCTTCATCTTCCTGGCAGATGGAGAAGCCAAGAAAGGCCAAGTCATCCTCAGCAATGCGCACAAGGCCATGGCAGACTCCATTTCACACCAGCCAAATCGTCTGGGAAGTGAATTGGAAGAGAGGGGAATAGGGAGAGATGTGGGAGAGAGCGGCAAAGGATGGACTAGAGCTGCATGGGATCCACAACTTTTAACACAGTGGCATGTTTATGTTGCCATGTTGATGATGGTGACATTTCGACGCCACCAATTTAAGGTGGGCGACATTTCAAAATCGCCCTTTTGAATATCAATATTTACTCTGTGACATTCTCATAGTAAATCCAGAAACACCACCTAAAACAAAAGAGAGTCTCTCTTTGACCATATGAAATGTTGGGAGCTATGCATGATAGCAGAATACCACTGCTTGAGTACAGTTAAATGAATTAAAGTGACTGAGCTACTGGTTCATCCAGCTGTTCCTGGAAACATGAACTGTTGGTAGATCTTGAGGAATGAAGTTAGCTACATCTACCATACAGAGTGAAAAAGTCCTCAACCCACCTCTGCTTCAAATGGCTGGTTTATGTGTAAAGACCGAGTTGAACAAACATTTTTTATATTTAATTACTGGGTCTCCGTGGACAGAGGCGGATCCTCAGGGCTCAGTGACTTCACTTGTAACTCTGCCCACTTCACTGCCAATTCACTCTCCATTCTGTTCTTCCCAATCAAGCCCCACCCACGTTATGATGTGAATTGCATCATTTGGACACTCCCACCACCAGACCTTAGTGGACCTTCAGTGGCTTGAGACAAGAATGTTCCCAGGAATGAGCTAAAAATCACTGGGAATTTGGAGAATTTGTACTTTTCCCCTAAAGTTGAGTTTCTTTGCCCCAGACCTGTTCAGTTTTGCTTTTATAGACAAAGTCCTTTGGATCTTTAGATTCCTCACGTAGCATATTATTGGCAACATCTAGATCACACAACATCTCCCCCCCACAATGTTCTAAACTATAGAGAATGTACAAAGGACGGTGACAACTGCAAGGAGGTGGGACTGACAGCTTTTGCTTCCATTGTGTTTTAGCTTAATGAAGCCATTAGAAAAACATTTTGATGGAGCTTCTGGAAATTATATTAGGGAATGTCCCTGGCATAGATGACGCAGAATTAAATTAGGAAGAAAATGTAAAAGAAAACAAGCTAGCATGCGTGGGTGAAATTAAAAGACTGCAACATTACAGCAGGAAGTACCTAACGTATACAGATGCTTTATGAGTTTAGGGATTTAAAATTAGAACACAGATTTAACAGTTTAAAGGGAAAAAATAGCCTAATAAATGTTATGCTTTAGTCCATTAAAATAATCTAGTTACTCCAGACCATTCTGGATTTGTTTTTTTGCAGAATTACAATCTGTTGCATTTGCTTTTATACTTACAGTTATAAAGGCTTCCATTTTTTTTTCTAGAAAAAGAGAGGATAATATGAGGCCTTACCTCTATTATTGGGTACGACTCCCATTATCCCATTACGGGACTTGTAGTCCTCAACACCTGGAGGCAGAACAGTTGCTAGGTTCCAAAAGACCAGAATCTTGTACCAACCTAATGCATCATCAGTTAACAGTGCAGCACAACTGTTCCATTACTGGTAAGGAGATTAGTTACATGCCCTTTGCTGCTCTAGAATGCATCACTGATGCAGCTGGGGTTATTTAATTTACACGGATATTGCGGCCAGGATTTGCTAAAAGGAGCAAAGAGCAGCTGAGATAAAGAATGCGCAAATCTTCTAACTCATCTGCTTTTTAATGGAGAAGTGTTCTGTTTAGGGTTGCCACCTTTTATTAAAAAAAATACCGGCCATGGCATTCCCTCCATAGAGTTAACGTTGGACAGAAGCCAATTTTTTACCAGCCTGTCGGTAAAATACCGGCTGGGTGGCAACCCTAGTTCTGTTTATTTAACTGGGAGACTGTCTATGTGCTGATGGTTACAGGAAAACACCATAGGGACAAATGCCTTTAATCCTTTTAGGACCAGAGGAGTGTGTAACGCATTGCAAAGTAATGCATTGCACACGCTCTGGCATTTTAAGGGTTAAAAACATACTGCGTGAGATTTCAATTCAAGCCAGTACTCGCAGTAAAGTTTCACTGTTTTCAAGTCTAGCAGAGATGTGAGTTGAAACCTTAAATGTCTCAGGCTACATGTGAAATTATTAGTAAATGGCACAAAACAGAAAATAAATGAAATAACATTGCTCACCCCCTATTTCATATGTAAAGGGCAATTTCACTGTTTAGTGAACCCCGGCCTGGGTCTAGTGCAAAATAAAACTTGTATTACTGTCCATTTATCAAATGGATGTAGAAACAAAAAATAACTTTACTCTCTCACTGATTTATCTATAAGCAAACCATATTTTGTACTGTCTTATTCATGCGTATGTTATTGCTACATTTTGGTTTCTGGCTAGCGTACCTATGTTGGCCTCAGGGAAGAACATACACGCATGCTGAATGCATATGACCTACCCTGGGAAGTCCTCTTGATGCTAATTTATTCACACATTTCCCTTCTAAGCTTACAGGGAATACTCTCAAGAATTCATAAATAGCTAACACTCTCTGTATCAGTCATCATACTGAATATAGAGGAGATCAGCACATCTGATACTACTGGTTTCTCTGATGATTCAGAGACAACGTCAGAACAGCGTTAACGTGTGCACAATATCAAAAAGATTTTGACTGAAGATAAGAGCCAACTGTCCCATCCAGTTAGATTATTTCCTATCTAATTAAAATACATGGTCTTACATAGTTCTAAGAATATACATGCCCATCCCAGGCATAACCTTCACCTTTTGAGTGCCATGTGGGTATCCAATACATTGTGGAGAAATGAGTTAGATAGCCCTCTGATACTCAAAGGGTTACAGTATTAGCTCCTACACCTCTGCCGGGAGGCTGTTCCAAGAATATTTACAGTTACGTCTCAGTTTTCCACCCTCTAACTTTAGATCGTGTCTTTTTGTTCAAGCATTCTTCTTTTTCTGAACAATGCTTCCCTTCTGAACTATATTACATGCCTTGCATTGTGCATCAATGCTTTGTGCATCACTATTGTCCTTAAAGGTTTAACATCATTCTGTAGATGTGGTCTCCAGAGCTATACACAGTACTACTACAGGTGAGGCCTTACCAGTTATCTCTAGAGTGGAATTGGTACCTGTGTCTTTCTGCTGCTGATACCACTTCCTATACATCCCAGTATCATCTATGCACAAAATGAAATGGGAATTGGATTTGGATGTTGACAATGGGGTGTGTGGAAAGTGCCTGCTGTAGCATGCTGCAATTTCCCTGTATTCAGCACAGAAAGCAGGGAAACTGCAGTAGTAATAATCCTCCCAGAGGCATTTGGATTATTATTGTTATTGGGATTATTATTTATTTTTTATATTTTATTGTTTGAGCTCCAACATATTTTATAGAGCTGTACAGAATAGGGGTAAGAACACGCAATCACACTCAGATCCTGATCATAACAAATGGTAATGAGGGCCCTATTCATGAGAACATGAGCACAGGTGAATCAATCAGTGGCTCAGTCTCTTTAATTAATTCACCTGCGCTGATTCAGGTTTATGCTAAAATTATGCAATGTTAGTAGCTCTTGAGAATGAACCTCCTGATCGGGAGGATCGCCTTGGAAATTGTTCTCACAAGGACTTTACAATGCTTATCGCAAAGTCCAGTGAACAGTTGTCTAAAGTAGGTCTCAGCCAATCAAGTATGACTGATTTCAGGGTGTGCTGGCCATCCATTACATCCCTCTGCAAAAAGATAAATGGAGTAAAAAAGGGGCAGTACCACTGTTTAATTCAAGGGGAGGGGGCATCTTAAATCATGGGTATACTTCTTTGGGCTCCTGTCTTATGGGGTCTCACCTTAAGTCTGGTGTACAACGAAGCTGAAGTAATTCTGCAACAAACAACTGCACCATCGGGAGAAAAAAAATCCCATTAATTTAGCAATGCAGTTCAGATCTCTGTAGAATTCAAGAGGTTAAAAGACTGAAATCAAATATTGGGGAATATTTGTTTGTCCCCTATGGTACAGTTGGTTTGCCCCAGAATCACCCTAGATTTCTTAGTACATCAGAATTCATGATTGCTAGATTTTAGCAAGGAACCAAGTAAATCCTCTTATCATTAGGAGAGAGGGTGTCCTGTGTGCACAGCTCACCAATGTGGCTACTTTTCCCACAAATCTTAACCCTTTGAGTGCCAAAGGGGGTACACAACGCATTGCAAAGCAATAAGTTGCGTACCCCTCTGGCACTTAATACTGCAATACTGGAAATTCTCTGGATTTGCCCCGGAGACTCTGTTTTTTGCTGTTGATTACCGGGTCTGATTCTCCAGATGTGGAGAGTTTCAAATGAAACTCTGCTCCTTTCTGCTCCATCCCAGCCTGTTCCTCCCATTTCCCTCCCACTCCTCCTCCTTCCCCAGCCTATTCCTACCACTTTTTATGATGTCAGTTAAGCCCTGCCCATTTTTTTATACAAATTGCATAATATATCTCCCCCAGCAGCACCACAGGGGGACTCCACAAGACAAAAGTTCCCAGGTATGAATATATCACTATATTTGTGTGCCTCCATTCAAATCACCCAGATTAACAAAACTGTAGGATAACATAGGTAATTCTTTTATTAACCTAAGCCTACCAGCTGTTAACTACAACTCGTTATCATGGTTGGGGATGATGCAAATTGTAATTCCTGGCTTAGATAGAGCATTGAAATTAATTCCATTGGAAGCGGCTTTATTTCCAACTTTAAATTTCCCCATAGACTTCTACAAAGCTTCATGGAATAAACCAGCCATAATGTTTATCACCTGCAATGGGATGGAGCGCACTGGCTCTGAATGGTTGTAACCTTGGTGGGGTCATGACGCTGATGCTTACTGCTCTTCAAATCCAATTATTGCCAGACAGCTGATTATGATGTGATTTATTGTGCAGCAACTGTTGGATGGACTCAGATGGGGGGTGGGGGAATGCACAAATATGTAATACATGTGACAAACTCTCCAGTGATATAAACATTCCAATTCCTTTGTTATTCTATGAAGCCTCTACACTAAGTCTTCTCAACATGAAAAAAAAGGTTCCATGGAATCACATAGGTAGGGCTGGATTTACATCCCAGGCACCCCTAGGCAAAGCACCCTAGGTGCCCTTAGTTAGCTCCACCCATGGCCACTCCCCTGTTTCTCAAGTGATCCCACCCACAGTACTAGCCACTGTTTCCTGGCACATAAAATAATCATGGCCTATAAAAACCAAAAAAGCTTTAACATCTTGGTTGCTAGAGAGATATCCAATGCATTGCTTCTCTAGCATCCAAGTCAGAGCCAGATCATGGGCAAGGCGACCTAAGCGCCTGCCTAGGACCCAGTCAAGTTAGGGGGCCCGCAAACCTGAACCGGCCCCACAACAAAAAGCTTGGCTAGCGGGAAGATCAGATTGATCTCCCCATCGGCAAGCAGAGGTCTGTGCCTCCTTCGGCACAGACCTTTAAATGCATCTATGATCTTCCCTGCAGCTCAATGTCCCCATCAATGCAGAGCGCCGGGATATTACGTCATCGCCTGGCTCTCTGCATTATTGGAGAAAGGACCATGCAGGAGCTGCTGTTAGTGGTCTGTACCAAAGAAGGTACAGACCTCTCCTTCAACACCGCATGCCTCTGGACCACCAAGGATAAAGCCCCCTCCTGAGCCAGCAAAGGTAGGCATGTAGGAGGGCGGCGGGGGACATATAGTGGGGGGGCAGAGAAGCGGGGAAACAGACTATGGGGCCATAGAAATGGAGAAACAGGAGGAAACAGACTAGGGTCAAAAGTGTGAAATTACACTGTCAGTTGTATATCAAAATGAAAGTTTCAAAGATGTGTAACTGTACCCCCACGTTTCATTGGGGGAAGTAACTGTACCCTATATTCTAAGGGTTTACTACTATCAATGAATAATCAACATAGGTTGATGTCCCTTCTCTGGTACTACCACAACATTAGTGAATTTACTAAGGACAAAGAAAAGTGAAAATGTTGGACTTGGTGCACTTTGCCTATTATTAATTAAACATATTACCTTTATTAGGATAAAATCCAGGTGTTCTAATGTGAATAAGAAAAAGATCTGAAAACTCAGAGTGAATAGGTCACTGAAAAAATATGTAATTTAATAAATGAGTAAAGGCACATCTGACCACTAGCTGATTTATGCACATAAACATTATCCCACCTACAATATGAAGGGAATAATAGAATAAAGGCAAAATCTATCTGTCCACTATCGTGTCAGATTATGCTGAACAAGCGAGGGGATCCCCGATCAATTGTGGAATAAAGAGAGGCCCTCAATATCCTAGGGCACAAAGTAAGAGAATAATCATTTATATTATCCTTATAGTGCCCTAAGATATTGAAGGCCTCCCTTTATTCCACAAATGATCAGATAGTGGTCAGATAAACTTATATTTACTCATATATCTCCAATCATTTATTAAATTACATATTTTTTTTTCTGTGATCTATTCACTCAGAGTCTTGAGTTTTTTTAATTTTTTCTTATTCACATTAGAACAACTGGATTTAATTGTATCCTAATAAAGTTAATATGTTTTCTATGTCGTCCAATATAGGTTACTGGTAACTTTGGGAAGGCGACCGCCCCTTTAAGTAGGTAGGAACAATTCGTGAAGAGAAGTGCAGGCTGGAGCCTTCCTCCTCTCCTTAGCTGGTCCCCAGCCAATTCCCATCCAGTAAGATTTGTTCCTTGATGAAGCAAAGCATGAGAACAGTAATGCTATAGTTTTAGATTTTTTATTGTTTGTTCTGTTAGATATGGAATACCAACCATTAGGCGGATTACCATTACAGCCATTCCCATGTTGGATAGCTCAGTTTCCAGGTGCTGTTGTGGACCTGTCAGCCCTGAAGGGCAAAAGCTTGTGTAGCATGTTTTTTCCATGGAAGTTGCCCATTGAGGCTTCTTCTTTAGAAAATGGTAATCTGAAGACAGAAGACCTGCTAAAAAGGTGAACAACCCTTTGAGTGCTGAAGTCCATATGTCCCATGCTTCCCCTCCACACAGGGGTCTCCTTTGGAGTTCCTACTGCATACTCCTGCACTCATTGGGTTTATCTGTATGTCTGTTGGGGTTTGGAGCAACTGGGTTTCTGTGGTAAATTTACACTTTGTTTGCTGTTGTGCACTTTTGGGGGATTTCTTGCACTTTCCCTACTGGGTCCAGTGTTTATTCATTTACTTTAGTGTTTTCTGATGTGTTTACCACTGTTCACACACATTGTGAATTTTTGACTTGTTTGATTTCCGCTTTACCGCATAGACGCCATGCTCCATTCACCTCTATGGGAAGTTACAGTTTGGAACATATCTCTGCAACCGCTCAACGTAGCGACTTCAGAGACGGCTCATTTTGTCTGTCTGCCCTTGTTCTATTATTATTTATTGTTATTATTCTTTATTTGTATAGCACCAGCTAGTTCCGAGGTGCTGTACAATTATGCTATCATCTGGTTAACGTTCTGAATGTTTTGGGGGGCTCAGGGAGCTTCGGGCATTGTTTGGGGTACTTTAACAGGGAAAACTACATTTCCCATGAGCGCTTGCTTCACTCTCTCATTTTTGATTGGCTCCCATCACGGACGTCATTTTCTGCCTTCCCTTCATGAGTATCCTACACAGGGTGTGGATTCTCCTTTTCTCCTCAGCAGATTAACCATTCACCTGCCACACAAGTGCATTTAAGCTATTTCTGGGGTGAAATACTTAGACACTGTATTTGGGTATACCTTATACTTTCAGACATTTTGACCATGTGAGGATGTCAACTCCGTTGGAACTTGGGGCTAGGCCTAAGACTAAGGATACTGGGGTGTCTCTGACCCCCATTGCGTATTGCTCCTCATGTCAATCAGGACTTCCTAGAGAATACTCAAGTAATTTATGCCCTTCATGCGCTGCTGCCCCTGCGTCTCACCCATCTCATTTTGTGAATGGTCCAATACACTCCCTCTTAAGTTTTTTGCTATTTATATATTAAAAACTTTTTGGGATTAGTCTTGCTTTCCCTTGCAATTCAAGTTTCATCTTCTATTTTTTGCTACCCTAATTGCCCTTTTGCAATCATTGTTGCACTCTCTGTATTTTAAGAAAGAATGTTCAGTTCCTTACTACTTAAATAGTTTGAATGTTTGTTTTTCTTTGCCATTTCCTTCTTTATATGTCTAGTTAACCACACTGGCAGTGACCTACTTTTTTTGCATTTATTCCCCATTGGTATATACTGTTGGGTACATTTCTGCAACCTAAATTTGAATTCTGACCATTTAGCCTCAGTATTTTTGTGTTTAAATAATGTATCCCAGTCTATATGTTGCACTGAAGCCGTTAACAATTTGTAAGGGATGTTTTTTTGGTAATCTCCTCACAGTTAGTCGGGGGTTAATGCTCTTCAATCATGTAGCAAGCTAAACAGAGAGTAGTGCCATCCTCAGTTACGTAGTGTTTATGAGAGGCAGGTAGTGCCGTCTCCAGTTGCGCAACATGCAGTGTTATATAACTGAATAAATACTCATGCGTAGTGTTAGACATGCCCTGCATACCTATAAGGGTGTAGTCTGTATTCACCCCATCATCAACACAATTCTAATTTAGAGCCATTGGAGACCAGGGAGAGTGTACCTGGTCTCAAGTCTGAGAGATAGAGCGTGTACCTCATCTCAAGCCTGTGTGTACAAGATTGTTGCTGCAGAGTCGTATGGAGGGCTCTTCCATACTGATGTAAACTCCATCAGTAGCTAAGTATCTTTTATGTTCTCTTTTTGTAATGTATCTTTAATAAACTGTAGTTCTAGTTTTTTTCCCACTACCATTGTGGGTATTTCTTTATCTTTTTCTGGAATTCCAGACCTCTAATGTAACACAATTTGAAGTTAGCTTTTTTAAAATTAAGAGTTTGGGTTGAACCTATACAGTTTTGCTTTCCCAGAGTGATTTCAAATGTAACCATGTTGTGATCACTGTTTCCCAAATGTTCACTTACCTTAATATTGGATACCATTTCTGTGTTATTCATTATCACTAGGTCCAATATATTGTTATTTCTTGTCGGCACTTCCACTATTTTTGACATGCCGTGCTCACAAACCTGCTACCCTTAGCACTCTGTCAGGTCTCATTTTTCTAGTTGATATCTGGATAATTACAATCTCCCATAATTATAGTATGCCCAAGCTGGGCAGCTTTCCTTATTTGCAATAGCAGTTGGGCCTCAACATTGTCATCAGTATTTGGTGGTTTGTAGCATATACCCACCAACACCTTTTTTTTACCTTTTACATCACATTTAGTGTCAATTTCTACCCAAAAGGACTCCACATTTTGGCCAGTTTCCTCACTAATATCACCCCTCAAAATTGGATTTAGCTCTGGTTTCAAATATAAGCACACACCTCCCCCTTTTCTATTAATCCTGTCTCTCCTAAACAGGGAATAGCCCTCTATATTTACAGCCCAATCATGCGTATCATTCCACCATGTTTCTGTCATACCAATTATGTCCAATTGCTCATTAACCGCCAGCAATTCTAGTTCTCCTATTTTATCTACCATACTTCTTGCATTTGCTAGCAAACAATTAATTTTGAAGTCTTTACATATATCACTCCCTACATACCTTTTATCTGCATCTTTATTTACTAGGAGTTCCTCCCTATTTACTACATTTATCCCCATCCCACCTTTCTCCACCCCCCTGATCATTTCCTTGGACCCGGTTCCTATCTGCTCTATGTATCCAGTTTTTGCTATCTATACCCTCCCCCCTTTCCTAGTTTAAAAGCTACTCCAAGCTTCTTAGCATTCTCTCCCCTAGCACAGAGGCTCCTCTACCATTTAGCTGCAATCCATCACTTCCATATAGATTGTACCCAAGAGCAAAGTCAGCCCAGTGCTCTAAAAACACAAAACCCTCCTTCCTACACCAATTCTTGAGCCATGCATTAAGCTCCCTGAGCTCCCTCTGCCTACCTGCACTGGTGCATGGCACAGGTAGTATTTCAGAAAATACTACTTTAGAGGTCCTTGCCTTGAGCTTTCGTCCTAAATCCCTGAAATCATTCTTTAGTGACTTCCATCTTCCTCCTACTTTGTCATTGGTACCAATATGTACCAAGACAGCTGGATCACTTCCAGCCCCTCCCAATAATCTGTCAGCCCTGTCTGCAACATGTTAGATGAGTGGAAAAACCCTGATAAGAAATCTGTTGTGTTTAGTAAGTTTGCTAAGCTGTATCCCTTCTCTGAAGCGGCCCTAGCGCAGTGGGTTCACCCCCTAAGGTGGACTCCCCTGTTTCTAGACTTTCTAAGTCCACTACTCTGCCTGTTGCGGACACATCTGTCCTTAGGGTTTGGACTGACAGTACACTTGAGGCCTTCCTAAAGGCCATCTTTGCTACTGCAGGTACATCTTTGCATCCCTCATTTGTGGCTGCTTGGGTGAACAAGGCCATTGCATTCTGGACTGACCAGCTAACTGTAGCTGTATGTCAGGGTGCTCCCTCCACTGACTTGTTTCAGCTTTTGGCTCACATTTCTGAAGCTCAGAATTATGTTTCTGCAGCTATTTTTGATGCCATCCGACTGCAACATTTCCTCAGTGTCTGGCCAGACACCGTGGCAGATCCATGGATCTTACAGGTGGTTTCAGAGGGGTACAGGATAATTTTCATATCCCTTCAGGTTCTTTCCTTCTCATACTCCTCAGGGAGTAGAGAAGAGCCATCTTTTCTACAGGGCCATCCAGACCCTTTTAGACAAGGAAGTTCTGGAACTGGTTCACGAGCTGGAACAGGGTTTGGGATGCAAGGATGCAATTTCTTTGTGGTCAAAACTTATTATCACTAGGAGTCCCTAAGAACGGTGATTGCGGCCTTGTCTCCTGGGGAATTTCTCGCTTCTCTGGACATTCAGGATGCCTATCTGCATTTATCATCCATTCGGAGAGCCGACAGTACCTCAGGCTTGCCTGCGACCAGGGGCATTTTCAGTTTTCTGCTCTTCCCTTGGGTCTGACTGCAGCCCCCCAGGTCTTCAATCGTGTCCTGGGGGCTTTGGTGTCCGCCCTCACAGAGACAGCATGCTTGCTCTTGAAGGCCTCCTCTCCGGAACTCCTTCATCAGCAGGTCGAGGACTGCATTCATGCACTCACCCATCAGAGATGGATCCTGAACATGAACAAGTCCTGGCTTCTGATCCAGTTCCATCCAAGAAGTTGACCTCGCCAGTGTCGAAGTTCATATCCACCATAGAAGCGGTCCCATTTGCCATGGCTCACACGAGGGAACTTCAGAGGTTTGTGATCCAGGTCTGCAAGGGCAAGACGGATCTCCTGAAGATGTCAGTCTGTCTACCTCTACATGTGGAGCTGAGTCTGTCGTGGTGGCTCAACATCTCCAATCTGCTGAAGGGTAGGCCCTTCCTGATATCCTTCTGGACAACTGTGATGATGGATGCCAGCCTCTTCAGCTGGGGAGAGGTCCTGGGTCACATGTATGCCCAGGGTCAGTGGTCTACGGAGTAGTCTCTTCTTCCCATCAACATGCTGGAGCTTTGAGCGATATTTCATGCTCTCCGATACTGGACGTTCAAGCTGGTGGACTACCCGGTTCGAGTACAGTGCGACAACCCCTCGGCCGTGGCTTACATCAACAAGCAAGGCAGAAAATGAAGTCTCGCAGCTTGGTTGGAAGTCAAAGCTATTTTATCTTGGGCAGTACAACATGTTCCTGCCATAGCCGCAGTTCATATTCCTGGCGTAGACAAAGTTCTAGCAGACTTCCTAAGTTGACACACAGTGGTCAGCAGAGAGTGGGAACTGCATCCAGCAGTGTTCAGCCTCATTGTCCAGAAATGGGGTCTTCCTTGCATCGACCTGATGGTGAAACAACACAACCGGAAGATCCCGTTGTTCTGCTCCCGCTGGAGGGACCCTCTAGCTATGGCAGTGGATGCCATGTCAATCCCATGGTACTTTCCTCTGGCATACATCTTTCCTTCCATTCCCATGTTACACAGGGTGTTTTGCGGAAGCAGCATCTGGAAGGTTCTCCAGTCATTCTGATAGCTCCGTACTGACCTTGTGAGGCTTGGTTTCTGGAGCTCCTCGATCTCTCTGTGGCAGAGCCCTTTCGGCTTCCCCGCCATCCAGATCTTTTTCTACAGGGATATCTGTGGAAGGAGGATGTAGACCGTCTGGGTTTGATGGCATGGAAATTGAATTCTCAACACTGAAGAAGAAGGGTTTCTCTTCAGGTATGGTGGCCACTATGCTTCGTGCCCGGAAGCCTGTTTCCTCTAAAGTGTACCTTAGCGTCTGGTCCACCTTTCTCTCTTGGTGTGCTGATAGGTATCTTTCCCATGACTTGACCTTCCTACGGTCCTGTCTTTTTTTGGCAGGACAGGGTAGATAAGGGGTTCTCAGTTTTCTTTCAGAGATGCATTGCCATTCTTCCAGATGTCACGGTTTTCTTCCAGGGCGTTGCCCATGCTCGTCCTGCCTTAAGGAACCCCGCTCCTCAGTGGGATCTTAACATGGTTTTGGGCGTCCTTCAGCGCTCTCCTTTTGTGTCCTTGGCTACTATTCCTCTACATCTGCTGACTCGGAAGATGGCTTTTCTCCTGGCGATAGTGTCCATTCGCCAAGATGCTGGGTTGCGTGCCTTGTCTTGTAAACCACACTTTTGGTGTTTCACAGGGACAAGGCGGTTCTTCGCACTTCTCAGGAGTTTCATCCGAAGGTGGTATCTAAGTTCCACATTACTCTGGAAATCGTGGTGCCCTCTTTCTGTCCTGACCCTTCATCTGACAAGGAAAGGGATCTCCACTTTTTGGATGTGGTGCTCTGCCTTAAGTTCTATGTACGCTGCACTGTGTCCATTCATCAGTCTGATGCACTTTTTGTCATTCCTGAAAGTTCCAGGGCAGGTAGAATGGCATCCAGGTGACAATCACTTCCTGGATTAAATCTACTATTCGTAAGGCTTACGAATTGAGGAAGGAGCTTGTTCCATTTCGCGTCACGGCTCATTCCACCAGATCTATTGGGGCATCTTGGGCTTACAAGAATCAGGCCTCAGTTGATCAGTTTTGCAAGGCAGCTACTTGGTCGCCTGTGAACACCTTTTCTAAACACTACCATTTTGATGTGCTGGCATCGGCTGATGCTAGCTTTGGGAGGAAGAACCTGGAGGAACTCTTGCCTGTCTAGAATCTTCCCCTTCTCTTCAATACTCCTTATCTGTTGAGACCAGTTGACTCTAGTTCCGTGTGCTGTGTTACAGTTCCTGGTGTGTTATAGCCCGTTATGATCTGATCTTTCATATATGCTCTGGTGACTTTGGGGGCCTGCGCCTGGTCCTTGCCTTACTTCCCACCTCTGGGAAACTCAATGTTTGGACATCCCAAAGTTACCAGTAACCTATATTGGATGACAGAGAAAAGAGGATTTTAGTCTTACTTATTAAATCCTTTTCTCTTAGTCCATATAGGTTACTGGTCTCCCACCCTGTCAAGGGACCATGCTTGGTTCTACTGTGACAGAACGTGGGAGTCCTTATTTGGGTTCATGCTCACAGGAGTCTTCTTTTCCCTTCTTACTACCTAGTCAATAGTGAGTTTTTCAGATCTTACTGGATGGGGATTGGCTGGGGACCAGCTAAGGAGAGGAGGAAGGCTCCACCCTGCACGTCTCTTCAAGAATTGTTCCTGCCTTCCCAAAGTTACCAGTAACCAAAGTTACCAGTAACCCATATAGACTAAGAGAAAAGGATTTAACAGGTAAGACTAAAATCCTCTTTTATTAATAACAGTTAGGTCAGAGTGCACCTAGTAAAAAAGACTAGGGGACAGAAAAAGAGGGAGAAACAGCCTAGGGAACAGGAAAAGAGTGGAGAACAGACTAGGGGGCAGAAAAAGAGAGGAGAACAGACTAGGGACAGAGAAAGAGAGGAGAATAGAGTAGGGACAGAGAAAGAGAAGAGAACAGACTAGGGGCAGAAAAAAGAAAGGAGAACAGACTAGGGGCAGAAAAAGAGTGGAAAACACACTAGGGACAGAAAAGAGAAGAGAACAGACTAAGGGCAGAAAAAAGAAAGGAGAACAGACTAGGGACAGAAAAAGAGTGGATAACAGAGTAGGGGGCAGAAAAGTGGAGAACAGAGTAGGGGCAGAGAAAGTGGGAGAAACAGATGGGGGCTTCCCCCCTATTATACCCTTCCTCTTTCCTTTGTTATCTCCTTTTGGCCTTGCCATTGTTAGCTGTGTGGTATCAGTGGTGTGGCCCCATTCCAATTGTAAGCTGTGTGGTATCACTGGTAGCCCCATTTTAATTGTAAGCTGTGTGATATCAATGGTGTGGCCCATTTCAACTGTAAAGCTGTGTGGTATCAGTGGTAGCCCCATTTTAATTGTAAGCTCTGTGGAATCAGTGGTGTATCCCCATTTCAACTGTAAGCTGTGTGGCATCACTGGCGTAGCCTCATTTCAATGGTAAGCTATATGGTATCAGTGGTGTAGCCCCATTTCAATTTCAATCTCTGCGGTATCACTAGTGTAGCCCCATTTCAATTGCAAGCTCTGTGGGGTCACTCGTGTTGTCTCATTTCAATTGCAAGCTCTGTGGTATCACTAGTGTAGCCCCATTTCAATTCTAAGATCTGTTATACATTGTTTTAATATATTTAATTCCTTGGATGTCAGGGAGGTGCCTATTGCAATGCTTTGATGAGCTATCTGACATAAAGGGGTTGACGCATTAATTTTGTCTTTCATTAACCCCTTAAGGACCCATGACGGTCCTGCACCGTCATGGGTTGTTATACCCTTAACGACCCATGACGGTCCAGTACCGTCATGGCTTAAATGATAGCAGCGTGCCTCCGTGCACACTGCTATCATTAAATCCAGGCTGAGACTGAGCGCTCCGAGACCGGGGAATTCAGTCTCAGCCCTTCTTCCTTCTTCCGGTTCATGCGATCGCCGTATCAGCGATCACATGTACCGGCATAGTGACAGACAGAGGCAGCATGCAAAGCATGCTGTCTGTGCCTGTCTCGTCTGCCTCTGTCTCCCTTGCTCTCAAAGTAAGGGAGACAGAAGTAGACAGGAGACACCTAGTGGTTAAAAAAAACACAGCAGTTGGGGGTATTAACCCCTTCACTGCTGGTGCAGGAGGATGGCTAAATGCAGGTCAATTTTTTACCTGCAATTTTACACTTTTTTTTTTTTTTTTTTTTTTAAACACAACACACTTTTTTTTTTTTCCAAAAACATTTTTATTTAAAAAAAATACATATAATTAAACAATATTACAAGTGTGATTGTTGTGGAGCCATGTAATACACTTATATACACCACCAAATGCCAGGGACAAAAAAGTGTCAAAATAGGGTGGGAAAAAGGGACATGGGGATTTTCACCCAGGGGGGATAGTGGCCACTTTAAACTGCGCATTTTGTAGGTATGACTGACCGGTCATACCTTTCATGCAGTCTCCATAAAAATTTAACCCTTTGTGGCCAATTGATCCCAAGAGAAAAATCAAAAATGGTGTTTTTTTTTTTACATTTTTTAACTTTTTTTTTTAATTTTAATAAAGTGAATGGGGGGTTATCCATATAAATAGGGTATCAAATGAAAGCCCTATTTATGCTTAAAAAAACAGTATATAATTTATGGGGGTGGAATAAAAGCCTAAGAGGGAAAACACTGTTGAACAAAGACATAGTCAAAAAGGTCAGAATTGCTCCGGTCCTTAAGGGAAAACAACCTCAGATTTTCCCGGTCCTTAAGGGGTTAAGTCGGTACTAATAGCTCTACTCACAAAAACAATGGGCAAATCGAGAAAATGTGGCTAGGGGAAAACTGGCAGGGGGACCCCAATTTGGAATCCTGCCTAGGGCCCCGGAGGCTTAATCCGGCTCTGATCCAAGTGGTTAAATAATAGCCTGTAAAGGGGTACACTGCTGGTTCAGGGACATTGAGATCGCTCTGGCCACAGCCACAATTCACAATGTGAGTGTAACCAGCAACGCTGAGACCCCCCTACAAAATGTGGCATTCTAGGCAGTTGTCTTCTCTGCCTATGGGGAAATCTGGCATTGCACAATGGAATGGAGAATGTATCTTACCTTCATCTGACTGTAGTGCAGTACCCCATGCTGTAAGACAGGGCTGAGTAACCTTCCAGATGTTGAGGACTACAGTTCCCATCATCCACAGTCAGCCACTGGCTGGCTTGGGGTGCAATGGGAATTGTAGTCCAGAACAGATTGAGTTTCCCACCAGTTTTCTAAGTACAGAACCAAAATGACACTGTGCAATATGCACAGACCCAAAGGGGAGCAATTCTGGAGAAAACTAACTGAGCCATAGGCAACAAATACAATAAAACAATGGATTTCAAATGAACTTTTAACCCCTCTGGCACTCAAAGGGTTTTACCCCTTTATTGCTCAAAAGATCTCCAATGCATTACTTTGCAACATGTTGGAGAATTGTCTAGCATATAAGGGGTTAAACCAAAACCCTGTTTGTTCCCTATGCTGCAGTTTTTTGCACCATCATTGATCTACGTTATATGTGTCCATGTGGTCTACTGACTCCTATCTTAGAGTCCTAAGTGTCAATAATCCTCCATTCAATAAAGTTTTATTTTGTTAAATACATTGATGGCAAGGAACCAGGTGGGCATAACTAATAATAATCTGGACCTGACAAACCCGAGTAGGTTTTCTGTAAGTCGAAGTGACTCATTTATAGCTTCCGTTTTTTTTTTGTTTTTTTTTACACTTTATAAATGGTCTGTGGAGTCCTCTACGCAAATCTGAAGGAGACAAGAAAAAAAAAGATCTGGTCATGCTGCCAAGCCAGGACTGCACTTAAGTTTGGCATTTCAGACTGAGCGTCAAATTGATTCAAAACACCAAAAGTGCATCTAATGACTCTGGCCAAGTTAATACGTCGGGTGGTTTATAATCTCAACCAAACTGAACTAATGATATATCTACTCAATGACTGTGATAGTAAACAGCACCATTAAAGTGACAGTCACTTGTTATTTCAACTTGACCTATTTTGCAAATGCATCATATGTAAGGTTACAGTGTCCCTTTTTTAACCCTTTGAGTGCCAGTGGGGTATGCAACCCATACTTTGTGTACCCCTCTGGCACTCAAAGGGTTAAAAATGTTCTCATTTTCTCCTGTTTTACATTTTTATGTCTCTAACAGTAAGCTCCCTAGTTTTTGGTCAGTCAGCCGCCAAGGCAGGATGTACACTATCCCTGCAGCACTGAGTGCCATGTATGCTAATTGTTTCACACTGTATCTTTTTAAATTGTATCAATATCCCTTCTTTCACTGTCCCTGACCGAAAGCTCCCTGGAAACAGATGCAGGGAGCTCAATGACAGAGACATAAAAGTGTAATTAAATAGGTGAAGATGAAAAAAAAAGTATGAGCAATTTTACTTTAAATGTGCACTTGTAAAATATGCAGTCACAATAAAAGGTTACTAGCCCTTTAAATCAAAGCTTCTTGTGCAGCAACCAACAAAAGCTGGAATATCACTCGGCTATAATCATCTGCCCATTAATTGTAAACATGGTGTTCTTGATTCTACTTGAATATTTTTTACATAAATTTTTAGTGATATAAAGAAAGAGTAGTAATTAAAGGGCAGTAAGTTGTCAGGGAAAGGGCTTTATAAGTCTAGGAAGGTACCTGGCAGTTATAGGAATCGAGTTCCCATGATTTAAATGTCTGTAATACTCTCTTCCTTCCCCCTGCAGATCTCTGTGATCTGCAGGACTGGGACTTCTGGAAGTGGAAGGAACATCTTTATCCTCTCCATTGAAGCCCCGTGAGCTTTAATGGATGGGATCGAGATCTCCCAGAAGAGCTGTGTGAAGAGCTGATGTCTCCCAGTCCTGCAGATCAGGGAGACCTAAAGGCAGAACAACGGGAGTTTTGAAGAGTTTTAAAAGACAACTATCATGTAGATAGTGTCCCAACTGCACATCTGCTCTCCTGGGAGCAGATCTGCTAATGAATCCAGGGACTGCATTTTGAGCCCTGGCAGCACAATGGGGTGCACAAGTGAAGGTCTAAAAGAGCCACCTGGGATTGGTTCTACAGGAAGAGACTGAAGTCTTGCAGTTCAGCTGCCTGTTCTGCATGATACAGGTCTCCATAGACCCTCTGCTTCGGGCTTGAATCCTCACTCAGCGTATCTGTAGTGACTAAACACGCAACCCTGAGAGCCACAGACTTCCAGATTGCATTTCAGCTGATAATAGGTAAAAGCGAAATAGCGCTCACCAGTTAACCACCAAAAATCCCAACGTGTGAGAGATTATTTATCTTATAATATACAGTTTATAAAAACCGTTCTGGTATATTAAAAACCCGTTGGTTCACAATAATGCACAACCGAAATTGTTAGAAACGATTGTATCAATAATTACAAAAGGTAAAATGCCTGGCATACA
This sequence comes from Rhinophrynus dorsalis, assembly GCA_037306005.1. Classification (NCBI taxonomy): domain Eukaryota; kingdom Metazoa; phylum Chordata; class Amphibia; order Anura; family Rhinophrynidae; genus Rhinophrynus; species Rhinophrynus dorsalis. Next base: position 88,356,472 of record CM074728.1, on the reverse strand, counting down.
GAAACATAATATGCTGATAATATAAAAAACAACAATATTCAGAAAGAATTTCAATAGAATGTTCCAAAAAAGTTCTCCAAATACAATCAATATTAAAGGTTCCCCTTCTTCTTATAAGAGCCCTCAATGGTCGCAACAGTTTGTAGGGAAAAGGGGGAATCCAATGAGTCTTGCTTAATGCACTGGCGTAACAATAGGGGTCGCACCTGCGACCAGGCCCGTCACTCCAGGGGCCCGACTGCCCCCTGCGACCCCCTCGCCCGGCGCCCACAGCAAGTAGGTTTGTGCTTTCTTCACCCTCTCTGGCACTCTAGTAATGCAGAGAGCTGGGAGATGACATCATCTCCCAGCACTCTGCGTTACTGAGAACCACACGGGAGCTCCAGCTTTATAGAGGTCTGTGCCAAAGGAGGCACAGAAGTCTCATGCCATGCCTCTAGACCACCAGGGAGGTAGGAGATAGACACGGGGGGGGGGTCAGTAGGGACAAGGTGGAGATTGGAGGCAATGTGGAGGCAGTGTGGAGATGTGGTGGCAATGTGGAGATTGGGGGGCAATGTGGAGATGTGGTGTCACTGTGGAGATCGGGGGCAATGTGGAGGCAGTGTGGAGATGTGGTGGCAATGTGGAGATTGGGGGGCAAGTTGGAGATTGGAGGCAGTGTGGCGATTGGGAGGCAGTGTGGAGATTGGAGGCAGTGTGGAGGCAATGTGGAGATGGGGGCAATGTTGAGACAACGTGGACATTGGGGACAATGTGGAGACGGGGGGCAATGTGCGGAAATGTGGAGACTGGGGGCAATGTGGTTGAGGGGGGGCCCATGGCAGTTTCTGCACCAGGTGGCTTCTAGTTACGCCTCTGGCTTAATGGATCGTGAGTGTTCGATACAGTTCCTCTAAGATCTCTGTGCAGCTGTAATAGATACCGGGGTTCCCTCGGATATTCATAACATCTAAAAGAAGCGGGAAACACAGCGCACCCACGAAATCTAAGTACAGTATATTCAACTATATTTTTCTGTGATCAAACATTTGAATATACTGCACTTAGATCGCTTGGGTGTGCTGTTTTACTCTTCTTTTGCATTTCAGCTGAAGTGTTCAGTTTTAAGACCACTCAAAAGGCAGAGAGGCACGAAGATCCCATAGCTTAACCCCTTAATGACCATAGGGGTGTGCAATGCATTGATTGTGTGCCCCCTCTGGCCCTTAAGGGGTTAAAGTGCCCTTTATTCTATGGGAACTCGATTCCCATAGCTATTCACTAATTTCATGCACATATAAAGCCCTTTCCGCCAGACAGTTTACAGCCCCTTTAATTACTGCCCTTAAATGCTGATCTAACCCCAAATGAGGAAATTCACTAATAATTCCATTCTGAAATAGCCACAGGACAGATTTGTGCATGCTGTGCCTGTCTACTGCCTATTTACAAAGATATTTACACTCTAAAGTATCCTCCATAGTGCCATTTATACCAAGCAGACAGCAGTGGGGGGAGGATTTGGGTGTTTTGGAGAGCCTGTTCCTCTGCGTCTTTCTTCTATTCATGTACTAAGAACAGAGGAAAACATCAGAATTTTTTATTTTTTCCTGCCCGTTCTACAGGAGAGACATTTGGGGCTCTCTGGAGTTAAAGTCTTAAAGGAGAACTAATGCCTCCTAATACTAACCCACCACTTATCTTATTATGCCCAGAACATCTAAATGGGCCCTATGATTACTTCCCATTGTGCCTTTGTACATGTGATAATATCATCATTCAGTCCTGTATGTTATGTGCATGGAAGCGGACATGACAGTTGCTAGAAGATTATTCAGACTAAAACAGGCAGAGTGCATGAACTTACTTAACCCTTTATGTACCAGAGAGGTTTTACATTACAGAGCACACCTCTCTGGTCCTTAAAAGAATAGTACTGTTTCACAAAAACAGCAGCTCCAATTAATCTTCATCTTATTCGGAACGTGGAGAGTGTTATTTCAATACTGTCAGAGTTGTAGTTCATGAGTAATTGAATGATAAAGTATCCCCCCTCCCAACCCTTTTACCTAGTGTAAGCTGCCTCCCCTCAGATGTGGAATCTGGTCTCTTGATCGGACAGCTCACAGCAAGGTACAATCTTCTTACTGTGATCATAAGGAAAATCCTGCCCCCCTTGACAGGTTTTTCCCTTATGCACACTGAAGATTGTCCCTCTCTGCAATCCATTCAGACAGTCTTGCTTTCTGAGGTGAGCAGTGTTACATCAGTAAAAGGGGCTGGAGGGGGATACTTTATCATTCAATTACTCTTGAACTACAACTCTGACAGTATTGAAATAACACTCTCTATGGCCCAAATACTATGAAGATTAATCAGAGCTGCTGTTTTTGTGAAACTTTACTATCAGAATGCATTGGGCACCACTGGCACTCAAAGGGTAAAAGGTTTAATATTACCATGTGCAGAGAGCAGAGTTTGAGGTCCTGTGGTCCTGTCAGAAACTGTCATGTCCGCCTCTGTGGACTGATTGAAGTTGGTATCTCCTTCGCAGAAGGACCAGGGCAAAATTCATATTCTCTATTAGGATTGTCTGTCCATAGTAAGGTAGGTGGGGGTTATTATGAGGAGGTGTTGTTTCTCCTTTAACCCCTTAAGGACCGGTGACATGTCAGAACCGTCAACGGTGTCCTTGCCTAAAGGACCAGTGACAGTCCTGTCACGTATTTTGTGCTCACAGTGCTCCTGCGGGGTCTGAAATTGACCGTTTTCTATCACTATCAGACAACCGTTCGGCGAGCCAGCACACATGATTAGTTATGCATGCTGGCAGGCAGAATGTTGTTAGCATGGTTGTTAAGTAGAAATCACTGGACCTGTAGCAGCTTAGTTACAGTGCAAGACACAAAGAGAAAGAAGAGAAGCCAATCTAAGTGTAATAGTTTTAATAACCAACAATGACATAAAAACGTAAAGCAATACACTCACATTTGCCCTTCTTGGGCTTTATGCATATCACAGGTAGAGATCACCCCTGGGATCTCTGGTCCTTAAAGCGGAACTTTCACATGTTAATAAGTTGCCTTTCAATCAATAAGCAAATGGCGACTATCTTGAAAATACGTGTCTTACCTATAAAAAGTGGCATATTCTAAAGAAATCTTTACCCTTTGAAGACCGGAAGCCAGGTAACAGTGCAGACAATATGTCTGCGTGCCTGCGCTGCCAGTCCCGGTCTCCTGTAAAGCATTTCAGCATGCCACATGGTAACCAGAAGGGACTGACGGCGCAGATTGCACTAACCTGGCCGTCAGTCTCCAAAGAGTGAAGATTTCATTAGAATCTGTCACTTTTTATAGGTAAGACACGTATTTGCAAGGTAGTTGCCATATGCTTAACCCCTTAAGGACCAGCGGTCCTGGGGTGTGTGGTCCTTTAAGGACCAGATAGGGAAGTTCGAAGTGCCGCCCCACGTGACTGATCACGCGTGCCGACACATCGAACGAGGTACTGAAAGAGATTGCTATGGTCTTGGAGCGATCAACTTCAGTCCCCGGTATTACTCACTGCGCTCCTGCAGGAGCTTGGTCAGTAAAGGTATGTGACGTACCAGGACCGTCACTGGTCCTTAAGAGCCAGACCAGCGTGATGGTCTGAGTACGTCAATGGTCCTTTAGGGGTTAATGATTGCATGGCGACTTATTAACATGTGAAAGTTCCGCTTTAAGGCAGAATGCATATACTTCTACACACTAATATATCTTTTTTCTAATCAATCACGTAAGTGGAGAAAATGAGCTGTGCTAGCAAATTATTATATACCCTCCAATGCCTGTCTTTTTTTTTGTTATCAGTGCTTTTAATAACCCATGGAGTGTCAGAGGGGTATCCAGTGTATTGTGAAGCAATGCATTAGATACCTCTATGGCACCCAAACAGTTAACCTCTTGAATGCTGGAAATGTTTTCAGTGCATTGTGTAGCAAAGGGCTGGAGACGTCTTTGGCATTCAAGGGGTGGAAAGATTCATTTAAATGAATGAGCCTTTTGGTTTGCTCCAGAATTGGTCATCTTTAGCTTCCTCAATACCTGGTTTTGTGCAAGCAGAAAAAGATGAGCCATTCTGGAGCAAACCCACCTGTGCCACAGGGGATGTATACAGATTTGTGCCCCCTGCATGCAAGAGACAGATCCAGCACTATCTCTCTAACACTTAAGGAGTTAAAAGCTCCTCTGGGTATTTTCTATCTGTTCCCTTTGGGGCAGCTGGCTTGTTCTTTTGGTGTATGCAGAAGGCACATAGAAGGTTCATGGCAGCAGACTGCAAAGTAGATCACAGGGAGTAACTGCAGAGGGTGCAGTTTTGCTTGGGCTCAACACATATTTCCCATATATCCCTCTTTAGTAGATATTAGGGATACATACATCCCAAGTGTCCCTCTTTAGGAGATATTAAGGGTCCATAATCATCAAGTGTCCCTCTTTAGGAGATATTAGGGATCCATACCTCCCAAGTGTCCCTCTTTAGGGGATATTAAGGATCTGTACCTCCCAAGTGTCCCTCTTTAGGAGATATTAGGGATCCATACCTCCCAAATGTCCCTTTTTAGGAGATATTAGGGATTCATACCTCCCAAGTGTCCCTCTTTAGGAGATATTAGGGATTCATACCTCCCAAGTGTCCGTCTTTAGGAGATATTAGGGATCCATACCTCCCAAGTGTCCCTCTTTAGGAGATATTAGGGATCCATACCTCCCAAGTGTCCCTCTTTATGATATATTAAGGATCTGTACCTCCCAAGTGTCCCTCTTTAGGAGATATTAAGGATCTGTACCTCCCAAGTGTCCCTCTTTAGGGGATATTAAGGATCTGTACCTCCCAAGTGTCCCTCTGTGAGATCCAAATCCCTTTGTTCATTTTTTCCACTCTAGTGTCCCTCTTTTTAGCGATCAGACTGTGTGGTGTGTACATAAGTGTATCACATTGCTCCACGACAGTAAAACTCACATTACTGACTGATTATGTAAACATCAGTATATGTGTTTATAAACTAGTGTGTGTAAATAAAATACTTTGGTCTTGGTCTAAATAATGTATTCAGTTACACAAAGAGGTATTTACAGGTAATGAAGTAACCTAAAAATTTCAGTAATGCCCCTCCTACCAGCCACACCACCAACAACACCTTTTGAAATAAAAGTGCCCCTTTTTGGCCATTGAAAATGTTAGGAGATGTGCTATTATCCAAGGTGGCCCCATTTTCCACAGGGTACAAAAAGTACTATTTATTCCTCTGTGGAAATACTTTTTTGTGTTAGCGGGTGCAAAACTCTTTGCACTGGGGCCCTCCAATGACTAATTATGCCATTGACTGATCTGTGTGTAAATTTAGTCTGTACACAGAAGAGTGTAATGAAGACAATTAAATCAAAGTACATTAGACAGAGGCACAGTCTGAGTCCTCTGTATGGTGCCTTAAGGAACTTCCTGCCTAAGGAACTGCATTTAATCCAATTAAACAGGAAATTATGACTTAAAGAATAAATATACATTACACATGCTTACATTTAATATTTACTTATATTTAGCATTTACTTTATGAGATAGGCAATGACAAGCACTGAAGAAACAATATGGTATTTGCATAAATAATAATTATTCTTTATTCTATACAAATAATATAAAATAAAATTATATATTTCCCCAAATCTGTAAACTCACTTTTATGATCAGTTCTTGGGCCTGGGTGCTAATCCAAAGGGCGATCCAATAGCAAAATCCAAGAAAAGAATTGCAGTCACTGCAATGCAGTCCATCTGGATGGCATAAAACGGCACATAATTCACCAGAAACAAGTCCTGTGAGTGCAATTATTTCCTTGGATTTTTCTATATATACAGCAATGTGCAAAAGTCTTAGGCAGGTGTCATAAAATGCTGTAAAGTAAGAATGCTTTCAAAATAGACATAATAATAGTTTATTTTTATCAATTAACACATACCTCCCAACATTTCAAATGGCCAAAGAGGTACACGTGTATTTTAGGTGGTGTATATGGGGGCGTGGCTGGTGGGAGGGGCATTACCTAGAATTTTTAGGCTATTTCATGACTTATTGGCTCCTCTTTGTGAAACTGAATAAAGTATTTAGAGCAAGACCATAGTATTTTATTTACACAGATTAAGTTATAAATACATATATTAAAGATTAACTACACATTTATGTGAGTTTTATTGCTGTGGGCAATGTAATACACACTACTCATACTGATCTCCTGAAAAGAGGGACTTGCATCTCAAAGAGGGACACTTGGAAGGTATGTTAACAAATGATAGCAAGGGAACAGAAGAAAAATCTAAATCTTGAATAAACCCCTTTCTCAGCAGTGGGAGAAGCTTGGTTTTATTTGGCAGGGTAAACGCTGCAATATGTATTTTTTTTTTCAATATTAAGCATGACTATCCCTTTAAGATGCACTGAAACAATTCTGGGACAAAGCAATTGTAACATAAAGCACCAAGAAGATTTTCTCATGATTTCAAAGGAATCGTCCATAAAACAGAATCCCAAACTAACTCCTCTAGTAATGCACGAGTAAAGTGTTATACAGTCGTTGGGACTGAGCTACTAAGAAAAAAGAGTTGTGATACTGCTGCAAACTAATACATAAAACTCTCCAAAATCCCCATTGATTTAAATGGGGGCTTTTAAAAGGGAACTATCACCCCTATACAAGTTTGCCTCAGTGTGATTTTCATATAACGATAACCTGTAATCCTTTTTTGTTTTGTTTTTTTTGTTATACAGTGCATGCTACAACGAAATATTACATTTTTTAAAAATGAGCTGGGGCCTTACTTCAGAACAGACTGCGATTACAGCTCTGTACTGCAGTCTGTCGATCTTTTTCTGTTCCCTCCCCAAGTACTGTCACATTCCAACCAGCTTACATGGAGAAATCCTCTGTCATAGGATGAGGTTTGAATGCAACAATACTTGGGGAGGGAAAAGGAACAGATTGACAGACTGCGGTGCAGAGCTGTAGCCAGGCCTGGACTGGCCATCGGGCATACCGGGCATTTGCCCGGTGGGCCGGTCCAGGCGTTTAAAAAAAAAAAAAAAAATCATTATACGAGTTTGGGCCGTCTTTCACTTACTGAAAGATGTCCACCTCTTTACAAGTTTCCTGGTGGGTGGGCGGGCAATCAACATGTGGCTGTGCTGCGCACTGCACGTGATTAGAAGCTCCGCCCACGATCACCGTCGGCCGACAGCCCAACCCTGCGACAGTCAGTGTCAGTGAAGTCAGCCGCCCGCCACTCCAGGCTGCTCAGCCTTAAATGCCTGGGCCTATTTTTTGTCCCAGTCCGGGCCTGGCTGTAGCCACAGTCTGTCCTGAAGTAAGGCTCCGGCTCATTTTTCTTCAAATGTAATATTTCGCCATAGCATGAATTGTATTAAAAAATAAAACAAAAAAACAATGATTACAGGTTATCGCTATATGAAGGTCACACAGAGGCAAACTTGTACAGGAGTGATAGTTCCCCTTTAACCCTTTGAGTGCCAGAGAAATACTCCTCTGGCACTCAAAGGGTTAACCACTTGAATGCTAGCAAGGTCTTTGACACATTGCAGAGCAATTGCTTTGCAATGCATTGCATACACCTCTGGCACTCAAGAGGTTAAATCATCCTCACTGTTTTTCATTGATAAGCATTGGTTCATCTGATAAGCTAAACATGTAACACTTGTGTTCTGCTATTTCTGTCTCTCTCTATATATATCTGCCCTCTGCATTTATCATATTAATTCCTCTAAAGGAAGATGACATCACTACTTTTCAGGAAGTTAGCAGATCATTTAAAATAGTTAATAAAGACAATGGATCGTGAGCTACAGAAGAAACAGATGGTTTCTTTTTTGTATACATCTTGTCAGTTTACATTTTGTTCATTTACGTCTTCTGTAGCATGTGAATATACATGGATGCATTTATATATATATATATATATATATATATATATATATATATATATATATATATTTCATATTTTGTACATAAACAATTATACCACTCTAAATGTGATTAGAATTGTTTTATACAGCCAAGAAACCTAAGAATGAAATGGGGTTATGTATACTTAAAGGGTAACTACGATTTTGGAATAAGTGACTCGTAACCCTTTAAAGACCAGGGGAATGTGCAACGCACTGCAAGCTTTATTTTGTATACCCCTCTGGTCACTAACCCTTTGAGTCCCAGACAGCTATCCAACGCATGGCGATGGATATCTGTCTGGCAGTCAAAGGGTTACATAGGCTGTGTCAGCTTTGGTTTGTTTTACATGTTTGAAAACTGCATTCAGAGCTGCCCATGTATCATATTAACCAAAAGTCCAGCAGATGTACAGTTTATGAAATATTCACACTTTTATTTCTGGGTAAAAGTGAAAGTCTCTTGCTGCAGCACAGGGCTTAATTAGCATATATAATGTAACTGAAAACCTTCATTAGCATATACTATGTCACTGAAAGCCTTCATCACCATATGACATGTCACTGAAAGTTTTCATTAGCAAATGGAATGTCACTGAAAACCTTCATTAGCATATAACATGTCACTGAAAAGCCTTCGTTGGCATATGAAAGTGCACTGTACTGCGTACATTAGCATACAATACCAAATATGAATATCTCCTTGACTGAAGATTTGCTGGTCTTTTATCTAACATGACATATAGGTAGCTTTTAATTACATTTTCAAAAATGAAAACTTGAATCAAAGTGACAGGTCCACTTTAAAGGGGTAATTTATTTAACGAAAAGACTTACCTAAGTACCGTAGGTGTCCTTCAAACTACATTTATATGTATGTACTATTTTATTTATTTTTTGATCTCCATTGACCCTACTCCTAGTTGTTTATTTATTTAAAACTAGTGTAAAAGCCCGTATACACGGGCCAAGGTCTGGGTAATGTTAACCCTTTGAGTGCCAGAGGGGTACACAACACATTGCTTTGCAATGCGTTGCTTATCTCTCTGGCACTCAAATTGTTAAGAGGCCTCTACCTCACTGCTCCACATTATGCAGTCTTGTGTCGCGATGCAATCATGTGCAGTAGAGACTGCCCGAATGCGGGTAGTCTCTACTGTGCATGACTGCATCGGGACAAACATCCTAGCAAATTATTAAATAGGATATGCTCATAACTAGTATCCCTTATGAGCCGTTCAGGTCTATTGGCTGCGAAGAGGTGTGATCTAGAAGCATATGTCAAACAAATGGAATATGAAGTTTAATATAGGAAAGTGTAAAGTTATGCATTTGGAAAAAAAATCTGAATGCTACTTATGAACTTAATGGAATAATTTGAGGTGACTCATTGCTAGAGAAAGACCTGGAAATCCTTGTAAACTACAAACTTGGAAACAGTGACTAGTGTCAAACAGTAATAGCAAAAGATACGAAGTCCAGTCTTGCATAAAAAGAGGCATTGAAGCAAGAGTGAATAACATCATTTTGCCGCTATACAAATCATTGGTAAGACCTCACCTCGAATATGTAGTACAGTTTTTGGGCACCAATTCTGAAAAAGGATGTACTAGAACTGGAGAGAGTACAGCGAAGAGCAACAAAATTATTTAAGGGAATGGAGGACTTGATGTATGAGGAACGACTAGACAAACTTGATTTATTTACTCTAGAGGAAAGACGACTTAGAGAATATCTTGTTACACTGTATGTGAGAGGACAATACAAGGATCCCTCTTGTGAGCTTTTCATTCCAAAACCTGATACAATAACTAGGGTCCACCCCTTAACCCGTTGCCGACAATGGACGTACATGTACGGATGTCCCAGGAGGACAGAGGACGTACATGTACGTCCTGGAAGCCATTCACTAGAATGAAAAAAAAAAACTGTCTTTAAGTGCTGGCCGTGTACGCGCGTGGCCGGTCACTAAGGGGTTAAGGTTAGAGGAAGGGAGGTTTAAACTTCAGCAGAGGAAGATTTTTTTTACAATAAAGTCTGTTAAATTGTGGAATTATTTGCCCAAAGATGTGGTAATGGCAGAAACAATTGATACATTTAAGAGAAGATTAGATGAATTTCTTTTAGCAGAGAACATACAGGGTTACACAGTGTATTAGTAAGTAACAAAGGACGATCCGGTAAATAGACTCATACTCATTTTGATGGCAGGAAAAGCTTATATAATTCTCATTTTTCTGGGTTATGAGGCAAAGGTTGAACTTGATGGGCTTGTGTCTTTATTTCAAACTAATTTACTGTGTCATTACAGATAACTATCTACTGGTAACTGCAGATATAATGATAAAAAATAATAGACATGACTGCTATGGGAGGATAGACTACCGGGGTAAAATAATGCTAAATTATGAGCTACTCATTCCTAGATTGCACTACCCCTCCAAATTCCCTGTATTCCAAGCTTGCATCTGTTACATTTCTCTATCTGGTACTTGAGGGGGGAGATTCACTAAGCGGTGATAAAGTGGAGATGACTTCTCCAGTGATATCACTTCTCCAATTCCTATGTCATTCTATGGAGCCTATTGCCTGAGATTTCTTCAACTCTGGAGAACTTAGTTCGGTGATTCTCAACCAGGGTGCCGTGTCACATCAAATTAGGGTGCCCCATGTTTTCTATGAAGACTGCCAAAAAAATGTAAATATTGTCTTTTAAATGTAGAAATATGGAAATTGTTATGCACAATGTGTTTGTGTTACTATGATTGTGAGATATAATAATATCTGTGTATTTATGAATTGTAACCTTCATTATGCTCTTGATAAATCACATTAAATATGTTATGGGTGCCCCGGAAATTCCAGATTGTGTGTTAAGGGTGCCTTGAGAAAAAAAAGGTTGAGAACCACTGTCTTAGTGCATAGGCTCCATGGAATAACATAGGAACTGGAGAAGTGATATCGCTGGAGAAGTTATCTTCACTTTATCACCTCTTTATCACTGCTTGGTGAATCTCCCCTGAGGTCTCTATCTGCTACTTAAGGTTTCTAGCATTTAAGGGGGTAAAATCCCAATTTCATTCAGCAGGAATGTTTTGTTTCTTTATTCCCTACTAGTTGAACAGCCCGTTACATGGGCCACAGTGCCACTGCCACCCGGTCGTGGGGCAGTCATGTGCAGTAGAGACTGTCCACGCCGCGGCTGATACAGAGCTGGACGCTCTCTTGGAGCATCCAGCTCTGTATCAGCTGCGGCGCGGGCAGTCTCTACTGTGCATGACTGCAGCATGCGCAGCAGTCTCTACTGCACATGTCGCAGCGTTACACACGATTTAGCAAATTATTATATAGGATTGCGCAGTTCATTGGTACCAGAATTGCAGAACTTTTTCTTAGTAAATCAGCCCCATTGACTGCGTAAAAAGTTTACTTATGTATTAGAGACGTATCAGGGAGCGCTCTGAAATGGCCCCAGAGAATCCGGATTTCAGGCTTAACCCTTTTGTGTACCAGAGCAGAGCAATGCGTTGCGTACCCCTCTGGTACACAAAAGGGTTAATTATCGGGTCTCCAGAGGCAAAGGCTGAGTCTCAGACTTGCAGAGATCCCCGTTAACACTGGCCACTCTCTATCCAGTTTTGCCCATTCCCACTCAAATCTGTCCACATTCCAGCCCATTTTTTATCAAACTCCAGCTTTATGCTTCCGCATCCCCCATTGGTCCAAACCACCTTTATGCTTCCGCATCCCCCATTGGTCCAAACTCCACCTTTATGCTTCCGCATCCCCCATTGGTCCATTTAAGCCCCACATGTATTCTGCATGATTTGAACACTCCCATCACACCTTGGGCTTGGTCCGGGGGACCTTGGGCTTCAAGGTTTCCAGGTGTGGTTAGAGATGCAAGGTTTGGATGATATTGTATTTTAGTAATATTGGGGCATCCCCTCTGACACTCAGTGGGTTTCAGACAAAAGTATAATGATTATGGAACAACCAAACTGCTCGATATGTAAGAAGAAAAATTCCCTTTAGTTACAAGGAAATGTTAACCCTTTGAGAAGTAGAGGTCTCCAAAACATTGTGAAGCAATGCTTATGAGATCTCTCTAGCATCCAAAGGGTTAATTTTATAAACATGGTGCATTTATTTTGTCCAAGAACTGTTTCACTTTTGCCTTTATACATATCTAATACAATCTAGAATTAGAGGTTTTTAGAGATCTGTTCTTCGAGTATGGTACATGTTATATAAATGTTTATAACTTCATTTAATATTTTGGGTATTGGTGTTCCTTTAACCCTCTGTGACACTCAAAAGGTCAAAGGGGAATTACTGCCTATAATAAGTTCTTGTTTGTGTAACAGAAAAACCTGCCTAGATAGAAGTCCTTTATAAGGCAGCCTCTCATATAATATAATGTTTGCTATAGTCTGTAGTTAAAGGAGCAGTAAAATTTTATTTATGAGAACAGTAGTTAACCCCTTCCCAACAAAGGACGTACATGTACGTCCCACAAAAACTGTCACTTAGTCACAGAGGACGTACATGTACATCTCGGTGGTCCAGGTCCCCGCGCGGCTGTACGCCGTTTGGGGACTCCCAAACAGTTTTGGGGGGAAAAAAAAAATGTCTTAGCCGAGCATTAAGTGACGGCCGTGTATGCACGTGGCCGGTCACTAAAGGGTTAAAGGAGCAGTAAACTTTTTATGAAAATTATATGTTGTAAGGTACTTCTTGTTGAATAAAACAAGGGAGATGTGCCTTTCCAGAGTTATTAAAGTTTAAACTGTTTTTTTTCTTCATTGAATTACCCTCTTGTAGCCAGATTTCAGATAGTTATCCTGTTGCATTCCATAGTACAGGTGAGACACTGTCAACAGTTTTTCATAGAACATGGTAGTAACTGCTGACTCAGCAGTGCTGAGTCACTTCCTGTCAGTTTGAACAGTCAGGAAGTAAGCTCCCTCGATCTCTGTTTCCAAACAGTGCAGTATTTAAATTCTTATAACATTTGACTAAAACAGCTACAAGCTGTGGGAGTACCCTTGTTTTATTCAGCAGGAAAAGCGCTATAATGTATAGGTTTTATTAAAAAAAGTTTAATGTGCCTTTAAAATGACAGTCAACTTACTTTTTGACTTTGAATATACTGTATTTTTTACTATATTTATTTATTTATTTGACTTTTATGTCCTTGAAAGTGAGCTCTCTCAATTCATGTTTCTAGAGAGCTTTCTGTTAGAGACTGTGAAAGCAGGGACACAGCACACAGAGCGTTCAGTGCTGCAGAGATAATGTTGCATTGCATCACTATTATGCACTTTCAAAATATGTAAGGTAAAATGTGTGTGTATCTATAAAATACTTGGTAGTACATGACTTATTAATTCTCCTTTTTCTTTTTTTTTTTTTGCCCAGTGTATTGGAGAACGCTAGCATTTCATGGGTTAACTTCAGTCTGGTTTAGATTTCACATACCTCGCCCACTGCCGCAAATGACAATGCACAGAAATATAATCACTGAATGATGTCAGAGAGCAGGCCTGAAGAGAAACGTGCAAGTATGTACCACTGAATGCATCTCTTCGTCATGATTTAATAGTAAAATGTTGGACAGTTTACAATGTTTAAAATAGAAATTTCCCCAATGAAAAGGATTTATGTATTCGGTAGGATGCCTTGGGCAAATCTTTCTGTCAAAGGGACATGTTTAAATTTAAATTTTGTGTGGGACACACACACCTCTAGCATTCAAGGGGTTAAAAATCTCTATTCAGTGCATGAGAATTTAGTAGTTTTTATGTCCCCTATGGTGCGGATGGTTTACTACAGAATAACTCCTGTTTACTTTTATAAATATGGACCTATATCTCTTTCTCACTCACTCAGCAGGTCAGATCCATCCTGTAGGATGTAGTTTGCTCCCCTCTCCTCTAGGGTGTCCCATGAAGAGACAGTTATTGTATTACTAGCTGAAACACCCACTCTGTTGACTACAGCAATCCAGTTTGATGATTTTGTTTTGTTACCCTTTGCATTCCAGAAAGTTATCCAACAAAATGCTTTGGATACCTCTCTGATACTCAGAGGGTTACAGGAGCAGTACTTTTTTAATTTAAAAATATCAGAAACAACTGGTATCCAAAAGGCAATTTAATTATAATGCAGGCTATAGGAGAACTTGAGTCATAGATTAACGCTTTTCATAGTAAGTGATAGGAACAGTACCGTCTGTTGACCACAATAGAAAATTTCAGTAGGATGTAAGAAAAACAACAAAAAGTTTTCAGCTGTAATAACATTTGAATGAAAAACCTCTTAGCAGCGGGAGGATCCCTGTTTAAAGGGATAGTAATACTTAAGTATTACAAATCCCTATATTAAAGCCCTAGTAAAAAAAAAAACGTATTGCCCCCAGTGTCATCTCACAAACTTTTATGGTTTGAGAGATGAACACTTCTAAAGTTGCCCTCTCCCTCCCCCTTCCCTGTAGTCAGCATTTTAGCTGACCGCAGGGAACAGAGTTGTACGACTTTCAGGCGGCTCTCCAGCACAGCCTGATCGCGTTGACTAAAAAAAAAACTTTCACAGAAATGGTCTTCTACGTGTGCTTGGTTTTCAAGCACATGTAGAAGACCGTTTTAGTGAAGGTTTTTTTTTTTTTACTTAACATGATCGCGGCTCTGTTGCAGAGCCAGATTTCCCTGAGTCAGCTAGAATGCCGACTACAGGGAAGTGGGAGGGAGAGGGCAACTTTAGAAGCGTTCATCTCTCAAACCATAAAGGTTTCAGAGATGACACTGGGGGCAATACGTGTTTTTTTACTAGGGCTTTAATATAGGGATTTGTAATACTTAAGTATTACTATCCCTTTAACTCAGCAGGGAAACCCATATAAGAGGGGCTGGCAAATATTTTGTCCTTAGGGTTACATCTCTGTTTAAAACTTTTTTGGAGGGTCATAGCTGTAATGTACCTCCAGATAGTAGAAAACAGATTGTTCATCATAAAATTACAACACATAGCTGATGTTTATGCCATCAAATGATAATGACCAATCTCCCCCCCACCACCACCACACACTCCTTCCCCAGCTGTTAGTGGATATGGTGATGGCTGTCTTCTTTTCCAAAGAAAAGTGCTTTCATCTCATTGCCTCAAAAATCTGCCAATACATTGAAATTCAAGGCCAGCCCAAGACATGGTGCTGCCTGGGTCCAAGGATGAAATGCTGCCCCTCCCACATACACACACCCACCAAAACTACCCTTACAAGGATGAAATTAAATTGCAGTGAAGTTGCAATTTGAAACTGAAGTGCATTAGTTGACATCCCTCTGGTCCTTAAAGGGATAGTAATACTTCGTTTTAACTTTATTTTATTTTGTAGGCATTAAAAAAACACGAAGAATGATATAAGTCTTATCTCTCAAACCTTTATGGTTTAAGAGATATTCACAAGCAAAGTTTCCCCTCCCCGCCCCTTTTACCTAGTGTAAGCCATCTCTTCTCAGATGTGGAATGCAGTCCATAGACTGGACAGATAACAGCAGGGGACAATCGTATTCCTATGAGAACAATGAAAGCCCTGCCCCCCTTGACAAGCTTTTCAGGTTTTTCCCCTTATCTTAATTGAAGATTGTCCCTCTCTGCAGTCTACCTGGGCACCTCCCTTCTGATCTGGCTGAACAGTGTGACATCAGTAAAAGGGGCGGGAGGAGGATACTTTGTCATTGAATTACTCCTGAACTATAACTCTGACAGAATGGAAATAACACTCTCCAAAGTCAAAATACTATGATGATTAATTAGAGCTGCTTTTATTATGAAACATTACTATCCCTTTAAAGGCCTAATGTATAGGGATATAGAAATATAGGGCCAGTACATAATCAAGTCCCAGATACATTAATAAACACCACTGTATATTCCCTTGTGCATACAAGCAAGAAGGAATATAGCATCTAAATGACAGCGCTAAGATAGGAAATTATAATTAACTGTCCAGCGGTTCTCAGATGTGATATCATAGCACTGTTTGTCACTGCCTCCTTCCAAGCTTGTTATAGTCAGAGATATATAGTACAGTGCAAAAAATATTACAGCACTTCTCTCACATGCAGGGAAATTCTCATCAGGAAATTTGTAGCAGATCTCTCTGTCCTTCCATACTCATATGTAATAATCTTTATTTATGGCTCTTTGTATTTCCCTAGCTTACAACAATGGGGTTGACTGAGAAGTCAGCCTGGCCCTGCAGTACATAAATTGTGGTTATTCCTAGTGCATAGGGTTGCCACCCAGCTGGTATTTTACCGGCAGGCCGGTAAATAATTGGCTTCTCTCCAATGTTAAGTCTATGGAGGGAATGCCATGGCTGGTATTTTTTTTTTGAAGAAAAGGTGGCAACCCTACTAGTGCACCTTCATAATATTTAATGTATAAATATGAAAGTACAATTATATTAGAAATACACAAATTGTTAACAAATGGGTCAAAGCATCCATTTACACCTTGATAAATTCTCCACTGGTACTGTGTTGTTGACTTTTCTGAGAAGTAAAAGGAGGGCATAATCACAGTAAAAATTCAGTTTTTCTTAACTTGCCTGTATGTGATCAAGTCACCAAAGTGATATAGAACATGGGCACTGATAGCGCAGATAAGCTATACAGGGGCCTAGTAAGGTACTGAAAACAACCGTTGCTATTTACCTGGATGCCCTGAGGCCTCCCTGAGAATTGGTTTTAACAGATTGAAGCAGTGAACAGACAAGCTCTTCCTGCAGCCACTGAGAGCCCACTGCAGTATCTAGCACCCACCCGTAGGTGGCAGTTACATTTTCAACAAACAGGAGAATGGAGACTTTTCGGAGATTTTTGGCAAACACTAAGTGAAAATGTTGCGAAACCTCGCTATAGACATCGTTGGCATACTTGTCAACATTTGAAAGGACACTTGACTGTCAGTAGCAGTGGTCTAGACTGAATCTTAGTTCAGCTTTTGGAACATAGGAACTCGCTTCGTACAACCCCTGACTAATACCCTTGTCCCATTAGTAATATCGTGATAATAAAGAGTGAGAGAGGTGTGTGTGTGTGTGTGTGTGTGTGTGTGTAAGAAGGAGAGATGTTAGTGTAAGTGATAATGACAGCTGTGTTTGCCTGTCTGATCTCAGACAGTGAATTGATAATTCCACTGTTGTGTAGCGAATGTATCAATTCTTGGTCTCTCTGCTTTGGAATCGGTCAACATTGTATCAGTGTTGGACTTTCCTTTGCAGGGAAAGCCATAAGTTATAATTTTCTATTGAGCAGTGCTGCTGTATTTTTTACTGCCAGGCAGATCTGAGAGCCAGAGGGAGGTTAACCTTTGGAATTGTTGAACTCAATTGGGAGTCAATCAAAGGGAAAATTAAAAATTATGTATTATTCAAAAGGGGCACATTGAAAATGGTGCATTACAAATGTTGCATGGTTAAAAATGTTGCATCGCATTGGGAAACATTTACATAAATTAGAGGTTTTATTTGTCCCCTCTTGTACAGTGGGTTTTCCCAGAAATACTCCACATTTTCCTATACCCTATAAGTGCAAGAGAGGTATCTGTCGCATTGAGTTGCAATGCATTGGATACCCTCTAGCATGCAAAGGGTTAATACCTATGAATCAATGTGTACAATACACCAAATAATCCAACTAATTGAATGAATTAATTATCTATTGTAATCACTCAAACTAAAAAAAATGGCTATTTTTGTTTAGTAATGTTTATGTTAAATAAGGTCAATTATCATAGTATTGTAAAATATATTTTACCTTATAAGGATTGTAGGATTATAAATATGGACTCACCATTTGCTTTTAATCCCTTGCATGCTACAGATATATCAGCATCAATATGTGCTAATATCTGAGTAAATGTCGGCAGATCAAGGGTGAGCCACAGCAATACTGAAAAATACCATATACACCAAACTGATGCGAACTGTTCAACAGCAACATTTTTATTTATTTTGTTTTTATACAGGGTCTGGCCTTTCCTGCTGATAACAGTAACAATTTGTACAAGTGGTGATGCCACCACAAATGCCTACAAAGTTCTCCCCGAGATGAGGTTTGGGAGACGGGGCTACCAACAGGGACATCCAACAATTTGGAGTGATAAGATGCCCAGTTTGCAGACAGGAATGCAGTCAGATAGATCTGGTGGAGAATTATTTTGATCTTATGTCACTATCAAAAGCATGGGGAGAAGTTTAGCCCACGGGTGACACAGTGTATGCCAGGTAATGAATACACTGTGTGGTAGCGATGGGAACTCCACTCACCACTAATAAGCATGGGGAGAGGTTTAGCCCACGGGTGACACAGTGTATGCCAGGCAATGGATACACTGTGTGGTAGCGATGGGAACTCCACTCACCACTAATAAGCATGGGGAGAGGTTTAGCCCACGGGTGACACAGTGTATGCCAGGTAATGAATACACTGTGTGATAGCGATGGGAACTCCACTCACCACTAATAAGCATGGGGAGAGGTTTAGCCCACGGGTGACACAGTGTATGCCAGGCAATGGATACACTGTGTGGTAGCGATGGGAACTCCACTCACCACTAATAAGCATGGGGAGAGGTTTAGCCCACGGGTGACACAGTGTATGCCAGGTAATGAATACCCTGTGTGATAGCGATGGGAACTCCACTCACCACTAATAAGCATGGGGAGAGGTTTAGCCCACGGGTGGCACAGTGTATGCCAGGTAATGAATACCCTGTGTGATAGCGATGGGAACTCCACTCACCACTAATAAGCATGGGGAGAGGTTTAGCCCACGGGTGGCACAGTGTATGCCAGGTAATGAATACACTGTGTGATAGCGATGGGAACTCCAGTTGCCACTAATGCGGGCATCATTGTGATGTCCAGACACTTAAGCCTACAACATCATAATGATGCCCATTTCAACCATGCAACATTTGTAATGTGCCATTTTCAATGCACCCTTTTGAACCATGCAACATTTTCAACAATGCAATATTTGTAATGCACCATTCACAATGCAACCTTTTAACCCATTCGACATTTTAATGCACCGTTATGTCTGACCCCCTATAGTGTGTGACTGTTCCATAGTGAACCCAGAGAGAAATGGTTCACTGGCTATGTTTTGCTTACCTCTGCCCTATAACGTATATTTATTCTTACATAAAAAGTTTACCGCTTCTTTAAGACAATAGTGTTTTATTAATGAGATGGCATTAGAATAGGTATGATACTGATGCTATATGGGGCCACATTTCCCTCTTATACTCTGCTAGGCAAGGTTCCCTCAGCTCTGCCCAGGAGCAGAATAGTAGGCAACTGCCTAGAGCTCTACATGTTGAGGGGTGCCTCAGCTGTGCTGGCCACACCCACATTCTGAATTGTGAGTGTGACCAGAGAACCTCAATATGTTTGCACCAGTTTTATACCCCATTACAGGCTATTATTTAACCCTTTGGAAGCTAGAGAGATCTCCAATGCATCGTGGAGCAACCAGTGGGTTAAAGTTGATGAGATTGGAGGTGGGCCCATGTGTGAAGTGAGGGTGTGGTTATGGGTGGTGCTAAGGACACCTGGAATGCCTTGCCTAGGGGTGCCTCCCATGTAAATCCAGCCCTGGCTTTGGCCATGACCACAATGACACCCCAAATATGACCACACCCCAAGACAACGCCACTGTTGCTTGGAACAGAAAATACATTAAACTGTAACAATGAAAAGCACCTTGGCTTACATATTCTGCTGATGCATTATAGTTTACGGTATGTCAAATTCCCTATATTTGTATTTCTTTTTTATCTCCATATGTTACTGTTTACACTTTTATGTCTCTTTGTCACTTTCCACAGAGCTTTGTCAGGGACACTGAAATCAGAGATGAGTGCAACAATGTAACACTGTCCAGCAGGACTGAGTGCTCTGTATGCTATAAAGTGAAGCTTTTGTACATTGCATCACTATCTTTTTTTACATTCCATCTTTATTATATAGTATGTTTTTGTGTGCTTAAAAACAAAAATCCAGGAGCTCCCTGCAAAGGGTATAAAAGTGTAAAACAAAATTAGGTGAAGATGAAAAATAAATAAAAACGATAGGCAATTTAAGTTTATATATTATGGATATGTAAAGTCAAAGAGGAGGTTAACTGTCATTCAAGCTGGTGCTTCTAAATTTTATTGTTGCTCCAGGCACCCGTTACACATTCTGATATATTCGGGACACCTCTAACACTTTATACATATTTAGTCCTGGATGTCATGTCCATGGAGGCAGACATTATAGTTGCTAGCAGAACCAGAGGACCTCCAACCCTGCTTACTTCACATGGTAATGTTAACCCTGAAAGGGCCTGAAGGTTGTCCAAATTGTCCTGAATAATCTTCTTCAGGACTAGTATTAGGGAAAGTTCCAGGATTGCCACAAAGCATCCACTGCTACAGGGTAATCATAGGGAAATTGTGAGAAGAACATGGGAACCTTTGCTTTTTTCTGGTTGCCATCAGATCTATTTATGGAATTCCCCATCTTTCCATGAGAGAAAGGAACACATCTTGATGTACGGACCATTCTTCTTGGGAGATAATCTTTCTTCTCAAACTGCTGGCCCAGAAATTGTCCCTACCCCTTATGTGGGCTGCTATAGTGGTACAGTAGCCTTGAGATTGGTTTCTTCCATTGAAGAATCAGACAGGAAGATGCAGGAGATGGCTGCTTCTTGCATCTCTTTGATTGACTAGGTAATATACAGTAGCGATATTGTCCAACAGTATCATGACTGTATGACCCTTGACCTAAGGCAGTACCATCTTCAGTCTATCAAACTGCTAACAACTCCAGATGGTCTTAGCACAGTTTGTTCTCCAGAAGTGATCATAAGCCTTGACAGTATTGATCTTGAAACACCACTTCCCTAACCCAGCTTTATGATGCCTCTTTAAAATGACCCAATGAAGAATGGACCATGAAAGACCATTTGAGAGTTTTTTTTTCACCACCGTGAGAAAGACATCTTTACTTGAGAAATCATTAGTGCTTGACTTTGTAGCTATAGTGGATCCATTTCCAATTAAACAAAATCAATTGTTTCATTGGCCTCATGTGAAGATGGACCCAAGCCTCAGCCTCTGTAGATGGTGTCATTAGCCCCAGAATGGATATCTGATGTTTCAATGACAGCTGTTCTGAGGAGACTTATCCTAAATCATAGTTACTTTGTCTGCTGGCAGGGAAGTTTTCCCCTCCACTGAATCTAATATCAAACCCAGAAATCACTTCCTCTTCACTGGTTTCAGTTGTGATTTCTCAATAAAGATTTGCCAATACAGGGAACTCAGTTGAAATTACCCACTAGGTTTGGGTTTGAAGCAGAGTTGGTTATGAGTCCTTTATGAGCCAGTCATCAATGTACGAAATGACTGTTTCATTCTGCCTTAATGGTAGACTGAAGCAACTAACATATCAGTGAATACACTGAGTATGGAAGAAAGGCCAAATGGGAGGGCCACAAAATGGATATGGCAAATTCTGGAACCATCCTTAATAGGCACTCTGAAATATTTATGACACTGCATGGATGGGAACATGCAGTTATTGTTCCTGCAAGTCTATGTCATCATCATGTTCTCTTGCTGCAAGAGGCTGACTGCCATTTGAATCCCTTCCACCTTGAACCTTTCCAAAATGATGAAACGATTGAGGAAGGTTAGATTCACTATCAAATGGAAGCCATCTGTATGTTTTGGCACCAGATAAACCATCGCATAGGCATCCTTCTTACAAAATTTGCTCGGTACCAGCACCAAAACTCTGGCCTACCCTACCCTACCTCATGGATGACCTTCAGAAAACTTGTTGCTTCAAGCTGATGTGTGTAATTTGAACAATGAGAAATCTTGGAGGCATTAGAGATGTAAGTCTGATCTTGCCACCCTTTCCAAGAATTCCTAGTTCTCAAGAATCAGGGGTTATATATAATCAGTGGGAAAGGAAATACTGTAGCCTACCTCCCAATGGGACCTGGCATCAGAATAGAGTTTTCCCATGTGCTTCTTATGAAGATCCTTTAGGAGAAATGCCACCCTTTTCTGAATAAGGCTTATTCACTAGTTTCTTGCCTATGACAGACGTTTTATAGGTAATGGAGAAGCAAAGAAAAAAATAGAGCTGTTCAGAGTAAGTAATGTCTTCTCCTCAGACTGAGAAAATAGAAGTGCATCTATCTCCTTTGAAAAAAAAGGGGTCCTAAAAAGCATGGCACAGAACCTTCTTCTAGACAAAAAATCATACACCTATTGGTACAGGCATAGTGCCCTAAGTCCTGTTGTTGTCAAGGCTGTAGATTTACCTGCCATACATACATTTTGTAGACACATCACATACAAAATGTGCTGTCAAGCAGAGCATGGGGATGGATTTCAACATGTACTCTATGGATACCATGTTAATAACGTCCTCCTCCAACTGCAGTAATCAAATATGCATGGTCCAGGATATGCACCTTGTGGCCACACAGGTTATACTGGTAAATCAGGCTATTCTTGCTCTGTAACCTCTGAGAAAGACTGTTTTGGTCTTCGTATCCACAAGGTCTTTAAAATTGGACCAGTCTTCTATTGGATGTATGTTTTGTTTTGTTTTTTAGAGAAGTGTGTCACATGGATGTCCACTTTGGAGTACAATCCCAAAAACTGTGTTGAAGTTTAACAGGGCTTCTTTGTGAAAGAGACCTTTTCAGGTTCACTCATTCTTGTTTTATAAGTGATAATTACACATCATCCATAGAGAAGACTTTGTGATTCTTTTTGTAGCCCAAATAGAACCCTTCAGCAGCTGACTTTGGTGCATCATCTTCCTTGAGGCCCAGCAAAGAGCAGATGTTCTTAATCAAGGTGACAATGCATGCTACAGTAAAAATATAAAAATCTTCCCTGTAGCCTTCCTCTGAAAAGTCGTCAGTGTCTGATTCTGTAACTTCCACCTCCTTCCTCTGGGCACCAATGGAAGCTCTTGTAGAATTAGAAGAGGAGGGGACTGACATATCTTCCTCAGCTTGGAAGTAAATAAAGAGACCACTGATGTCATGTCAGTAGGCACACTGGTTAGTCTGGCTGCAGGAAGAGTTATCTTGGGAGCTGAAGGGATGTTAACATCAAGCAGGCAAGAGAGCACAGGCCCTCTTGGCAGCCTTTCTTCAGTAAACACTGGGGGACACCCAGAATTTGTATCTGTAAAAGAATAAAGAAAAGGAGGTCATGAGACCTTAAAAATAGACAAGGCCAAATATATGAGTAAGGTGGCTAGCTGCCACAATTACAATGCACACAATCAAAGATCTGCAGGAGCCTTCTAGGCCCTGGCTACAGCTCTCCACTATAAGGTGAGGTTGTGGCAGAGCATCCCACAAAACTCCGTTTACATCCTCCATAGTTCCCAGCAGAAGATCCAGAGGACAGTCCACCTACTCTGGTGGACACCAGCAAGTGACTTGTAGTCTATGTATACACCAACCAGAAGATCCTTAGATGCACCTAGAAGACATGCATTCCACAGCTGAAAGAGGTGAAATGATCCTGGGCAAAGCATATGAAGGCAAGAAAACAGCAACAACTACTAAAACACAGCTGGGTCCTCAAGCCATGGGAAGGGGGTGTCAAAATGGGGTGAAAGGCAGCAAGGTTCCCAGCTGGGCCCTCTATAAAAAAAACAAACAGGAGATGAAACTACAGACAAGCAGAACTGCTCATTAAGGAGGCCAGGAAAAGCACTGGGGCATGGTGAGGGAGGGAGGTTCTTTCGTGTGGTTTATTTTCCTGTCCTATCTAGGGAGGTGGGCTGTCTCTGCTTGGCGTGCTGCTGAGATCCTGAAGGAAAAAAAACATTCCCAAAGTTTTCATTTATTTAAATGGGGCTTCAAGAGAATTAAAAAGATCCCCAAATGTTGTACATATATTTATAATATACAAAAAGAGGTTGTCTGTGCATCAAATCCCGAGTTTTACAAATAAACAACCTTTGACTTTCTACAAATGAAACAGTGAGGATTTAGTGACATATTTCTGGCCAAAGTCATGGAAAGCTTGCATACACCATCAAGGCACCCCAGATTCTATCCCTATCTGCCTACAATGTGTGAAACTGTATTTAATCCCTTAAGGACCCTTGACGGTCCTGGCACACCATGGGTTGGGGAGCAATAAGGACCCATGACGTACCCGGATCGTCATGGCAGGGCTCAAAATTTCCACTCATCACTAGCCAATGGCGAGTGAAAATTCAGCCCTGGTGGGTATGCTATGGCTTGCACTGGCGAATAACTTTTCAGGTCTGGCTAGTGGCAAAAGGCTTCAAATTTTAAGCCCTGGTCATGGAATTCAGGGCTCTCCGAGAGGTTGCACGCTGTTTGGGGAGCTCTGAACGAGGTATGCAATCAGCCGGTTCTTAAGGGGTTAATATAATGCAGTTAAAAACAGTGATTCCACCTTACCTCTACTGTGAGCAAACCCTTTGTTAGGGAAATGAGGGAGGTGTTTATACCTTCCCTAATTCAGTTATCATCACCCTGTTTGGGAAGCTACCACCTGAGAGAAGAGGTGCAAAAACCTCCCAAAATACGTACAAAAAGTTTAAAACATACAGGTCCCTGGTGAGCTCAAAAAATCTTTTTTTTAGTAGTGTCCAGTTAGTTACATATGTGTATAGTATATTTTGGCTACATAAAATAAGTAAACAAAAAGAGGTTGTCTGTGTATCAAATCCTGAGTTTTACAAATAAACAACTTGGGGGGGGGTCTAATAGCATACTCTGTAGGGACGTAGCATAAAGTGCCACACTATGCCATCACCATATAAAGGTTGATTTCATAAGAATGATTTATTTTACAGAAAAATTATTAATATAACATATAGGAAGATTTGAATTCCCTGTAAAACAAACTAACCTTGTCTTAGTGAGACAAATTCACATGAATAGAGAGGTCTGCTCTGGTTACTCTATAACACAGCTGGTTTTCCCCAGGACTGACCACTTTTGCATAGTACATCAGCCTCTGTGTTCACTCTCTGCTCCTCTTTATACTATGGCCAGAGTTTTGTTAGTTACTTTGAAATTATAATTTTTTAACCACAATTTATTATGCTTAAATTTGCTTGTTTGTTTCTTATTTTACCTCAGTCATAAATTATATGTCTTTTCTGATTCCCAGACTAAACCATCACATATGCAGAACAGTGTTACGCATTCATGTGGGTACAATATGAATGTTTTTCACTGTGTTGCAAATACTTAAATCTTTATTTTTAAATCTCATTTGTTTACTTTCCATTCTGAAGTTCAGAGTGTTTGTAATTAAAAAGTAATTAGGATGTGATAATTGTCTTTTGTATTTAAAACATGATTATATTAAATTAATAAATCTTTGAGAGTTTTTTATAATTATTCTGGATACGTACTGTACAGAGAGATATAACCTAGTTTGTTACTATCCTGACATTGAGAAGCAATTCTGGAGCAAACCAACTGCCCCATAAGGGACAAATAAAAATCAATTATTTAAATAAGAGTCTTTAAAGGGACAGTAATGCCCTTTAAAAAATAAATTATGTGGCACAAATCCCATCTCCCACACCTTTATGGTTTGAGAGATATTTACATGTAAAGTTTCCCTTCTTCTGATGTCAGCTGTAAAGCTGACAGCAAGAGATCCATGTCGACCGACACAAGGAGGCTCTTCAGCAGAGACGCAATAGCGATATTGGAAAATAATTACTTCATTGGAACTGTCTACAAAGTATGCTTGTAAACCAGGCACAGTTTGTAGACTTTTCCAATTAAGTAATTATTTTCCAATGTCTCGATTTTGGCTCTGCTGAAGAGCCACTGGCTGGTCCCAGGACCGGGATTTCCTGCTGTCAGCTAGATGCTGACATCAGGAGAAGGGGGAGGGGGACTTTACATACAAATATATCTCAAACCATAAAGGTTTGAGAGATAGGATTTGTGCCATATAATTTTTAATTTACAAAACAAGAACATTTTTTATGGGACATTAGTGTAGTAATGTTTCATAATAAAAGCAGCTCTAATTAATCTTCATAGTATTTGGACCTTGGAGAGTGTTATTTCAATTCTGTTGTAGTTCAAGAGTAGTTCAATGACAAAGTATCCCCCTCCCGCCCCTTTTACTGATGTAAAACTGTTCAGCCAGATCAGAAGGGAGGTTCTCAGGTAGATTGCAGAGAGGGACAATCTTCAATTAAGATAAGAGAAAAACCTGAAAAACTTGTCAAGGGGGCAGGGCTTTCATTGTTCTCACAGTAAGAAGATTGCCACCTGCTGTTATCTGTCTGGTCTATGGACTGCATTCCACATCTGAGAAGAGATGGCTTACACTAGGTAAAAGGGGCGGGAGGGGAAACTTTGCTTGTGAATATCTCTCAAACCATAAAGGTTTGAGAGATAAGACTTATATCATTCTTCATGTTTTTTTAATGCCTACAAAATAAAATAAAGATAAAACGAAGTATTACTATCCTTTTAAGCACTTGAATGCTAGAGAAGTTTCCAACGTATGCTTTGCAAATGGAAACCTCTTCAGTTTAAGAAGAGATGATGCCTGTTATAGGTAATTAAAGGAAAAATGGAAAGTTTGGGGTAGGAAGTGGGTGGAACAGGGCGGGAAGGAGGAGATGTGGGTGGGAAGTGGGTGGAACAGGGTGGGAAGGAGGAGAAGTAGGTGGGAGGAACAGGATGAGGAGGAGAGGTGGGAGGAACAGGATGGGAAGGAGGAGAAGTGGGTATGAATTGGGTAGAACAGGATGGGAGGGAGGAGACGTGGGTGGGAAGTAGGAGGAACAGAAGGAGGAGAAGTGGGTGGGAAATGGGTGGGAAGGAGGAGACATGGGTGGGAAGTGGGAGGAACAGAAGGCGGAGACATAGGTGGGAAGTAGGAGGAACAGAATGAGGAGACGTGGGTAGGAAGTAGGTAGAACAGAAGGAGGAGACGTGGGTGGGAAGTGGGAGGAAAAGAAGGAAGAGACGTGTTTGGAAGTGTGAGGAACAAAAGGAGGAGAAGTGGGCAGAGTTTAAGAGGAAACTCATCACCACAAGAAAATCAGCCTCTGTGCCAGGAGACCCTGTAAAACTGGAGTCTCCGCCGCAGATACAGTAGTTCCCAGGCAGATACAGTAGTTTCCAGATATGTAGAGAGGTCTCCAGCACATTTTGAAGCAACATGCTGGAGACCTCATTACCATTCATGGGATTAAAATAACCATTTAAATCAATGGGAATTTGGTCTGCCCTAGAATTTTTCCTCTTCTATTTTGAACATATATCCCTAAATGTATTGCTTATTTGGGAGCCTCCATTCTTAGTTTCACCAGGGGAGTCAAAGGTTCCTAACCCTTGCATTGCCAATGGAGTGTCCAATGCATTGTTTCACAATGTGTTGTACAACCCGCTGGCACACAAAGAGTTAAAACTCCCCTGCTGAACCCATATGTAGAAATAAACAGCATTCTGATACAATTAGATTATTACTTTATTATCATAATTTAAGTCCTACGATTACATCAGCTCACACTCAACACATTCCCTGCACCTGCTTTAACTACTACAGACAATAACACACAGAAGCCAGTGGCCTGAGGAATTTGGCAAGAACATACGGAACAGTGGATTACAATGCAGGACTATGAGGCTCCAGAATAAAACACAAACTATAAAACAACTAGCCTGAGACAGTCATAGGACATTTGTATATGCCTAAAAGGACATTGCTTCTGGCAAGATTCTACTCTCCTGAGTAGTGTTTCTCAGTGTCTGTTGTAGTGGAACCCTTTCGTTTCCAATTAATCTGGTGGAACGTTGATAATCAGACGTGTTCACCCTATAAAGATAGCCAACGCATTGGAGAATCCAGCCCTGAATATGAAGCAATCAGCAGAGTAGGCAACTGCCTAGAGCTCTAAATGTTGTGGGGTACCTCAGCTGTGCTGGCCACGCCCAAAGTCTGAACTGTGGGTGTGGCCAGAGAAATCGCAATGTCTTTGTACTAGTTTTGTAACCCTTTACAGTTTATTATTTTACTCCTTGGGTGCTGGCAAGATCTCCAGCGCATTGTGAAGCAATGCATTGGAGAGCTCTCTAGCAACCAAGAGGTTACATTTTTTTTTTGTCCTTGCTTTTTATAGGCCAAGAGAACAGTGAATGGGACTCGTGTCAGGGCCATATAAGGCTTGAGTATGTAGCCATGGATGGCGCTAATGGCACCTAGAGTGCCTTGCCTTGGGGCCTCTGGGATGTAAATCCAGCCCTGTTCATATTGCAATTGATTTTGTAACCCTGCATCTTCCTAGCACCAGATAACTAAGCTACTTATGTCTAAAATCTCCATTTAGCTCTACTTGTGCCAAGGGGAAGGCAGTGGCACATTTTATGTTAGTTTGGGGGCATATTTTTCCATGTTTATCACTACGTACTAAGGCATAGAGGAGATGTAACTTTACGCCATTTTACTGTGCTTGTTATGGAGCAGGAGTGAAGGGTTTGCTGGCATTAAAGTCTTGACATTGGTGGAGTGTTCCCCAATCATACGTCCTAATACATACCCTGAAGTGCAGCCATTGGCAGTGGAGGACTTTGGGGCAAGCCAGCTGACATATAGTGGGTCAAAAGTCCAATTTAAAGCAATAGGAATTTGGGGAATATTTATTTGTCAAAAATACAAATAAAAAAGGCTTAGTAGATCAACATGAGCACTGGTTAATACAATATTTACAATGATGATCCTATCAGCCTATTCCCATTCAGCTCAGCAATATCATATATACAAAAAAGGAAATGCTCACCTTATATATTTGCAGTTGAGTTACATTAGAAACTCAACAGAAGTAAATACAATCCGGGTATACACCAGTGTACAGGCATATCACAGAACAATGCTAAACACTCACATTACTTTGAGTTGAATTGACAATGTAAACAACAGCGGTTTAGCCCTAAACATTGGTGTATTTGTGGGTATTTTACCCTTCTGTCCACTGCTTGTTCAGTTTACTTTGGCTGAGTCTCTAACATAGCTCTATTGTAAATCTATACTGTGTCTAAATAGGGTATGAAAAATCAGTGGGGTGCTAAGTAAGTGTAGTACATTTTGCCAAAAGAGTGATACATAATTAATCCTTTGAAGCGGAATGTTCACCTAAAATAGCATTTTGAGCTGTTTTTTTTTTTTTTTTTTTTAATCGTTTGCTAGTGGAGATATTTAGACTTTAAAATCGGGCACTTCTGTGTTCTGCGGTACCCTGTATGTCCCGCATGACGCCTCAAGACTTCTCAGCTGCCAGATTATTAAAAATAATAAAAAAATCCCAGCTCCAAATTTTATTTTAGGTGAACATTCCGCTTTAACCTTTATCCTATTTGCACTGAATCAGAAACTCCCAGTCTCCCACCGCTACACTTTACATGGCGACGAGATGAGGTCACCAGTTTTACACCAGTGACATTTTGATGTCGCCTTTTTTGAATGTCGCTATTTATATTTCAATAGTAAATCCTTCACAGGTATGGTTCTGCACACAAAATAGCATCACTCCTCTTTGACCATCTAACCATGGGGTTAAAATGGTTCCTTTCTGTAAAAGTGGGATTGTTAGGAACCCAGAGACAAGCAACTTGACACACAATACCCAGGCAAATGCTAGGTATGCCCATGCAAAAAAAGCTCCTGATTGCACCTCTTTAGCTTATTAGACAGGGCTTATAGTTCTAAATAAAACAGCCTTTTGTTGTATGTGTGCACTTACATGTGAATGACACACATGCTGGTTTTGTAATATATCTAGTCTTTATGTTTACTTGGCAAGGACAATGTTATCATAATTGGTTCAAGTGAAAAAAATAAAAAGCAAGCGAGGAGATTGAAGCAAGTTCACTGTGTCTATCATAGCTTGAGTGTAATCATTTCCTGCAGCCTCCTCAAATGTTTTCCTAAGCAGCCCTTGCAGGTTATGTCTATGGATTTGTGTTCTGTCTGAAGGATATTTTAAACCTAGAATGGAGAAGAGAGCAAGAGTCTTCTTTGATCTCACCGCCTCTTGCAATTCCCTTGACACATATGAAATCCAGCAGTAATAGCTTTCAAAGACTAATTTCCCCTCAGGATGAGTTTGATCCTATCAGGTAATTTGCTGCATTCCTTTACTGGGCTCTAGTAAACTTGCTTAACTCTGGATACCCCGAGAGATGTAGTAAGCCTATTGTTATGCTGTAACGTGCTCGCTCTTCTGGACTGGAAGGGAAGGAATGAACCCTTTGAGTGCCGAAAGTGGGGGTGCAACACATTGCTTATGGCCCTTAACCCCTTTGAGTGCCAGAGGGGGATGCAACACTCTGGCACTCAAAGAGTTTAAGGGCCATGTGCACACAGACAAAACTGGATAAATCCTGGGGCAAACCAACTACAACATAGGAGACAAATACAATCCCTGTTGATTTCAATGCTGTGCTTTACTTTTTAAATGATAGAAAGGTCTCAAACGCATGGATTTGTAATGTACTGGTGAGGTCTCGGGCATCCAAGGGGTTAAAAACCCATTTAAATGCTCTGGGGATGTTTATTGGATTTGTACAGTGTTGTTGGTTTGCTCCAGATTGCCTGAATTTCCCTAGTATATCCTCCTCACTCTGCAGTAGACACAAAGAAAAGTGGAACAATTCTGAAACAAGCAACCTGCAAAACAGGGAAGAATTAAAATTCCAATTGATTTAATTAGGGCTTTTAAAAGAACACTTAAAGTGGATGTGTCACCTCTGTATAACTTAGCATAAATAGCTAGTCTATCTATCGAATATTACTAAAACTGTCTTAATTTTTTTTAAGCTTTATTTTGCGTAAATTGAAGTTATAAAATCTAACCAGGCTCTACTTCCGATAGACTGTGGTTACCAGCTCTGTTACCAGAGTCCGTCTCAATGCCTCTGCTCTACTCTACTCCCTCTATCCAGCCTCCTCCAATGACAGAGGCTTCTGTCTGTAAACTGGAGGGATTTCATTGGCAGAGATCGATATCTAGCCAATGAGATTGCTCCAGCTTACAGACAGAAGCCTCCATCCTCAGAGGAGGCTGGATAGAGGGAGGGGAGCAGAGGCAGCGCGACGGACCGCAGTCTATACGGAAGTAGCTGCAGGACCGACTTTATAACTTAAATTTACACGAAATAAAGCTTAAAAAAATTAAGACAGTTTTAGTAATATTTGATATATAGCCTAACTATTTATGCTAAGTTATACAGAGGTGACACATCCACTTTAACACCCAAAAAATGAAATGGGGTTATATACACTTAACCCCTTGAGTGCCAGAGAGTTATCCAACACATTGCACAACCTTCTGGGACTCAAAAGGTTAAATGGGGTGTTTAAACCATTGAGTGCTACAGATGGTACCTTTCTACCCAGTGGGAGCGATATAATATAAGCAGAATAAGAGGCTGCTTCGGGCCCCCACTTGGTCAGATGACCCCAGAGAGCTTATACAGTACCGTCGCCACATGTTACCCTTTGAGCGCCAGATGGGTGTGCAAAAGTACCCTTCTGGCATTCAAAGGGGTAAACAAAATCAGATGCCAATGTCTTATTAGAAATACTGACTCTGGAGTAAAAGGGGGGGAACCATGGGAATTTTTCGCTTAGTACCTCCAAAAACCTAGAGCCGCTCCTACTCTCTAGCATTCAAAAGGTTAAACACCACATTCCAATTAAAGGGAGGTTTTACATCTCAGCTGCGGCGCTGTTGCTTTGCCCTAAAATTGCTCAAGATTGCGTTGACACATTAGGTTCTTAGGCCCGATGTTCGAAAAGTTGTTATAAAGACAAAAACATTTTTGGCTCATGAGCTGGTGATGAAAAAAAAGACAGTATTTTCAGAAGTAAATCCATAACGTTTGAAAATGTGTCTTAAACAATTACAAATAGAGGTAAGATTTGATGAATATGGCCTTTAAAAATATCTTTAAAATGAACATTTTTAAAGAAATGAAGACTTTTTGTTTACCAGTTAACACCATACTACTCCTTCTAACTCCTATCTGCTAGTAGTACTTTAATTAGTCTTCTCCAAGTTTATACCCTTTTTATTTTGTCTGAAAAAATTATGGAAATCAGACACAAAAAAATTGTTTCTCTGAAAATACTTTCAAAAAGGGATAGTAGCTAGCAGCCATAGAACTCTTCACGAAAATTTTCATGTGGAAATGATACATGATTCATAGTGAACTCACCTGTATCCACGGGTGCTCTGCCAACTCAGGTTCCCCAGACCTGCTAGTAAATGTACATACAAAAAAGATTCTGGCGGCACTCCAAGAACAATGAAGGCATGTAGTTAAAAGCAAAACTCATTATTGTACACAAAATAAAACCAGACTTGAAGGCATCCCAGAACAGCGGATCCGAGACTCATACACACAGGACCTGAAAGGTATAACGTGTTTCGCACTGCAGTGAGAACTTACTCATAGGAAACACATTAGAATATGATCAGGGTTCAAAATTTCCACTCACCACTAGCCAATGGCGAGTGAAAATTTAGCACTGGCGAGTAGAAATTCAGCCCTGGTGGGTATGTTTTGGCTTGCAGTGACGAGTAACTTTTCAGGTCTGGATAGTAACAAAGAACTGATATGATGGTAGATTAAACCACACCCACTTTTAAGATTTCCCCTCCTTTTGACAAAGTTGGTAGTATTAGATGTAAAAAAGATGGTAATATGTCTAAGAATTGACAGACTATGGAGTAAGAACTTTTTCAGACTGATTATAGACAATTTCAGTTGGTACGACGGTTTGAACATTTCGCACTTAGTGTTTTAGCTACAGTGGGATAATTTAGTATTTGATGTGGAGAAATCCCCAGAAAGAAGAAGCAGACAACATACTAATAGTCTGAGAATTCCTTTACTGAGCATTTTTTTTCCTCACAGTTATATTACGCTATGGAAAGTGTTATAAATTAATGACATTAACGTCATTTAAAAGTCACAGCTCGTGATGGTCTATAGAGATATAAACGTATTTATTTTGTTTGGCAATCCTCTTGCAAATAATTATTTCGTTCGATTGGACCCTCTAGGGATCCTCCACATAATCTATATCTATATATGATATATAAAAGATTTGAGCAGTTTTTTCAATCACTTTTTGCTTAAGGCACCTGTAACACACAATCTGGAATGTACAGGGCACCACAAACATCTTGTAGGTTATTTGTCAAGAGCATATGGAAGGAAATAAAAAGTACATATATATTCCTAGGTTTCCCAATCAGAATGCGACTAAAGCGAATATAGAGCATAACGGATTACACAGATACACATTTGAAACTCAAAAGTCTCAGTTTTGTCATAGTTTTCCTTGAAAAAAGTGGCACCCGAAGTGTGTATGCACGGCACACCAAATGCCACTGCATCACTGTCACGGTAATCAGACAAAGAAGGACAGACACAGTAATAAAATATAACCACCTTTATAGAATATACAGTGATAATAATATATGAGATATAGCGATGATAATATCTCACACAACCCCAGACCACTGGATGATAGGGCCCAAGCTCCTATACGAAGCTGCACACTGTGCTACACACTGCACTTCTGCTAGGTACTGGAGACCAAAGGCAACAGGCACACACACAGCATTCAGCAGTGCAGGGGACTGTAATATTTTATTATTTCTCACAGAACATTCAGTAGTACAGGGAATGTGTAACATTGTATTACATCACACAGAGCATTCAGTGCTTCAGGGAGAGTAACATTGTATTACATCACCCAGAGCATTCAGTGCTACAGAAAGTGTGTATCATTGTATCATATCACACAGAGCATCCATTGCTGCAGTGAGGGTGTAATAATGTATTACATCACACAGAGCATTCAGTGCTGCAGTGAGGGAGTAACATTGTATTACATCACACAGAACATTCAGTGCTACAGGGAGAGTGTATCATTATATTGCATCACACAGTACATTCAGTGCTACAGGGAGAGTGCATCATTGTATTGCATCACACAGTGCATTCAGTGCCACAGTGAGGGTGTAACATTGTATTACATCACACAGTGCATTCATTGCTGCAGCGAGGGTGTAACATTGTATTACATCACACAGAGCATTCATTGCTGCAGTGAGGGTGTAACATTGTATTACATCACACAGAGCATTCATTGCTGCAGTGAGGGTGTAACATTGTATTACATCATACAGAGCATTCAGTGCTACAGGGAGAGTGTAACATTGTATTGCACCACACAGTGCATTCAGTGCCACAGTGAGGGTGTAACATTGTATTACTTCCTGCTGTGACAATCTATTGACCAGAACATCACTGTTAGGGACATAAATAAAAAACATATGAAAATGAAAAAAAAATATGACTCTACATCAGGTGTACCCAACCCTGGTCCTCAGGAGCTACCAACAGTTCGTGTTTTTAGGCTATCCCTGAATGAGCATTGGTGGATTCATTACAGTGACTGAACCATTAATTAGTCCACCTGTGTTCCCGCTGGGATATCCTGATAACATGCACTGTTGTAGCTCTTGTGGATCAGGGTTGGCTACCCCTACTCTATGTAATATGTACTTTCAGCATATGTACAGTCAAAATAAAGGGTTACCATTACATTAACCCCTTAAGGACTCATGACATGCCAGGACTGTCATGGAAAAACTTCCCTAAAGAACCCATGACGGTCCTGGCACGTCACAGATTTCAGGGCTCCCCTTGCGGCTGTACTCTGGTTGGGGAGCCCTGAACTGGATCAGCCACAAAAAAACCACGAAAAATGGTCCTTGAATGTGCAGCCGGTCCTTAAGGGGTTAAAGGAGAAGAAACACGTCCTAATAATAACTACCTCTCTCTCTGATGACAGAGGAGGACTGCATATGACCTGGTGTGCTGTCGTGCAAAATTGCATACAGGTCAATGTTTATGCATAGACAGAGCGTATTTATGCGCTCCGTCCTTTATAATGAGTGCCAGTCCGCTTAGTTAGGCAAGTGGACGGACACTGATTATAAGGGACAGAATGCATGCACATGCTCAGTCTGTGCATAAATATTGACCTGGACATGCTTATGCACGAGAACACGCCAGGTCGTATGCAGTCTTCCTCAGTCATTGGAGGGGGAGAAGAACCACTAGGTGGGGAGGGGAAATGAACAAGAGTGAGTGACAGGCTGCGGGCTGGAGCTGTACCAACAACCTGAGAGAAACTGACGTCATGAAGTGAAGTTTAAGAGCTTTATATCTCTACAAGTACTTCATGCAAACGAAAAATTAAAAATTATTACAGCTTCACCAACACCAACTTACAATAGGAAGTCATGGTTGAATAAGATGAGAGATCCCCTTTAAAGGAGAAGTATCACTTAAATATGTAAAATATACATTGTAGGGTTTAACCTCCTGAGTTAAACAAGGGTACTCCCATTGAGGTGTGTTATTCAATAGTTATTGTGGCTCAAATTTAGATTTTTTTAGGTGCAGTATCTCAATGGCCTCAAGTTATACAGTGGCGCTGTAAAATGTTCATCCTACGGACAGTTCTGGTCAATAAATCTCCAATAACTATCGAATAGAACAACTCTCAGAAGTGGGAGTACCTTGTTTTACTCATTAGCATAAGCACTACAATATATATGTTTTTGCATATTAAGTGTTACTATCCCTTTAATGGAGAGGAACAATCCTGCAAATCATGCCACTGAGGTGAGGATTTGGACACGTTTACACAAGTGCACAACCACTCGGCACATAAAAACAGTTCTATGACCAGATTTGTGTGCCAAACTGGTTTCTTCACCCCGCTTAGGGTTGCCACCTTTTCTTCAAAAAAATGCCGACCATGGCATTCCCTCCATAGACCTAACATTGGACAAAAGGCAATTTTTTACTGGCCTGCCAGTAAAATACCAGCTGGGTGGCAACCCTAACCCCGCTATATGTGTGCACATCTACAATGTAACATTAAAGTGTCTATTCAAAATGACTCCAACTACAGCAGTTACTAGAGCACTGACATTCTATTCACTGTTTTAAGGCATGTTTAGACTGCGGGCAAAGTTTTATTACAAATGTGTTTTGTGTCTGGTTTTAAGAAATAAAAAAAAATATGTGATCTAATGTGCTGAGATTTTGTGACCTTTTTAGTTCTTGGAGTGGAAAACGCAATTAATAAAGGAATCGTTTCTTTTAACCAGTTGCGCACCACTCTGGCGCTCAAAGGGTTAACTGTTTGAGTGCCAGAGAAGTGTCGTATTGGACATCCCTCGGACGCTGAAAGGGTTAACCCATTCACTGTCAGAAATTAATTTAAGGCTACTCTTACAGTAGAGGGGGTTAGCACTAAATGATTATATTAAATATAATTATCTTAACCCCTTTAGTGCCAGAGAGGTATCTAATGCTTGGCAATAAGTTGGGCATCTCTCTTGACAGTCAACAGGCTAAAGAACATCTGTCTTTATAAGACTGATGTAAAAACTCTATGAATCCCTTGTATGCTATTGTGTTATAGTAATGTGTTTTTGAGACCTCTATCCTTCTCTATCATCTAGCATTAAGAATTAATTACTTGCAAGTTTTCTTGTCCACTGTATCCTATCGCATTTCTTCATTGGTAGGACATGTGACATTGACAGAAAAGGGGGGTGGGAGGGAGGAAGCTGCGCAGTGAGAGGGAGGGGGATGCAAAGAGGCTAAAAGGGAGAGGGAGGTATATAAAGCAACAAAGTGGAGAAAGGGAGGGAGGGTAAGGCAAAGTGGCAAATGAGTGGGAGGGGAGAAATGGATGCTTCAAATGGGAGGGAGGCAGTCAAGAAAAGGACATGGCCAATGGGAAGGAGGTTAGAAAGGGATGAAGAGAATTGTAGGAAGGTGATTAAGGGATGCAGGGAATGGGAGGGAGGTCAGAGAGGAATGGCGTGAATTGAAGGGCATTGAAAGGCAATCAGAAGAACAGGAGAAGAGGCAATAAGGTGAAGGGGAGGGAGGGTATAGAGGAAGGAGGTGTGTAATGTGGTGGAGGTGGAAAGCCCTTGCACAGATTTTCAGAGGAGTGGACGGCGGGGGGGGGGTGTAGCTCCTCGGCCACTTCCGTGACAATCACTCCCCATGCTTACACCAATGGGACAGGCAGTATAAAGGAGATTTGAATAACCCCTTCTTACTGCCGCCTCTGGGTGTGTTTGGCTTCGGACAAAGCTTGCCAATCACATGACGCTTCCTCTTTTATATATGATAATAATAAATATATAGATCATTACATACATACATATATATATATATATATAATTCCAGTCCAGGTTTTGGTAAGCACACCCAGGAAAAAACAGGAGGAATTCAGCTCGTAAGACAAAGCATATTTAGGTTAGGAACTTGCCTTGAAGAATGAGGTACCTGTGCGAGGTGGCAAGCTTAGCTTTCTATGGCCATATAATGTGACTAAATCCTCATTTTTAATATAGTAGTGATATGCAGGCAAAATGCAGCAGACTAAGGGATTAATAATTAATAAAATGTGGATGTGCAACAATACTTTGTGCATTTGCTTTTATATATATATATATATATTGTAATTGTTGCATGTGTTACTACTGCCACTTTCAATATGTTAATATGTTTTAAATAAAAGTGTTTTCCAAGAGATTAATTACAAGGGATTTAATTAAGAACACATGGGATTTGAAATCCTAACCTGAATGTCAACAAATTTGTCTGGAGGTTGCAATTGTGCTATAAGTATTGTTATGACTATTATGTCAACTTATTTTCTTCCTACCACAAATGACACCCTTATCCTAGTATCCGGAGATTTAGATGCAATACACCATGCTTTGCAATGTGCGGGAGTCCCGCGATGTCCGAAGGATATGAATGGAGATATGTGACAGCTATACTGTGGCAGTGTTTATGACTGAGTGCGCGTTGTATCTGACATTAGGCATATCACAACACCAAGATAAAGGGGATTTGTCCCCAGAAGGGTGCCAATTACTATGCCTGGTTGCTGACACATCGCACTTCGGCTAGAACTGCTTTTCTCCTTGGAATGTGCTGTGATCTATGTACATATAACACACCTATGCTTTTATTATGTCTTTAAGTTAAATTTTGTGTACCACTAAATAAGTATAGACACTATATACCACATTGGTGCAACAGGGGACACATGATGCCCAGAGATGGATTAAGGCTCCACAGGGCCCTAGGAAAGGTATCAATTTGGGGCCCCACATCTCTTGAGCCAGTGCTTCTGACATGGCGTGCTGCTAGCAGGTACTGGCATTGTGGCCCTAATGGAAGTGGGAGGAATGGGATAATGCTGGTCTCTTTCAACAAAAAGAGTATCTGACACAAGATGTTAAACAGCAGCAAGAGCAAGGCCTCTATCAGTGACCTATCACTCGCAGTAAGGGCCCCTCATATTGCCGTGGACCCTAGGCAGTAGCCTAGGTTGCCATAATTGATGATCAAGCTCTGGTGATGACGTCATGGATGATGAAGGACAAAGAGACTTGGCAGGTTTTTTGTTTAAAATTGTGTATCTATAGGAGAGGGATGGGGTCACTTCCCTTGTCCTGAGGAAAATGTGGAACTCACATTGAAATGCTGACACCAAGTAAACACAACCTTTTTGATAAGTCCTGAGTGTGCCGGTTCTTTCTTCCATGTTTATTGTATGGAATCCCATGTGGCGGTGGCACCCGGGCATTTACCGTGATAGTGAGAGTGCTTCCCAACTGGACATTATTATATATCTTATAGTGTAATTGTTGCATGTGTTACTACTGCCACTTCTAATATGTGTTTAGCATTCCTGTAAATAAAAGCATATTCCAAAAGATTCATTACAAGAGATTTAATTAAGCTCCCATAGGATTTGAAATCCTTAACTGAACTTCAACAAATTTGTCTGGAGAGTTCTGCACAAAAAAGAAAAAATCCTAAACAAATGATGATATTCAGTATCGTAAATGTAATCTGGTTTTCTGTATCACTAACGGGTACAAATACATCTGCCATATCTGGAGAAACACACAAAAGAAGAAGGCACCCAACAGTGTATGTTATCCAATTAAACAGTTTATGTAGTAGAATCAAATATACTCACAAAAGTGATGTCTGGAAGAAGACATATGTCCACTGCCAACAACAAAAGCTTTCAGAGAGTATCACCTGTCTCTTCTCAGGCCTTCCTAGGTGTACATTCAGGATCAAAAAACTACTGCTTTTAGTCTCCAAAAAATAGTTTTTTAACAAAAATCA
Organism: Rhinophrynus dorsalis; assembly: GCA_037306005.1. Classification (NCBI taxonomy): domain Eukaryota; kingdom Metazoa; phylum Chordata; class Amphibia; order Anura; family Rhinophrynidae; genus Rhinophrynus; species Rhinophrynus dorsalis. Next base: position 88,317,113 of record CM074728.1, on the reverse strand, counting down.
TGTAAAATATATAAAATACAGTAGGCTAAAAAAAGCCCAGCAAGATTAACGTTTCACGGTTCTCGGTTCACGGTTCAAAGACAAAAAATTCTGCTATACCTGAATTTTCTTCAGTACTTAAAGGGATAGTAATGTTTCACAAAAAAGCACAGTTCCGATTAATCTTCATAGTATTTGGGCTGTGGTGTCACCACGCGGGGGGTAGGGACCCGTGTGATGCCGGCACTGCTTCAGTAGCCGTAGAGTGATGCTGGGGAGCGATGTGTGAGATCGGAGACAGCGTCCCAGGTATTCCCTTGCTGCAGCCAAAGCTGAGTAAAGGTGCTGGTCGCGAAACCAGATTGTTCCACCCCAGTTGAGCCGGGGTGCAACCAGAATGGGAGTGCCCTGGGTACTGTTAGGAACCAAGCCGACAAGACAAGCTGGAATCCGGACAGGAGGTAACACCGTAGTAGTGCACAGAGCCAGATGTCAAGCCAGAAACTGGAGACAAGCCGGAGGTCAGGATCAGAGCCAAGGGTCAAGCCTGGGACTGGAGACAAGCCGGAGGTCAGGATCAGAGCCAAGGGTCAAGCTAGGGACTGGAGACAAGCCAGAGGTCAGGATCAGAGCCAAGGGTCAAGCCAGGGACTGGAGACAAGCCGGAGGTCAGGATCAGAGCCAAGGGTCAAGCCAGGGAGCAGAGAAGGATATAAACTAGTGCTATGACGCTTGTGCAATGGGCACCCTATGTCTGGGGTAGCCCATTTAAATAGTAAGAGTAGCCAATGGACGGGGCAGACAGAGAGAGAGGCTCGCCTGGGAGCCAAACCGGATAGGAGCAGCCTGACCAATAGCTCGACGGACCAGGCGCATGCGCAGCTGCCAAGGAGAGGGCAGCAGGGAACTGCGCATGCACAGCCCGACCGAGCCGAAACCCGGAAGCACCGCCACCGCAGAGAGATTCAGCCAGGGATGCGGAGACCAGGCAAGCGGTGACACATGGAGAGTAGTGTTGAGCGAGCATGCTCGGCCGATGCTCGGATCGGCTCGAGCATCGCTCTGCTCGGCACATGGCGGTACTCGTACGAGTACCGCATGTGCTCGCCCGCCATGTTCGGGTCTCCTCCCCGCACGTTTTGCGGCTGCTGCGCAGCCAATAAACGTGCAGGGAGGCTCTGACATCGGTGTAATGCCAGCAGCCATGTTGGCTGCTGGCATTACACTGATTGGCTGGCCAGAACCCGTGGTCAGGTTCTGTATAGCACCTGACCATCGAGTTCGGCTCAGTCTTAGCCAGGGAGAGCTGAGGATAGGAAGGGAAAGGCAGTGTAGGGAGGAAAAAAACCAAAATTGTGAAAAATAAGAACCAAAAGTCCTTTTTAGGACTACTGTGTGTGGGGGCAGCAGGTTATTTTGTGTGGGGGGAAAAAAACAAAAAAAAAAAAAAAAAAATATTCTGTTTAGTGTGCAAAGTTGCAGATTAGAGCACATTCTGTTTAGTGTGCACAGTTGCAGATTAGAGCACATTCTGTTTAGTGTGCAAAGTTGCAGATTAGAGCACATTCTGTTTAGTGTGCAAAGTTGCAGATTAGAGCACATTCTGTTTAGTGTGCAAAGTTGCAGATTAGAGCACATTCTGTTAAGTCTTCAAACTAAAATATCAAAGTCACATATTTCATTCAGTGTGCGTCGCCGCAGTTTAGCAGCACATTCTGTGTACTGTGCAGAGTTGCAGAATAGGAAGAAATACTGTTAAGTCTTCAAACTAAAATATCAAAGTCACATATTCCATTCAGTGTGCTTCGCCGCAGTTTAGCAGCACATTCTGTGTACTGTGCAGAGTTGCAGAATAGGAAGAAATACTGTTAAGTCTTCAAACTAAAATATCAAAGTCACATATTCCATTCAGTGTGCTTCGCCGCAGTTTAGCAGCACATTCTGTGTACTGTGCAGAGTTGCAGAATAGGAAGAAATACTGTTAAGTCTTCAAACTAAAATATCAAAGTCACATATTCCATTCAGTGTGCTTCGCCGCAGTTTAGCAGCACATTCTGTGTACTGTGCAGAGTTGCAGAATAGTAAGAAATACTGTTAAGTTTTCAAACTCAAATATTAAAGTCACATATTCCATTCAGTGTGTGTCACCGCCGTTTAGCAGCCTATTCTGTGTACTCTGCAGAGTTGCAGAATAGTAAGAAATACTGTTAAGTTTTCAAACTCAAATATTAAAGTCACATATTCCATTCAGTGTGTTTCACTGCCGTTTAGCAGCCTATTCTGTGTACTCTGCACAGTTGCAGAATAGTAAGAAATACTGTTAAGTTTTCAAACTCAAATATTAAAGTCACATATTCCATTCAGTGTGTATCACCGCCGTTTAGCAGCCTATTCTGTGTACTCTGCACAGTTGCAGAATAGTAAGAAATACTGTTAAGTTTTCAAACTCAAATATTAAAGTCACATATTCCATTCAGTGTGTTTCACCGCCGTTTAGCAGCCTATTCTGTGTACTCTGCACAGTTGCAGAATAGTAAGAAATACTGTTAAGTTTTCAAACTCAAATATTAAAGTCACATATTCCATTCAGTGTGTGTCACCGCCGTTTAGCAGTCTATTCTGTGTACTCTGCACCGTTGCAGACTAGGAAGAAATACTGTTAAGTTTTCAAACTCAAATATTAAAGTCACATATTCCATTCAGTGTGTGTCACCGCCGTTTAGCAGCCTATTCTGTGTACTCTGCACAGTTGCAGAATAGTAAGAAATACTGTTAAGTTTTCAAACTCAAATATTAAAGTCACATATTCCATTCAGTGTGTTTCACCGCCGTTTAGCAGCCTATTCTGTGTACTCTGCACAGTTGCAGAATAGTAAGAAATACTGTTAAGTTTTCAAACTCAAATATTAAAGTCACATATTCCATTCAGTGTGTTTCACCGCCGTTTAGCAGCCTATTCTGTGTACTCTGCACAGTTGCAGAATAGTAAGAAATACTGTTAAGTTTTCAAACTCAAATATTAAAGTCACATATTCCATTCAGTGTGTATCACCGCCGTTTAGCAGCCTATTCTGTGTACTCTGCACAGTTGCAGAATAGTAAGAAATACTGTTAAGTTTTCAAACTCAAATATTAAAGTCACATATTCCATTCAGTGTGTTTCACCGCCGTTTAGCAGCCTATTCTGTGTACTCTGCAGAGTTGCAGAATAGTAAGAAATACTGTTAAGTTTTCAAACTCAAATATTAAAGTCACATATTCCATTCAGTGTGTGTCACCGCCGTTTAGCAGTCTATTCTGTGTACTCTGCACCGTTGCAGACTAGGAAGAAATACTGTTAAGTTTTCAAACTCAAATATTAAAGTCACATATTCCATTCAGTGTGTGTCATCGCCGTTTAGCAGCCTATTCTGTGTACTCTGCACAGTTGCAGAATAGTAAGAAATACTGTTAAGTTTTCAAACTCAAATATTAAAGTCACATATTCCATTCAGTGTGTTTCACCGCCGTTTAGCAGCCTATTCTGTGTACTCTGCAGAGTTGCAGAATAGTAAGAAATACTGTTAAGTTTTCAAACTCAAATATTAAAGTCACATATTCCATTCAGTGTGTATCACCGCCGTTTAGCAGCCTATTCTGTGTACTCTGCACAGTTGCAGAATAGTAAGAAATACTGTTAAGTTTTCAAACTCAAATATTAAAGTCACATATTCCGTGTAAGATGAAGAAGGCGGGTAAAAAGGGACGGGGAAGTGGACGTGATCCTGATAGTTCAGGGCGCGGGTCAGGACGCGGAGAAACTGTGCCTGGTGCCAGAGCACAAGAAAGAAAGACATCCACCATACCTAGCTTCATGTGTAATTTTACAGGGCGTCGCAGGACATCACTCTCGAGGTCCGACCACTGCGAACAGGTGGTCGGTTGGATGACAGCTGATACTGCTTCCAGTCGGTTAAGCACCACCCTGTCTTCCACCAAGTCCACTCTCAGTAGCCAAGAGTCTGGTCAAAATCATCCTCACTCTGATCATCCTTCCTCCCACCATACACGGTCTGGTCAAAGAAGTGATCCCACACTGGGATATAGTGAGGAGCTCGTCTCATCACCAATCCTTCATTTGACCCTCTCTCCAAGCACGCTTGCAGAGGAACATGACATCTTGTGCCCTGATTCACAACCTCTAGAGGCTACCCAATCACAAGAAGATGACAGATGTGAACGGCATTTAAGGTCAAAGGAAGTAGTGGATGATGATGATGATGATGAGACACAGTTGCCATTAAATCAACCACTATTTCCGTCTCAAGACCTTGTTGAGGAGAATGTTATACAGTTGTCAATGACTGAGTATGTGGTGGGATCAAGACTTGAGGAGGATGATCAGAGTGAGGAAGTGGAGGAGGACTTGGTGGACGATGAGGTGACTGACCCCACCTGGGAAGGTGTAGAGCCGAGCGATGACAGCAGTCCTGAGGGTGAGCCATCTGCAGCACCGCAACAGGCTGGAAGAGGCAGTGGTGTGGCTACAGAAAGAAGGCGGACCGCACCAAACCGGCCCGCAAATGTTCCACGGAGCACCCCCTTGCGTAAATCTCCCTTGCCAAAGGGTAGGTGTTCCGCGGTATGGCGTTTTTTTAAGGAAAGTGCGGACGACAAAAGAATTGTAGTTTGCAACCTGTGCCACACCAGAATGAGCCGAGGCATGAACACTAGAAACCTCACCACCACCAGCATGATCCGACACATGGCATCCAAGCACCGTAGTAAGTGGGAGGAACGCCTGGATCGCCCATCTGTGTCTGCAGGCCACACCACTGCCTCCTCTTCCCCTGTTTTCGGTGCCGGCCAATCGCCAGTCGAAGGCGCAGGCCCGCATACCTCCCGCCCTGCACCTGTACCATCTGAAGCACCATCAGCGACCACATCCACTTCCCTGTCCCAGCACAGCGTCCAAATGTCGTTACCCCAGGCATTTGAACGCAAGAGAAAGTACCCAGCCACCCACCCACAGGCCATAGCACTAACCTCACACCTTTCAAAATTACTGGCCATCGAAATGCTGCCATTTAGGCTTGTGGACACTGAGTCCTTCCGCAGCCTGATGGCAGCAGCTGTCCCTCGGTACGCGGTCCCCAGCCGCCACTACTTTTCCCGGTGTGCCATCCCCGCATTACACCACCATGTGTCCCGTAACATCACCCGTGCCCTGACCAACGCAGTTACTGGGAAGGTCCACTTAACGACTGACACATGGACAAGTGCTTGTGGCCAGGGACGCTACATTTCCCTGACGGCACACTGGGTGAATGTCGTGGAGGCTGGGAGCGACTCGGACCCTGGGATGGCACGGGTGCTACCCACGCCGAGGATTGCGGGCCCTACCTCCATCAGGGTTTCCGCCAGCACCTACGTTATTGGCTCCTCCTCCTCCGTTTCCACCTCCAAATTCTCTACACGCAGCGCCACTCCCCCATCAGCCAGTAGCTGGAAGCAGTGTAGCACTGCAGTGGGGAAGCGTCAACAGGCCGTGCTGAAGCTGATCTGCCTTGGGGACAAACAGCACACGGCCTGAGAGCTGTTGCAGGGGATTAGTCACCAGACCGAGCAGTGGCTCTCGCCACTCAACCTGCAACCAGGCATGGTTGTGTGTGATAATGGGCGTAACTTGGTGGTGACTTTGGAGCTCGGCAAGCTCACACACGTACCATGCCTAGCGCATGTATTTAATTTAGTGGTTCAGCGATTTCTAAAAACCTACCCCAATGTGCATGATCTCTTGACCAAGGTGCGCCGCGTGTGTGCACATTTCCGTAAGTCATCTACAGCTTCGGCCGGCCTGTTGAAGCTGCAGCAGCGCTTACAATTGCCAGCTCACCGGCTGCTGTGTGACGTGAGCACGCGCTGGAACTCCACCTTCCACATGTTGGCCCGGCTTTGTGAGCAGCAGAGGGCAGTAGTGGAGTACCAGCTGTTACACGGTCGTCGCCTCTCCGTTCAACTTCCTGTAATCAGAAGTGAGGAGTGGGAATGGATGTCAGACCTCTGCGAGGTTTTACGCAATTTTGAGGAATCGACACAGATGGTGAGCGGCGATAACGCTATTATCAGTGTAACCATCCCACTTCTGTGTCTACTGAAACGCTCGCTGCTCACAATTAAAACCGACGCTTTGCATGTGGAAGAGGTGGAAATGGGGGAGGAAGAGCTTACACAAGGTGATAGCCAGAGCACCCTCACTTCGTCTTCTCAGCGACAATTGGAGGAGGCGGAGGAGGAGGAGGAGGAAGACACGGTTGCCTCCGCTACAGAGGGTAGCCATGGAACTTTAGTTCCATCTCTTCAGCGTGGGTGGGCAGAAGAGGAGGAAGAGGATGAGGATATTGAGAGTCATCCTCCTGGTGAGGACAGCGAAATCTTGACTGTTGGTACTCTGGCACACATGGCTGACTTTATGTTAGACTGCCTTTCCCGTGACCCACGCGTTATACGCATTTTAGACAACACGGATTACTGGGTGTTCACCCTTCTGGACCCCCGCTACAAAGAGAATTTCTCATCTCTCATTCCTCCGGTGGAGAGGACAAGCAAAATGGTGCAATACCAGAAGGTTCTTGTTGAAAAATTGCTCCAAAATTTTCCATCTGACAACGCTGGCGGCAGAGTACGTGCTACCTTGGCCCACCGAGAAGGGGAGAAAAGGGGAGCACACAGCAGTTCCGAGAAAGGCAGGGCAACACTCTCCAAGGCGTGGGACACCTTCATGACACCCCGCCAGCACCCTCACCCTGATGCGCAGCCTAGTGTCACAAGGAGGGAAAAGTTTTGGAAGATGGTGAAGGAGTACGTAGCAGACCGTGTCAGCGTCCTCAATGATCCCTCTGTGCCTTACAACTACTGGGTGTCCAAGCTGGACACGTGGTATGAACTGGCACTCTACGCCTTGGAGGTGCTGGCCTGCCCTGCCGCCAGCGTTCTGTCTGAGCGGGTATTTAGTGCTGCTGGTGGCATCATAACAGATAAGCGTATCCGCCTTTCCACCGACAATGCTGATAGGTTGACACTTATAAAAATGAACAAGGCCTGGATTTCCCCTGACTTCTCCACTCCACTGGAGGAAAGCCGCGGGCGAACATAAACTCACTTTATATATGTTATTTACAATGATGTGAATACTCTGTATTCCCATTCACCCCTTCCACCCAAAAAACGGGTATATGGTTGACTCTTAATCTTCTCATCCTCCTCCTCCTCTTCCATATGCCCTGGGATATAATTTTTATATAGGGCCAGCTCACCAGCGGGCCCTGTGATATAATTTTTATATAGGGCCAGCTCACCAGCGGGCCCTGTTTGACAATTTTTATATAGGTCAGCTCACCAGCGGGCCTTCTCATATAATGTTTTATTGGGTCAGCTCTCTAGCGGGCCCTCTCATATAATGTTTTATAGCGTCAGCTCACTAGCGGGCCTTCGCATATAATGTTTTATTGGGTCAGCTCTCTAGCGGGCCCTCTCATATAATGTTTTATAGCGTCAGCTCACTAGCGGGCCTTCGCATATAATGTTTAGGATGGTCAGCTCTGCAGCAGACCCTCACCCATAATGTTTTAGATGGTCAGCTCAGCGCACGTTTCCCTCTTAATCATGGCCTCAGTTCTGAAAATCAAGGAAATTTTTGGGAGAATTTGCCTCTGCGCACGTTTCCCTCTTAATCATGGCCTCAGTTCTGAAAATCAAGGAAATTTTTGGGAGAATTTGCCTCTGCGCACGTTTCCCTCTTAATCATGGCCTCAGTTCTGAAAATCAAGGACATTTTTGGGATAATTTGCCTCTGCGCACGTTTCCCTCTTAATCATGGCCTCACTTCAGAAAATCAAGGAAATTTTTGGGATAATTTGCAGATGATATACAAGTAAATATACAGCAAATATTGTTTGGTAACAATTTTTCGCCTAAAGTCGTTTTTATTTTCCTTTTTGTGTGTTTTACGATCAGTCTGTAAAAATGGCGTACTACGGGCGAAAGATCGTTCCCAGCAGCGATGTTGGAGTCCAAGATGCATCCAGACATCCTCCCTATGCTGTCCCTGAACCATTTCTGTGGTGTTTCCATCCTTTTCTGCCCTTTTCCTATGGACCAGGCACCCTCCCCTCATCAGAGCAGGGGGTGCCTGGTGTAATGCTCGAGTCCTCCCATTGACTTCAATGGGGCTCGGGTGCTCGGCCGAGCACTCGAGCCTCAGGGGGTGCTCGGTCAGAGCACCCGAACACCCGAGCATTGGGGTGCTCGCTCATCACTAATGGAGAGCATTATTTCAATATTGTCAGAGTTGTAGTTAAGAGTAATTGAATGATAAAGTATCCCCCTCCCGCCCCTTTTACTAATGTAACACTGCTCACCTCAGTGTAGCAAGACTGTCCAGATGGATCACAGAGAGGGACAATCTTCAGTGAGCATAAGTAAGAAGATTGTCTCTTGCTGTGAGCTGTCCAGTCAAGAGACCAGGTTCCACATCTGAGGTGAGCAGTATTACACTAGGTAAAAGGGGCTGGAGGGGATACTGTATCATTCAACTACTCTTAAACTACAAATGTGACAGAATTGAAATAACACTCTCCATGGCCCAAATACTATGAAGGTTAATTAGAGCTGCTTTTATTATGAAACATTATTATCCCTTTAAGTGACGTAAAAAGTGAATTGTCTCAGTTGTAGAGACTCTTTAAACCTCAGGATTGCAGGTTCTAGTCCTGGCTAGGGCAGCCTTTTACCCTTCTGAGGTATATAAAAATGAGTAATATTAAAGTGGACCGTTTACCTTAATTCAAGTTGTATATTTGAAAACTGCATTAAAAACTGCCTATGAGTCATGTTAGCCAAAAGACTAGAAAACGTACAGTTAAGGAGATTTTCACACTTCTTACATGTGCAAATGTATGCTAATTGCAGTAAATGTGGAATGTCCTTATGCTAATTAAGCTAGTCAGTGATGTTTCATATGCTAATAAATTGCATATGCTAATGAAGGTTTTAGTGATGTTTCATATATGCTAATAAATTATTTCATACGCTAATGAAGGTTTCAGTGATGTATTATATACTAATGAAGGTTTCAATTACATTTCATATGCTAATTAAGCTTTGTGCAGTACCAGGAAATGTCCACTTTCACTTTGCGCAGAAATAACAGTTTGAATATCACCTAAACTAGACATCTGCTGGACCTTTGTCTAATATGACATACAAGTTGAAAGGCCTGTTTACACAGGCCACAGTTCCACCTCTGTAGGCATGAGCAGTAGAGAGCGGCCGCCCAAGGCTGATACGGAGCGAAGCGCTCCAAATTCAGACCGGAGTCCTCTCTGTGCGACTCCGGTCAGAATTCGGAGAGCCCTGCTCTGTAACTGCCACCACGCGGGCAGTCTCTACTGCGCATGAGTAAAGTGCGCGCAGCCATTTCTACTGTGCATGTTGGCTTCTGACAAACCTTAGCGAATTATTATATAGGATAGGCAGTTTTTAATACAGTTTTCAGCTATGCCAAGTTGACTTAAGGTGAAAGTTCCACTTTAAACTGGTTAATAATATCATCCATACCCCAGACATAGTTGAGAAAAAAAAAAAAAAAAAAAAAAAAAAAAGACAACCTCAGTGTTTCATATTTTCATAAAAAGCAGCGGATATAGGCAGTTTAAATAGATACATTTAATGAGACTAAAATCTGTGTGGGTAACAGGTGCCCATTAAACAAAATATCTGAAGTTAAAGGTGCAATGCCTCCTAGATGGAAAAAGTTTAAGGTAATTAAACCCTTAAAGTGCCAGAGACGTATCCAACACATTGCAACTCAATGCAATGGGTACCTCTCAGGCACTCAAAGGATCCGTAAACACAGCATTGGGATGTCTACCCCTGACTCTCCTAAGTGGCCTCACAGACATAAAGCTATATATATTCGGTTCTTGATTTTTCTACCATTATATGAATTTCTTTGGGGTTTATAAATCCTTTTTTTCCTTTAACTCTTTGAGTGCCAGAGGGGTGTCTAACGCATTGTTTTGCAATGCGATTGACAACCCTCTGGCACTCAGAGGGTTAACCTTCTCCATGATGATCAAAATCCAGCCTCACTGAAGGAAATATGAAAGAGCAACCGGAGTGGAGAGGACTGGGTAGGATCTGAGAAGCTGATGTCACTAGAGTAAGAAAAACTGAGAGCAAAGCCTCTGCCTGTTGCTAAAGCAACACAAGGAACTTGTTATATTGTTTTTAATATCCTTGTGAAAACGATAAGAGGACAAGAGTAAAATCACACGTCTGATTTGTAATCTTTTAACCCTCTGAGTGCCAAAGGGGTACGCAACACAATGCGTTGCGTACCCCTCTGGCACTCAAAGGGTTAACATTCTGCTGTACTTCTCTCATCCAGGTCCTAGGAGGACTTATCAGATCAAACATCCGTCATTACAATTTTGAAGCCGTCCATCTTCCAGAATTGCCTGCTGTGAGCAAAACTAAATCATTTAGAAAAACAAAATGTTCCCCTTAAAGGGATAGTAATGTTTCATAATAAAAGCAGCTCTAATTAATCATCATAGTATTTGGACTTTGGAGAGTATTATTTCAATTCTGTCAGAGTTGTAGTTGAAGAGTAATTCAATGACAAAGTATCCCCCTCCCAACCCTTTTACTGATGTAACACTGCTCAGCCAGATCAGAAGGGAGGTGCCCAGGTAGATTGCAGAGAGGGACAATCTTCAATTAAGATAAGGGAAAAACCTGAAAAACTTGTCAAGGGGGGCAGGGCTTTCATTGTTCTCATAGGAAGAAGATTGTCCCCTTCTGTTATCTGTCTGGTCTATGGACTGGATTCCACATCTGAGAAGAAATGACTTACACTAGGTAAAATGGGCGGGAGGGGAAACTTTGCTTGTGAATATCTCTCAAACCATAAAGGTTTGAAAGATAAGACTTGTATCGTTCTTCATGTTTTTTAATGCCTACAAAATGAAATAGAGATAAAACGAAGTATTACTATCCCTTTAAAAAAAAAAAAAAAAAAAAAATCAGACACCAAGAGAGTAAGTTTGTTTTAACTATGAATACCACAACAAAGGAAATGTTAAAGAACCATTCTCTCTGTCTCTTTACTTCTAGGCACTGTGACAGCATCAAACAACTGAGTGTTAAACGTTTACGAGGGTATCTGCTAGGAAGGCTGTATATGGCTGTTAGTCATATTGGAGACTCATTTGCAAATTCACGCCTTGGCTCCACTGTCTCAGCACTTCACACGCATTCTCAACGTTTCAATATAACTTCAATATTTGCTTGCTCGACTGTCATGCAAACGTCTGCCAATTTTATTACACACCGATTTATGGGTAAGACATTGCAGTTTTTATTTGTGACTAATGCCATATGTTAAAGGGGAACTCTCACCTGTATTAATGTTTCCTTCATTTTAATGCTCCGGTGAACTGAATCTGCAGTCTTTTTTATTTTTTAATATAATGCTGTATTCTTCGAGATATCTGTTTTTAAAGGGATAGTATTGCCAGTTTTTCCAAAACCTTAATCTTGTAGGCATTAAAAAGTAAAACAAAATGCCCCCAGTCCCATCTCTCAGACCTTTATTGTTTGAGAGATATTCAGGACCAAAGTTCCCCCCTCCCTCCCCTTTCCCTGATGTCAGTGCTCTAGCTGACTGCAGGGGAATCCGGTCCCGGGACCGTCGGAGGCTCTTCAGCAGAGCCGAGATTGCACGAGAGAAAAAGAAATCCTTCACTCTTTGTTTGTAAGCACACTTTGTAGACTGTTCCAGTGAAGGATTTCTTTTTCAATAACAGGATCTCAGCTCTGCTGAAGAGCCTCCAACAGTCCTAGGACCGGATTCCCCTGCAGTCAGCTAGTGCACTGACATCAGGGAAAGGGGAGGGAGGGGGGAACTTTGGTCCCGAATATCTCTTAAACCATAAAGGTTTGAGAGATGGGACTGGGGGCATTTACTTTTAACTTTTAATGCCTACAAGATTAAGGTTTGGGAAAAACTGGCAATACTATCCCTTTAAAGTCATTGGCAAGACAGCGCTCCAGCTTACATGGAGAAATCCTCCTTCATCGGAGGAGGTTGGAACGAAGATGAAGTTTGACAGGTTGCGGGACAAGGTTGACCCACAGCCTGTCCTGAAGTGACGTTATCGTATTAATTTTAAAAACAGATATCTCGAAGAATACAGCATTATATTAAAAAAAAAAAAGATTGCAGATTCAGTCCACATGAGCATTAAAATGAAGTAAACATTAATACAGGTGAGAGTCCCCCTTTAAGTGTATGCCACATTACTTAGAGACACATTATAGAAATAGTATAGGATCAGAAAGTTATACTTCACTGAGAGGGTAATAGATAAGTGGAATAGCCCATCAGTAGAAGTGGTAGATGTTAATACGGTGAGGGAATGTAAGCATGCCTGGGATAGGCATAAGGCTGTCCTGAACATAAGACAAGACTAAGGACCAAATAAGGTTTGAGGTTTTTACAGTAGGAAAATTAGATGGACCAAATGGCTCTTTTTTGCCGTCAGATTCTGTTTCATTTATATGCTAGGCTGTACCCCATGAGCTATGAGAATGGAGTTCCCATAGGTCATGGGGCACAACGTCGCATATAAATGGGTGTTGCATAAACCTCTATACTGGCAGATTACATTTTGCTTCTACTATGAATGTGACTTCATTTTCTGAGATAATAGTAGGGATGTGCTAGTACAACTCTGTGCCAAAATAAACTCTGGAATCCATTTTTGTGTGGCATCTGAGTATCATCATTGTATTAAGCTGTCTACATCAAACAGTTTGACATTAACATGGCTTGTACCAAGGGAAGGTACATTGTGAGAGCAAATGGGCATTTCGGGGTGTTCTCTACTCCTTTGTTTATTGTCATGTACTAACAAAATCCTACAGGGAATCAATGTAAAATTAGCCACTGTTTTATTCATGTTATAAGGCAGGTGATTACTGCTTTCTTGCATTAGTCTTAATGCTGGCAGAGTGTGTGCTGTTATGCACTAAAGAGATCACACACTCTCGCACATACTCTGAAGAACAGGTGGATAATGTATCTGCCTTTATCCAAAAGCAGAGTCATCTGCATCGTCTCCTTCGTATGTTCCCTTGTATTTAATGCCATGATCTTCAGTGTGAAAAACAGACTATGTATATTGCTATTTTAATAACTCCTTCGTCTGGCGAGATTGTACTTCTGAGGTGGGCAACCTACATCCCAAAAGTTATTGTTTGACTACAGCTCCCATCAAGGGAGTTGTAGTCCTACAACAGATGGAGTGACGCAATAGTAATTTATTATGGGTATGTATATATATCAAAATGTAACGGGTTGTGCATCTGTGCTAAACACATCCATAGGCAGTAGTAGTGAGGTTTAATGCATTCTGGGATTTGTAGTCCTGTTTTACTAGACAGCTCTATATTTACTGTGAGCTCTTGAACTTAAGAAAACTACTAGTTCCCTGTACAACTGAAATTCTGTATCAAAACACTTTAATGTAACATTCAGCCATGGATATAATTATCAGACTAAAACAGGCAACCTATGGCTCCCCAGCAGTTGTTGGACTTCAACTTACTTCATTCTCAGACTGAGAGTGACACAGAGAGCGCAGGTATAAGAGAGTGAAAATAAAATGAGACAGCTAGACAGCTCTCTATTTACTGTGAGCTCTTGAACTTAAGAAAACTACTAGTTCCCTGTACAACTGAAATTCTGTATCAAAACACTTTATTATAACATTCAGCCATGGATATAATTATCAGACTAAAGCAGAGAACCTATGGCTCCCCAGCAGTTGTTGGACTTCAACTTACTTCATTCTCAGACTGAGAGTGACACAGAGAGTGCAAGTATGAGAGAGTGAAAATAAAATGAGAAAGAGAGTTTACAAGATAGTGAGGAAGGGAGTGATCACATTGCAAAGCTATGTGTAGGAGACATCTAACACTGTAACATAGTTAACGAGGCTGAAAAAAGATATGCTTCCATCAAGTCCAGCCCATGCCATATCACCCCTGTTGATATAGAGGAAGAAAAAAAATTTAAGCAATTTCAAATTAAGGCCCAAGTGGGTAAAAAAAAATCCTTCCTGATTCCAAATGGCAGTCAGATATTTCCCTGGATCAACATCCCATCTGCTTTAAAGCAAACTGTCATAATTCTCAATTTCTCTGTCGTCCAATACAGGTTACTGGTAACTTTGGGTATGCGATCCACCCCTTCAATTGTAGGCAGTAACAACCCGAGAACTGCCCGCAGGGGGTGGAGCCCACCCTCCCTCCACGGCTGCAGCGAGCCAATCAGCTCTAGAAAGATTTGTTCCTTGGTGAAGACACAAGCAAGAGAACAGTTCTGCTATAGTTTTAGAAATGTTTTATTTTTCTGTTAGATATGGAATACCACCATTAGGCGGATTACCATGACTGACAATGCCCTTAGATGTGGCTAGCTCAGTGACCATGTGCTTTTTGTGGACCTTAAGCCCTGGGGGGAAAATCTTGGCTCTTCTTTCCTCAGGAGTTGCCCACCGAGGCTTTCCTCTTAATACATGGTAATTTGAAGACAGAAGATCTGCAGGAAAGGTGAGCAACTCTTTGAGTGCTGCAGGTCCACATGTTCTACAGTGCCCCTCCACACAGGGGTTTACCTTTGGAGTTCTTATTGCACACTCCTGCACTCATTGGGTCTATTTGTATGTCTGTTGGGTGTTCTGGAGCAGGTTTATGTGGTACTTTAACCCTTTCGCTGCTGGGTTCTAACATGTTTCCTACTGGTTCAGTGTTTTTTTGGGTATCCTAACATGTTCTAGTGATGTCTCATGCATTTTTACTTTACTGTTTCAATTTTGGTAAAATCTGAGAAAGGCGCTCTTTACCTCATAGGCGCCATTGCTCCATTCACTCCTATGGGACTGTACAGTTTGGGTCATATCTCTGCAACCGCTTAACCTAGCGACAGAGATGGCTCATTTTTCTTGTTTGCCCGTGCTCTATCATCTGGTTCGTGTTTCCAGAGTGTTGGGGGGCTCAGGGGGCTTCGGGCACTGTTTGGGTACTTTTTCTGGGAAAACTACATTTCCCATGAGAGCTTGCTTCCAGTGCTCGTTTCTGATTGGCTCCTGCCGCGGCAGCCATTTTGTGCCATTTCCAGAACGAGTATCCTACGCAGGGCTTGGACTCTCCTTCTCTCCTTTGCTGATTAACCCTTCGCCTGCCAGATAAGTCTAGATCAGCGATTTCTGGGGTGAAACTTTAATCCTACACACTGTACTTGGGTGATTTCTTATACTGTAAGGTTATTTGACACTGTGAGAATGTCTGTACCGTTGCAGCTTGGGGCCAGTACTAAGACTAAGGATGCTGGGGTCTCTGTATCCCCTATTGCGCATTGCTCTTCCTGTCATTCAGGGTTACCTAGAGAATTCTCAGGTCATTTATGCCCAGCATGTTCTGATGTCCCTGAGAGTCTCCCAGGGACCTCCAGCCATGCATTAGAGCCAGTTTGGGTGCAAGAGTTCAATGCTGCTACCAGGGACCTTAGGTCTACATTGCAACTCTTTCCATCCCAGTTATAGGGGGTCTTCCATTCTTGGCAGACCCCCCTCTTCCATCACGTCTTCCCTGCCAAAACCTCAGGGAGTACCTGACGTATCAGATCCCTCTGAGGAGGAACTGGATTCAGATGTCGAGGAATGCTGTGGGCTCCTCTCAGTTTTTTGGGATCCTTTTGAGGCTGATCCTGAGCCCTCGGCTGAGGGCCTGATCAGGGCTGTTTTGAATACCCTTAACATTCCCTTAGTTCAGGAGGTTCCTTCTGATCCCTCTGATGTGTTTCAGGAGCCTAAAAAGCCCCTTACTTGCTTTCCACCTAACCCCACTCTTGACCACCTTGTGTCTGAAGAGTGGAAATCCCCGGACAGGAAACCTTCTGTGTCCAAGAAATTTGCCAAGCTTTATCCCTTCTCTGAGGCAGCGCTTGCTCAGTGGGTTCATCTTCCCAAAGTGGATGCTCCTAGCTCTAGGCTATCTAAATCTACTGCCATGCCAGTTTCAGATGCATCTGCTCTGATGGACTGGACTGACAAGAAACTTGAGGTCTCCCTCAAGTCCATTTTTGCCACTGCTGGTACTGCCACGCGTCCAGTATTTCCTCCCTTTCGCTTCTTTCCTTCTTATACGCCTCAGGGTGCCGAGAAACGCTGGCTGTTCAATGACACTCTTCAGGCTCTTCTGGACAAGGATATTCTAGAGCCGGTTCCAGTTCAGGACAGTGGTATGGGTTTTTACTCGAACCTCTTTGTGATCTCCAAAAATGACTGCTGTTGTCGTCCCATTTTGGATTTGAAGGATCTCAATTCCTTTGTGATCCGGACTCATTATCACCAGGAGTCTCTACGGATGGTGATTGCTGCTATGTCCCCAGGGGAATTCCTTTCATCTCTGAGTCTTCAGGACGCGTATTTACACATCGCCATTCATCCAGAGAGCCTGCAGTATCTCAGATTTGCGTGCGACCAAGGGCATTTTCAGTTTTCAGCTCTTCCCTTTGGTCTGACTACAGCTCCTCAAGTTTTCAACCGTGTCCTGATAGCCTTAGTATACGTCTTCCACCGGGACGGCATCAGAGTTACTCCATATATGGACGACCTGCTTCTGAAAGCTCCCTCTGCAGAACGTCTCCATCAGCAGGTTCAGCAATGCATTTATGCTCTCACCCATCACGGCTGGATCATCAACATGGGCAAGTCAGATCTTGTCCCATCCCAGCATCTGGTCTTCCTGGGCCTTCTCTTCGACACTCAGCAGAGCATGGTGTTTCTCACGGACGAGGTAGCTCACCAGATTGCCCACAGGGTTTCTGCGGTTCTGGCTCAAGATCCAGTTCCAGCCAAGAAGCTGTCCTCTCTAGTGGGGAAATTCATCTCCATCATAGAAGAGGTCCCGTTTGCCATGGTGCACACCAGGAAACTCCAGAGGTTTGTGATCCAGGTGTGCAGGGGTCAGCCAGACCTTCTGAAGATGTCAGTGTCCCTCCCTCTTCATGTGGAACTGAGTTTGTCATGGTGGCTCGACCTCTCCAGTCTGCTGAAAGGCAAGTCTTTCCTGGTATCCTTCTGGACCACTGTGACGACTGATGCTAGCCTCTCTGGCTGGGGAGTGGTCCTGGTTCGCCTGAGTGCTCAGGATCGTGGTCTCCGGAGAAATCTCTCCTTCCCATCAACGTGTTGGAGCTTCAGGCAATATTTCATGCCCTTCATCATTGGACATCTCAGCTGGAAGTCCGGGTACAGTCCAACAACGCCACAACCCTGGCTTACATCAACAAGCAGGGCGGAACAAGAAGTCTCGCCGCTTGGTTAGAGGTCAAAGCTATTTTTCCTGGGCAGAAGAACACATTCCTGCCACATCCGCAGTGCACATTCCTGGTGTAGACAACGTCATGGTGGACTTCCTCAGTCGACACACAGTGGACAGAGGAGACTGAGAACTGCACCCAGAGGTGTTCACCCTCATTGTTCAGAAGTGGGGTCTTCCTTACATCGACCTGATGGCAACAAAACACAACCAGAAGGTTCCGAGGTTCTGCTCTCAGTGGAGGGACCCTCTAGCTCTGGTGGTGGATGCAATGTCCATTCCTTGGTTATTTCCTCTGGCCTACATTTTTCCTCCCCTCCCAATGTTGCACAGGGTGTTACAGAAATTGCGACTGGAACGCTGTCCAGTCATTCTGATTGCTTCGTATTGGCCTCGCTAAGCTTGGTTTCCAGAACTTTTGGATCTGTTGCTGGCGGAGCCGTTCCGGCTCCCTTGTCGTCCAGATCTTCTTCTACAGGGTTACCTGTGGAAGGAGGATGTTCATCTGCTAGCTTTGACAGCTTGGAAATTGAATCCTCAATATTGAAGAAGAAAGGTTTTTCTTCTGGTGTGGTGGCTACTATGCTTAGTGCCAGCAAACCTGTTTCCTCCAAGTTCTACCATTGTGTCTGGTCGACCTTTCTATCTTGGTGTGCTGATAAGGACCTGTCTCAGGACTTTGATCTGCCTACGGTCCTGGCCTTTTTGCAGGATGGTGTGAATAAGGGCCTCAGTTTGAGTTTCCTTAAGGTTCAGACGTCTGCCCTCTCTGTTTTCTTTCAGAGGTACATTGCCATCCTTTCTGATGTCAAGGTTTTCTTCCAGGGTGTTGCTCATACTCGTCCTGCCTTCAAGAATCCCGCTTCTCTACGCCTGTTGATGTGGAAAATGGATTTTCTCCTGGCGATTCGCAGTTATATGCACTGTCCTGTAAACCAACCTATTTGGTGTTTCACAAAGACAAGGAGGTGCTTCGCGCTTCTCAGGAGTTTCTCCCGAAAGTGGTTTTAGAGTTCCACATCAGCCTGTAAAGGGTTATAAACCTGGTGCATTTCAGAATGTGGGTATGGGCCAGCTCAGCTGTGGCACTTCTAAAAATGTGGAGCTCTAGACAGTTGCCTATTCTGCCTGCTGGGAAATCTGGCCCTGTTAATATTGTAATGACAAGCAGTGGCACATGCATACATGTTTTTAAACCCATAAGAATTGTTTCCCTTTGCTGGGCTTGTAGAAGTTGAAGAAATGAGTGCGCATTGTGATGAACAGCGATGAAATGTACATATGTATTTCTAAGCCCATAATGTTTGCCAGTGTACTGCAGTAAATGTTCAAGGACAACATTCAGGAAGCTTAAAGAGATAGTAATGTTTCACAATTAAAAACAGCCCCAATTAATCTTCATAGTATTTGAGCCATGAGGAGTGTTATTTCAATACTGTCAGAGTTGTAGTACAAGAGTAATTGAATGATAAAGTACCCCCCTTCCGCCCCTTTTACTGATGTAACACTGCTCACCTCAGAGCAGCAAGACTGTACGGATGGACCACAGAGAGGGACAATCTTCAGTGAGCATATGGACAAACCTGAAAAACCTGTCAATGGGAGCAGGGTTTTCCTTATACTCACAGTAAGAAAATTGTCCCTTGCTGTGATCTGTCTGGTCTGTGACCCAGATCTGAGGTGAGCAGTGTTACACAAGGTAAAAGGGGCGGGAGGGGGATACTTTGTCATTTAATTACTCTTGAACTACAACTCTGACAGTATTGAAATAACACTCTCCATGGGCACAAATAATATGAAGATTAATTGGAGCTGGCGTTTTTGAGAAACATTACTATCCCTTTAAGAAGTTGAATTCTGTTAAAAAAAATAGGCATTTTGCTGATTTTCTTTTTGTTTTGCTCCTGCCTGTTTTCTAGCTCAGTGTACTAAGTGATCTGTGCCAAAAATTAAACAATTCATGCCACATGCTCCAAGCGAAGGGCAGTGGGGAAGTGTGTGAGAATTATGGGATGCCCCTTTCCTCTCTGCTCCTTGAATCTTGCTATGTACTAACAACGAGGCACAGATGTACAACTGGTCCATCTTCCTGTGTGTGTTGCAAGAGCGGCACTCTGATAGCATCAAAGTGTTATCAAAAGTAGAGTGTATGTAGCGGTACGCAGTAAGCCAATCAGACGCTCCTATACCTACCCCGAAGGGCAGCCACGTGATTTCTGTGCTGGCGTCTAAGAGCAGAAAATTAGTAATGCTGGAGAATTCATGCAACCCCAGATCTCTTTAAGATCAAGTCATAAATCTCTTGTATAACCAGGGGAGGGCTGGCAACTTGTGGCCTGGGGGAAAATACCTAGCCCACTCTTTTGTTAATTTTAAAATTGGCATTAATGTTGTGAAGTAATGCAAGTGATACTATGTAGCTTACATATGAAATGGCTGAATACTAGTGATACTACAGAGATTACAGTTTAAATAAAGAAGCAGTAGGGATACTATAGAGCTTACAAGGTAAACGGGTTATACCGCTAGCGGAGCCCCACTTGGAGTGTAGGTCTGTGGTATCATTTGTGTAGCTCAATTTCCATTGCATGTTCTGTGGTATCACTAGTGTAGTTCCATTTACATCAGCAAGGGGGAGATTTAGTGAGTCAGTGGCCCACCTTAGACATATGACTGGCCCAAGGGGCAATTTCCCCCTGCCCCCCCAGGCCAGCCCTCCACTGTGTATAACAGATAATGAATAGGATAATAACCTTTTATTTTTACTTCAATGTCCTGCAGGTGCATAATATGTAAAGTCAAATTACATATATCTTTTATTATTATTTTTTATCCATCTTCACTTTTTTTTCCTACACTTTTATGTCTGTGACATTGAACTTCCTGGATCCATTTGCAGAGAGTTTACAGATAGGGACAATGAAAGCAGGGATTCTGATACAATTTAAATAGATACCTTATAAAAAAGATACAGTATACAGAGCTCTCGATGCTGCAGAGATATTAATAAAATGTAAAATAAAAAGGATACAGTGCAAAAAATATACAGCATGCAGAACTATCAATGATGCAGAGATAGTGTTACATTGTATCACTGTCTTGCTTTGATTGTCAACTGACCAAAAACTCTCTGGAATTGGATATCAGAGACATAAAAGTGTAAAAAAAAATAGGTTAAAATGAAAAAATAAATTAAAAGCTATAGGAAATTTTTACTTTACATATAGTGCACTTTCAGAATATATATAAGTTGAAATAAAGGCTTACCATCCCTTTAACCCTTTGAGTGCCAGAGGGGTACGGAACACATTGCAAAGTGACAAACCAACAAGTCGCTGGGAGAGATTCACCGAGGCGTGATAAAGAGGTGATAAAGTGGAGATGACTTCTCCAGTGATATCACTTCTCCAAGTCCTATGTTATTCTATTAAAGTGATAGTAATGTTTCACAAAAACAGCAGCTCCAATTAATCTTCATAGTATTTGGTCCATGGAGAGTGTTATTTCAATACTATCAGAGTTGTGGTTCAAGGGTAATTGAATGATAAAGTATCCCCCTCCCGCCCCTTTTACCTAGTGTAAGCCATCTCTTCTCAGATGTGGAATCTGGCTATAAGACCAGACAGTTAACAGCAGGGGACAATCTTCTTCCTATGAGAACAATGAAATCCCTGCCCCCCTTGACAAGTTTTTCAGGTTTTTCCCTCATCTTAATTGAAGAATGTCCCTCTCTGCAATCTACCTGGGCACCTCCCTTCTGATCTGGCTGAACAGTGTTACATCAGTAAAAGGGGCGGGAGGGGGATACTTTATCATTCAATTACTCTTGAACTACAACTCTGACAGTATTGAAATAACACTCTCCAAAGTCCAAATACTATGATGATTAATTAGAGCTGCTTTTATTATGAAACATTACTATCCCTTTAAGCCTATACACTAAGATTTATGCAGTTTTGGAGATCTTAGTGCATTGGCTCCATAGAGTAACATAGGAATTGGAGAAGTGATATCACTGGAGAAGTCATCTCTACTTCATTACCTCTTTATCATGCCTTAGTGAATAGCCCCATTGTGTTTGTACAGGAACATCTTATTAACAAATGAATGTGTTCCTGTCTCATCCTTTTACTCGCAGGCATGACTGTTATAAATAATGCTTATTTATATGGTCAAGATTGTTTTTGCAACATCATGTACTACCTGTCTCTCCTCATTCAGATATTAATCTATCTAAAGAAAATAAATTACATACGGTATTCAGCCAAAACAAGGTCAAACAGTTAATATAATGATTTAAGGGAGGTTATTCCTAAATTCTGGTAATAAACAAGAGATGTGTTAACATGTAGAATCTGTGTACGAGATGTACAATTTCATTCTTTACAGGACATAGGGACTGATGTACAAAGACGAACACGAGCAGTTCTGGGAGAAACCAGCTTCATCACAGGAAACACTTAAAAATTACTATTATTTTAAGTGTGATTTTAACCCCTTGAATGCTAGAGAGCAAAGCAATGCTTTGGAGACTTCTCAAGCATTCAAGGGGTTAAAAGCTCCGTTTAAATGAGTGAGCAATTGGGAAAATTGTATTTGTCTCCTTAGGGTGTAGTTGGTTTGCATCAGAATTACACCAGTTACTCAAATAACGGGAATCTACACAACTAACCCCTAGGAATAAATGACTTTATTTTTACTTAGCTAGGTAGGTGTTCCTTATACAGCAGTCAGGTCCATGGGCGTCCACAGAAAGTGTTCTGGGGGAGGGGGCAATACCATAATATGACCCCCAGGCCAGTCTGCTTAGCTCCTGTGTTTACATGGAGGGGACAGTTGTTTATATGGGAGGGTGAATGCCCACCCTGACCTCCCATGGTCAGGTATACCTAGCACTTTTTTATTTTCCTGATGTCTTTTGAAGTCTGCCTCTAGATCACATCTCACAGCAAACAATGGACTTCAGTAGACCTGATTGGCTTGTCAGGGTCACTAGTCTTTATCAGATTGTAAACTGAAGCAATTAGCAGTGGTCTACAAGAGAGATCACGTGCAAATATAAAAAATTATAGCAATATAAAGGACTGCTGTATAAAGGACACCTATCTATATAAGTCAAATAAAGAAGTACCAATTCCTAGGGTACAATTACCCTTACTTGTGAAGAGGATCATTGTACCTATGTGGAATCCTGTCCCCAAGCTGGATAGCTAGTAATAAGTTACAACCAGTGGCACGCTTTCACCATTCAGCAATGACAGTCTTGTTAGTATGAGGCAGTTCAGTATAGGAGGCAATTATAGTCAAGCTGATACCTTTGTTGGCTAACTAAGCATATTTAGAATGCAAGCTTTCAAGACCTATCAGGTCTCTTTCTCAGGATAACACGCCTGGGAAGAGACCTAAGAGGTCTTGAAATCTTGCATCCTAAATCTGCTTAGTTAGCCAACAAAGGTATCAGCTTGACTATAATTGCCTCTGTATTCCTACGGCTAACACGGTACCAACTCTCATCTGTAGTCCAGTATAAATCCAATTGCAGTCGAGCATCATTTCTGGTAAGCGGCTATGAAGTAATTACGGATTCTGCATTCTTCATAGAATTAATATTAAACAAGACAGAAGGGAACACAGATACTTAGTAGTCTGTACGCGCAAAGACACAAGTAGAGCAATTCTAGGGAAAACCAACTGCTCATAGTAAACAAATCAAAGTTTCCATTGATTTTAACCCTTTGAGTGCCAGAGGGATACTCAGCGCATTGCTTTGCAATGCTTTGCGCATCCCTCTGGCACTCAAAGGGTTAAACTGAGCTTTTAGCTCATGGATTGTTAGAGAGGTCCACAACACATTGCAAAGCCCTGGAAATCTCTCTAGCACTCAAGGGGCAGAAAGAATTTTAATTCACTCCCTTTCATGCAGTTGGTTTGCCCCCGAATTATTCCACTTTGTCTCTGGGCAAATGGCGCAGTACCTCACTGTATTGCAGCATATGTTTCATTATATGTATATGTAATAATTTGAATGTATTTAACATACAGTATTATCATTTTTTTTTATTGTTTTTAACTAGTTAGGAAAATGGGCAGACAAGATGGGCCAGTTAATTATTAACCCACTGAGTGCCAGAGGGTTACGCAATGCATTGCAAAGCAATGTGTTGGCTACCCCTCTCACACTCAAAGGGTTAACTACCATCAGATTCTGTGTTTCTATAATTATGTTTTATATATATTATATATAATATATATAAAATTGTAATCCCTTGCTAAAAAGGTCTCCAGTGCGTTTGCTTTGCAATATGTTGGCAACTTCTCTCATATCCAATGGGTTCAACTGAAATGTCTATCAATTCCCATAGCAGAATGGGTGACTGATATCAAACTATGAAAAATTACTTTAATATATACTGCAGGCTCCTCTGTACAAGATCGTATACCTTATGCTAACTCGTTTATTCTAACAGAGCTTGTTAATAGTAGTGCACTGGGGTCATTGGTATAAATTAGTACATGCAAAAGAGTTTTCTTACCCAGTAAGAGGGTCCAGAGTAGCATCTGGATGAGGAGGAAGAGGGAGAGTGGAAATCCCATTTCAGTGGTTGCTTGCAGGCAGTGGCTCCCAGTATAACTCCAGCGTTCCCCTAGCAGTATCCTCTGTGCACTCTGGGAGGCTGCCTCCCTGCCTCAGCAGGACTACACTGATCCTGCTATCTGGAACTCTTTGTGGCTTATAGATACATCCACACCTCCCTGTGCTGTCCTGCTCTCTAAGGTCCTAAAGCCCGCTCTGTTGTGGTTTTCTCATTAGCCTCTCAGGAATCTTGATGTGTTGAAATGAACTGGAGCATTTCTGCAGCAAACCAACTGCATCACTGTGGACAAGTAAAAATTCTCCTAATTCCTATTGATTGAAATGGAGCTTTTAACTCTTTGAATGACAGGGAGCTTGCCAATGCATCATCACGAAGAGGCTAATGTATTAAGCTGAAGTGTAGCAATTCTGCGGCACCATAGATGACAATACAAATTCCTATTAATTTAAACGGGGATATTAACCCCTTGAAAGCTAGAGGTTTCCAATGCATTACTAAACAATATGTTGGAAACCTCTCTAGCATTCAAGAGGTTAAACTTGATGTAGCCCTTTGAGTGCCAGAGCAGCACGCAACGCAATGCGTTGCATACCCCTCTGGCACTCACAGGGTTAAACCAGTGAGACATATTATTATCCCCTCTATGGCTCAGCTGCTTCATCCCAGAATTGCTCCTATTCAGCTTCGAATATCAGCCTCATTGAACCGATAGGTGTAAAGCAGGAGTGCAGCCTCCAGCTGTTCCTGGACTACAACTCCCATCATCCAGCTGTTCTTGGACTACAACTCCCATGATCCTCAGCCAGATGGATGACGAAAGATGATGGGAATTATACTCCAAAAACAGCTGGAACACTGCAGCTTGTCCACACCTGATCCATAAATGTTAGATTCACTAAAACTAAATAGAACAAACAACTTAAAACAACTTGGGGGAGATTCACTAAGGCATGATAAAGAGGTGATAAAGCGGAGATGACTTCTCCAGTGATATCGCCTCTCCAGTTCCTATGTTATTCTATAGAAGCTATGCTCTACGATCTAAGAGAAGATTTAAAGGAGCAGTAAACGTTTTTTATGAAAACACGTATTTTACAGAGCATTTCCTGCTGAATAAAACAAGGTAAATCCTGTCGCTGTCAGATGTTTTATTCAAAAATTATAGCAGTTTAAATAACCAGGAAGTGAATTTACTTCCTGATAGTTCTGACAGGAAGTGATTCAGCAGTTTCTATCACATTCTATGGAGAACTGTATGTCTCTGACTTTCCTCTCCATTAGAATCTAAATAGAAAACTAATTAGAATTTGACCACTAGAGGGCACTGCTAATGTAAAAAAACATGGGTTTAAACCGTAAGAACTCTGGAAATATAAATATCTCGACAGTGGGAGTACCCTTATTTTTCTCAATAGGAAAATCCCTACAATATATATTTTTTCATAAAAAAGTTTACTGCTCCTTTAAGATAAGACTCGGAGACGTCTCAGTGCATTGGCAACATAGAATAACATAGGAACTGGAGAAGTGATATCACTGGAGAAGTCATCCCTGCTTTATCACCCATTAGTGCATCTCCTCCCTTATTCTGATTAAAAAGAGGTTTTAGCATCACCTCTGTGTTAGTCATCTTTATTTAATCCCATCATTTATGAGATATTCAGTTTATGCCAATGAATTAGTATTGGCTGGCAGGGAAAACAGCGTGGAACAGTAGTATTTGGCTGGCATGCCAATGAGTACTATCTTATTTGCATAAACAGACAAATAAATACTATTGTTTTAACCCTTTCAGTGCCAGAGAGGTATGCAAAGCATTGCTCTGCAATGCTTTGCATACCCCTCTGGCACTCAGAGGGTTAAAGGGATAGTAATACTTAATATGTAAAAAAATATATATTTTAGCGTTTATCCCCCTGAGTAAAACAAGGATTCTCCCACTGCTCAGAGGTGTTTTATTCTGATTTGATAGTTGTCCTTTAACCCTTTGCGTTGGATACCTCTCTGGCATTCAGAGGGTTAAGCTGGTGTTAGTATGCTTTTGATTTTTGTCTTTTTGTGCTGAGAAGAGAGGAGCAGTATAGAGGATGTGGGATGAGAGAAGGAATGTGCAAAGGGGGTTTCATCTGGCAAGGGATGTTGGGTAGATGGCAGGCAGTGGTGCGCAAATCATGGCAGAGGTTCAAGAGAATAATTAGTGTTTCTCGGTTTTATTTTTTTATGTAAAAAGTCTGGGATTTTTTTTATAACTCTTTGATTGCCAGAGGGGTATTCAATGCATTTGACACTCAAAGGGCTATTGCCCATATTCACAAAGAAAAGTGGAGAAGTTCTGGGGCAAATACAAATGATCCAGTTTTCCTTTCAGCCCATTTAATGCAATAATATTCCTTTCCAGCTTTTAAGGGGGGTTGTAATCCTCGTTTAAATTAATGAGACCGTTTATTTGTCCCCTGCGCTTCAGTTGGTTTGCCCCAGAATTTCTCCAGATCTTCTTAGTATATGTATACCTGGGAACTCTCCAGATCTGCCCCAGAAACCAGTTTTCAGACTGAATTTCCAGGTCTCCGGAGACAGAGGCTGATTCTCTGGTGGTGGTGAATTTTTTCTCTTTCCCGCCCTGTACTTCCCACCCACTTCTCTTTCCCGCCGTGTTCTTCCCACTTCCCACCCTCGTCTTCTTCCCACCCTGTTCCTCCCACTACTTCTCCCTACCACCCTGTTCTTCCTACTTCCCACCCACTGCTTTTCCTTCCCACCCTGTTCTGCCCATTTCCCACCCATTTCTCCTTTGTACCCTATTCCTCCCACTTCCCTCCCACTTCTCCTCCTTCCTACCCTGTTCCTCCCACTTCCAGCCCATTTCTCCTCCTTCCTACCCTGTTCCTCCCACTAACAGCACACTTCTCCTCCTTCCCACCCAGTTCCTCCCACTTCATCTCCTTCCCACCATGTTCCTCCCACTTCTCACCCACTTCTCCCCTTTCCCACCCTGTTTCTCCCACTTTCTGCCCACTTCTCCTTCCTACCCTGTTCCTCCCACTTCCAGCCCATTTCTCCTCCTTCCTACCCTGTTCCTTCCACTAACAGCACACTTCTTCTCCTTCCCACCATGTTCCTCCCACTTCCCACCCACTTCTCCCCTTTCCCACCCTGTTTCTCCCACTTTCTGCCCACTTCTCCTTCCTACCCTGTTCCTCCCACTTCCAGCCCATTTCTCCTCCTTCCTACCCTGTTCCTCCCACTTCCAGCACACTTCTCCTCCTTCCCACCCAGTTCCTCCCACTTCATCTCCTTCCCACCCTGTTCCTCCCACTTCCCACCCACTTCTCCCCTTTCCCACCCTGTTTCTCCCACTTTCTTCCCACCCACTTCTCCTCCTTCCCACCCTGTTCTGCCCACTTAACACCCACTTCCCACCCACTATGACACATGGATGAGTAAAGCCCGCCCACCCAAATAAGCCCCATCCCCTTTATCCCTTTAAATCAGTTCATTGACACCTCCTGGTTGGCGCCACTTGAGCCCTCTCCAGGGGCTCAAAGGGAAGACGTTCCCTGGTATAAGTATATCATCTTTACTGTGCTGTAGTTGTATAGATCTACCAGGTTCCTTTTTAAAATATCGCATTCTAAACAGCGTGCGGCTACAACTAGTGATGAGCGAGCGTGCTCGGCCGATGCTCGGATCGGCTCGAGCATCGCTCTGCTCGGCACATGGCGGTACTCGTCGAGTACCGCCATGTGCTCTCCCGCCATGTTCGGGTGGCGGGGATCTGTGCCGGAAGAGGCACAGATCACAAGACGCTCCGCTGGACCACCAGGGACTTGAGGTACGGGGGCATTGCGGAGATGAAGGGGGCATTGCGGAGATGAAGGGGGACATTGTGGAAGAGGGGCATAGACTCTATGCCCCTCTTCCACAATGTCCCCCTTCATCTCCGCTATGCCCGTCTTCCACAATGTGCCCCTTCATCTCCGCTATGCCCCTCTTCCACAATGTGCCCCTTCATCTCCGCTATGCCCCTCTTCCACAATGTCCCCCTTCATCTCCTCTATGGCATAGAGGAGATGAAGGGGGACATTGTGGAAGAGGGGCATAGCGGAGATGAAGGGGCACATTGTGGAAGAGGGGCATAGCGGAGATGAAGGGGCACATTGTGGAAGACGGGCATAGCGGAGCTGAAGGGGGACATTGCGGAGCTGAAGGGGGCATTCGGAGATGAAGGGGGCATAGCGGAGATGAAGGGGGCATTGACCAGGCACCCTCCCCTCATCAGAGCAGGGGGTGCCTGGTGTCGCCCCATTCATTCCAATGGGGCTCGGGTGCTCGGCCGAGCACTCGAGCCTCAGGGGGTGCTCGGTCAGAGCACCCGAGCACCCGAGCATCCGGGTGCTCGCTCAACACTAGCTACAACACATTAAGCAAGTTGCCATGATGAAAAGGGCGACATGAGAATCTCTCCCTGCATAGAAGCGTCTTTAAACGGCACTTCAACTCAGCCCCGCAGCATCCAGGTTATTGCCAGCATACCGAAGTATGGATGTGTGCCTCTGTGTGTCTCATTAATGAAAACTAAAGCTGTCCGATAAAACAAATGCATATTAACCCTTTCGGCACAGAATGCACAGTGGCTCAGTGGTTAGCACTGTTGCCTTGCAGCACTGGGGTCCTGGGTTCAAATCCCACCAAGGACAACATTTGCAATGAGTTTGTATGTTCTCACTGTGTTTGCGTGGGTTTCCTCCGGATACTCCGGTTTCCTCCCACACTCCAAAAAACATACTGATAGGTGAATTTAGATTGTGATCCCCAATGGGGACAGTGACCAATATGAGTGTAAAGCGCTGCGGAATCTGTGTGCGCTATATAAATAAATATAAATAAAGGATTATTATTAACCCTTTCGGCACAGAATGGGTTAATAAAAATAATACAAGAAACAGACACACACTGGTACAACTTGAAAGAATATTAAGAAAAATTAAAGAAACAGACTACCATTCTTTCAAGTTGTACCAGTGTGCGTCTGTTTTTTGTGTTATTTTTTATTAAAGTGGAACTTTCATATGATTAATATACTGCCACAAATGATAGTTACATTAGCGATATCCACAGACTTATACTTGAAAATAAAACTAATTGCTGCATTGATGAAAAAAGAACCTTTTATGCAGGCAGGCACCAGGGAGCAACACAGACATCTTGCAGAGCTGGCATCTCCATGTCTGCACTGTCGGTCCCCTTCAACTCCACGTTGGTGAGTTGACTGCCACTGTGCCATATGGCACCGGAAGGGACTGACAGCGCAGGTGCAGAGAGCGCCTACTGCAAGATCCCAGCCGGTGCCTGCCTGGTAAAAAGTTTCTGTTTCGTTAATGCAGCAATTAGTTTTATTTTCAAGTACAAGTCTGTGGCTATTGCGAATGTAACCATCATTTGCGACGCTATGTGAATCATATGAAAGTTCCACTTTAACCCTTTCTGTGCTGAAAGGGTTAATATGGATTTTTTTTATCGGGGCAGTTTTAGTTTTCATTAATGAGACACACATTTATGCTTCGGTATGCTGGCAATAACCTGGAGGCTGCGGGGTTGTGTTGAAGCGACATGAGAATCTTGCTCTTATGCAAAGGCGAGATTCTCATGTCTCCCTTTTCATCAGAATGCAATATTTTAAAAGGATACCAATACACCAGCACTGCTCCAGTGGTGTTGGCCTTTAATGCCGCTGACTGCACTCCGAGGCATTTTCTAGAGCTGTGGTTCTCAAACCTTTTTGGCCCAGGGCACCCCTTAGACACAGTCTGAAATTCTCAGAGCACCCCTAATTTTTATAGGTAATTTCAGAAGGAATTATGAAAGGTACAAATGCAAAAACTATGTTGTTATTCTTATCTTAGGTCTCACAGTTAAAAGCAAAATGTAGCATATTGTGAGTAACAAATTCCATAAACATAGATCAAGATACTTATTTTTGCCAAAGTCTAATAGGAAACTGTGGCATCCTAAACTAGTGCCCAGGGCTGGCTTTACATCCCAGGTGCCCCTAAGCAAGACATTCTAGGACCCTTAACTCCACCCATGGCCAACCCTCATTTATCACATGGCCACACCCCCAGTCCCATCCACTATTTCCTGGAGCAAAAATACCCTTGGTCTATAACAAGCAAGGAAAAAAAAAAGATTTAACCCCTTGTTTGCTTTGCAATGCATTGGGGATCTCTCTACATCCAGAGGGCTAAATAATAACCTGTAAAGGGGTATAAAACCACTGCAAGGACACTGAGATTGTTCTGACCACACCCATAATTCAGGATGTGGGTGTGGCCAGCACAGCTGAGGAGCCCCTCGCAATTTGGAGCTCTAGGCAGTTGCCTACTCAGCTTATTGGGAAATCCAACACCAAAGTACCATGGCACTCTGTTTTAGAGAGTGTAACAGCTGTAGTGCATACCTTCACATGCACTCTACCATTATCAGGACTCTAATGGCAGCAAGCCCCTAATGTCTGGGTGCACAGGAAAATGGATTAGGAGTAGAGCATGGGTAGCCAACCCTGGTCCTCAAAAAACTGCATTATGTGAGCCAAAAGACCATCAAATGCACAGTGTAGGAGACATTCATACGTTTTAACCTATGCTAATATATGCTAAATGTGGTACCTGTTCAGTGACGTTTCATATTCTAATTAATAATTTTCAGGGCCATATCATGTCAGTTAAGATTTTCAGTGAGGTTTTATATGCTAATGAAGTTATGTGCAGTGCCAGGACTTCTCCCTTTCCCAGAAATAAAAGTGTGACTATCCCCTAAAATTATTCACCTGCTGGACTTTTGATTAACATGACACAAAGGCAGTTTTGAAAGTGGAACTTTCACCTACATCAAAGTTCAATAGTTCAAGGCAAGTCGCAACTATAATATCGCTTTTACATGAGACATTTAGATTGCTACAAAAGCGGTTATTGTGTCTTTTGTTTATAGTTGCTAGAATACAGATATATTGTATCTGACTTGCTATATATGTTATTTCTCACTATAGATTGGGATTTATAGGTTTCTATTATTTTCAGTTCAAGCCGTATCTGATGAATAGTGAATTCAATACATCAGAGTTAAGAGGCTTTTAGCTCTTTAGAATACCTATATGTTTACGAACCCGTGTCTGATAAGGGGGATGAACCTCAGTGAAATATATGAATGCTATTTTTCTTTTAAATTCGCTGATTTTATAAAGATTCAATAAACGTTATATTTTATTTGACTGTTCCTTCCATGTTTATGTGATCCCATTAGGGGGAGGTGAGATTGGGGATTTATACGTGTGTTTGATATACAGGGTTTCTTTTTCTTTTTTTATTTCATTATTATTATCACCCTGTAAGCACCGTTTTCCTCCTATTACCGTTGCCCCTTCTGATAACAATATATTTCAGTGTGCACTGGTCCCTTTATTTGTGTTTCTATTAAAGTTCAATAGGCTCCAGTTGTACAGTTAACATATAATATCTTTCTTTTTCTTTTTTTTTAAATAAAACTGTGTAACGCACTATTGAGTCCGTTCTAGGTATCTCCTAACGTCAGCCGGGTGGTCCCTGCAGGACTAAGTGTCCCAAAGCGTTTCTTAGGTCCTCCCTTAAGCAGGCAATCCAGCCCACCCTCCTTCTGCTAAATGAAAACAGGGGAAGATTTGTCACCGCCCATTGAATTCCCCGTATTGGGAGAGCAATGCCAATCATAGTCAACATCACAAACATGGAGCCGCTCTCCCTCTCCGCACAGGACGGTATCAAAGGTAATTTTTACACTACAGCAAGGATTTTCAACTTTAAAGCATGCATTTTACAGACCATAGAGACAATACTAAACTGTATAGTGTGAGGAAAATTTAGGTGAAAGTTCCGCTTGAATGAAGTTTTCAAATAAGTAAAGTAAATTCAAGACGATAGGTCCACTTTAAAGAAAATGTATTCACTGATACTACAAAGCAGGGATATTCTAGAAGCATGCACTGTTGGTAGCACTTGAGGGCTAGGGTTGGCTACCCCTGGCGTTGAGAAAAGGTACCCCCTAAACACCCATTGACTTCCCCATAATCCTCCCTTATACGCAAGTGGTGTTAAAGTGTTAGTAATATCCAAAAAACAGTTTTTTGCATTTAGAAGAGCTTAAAAAGCTGAGCTAAATGCAAAAAAAGTATCTCTCAAACCGCTATGGTTTAAGAGATACAGGCGTTTAAAATTTGATGTCTCCTACTGAAAGCTATAAAGCTGTTAGCAGGAGATTTGTGTCGGTCGACACGGAGGCGCTTGAGAAGTGCCGAGATATCGTTACTTACAAGGAATCCCTTCGTTGGAATGGTTTAAAATGTGAAGGAAGAGAAGAGGGCAGAACACACTGGGAAGGAGCAGAAGTGGGTAGAGTTTCATTAGAAACTTCCCACATCCAGAGAATCAGCCTCTGCCCCGGAGACCCAGTAATGCAGAGTCAAAACCAGAGTCTCCGGGGCAAGTCCAGAGAGTTCCCAGCTATGATGATAATAATCCCTAAGATATAATCCTAAACTTGCTTTTTACCCCTATGAGTGTCAGAGGGGTATCCAACACACTGTACCCCTCTGGTAGTCAAAGCATAATGCATGTGTAAACTGTACTGTTTAGAGAGCATTTATTAAATCTTGTGTGTGCTTTTTCTATTGCAAGATAAGAATTAAAGACATTCAACTAATTGTGATTAGTGTCCACTGCTCTTGTAATGTTATCTTATATCAGCCCATTCACAGATAATCCTGGGCAATTAGTGGGCACCCCAGAGTCCTGGAAAAGACTGGAATGACTATCACTAAAATGGTCTTGTACATGTGGTTGGTTTGCAAGCACACGTAGAAGACCATTTTAGTGAAGGATTTCTGTTTTTATAACAAGATCTCGGCACTGCTGCAGAGCTGCCGCCGGTCCCGGGACCGGATTCCCCTTCTCTCAGCTAGAACGCTGACGTCAGGGGAAAGACAAAAGAGGGAACTTTGAAAGCGAATATCTCTCAAACCATAAAGGTTTGAGAGATGCTGCTGGTATCGTTGAATTCAGAATTTTAAGGGCTACAACATGGGGGACAGTAATAATGTAGTATTACTATCCCTTTAAGTGTATATAACCACAATTAATTTTTAAGTGATTGTGTCCCTTTAAACTGTATAATAGGCTGGTAGGAGAGGACCTAATCCTGCTTTTTAGATGGATTGCATTTGATAACTACTGTCTTCTGCTAGACTGTACAGTAATCACCAAGATAAACAACTTCAAGGTGCAAAAGAGAGAAAATATCTCCCCATGTGTTCAGCACATTACAAGTAATTAGATCACACACTGCAATTTATTAGCCGGCTGAGATATCAATACAGTGCAGGCGATGTTCTGAGCAGGTCTGGGGCACACCAACTCCACCATGGGGGAGAAATAAAAGTACCCCAAATCTATTGTTTTGAAGGTTAACACCTTGCATACTAGAGATGTGTAATTTCTGGAGATCTCTCCAGGATTCATGGAGTAAAAAATCGCCATTTAAATCAAAGGGGAATTGTATTTGGTCTCTGTGGTGCAGTTGGTTTGTCCCAGAATTGCTTTGGGTTTTTTGTTGGTTTTGTTGTGTATGGTGGCGTATTGGTCAGACTGAGGCTGATGTACAAAGATAATTATCAACAATATATTTTATGGAGCCACAATGTAAAAAACTCCAGACCTGTACTGATAATCAATAGGATAACAATTGCAGGAGAAATTCAGGTCAAGTATGTAATTGTATCTTTCTCAGGTATACACCTGTTTGTTAATGGCACATAAGACAACAGCTCATCAGAATAATAAAATATATATTCTTACCAGCCGACTGGATGTCCACTAGGTACCTTCATATGATCCAATATTATGGCCTGGAACACTTCTGGTTCGCATGTATCAATGTTAGTACACTTGTGCCATCCAATAAAGAACAAGAATCTGTGAGAAAATGCTATAGAATACAAGAGGGTCTGGAGACGTGGACTATAAAAAAAAAACATATGGTTTATTATCATCAAAAATATATATCATTAACACACCAATTCAAGGGTGTTGACTCTTTGAGTGCCAGAGGGGTACGCAACGCATTACAAAGCAATGCGTTGCGTACCCCTCTGGCACTCAGAGGGTTAATGATATATATTTTGATAATAAATCATATTTTTTTAATACTCCACGTCTTCAGCCACCACTTTCTCAAAGAGCTCTCACAATTCTGTATGTAAGATAGGCTTTTTATTCGCTTTGAAAAAGCAGTATTTGTGTCCGTGAAACTCGATAGCATTATCAGCCTGTTTTATTCATTTTAATAAACCTTTGATACGTTACCTCCGCCTGCTGTATTTGCTACAAGATCAAGATATTGTTCCAGGGCCTCTGGGAGCTACCTGAACGAAGACAGGTTATATTCTCCGTGTGTGTGTGTGTGTGTGTGTGTGTGTGTAGTCAGTACGCTTTGATATCAAAGTCCTGACCATTTTAACATGAGTGGCACTTTGGATTTCTATTATGAGAATTTGCACCAGAATATATTACACTATTGGGCTCTCTCTCTTTTTCCTTTTTGGTGTTCCCTTCCTTTTATCGGTCTGATAAGGAAAAACCTGCCCTACTTGATGAAGGAGGGCAGTTTTTTCCTAATACTAACTGAAGATTGTCCATCGTTGTGATCCGTTGTCGGACCTCAGACCGAAATGCTGACATTGGGAAAAGGGGAGTGAGGCATCAACTTCGGCATCTAATTAGATCGTAACTAAACAGTTTTGAAGAATAAGAGGATCAGGCAGCAGTTCTATTCATTATATTGAACAATCTGAGCTGCATTTAAAATTATATATTACAATCCTTTTAATTTAAAAAAGTAAACGGTTCTATTTCACATATAATCTAATACCGCTTTTCCTCATATATAAATAATCCCGTTTATTTGCTTCTCTGTCTTCTCTCCTTTTCACTCCTATCACATATAAATGCTCAAAAAGCATAGATTATTATTGCATGTGGGAATTGTGTGACTCTCAAGCCATTTAGCTTGCCTGGGAAGCTGTCTTGTATAGGGTTAGGCAAGGAGACCAAAATGCTGACTAAAAAAAAAAAAAAAAAAAAAAGCATATGAATGCCTATTAGCTCTCAGTGTTTGTATATACAAGTTCCGTTTCTAAACATTTGAGTGGCAGACGGGTACCCAATGCATTGCCAAGCTATGATAGCTACATACACTGTTCTGCCTAGTTGGAGCTACATTCACTGTCGTGCCTAGGGGGAGCCACATTAACTGTCCTACCTAGATGGGGGGGAACACATTCACTTCTCTGCCTGGGAGAAGCCCCACTCCTTGCCCTCCCCCCCAGCAGAGCAAAACATCTAACTCACTCAGGAATCATTACCAGATCGCCTAGAGCAGAATATCATAAGTCAGAGGGCCACATTACTTTTTTTAATTGATATTGATAGTCATAATGGGGAACTTGCTCATCTTGAGCCACCGGAGAGGGTTCATGTGCTGCCGACAAGAGGATGTCAATGATGTGATTCATGTCATAAAGGGAGTGTGGCTGAACTGTGTGTGTGGGGCTTAAACAGTTGTTTCATAAAGTAGATGATAAGTGGGCAGAACAGGGTGGGAAGGAGGAGAAGTGGGAGGAACAGGGTGGGAAGGATTAGAAGAGGGAGGAAAAGAATGGGAAGGAGGAGAAGTGGGTGGGAAGTGGGACTAACAGGGTGGGAAGGAGAAGAAGTGGGAGGAACAGGGTGGGAAGGATTAGAAGAGGGAGGAAAAGGATGGGAAGGAGGAGAAGTGGGTGGGAAGTGGGAGGAACAGGGTGGGAAGGAGAAGAAATGAGAGGAACAGGGTGGGAAAGAGGAGAAACTCACCACCACCAGAGAATCAGTCTCTGCCCCTGAGACCCGGTAATTCATTCTGAAAACCAGAGTCTCCATGGCAGATCCGGAGAGTTCCCAGGGATGATAATGAATTATAGCCTGTCAGCTATTCAATTCTGATACGTAATAGACAGCGCTGCGGAATTAGTTGGCACTATATAAATAAAGAATAATATTAATAATCTGGCACTGGCAAGAAAGGGATTAGGCCTTACTGGCCTAATAGTTCCTATATGCTAGTTAATTAGGTTTAATTAAAAAGGGGTGTATTTTTAAATCTGTGGCAGGCCACACCCTGGGGTCAGGTGGGCCACATTTGGCCCACGGGCCGCCCATTGGATGCTCGTGACCTAGAGTCTCTGCTGTCATTTCATCTGTGTATCTAGAGATGAGAAAATGTGTGGACCGTGTCCTTTCCTTGCTGTAGTTGAATTCCCACATCATTCATTTCATTTACTGGAACTACAAGCATTAAACACAAGACTACACCAGGGAGCATAAGGAGTCTCAAACCCATTACCCCCTTGGCTCTCTCTGTTATGTATTAGAGACAATGCAAGCATCCAATCAGCTTAGATGTTTTGCAGTTTTTTTACTGGTTTTCACTACTGAGAAAAGTTCCCTCAGGCTTTTCCTTAACCCCTTAAGGACCGGACATTATGGGACATTTCCGTCCCATAACGTCCGCATAGGGGCACGTTGACGGGCCGGTACACGTGACCTGTCACGTGTATCGGCGCGTCATTATGGGGCTTGAAATAGATCGCTCCGATCTTGGAGCGGTCTATTTCATGCCCCATTTTTACTTACAGCGCTCCCGGTAGAGCGCTGTAAGTAAAATGTACGTGACGTACCAGGACCGTCAAGGGTCTTTCAAGAAAGTTTACCCTTGACGGTCCTGGTACGTCAAGGGTCCCTAAGGGGTTAATTACACTTTAATTTGTATCTCTCAAACACGCATTTGTCTTAATGGAACTCTAACAGCTAAAATGAAGCTAGTTCCTATAGTTTAAAACCTTTTATGTTAACCCTTTGAGTGCTTTGCAGTGTGATAGCCCACTGGCACTCAAAGGGTTAAACTGGACCTTTCACCTTAATTCACATTTGCGTATTTGAAAAACTGCATTAAAAACTGCCTATATGTCATGTTAACCAACAGACAACAGCAAATGTATACAGTTCAGGAGGTATTCACACTTGTTACCATATGCTAATGTATGCTAATTGTGTCACTTTTGGCACTTAATATGCTAATTAAGTCATTTCAGTGATTTGTCATATGCTGATGAAGGTTTCAGTGACATTTCACTTTCGCTTTTCCCAGAAATATCAGTGTGAATATCTCCTAAATGTGTGGTTCTCAACTCATGTCCTCAGGACCCACTAACAGGCCAGGATTTGATGATTTCCTTGATAGAGCACAGGTGAGTTAATTAATGTGAATGAGTCTCTGATACCTGTGCTCTAGCAGAGAAATCCCTAAGTCCTGGCCTGTTAGTGGGTCCTGAGGACAGAAGCTGAGAACCACTGCCCTAAACTATACGTCTGCTGAAATTTTGGTTAACATGACAAATCAGCAGTTTTGAATT
This sequence comes from Rhinophrynus dorsalis, assembly GCA_037306005.1. Taxonomy (NCBI): domain Eukaryota; kingdom Metazoa; phylum Chordata; class Amphibia; order Anura; family Rhinophrynidae; genus Rhinophrynus; species Rhinophrynus dorsalis. The sequence goes on along the minus strand of CM074728.1, from coordinate 88,279,577 downwards.
AGGTTTTCAAGTATGTAAAGAAAACTCAAGATGATAAGTCTCCAGTGCATTTGCCCCCTATGTAAGACTAGATTTTAGATTCCTCAAATTAAATAGAGGACTGTTACAGGTTCTGTATGAATTACAAGGTATTTAGGCAGGGCTTAAAATTGGAAGTCTTTTGCAACTAGCCAGACCTGAAAATTTTCTCGCCACTGCAAGCCATAACATACCCACCAGGGCTGAATTTCTACTCGCCAGGGCTAAATTTTCACTCGCCATTGGCCAGTGGCGAGTGGAAATTTTGAGCCCTGATTTAGGTATATACAGTCGTGGCCAAAAGTTTTGAGAATGACACAGATATTAATTTTCACAAAGTCTGCTGCCTCAGTTTAGATGATGGCAATTTGCACATACTCCAGAATGTTATGAAGAGTGATCAGGTGAATTGCAATCAATTGCAAAGTCCCTTTTTGCCATGAAAAGGAACTTAACCCCCCAAAAACATTTCCACTGCATTTCAGCCCTGCCCCAAAAGGACCAGCTGACATCATGTCAGTGATTCTCTCATTAACACAGGTAAGAGTGTTGACGTAGACAAGGCTGGAGATCACTCTGTTATGCTTTTCGAGTTAGAACACCAGACCGGAAGCTTTAAAAGGAGGATGGTGCTTGAAATCATTGTTCTTCCTCTGTTAACCATAGTTACCTTCAAGGAAATATGTGCTGTCATCACTGCTTTTACACAAAAAGGGCTTCACAGGCAGGGTTATTGCTGCTAGTAAGATTGCACCTAAATCAACCATTTGTTGGATCATCGAGAACTTCAAGGAGAGAGGCTCAATTGTTGTGAAGAATGTGTCATGGTGCCCAAGAAAGTCCAGCAAGCTCCAGGACCGTCTCCTAAAGTTGATTCTGCTGCGGGATCGGGGCACCACCAGTGCAGAGCTTGCTCAGGAATGGCAGCAGGCAGGTGTGAGTGCATCTGCACGCACAGTGAGGCGAAGACCTTTGGAGGATGGCCTGGTGTCAAGAAGGGCAGCAAACAAGCCACTTCTCTCCAGGAAAAACATCAGGGACAGACTGATATTCTGCAAAAGGTACAGGGATTGGACTGTTGAGGAATGGGGTAAAGTCATTTACTCTGAAGAATCCCCTTTCCGATTGTTTGGGGCATCCAGAAAAAGGATTATCATGAGAAGACAGGGTGAGCGCTACCATCAGTCCTGTGTTTTGAAACAGTAAAGCATCCAGAGACCATTCATATGTGGGGTTGCTTCTCAGCCAAGGGAGTGGGCTCACTCACAATTTTGCCTAAGAACACAGCCATGAATAAAGAATGGTACCAAAACATCCTTCAAGAGCAACTTCTCCCAACCACCCAAGAACAGTTTGGTGATGAACAATGCCTTTTCTAGCATGATGGAGCACCTTGCCATAAGGCAAAAGTGATAACTAAGTGGCTCAGAGAACAAAACATCGAAATTTTGGGTCCATGGCTAGGACAATCCCCAGACCTTAATCCCATTGAGAACTTGTGGTCAATCCTCAAGGGGTGGACAAACAAAAACCAACAAATTATGACAAACTCCAAGCATTGATTATGCAAGAATGGGCTGCCATCAGTCAGGATGTGTCCCAGAAGTTAATTGACAGCATGCCGGGGTGATTGCAGAGGTCTTGAAAAAGAAGGGTCAACACTGCAAATACTGACTCTTTGCATAAACTTAATGTAATTGTCAATAAAAGCCTTTGACACTTATGAAATGCTTGTAATTATACTTCAGTATACCATAGTAACATCTGACAAGAATATCTAAGAACACTGAAGCAGCAAACTTTGTGAAGACCAATACTTGTGTAATTCTCAAAACCTTTGTCCACGACTTTATAATGCCAGTTAATTTTTAGGTAGTAATTTAATTTTAAAAGCAAAACATGAGCAATTCCAGAGCAAGCCAAACATATATTTAAAGGAGTTAAATTTAGTATAGTGAATATGGTATACTTGAGGATTGCTCATCTTTTGCTATCTGAATGAGTCCTTTTGGTCAAAAGTGGTTGCACTCAAAGCATTTAAATGGATTTTTCTTTGGTTGCGCTTACCAAAAGCTGGACTGGAGAAAATAACTCTGCACATAACCTGCAGCAGGGCAGATGCCTGGAAGTTATTGTTCAATCACATGGTATTTTTCTTTGCTGTTGCAAGCAATGTCACAGAAGTTTATGCTTTCCAAGGTTTTTGATATCCAACATCACATCTCCATCTGCTGGAGATCAGCGCTATATTGCACTGACTCCCCAAGCCCAGCCTTGCTGCAGCCTAAGGTGGACTAAAAGTGATGACGACAAGGTCAGATACCCCCACACCTGTTGAGCCAGTGGGCGGTCAGGATGACTGGACCAGGGTAGTGAGATGAGGTTATGTTGAAGAGAATCACAGAGCGGAAAGATATCCTTAACCAGAGACCAGACAAAATACAGGTACTACGAAACTAATCTCTACAAGAGATTAGACAAACAGATTCAAGAAGTTCCTTAGTCGTGATAGAAACATCAGAGAATAGGCGGTACTGAAAAGCCAGGAAGTAAATAAGACAGAAGAGAACAAGGATCTAAGTAGCTGAGAAGAACAAATAAAAACACTAAATGGAAGTACTGATTGCCAACAGCCGTGGCGCTAAGGAGTGTGCCAACCAGTATACAAAGATAACTATTAAAGGTTAAACTTTAGTCACATCATAATATATGTGTAACAAAGATATAAGAACTTATCTCCGGATTGTCCGGAACAATTTTGAGACAACAATGGACCCTCGGTAGTTAATAACTTTGCAAGGACACGGAGGATGTCTGAAAGATTCTGAGCAGAACCTTGCAAACAACTATAAGATGAAAGCACAAAGGAGAGCAAGAAGACCTCTCTAAGTGTAGTAATTTATTGAAAATAAAAACATAAGCAAAACAATGACAAAATCCCCCCCCTCCCAAGTGTTGCCCTCACATGGTGCCCATCTTGTGGTAAAGCATCTCTGGGGTCCCTTCACCTAGCAGCCAACGTACTGTTCCACCTTCCAAGTCCTTTTTCTGTCCAATTATTGGGCCAGATGATATTCCAGATGACAAATGTATAAGGACCAGTAGAGTCTCTCAGTCTCTCAGATACAATATATCCACTATACCGATATGGAGATCTTCCACGTGTAATGAAATACCAAGTGGGTTCAACACCTAGTGGGGATTTTGTGATTGTTTTGCTTATATTTTTAATAAATTACTACACTTAGAGTGGTCGTCTTGCTCTCTTTTACGCTTTTTATCTTATAGATTTTGTGATGCAGAACCTCTATACCAATTAACTTCAGTGCTGGTTTCCACCTCAGCTTGACTATTTAGTTTACGTCTACTAGTTATCATTATTTATCCTTGGATTTGGAAGGATGTATTACCTAACTGGTACTGATTTGATATAGATTCTATTTAATTGGACTAATTGATTTTTTTTGTCTCCCTATGCTTTCATTATTATTGGATATTTTTTATTTCTTGTTTAACCCCCTTAGGGACCCATGACGTGCCAGGACCATCATGGGTAAACGTGCATTAGGGGCCAATGACAGCTCTGGAACGTCATGGAATTCAGGTGTCCCCATGCTACGTAGACTCTTGAATCCATTTTGCAAAAAAGCTCAGTGGTCCTTAACTGTCGTTAAAGGTGTTATCACTTATTTATTTATTCATCTACTAGTATGAAAGCCTGTGTACACGGGCTAAAGTGTCACCCAGCGTCCTCGGCTGCTGCCCCGGTGCTGGGAGCAGAGGCAGGTGGTGGGCCGTTCAGAGCTCCCCGCTCTGGCTCAGCGCATTCTGCCAGCCTCTACTGCGCATGTGTGTGTTACGCACGCAGGTAGCTTCGCAGCCTCACAAAAAGGTTGAAGAGCACTCAAAATGTTGATGTCCTGTCGGAGCAGTGTCAAAGGGACATCGACAGTATGCACTAAAGTGTCTTTAACATCACATCCCCATCAGTCAGACAAAAATCTGCCCACATCAACATCCATCCAAATTCTCTCTCTTCCCCTTGCTACCAGCCAGATACTAACATTACACAGTGCTCTCCACCCCATCTGTCATTCCCTGAAGGCCAGTACTAGCTCATTTGCATAGCTTGACAGTCATGCAAATCCCATGAAGCTAGGTGCTCCCACTGATGTGAGAATGTGTAAGGTAACTGTTCCACTTTAATATAACAACCCAGTTTTAGCCTTTTAATGTCTCTAACTGCTTTGGAGACCTCAAGTTGGGCAATGAAGGGGTTAAAACATGACAGATATTATTCTTTGCGGATAGAATGAACTGTCCACTTTAACTGTAATTTATTCTAGTGTCTAGCTGTGCAATCATGACTAATGAATCAGGCGGTCAAAGTGCCAGCTCTGTTTTCCTGTTTTGTTTCTCAGCCATCAAAAGAGAAATGTTTTACTTCATTCTAGAAACTTCTCACTTGGTTCAAGATATCCATAAATCACTCCAGTCTGCTCGGGAGTTTATTAAACTCATGTCTCCTATTAGATGTTTATTATTTTTTGTAAATTTTTTTATGTTGATGTTTTTTAAAATAATATTTTGGTCCCCACATTGCATAAAGTGGTGAAAAACAAGCATAATACCGTTATTGCCCACAAGGACAACTGTGCTAAGTTTTTGTCACTGTAATGTATGAAGATAACAAGACACAGGTACAGTACAATGAACACCACCTTTATTGAATAGTAATACAGGTAAGGAACATAAACAACCCCAAGTCAGATCCCCTTCGTAGGACAGGCACCAGAGCAACAATATTCCACAGGAATGCTGCTCAGGAGCACCCATCTAGAAACTCAGAGCAGGAGGTTAGACTTATTCTATGGTCAAAAGCAGAGCGGGTAGTCAGCCAGAGCCACAGGTTAGTACCAAGTGGGTAGTCAGCCAATAGCCAGGGATTAATAGCAAACACAGATGCAGAAACAAAGGGAGCTTGCTGCACTGGAACACTATGTAAGGGCAACTGAGCAGGGTGTCCAGACAGCTTATATTCCCTAGAACTGGGAGGTGGAGCATATACGAGTCTCAAGGACTATTTTAAAAGTGGCAAGCAACGTCAATGCAGGACTACCAATGACGCACGCCCGCTTGTGAGAGTATCCAAATGTGGAAGTCTCCCGCATACGGAAGGACGGCATTCCCACATAGGAGGATGTGGAAGCGGCCAGTAGACTTGTGCACGACAAAAAATTTCGGTAAAATTCGATGTTGGACGAATTTTTTTTTTATTTTTCACTCGTCGACTCTGCAATTTGGATCCGACCTGTTCAACTCAGACGAAAGTCGGCGACACTCCAAATTATTCGGCGACTTTAAAATACCCTTAAAAATACAATAAAAAAATTAAAACTAAATGAATGGAACCATTTTCAGGGTCTAAATGAAGATGGTGTAACAGGGTAAGGTGGACATTTAGCCTTATGGTACTATGGATGAAGTAGCTAAATTATGGATGTAGCAATAAGACACCCTGCCTGCCTACACAATGCACATACATACACATACAACTGGCTATATCTGGCTGCTGGCTGAATTGTCACTCCGAAAATTATTCAAACAAATCCCTAATATTTATTTTAATACTTTACACAAGAACAAAGGTGACTATCCCCTGCAGACACAATAAGGTACTAGACCTGCCTATAGAACTGTGAGACTGGCTGGAACAGGTGACTCCCTTATGGTGGTAATAAGGTACCAGGCCTGCCTATAGAACTGTGAGACTGGCTGATGTGTCACTCTGAAAATTATTCAAACAAATCCCTAATATCTTTAATTTTTTGCACAGAAACAAAGATGAGTCTCCCTTGCAGTGGCAATAAGGCACTAATGCTGGCTGCCTGCCTATGCCTAATGCTAACTGCCTGCCTACACAACAATTGGACACTCTCTATCTCCTTCTTCTCTCTCTGAGCTCCAACAACTCAATGAGGAAATGCATGCTGTCTGCCTAGGTGTCTGTGTCATTAGTCCAACCCCCATCATGAAACAAAGAAGACAATTGGAATAGATACAAAGCGGGAAAGTAACGCATGAAACGGAGAAGCTAACTGGACTAGAGACATGGAGGGAAAGTATGAAGAGAAAGTAATCGAGCAAGGGTAGTAGTCGTCGAATTTCCGAAAGTTTCGATGACATTCGGACCAGGGCTAGTCGGATTCATATTTTTTTCAGTGAATAACCCTTACACGTCGGAAGGTCTGAATGTCGACGAATTACCTCATTTTTGTTGAATTCCGAATGTCACCGACCCAGATCGCACAAGTCTAGCGGCCGGCTCATCCGATGCCGGTCGCCCAAGTAAGGCACACACCGTGACAGTTGTATAAAGAAACTTGATGCCATATATTTTACCTGCCTACCTGGAAATATTGCTGGATCACTGATCTTGAGGTCCTGCTAACTCACGGGTATCCAAACTTTTTCCCAATGGGATAGACTGTGAAAAGAAAATTAGGCAAGGGCCAGATATCCTATATAATAATTCACTAATTCATGTGTAACGCTGCGACATGCGCAGTAGACACTGCTGCGCGTGCTGCAGTCATGCGCAGTAGAGACTGCCCGTGCCGCGGCTGATACAGAGCTGGGCGCTCTGAAGGAGCATCCAGCTCTGTATCAGTCGTGGCGCGGGCAGTCTCTACTGCGCGTGACTGCCCCGCGACCAGGTGGCAGTGGCACTGTGGCCCGTGTAACGGGCTGTTCAACTAGTTACTAAATAATGTAATAGCATTAATAAACCTGGGAACTCTGTCTTCCTGAGCCCTCGGAGATGGCTCATGTTGGTATGATTGGGGGATATAAACAATGCAATTCACATCACAAAGGGGTGGAGCTTAATAGTGGGTGGGGCTTGTCTTACCAGAATTATGTCATAAACTGGAAAGAACAGGATGGGAAGGAGGAGAAGTGGGCAGTGTTTCATAAGAAACTCACTACCATCGGAGAATCAGTCATCGTTCCCAGACACCCGGTAATTAACTGCAAAAACCGGAGTCTACTGGCAGATCTGCAGAGTTCCCAGGTATGAGAATTAAATTCAAGGATATTTGTGGACCCAAAATAATAATAGCATCAAAGAATTTTACCAGGAAGGATACATTAAGATTGTTTCTCCTCTCTTGTTTTCAAGTATGCCCTGGGGGTATAGATATTATTACCCAATTTATTCATTGAAACCTTCCAATATATTGAATAAAGTCCAGGAGGGTTATAGTTTTTCAGAACAAGTGCAACACTACAACAAGAGAATATGCCCTAAAATTGAAGACTGTAAAAATAAGAGGAAAAGTAAGAAAAAGATAGTTTTCAGAAAAGGCAGTAGATACATGGAACAGTCTCCTAGGGAAAGTGGTTGGTTGTGGTTCAAACAGCAGGGGGGTAAATTTACATCCAAGGCTCCCATAGACAAGGCACTCTAGGTGCCCTTTGCTCCTCCCATGGTCACACACCTGCTGTTCACAGGACCCCACCCCAATTCCACCCACTGATTCCTGGCACAGAAAATACCCTTGTCCTATAACAAGCAAGAACAAAAAAGCCTTAACCACTTGGTTGCTACAGAGATCTTCAATGCATTGCCCCACAATGTGTTGGAGATCTCTGTAGCATCCAAGGGTTTAAATACTATCCTTTACAGAGGTATAAAACTAGTGAAGGGACAATTGAGATTGTTTTGGCCTCACCAACAATTTGGAATGTGAGTGTGGCCAGCACAGCAGTTGCCTACTCTGCCTATTGGGAAATTTGGCTCTGTAGGAGGTGCAGTAGGGATGGGGCCCATCAACTCTACACTACCCTGCAGCTTGTTAAATTAGGATCAGTTTCCTTCTTGGCTGTCTGCTGCTGTCATCATCACTCCACTGCCAGCCAGTGAGATTCTGATAGTGTTGGTGAGCTCTTACTCTTTTCTTCATTAACTCTTTCAGCACCAGATAGGTGCCCAACACATTCCAAAGAAATGCACTGGACACTCCTCTGGCACCAAAAGAGGTAAGAGTTAACTGTCATTATATGGGCCATGAATCATGATGGAGATGCTGCCAGGCACTGCAAATTAATTTGTATTCCTCTCTGTCTATTCCTGTTCTGCTAAGACAGCGGTTCTCAATCTTTTCATTTTTTTTTGTTTTGTTTTGCTCAAGCCACCCCTAACTGGATACCACTAACATTGTTCAGGTCATTTGTCAAGGATTTTTTCAAGGTATAAATACATAGTTATTGTTTGGTCTCAATCAGAATGATAAAACTAACACGATGAGCATAGCAACTCAATATTCACATTTTTTTCCAGTTCAGAGAAAGTGGTGGCACCCTAAGCTTGTGCCCAGGGCACACCAAAGCACCATGGCACCCTGGGTGAAAACCACTGCGCTAAGACCTTCTGAGACCCTCCGCTGGTGAACTGCACCTTGGGTCTGCATCAGCTCTGATTCAAACTTGCTCTGGGACTTTAAAGGGATAATAATGTTTCAAAATAAAAGCAGCTCTAATTAATCTTCATAGTATTTGGACCATGGAGAGTGTTATTTCAATACAATCTTCTTACTGTGATCATACCGAAAACCCTGCCCCAGTTGACAGGTTTTTCCCTTATGCTAATTGAAGATTGTCCCTCTCTGCGATTCATCTGGACAGCTTTGCTGCTCTGAGGTGAGCAGTGTTACATCAGTAAAAGGGACGGAAGGTGGATAATTTATCATTCAATTACTCTTGAACTACAACTCTGACAGTAGTGAAATACCACTCTCCATGGCCCAGATACTATGAAGATTAATTGGAGCTTTTATTGTGAAACATTACTATCCCTTTAAATAAAATCGTTTTCATGTATGTTATTTAAACTTGCTCCAGACCATTGATGGGGCCCAGCATCAGATTTCTCCCCAGGTCCCAATTAATTCTCGTTACGCCCATGTAAAGCAGTTACCTAAATTTAAGGAGCAGTAAACTTTTTTGCTAAATAAAAAAAATGTACTCCCACTCTTGAGAGATGCAGATTTCCAAAATTATTACAGTTTAAACTTTTCAATTTTAATAACTGTTTACTCTATGGGTCAGAATTCAGTTAATTATTCTGTTTCATGCAATGGGAGAGGTGAGCTGACAAAAATGTCCTCCATAAAATGTGAGAGAACCTGCTGTTTGAAATGCAGGAAGTAAAACTGCTGTCACTCACTTCCTGACAGTATGAACTGTTCTAACATTTGAGTAAAGCAAATTACAGGGGTGGGAGTACCCTTCTTTTACTCACCAAAAACTCTATAACATATAGATTTTAAAGCAGAACTAACACCATAGTTAAAGTCACCCTGCAATAATGGCAACTAGCTTAACCCCTTCGCGTCTTGTGATGTACCCGAACCATCACACCGGTCCGGCACTTAAGGACCAGTGACGGTCCTGGTACGTCACGTACTATTACTCACTGTGCTCCTGCAGGAGCGCGGTGAGTAATACCGGGGACTGAAGTTGATCGCTCCAAGACAGGAGCGATCTCTTTTAGTCCTTCTTTCGACGTGCTGCCTCACGTGATCAGTCATGTGGGATGGCACATCGAACTTGTCTATCTGGTCCTTAAAGGACCAGACACCCCGGGATCACTGGACCTTAAGGGGTTAATAGTAGTCATCTTACCTATCTAAACGAGCGGATTCTAAAGAAATCCTTAATCTTCGAAGACTGACGGCCAGGTTATTGCAGTCTGCGCCGTCATCCCTTCCGGAGCCTTTTGGCACAATGCAGTGCACCTTAATGGAGACCTGGACTGACAGCGCAGGTGCGTAGACAAGATGTCTGCGCTAATGCCTGGCTTCCGGTCATGGAAGATTAAGGATTTATTTAGAATCCGCTTGTTCAGAGAGGTAAGCTAACTATTAAGCTAATCACCATCTTCCTAATTGTTACAGGGCGACTTTAACTATGGTGGTAGTTCTGCTTTAATAAAAATTTGTTTACTGCTCCTTTAAGAACTCTTGCAATAGATGTATGGCTATTCTAAGAAAATAATAAGTCTGAGCTAAATAGAGGGAAACAGGAAGACTAGATCTTCCAATGGGTTCGCATCTCCCGTCAAATTCTATGTTTCTATGAGCGCTAATGTGGACTAGTGTATGCAATACGTTGTCAGGCTAACAAGCTACATGACATTTTGCTACATAAACTAACATACTGAGTATTAACCCTTTAAGGCCCTGAGCAGTGTTCAACGAAGCATGCCGCTCTGGGCCTTAAACTTTAAGTGCCAGAGAAGTATTTACAACACATTGGATACCTCTCTGGCACTCAAATGGTTAAATGGTTTACGGTCTGTCTCATTGCTAAAAATCAGCTTTAGATATTATTTTTTGTATCAAACCACATTGCTTAGAAATTGTATGTAGGGACAAAATAATCCGCGGTTCCCAGTCAGGGTGTTCTGTAGGAACCAGCTTAGCGAGCCATTTTTTTCTCTGAAGAATTGGGCAAAAAATGTGAATGTTAAGTTTCCAATGTCTATTTCTGGAAATTATTATGCACATTATGCTAGTTTTCCTCGTTCAAATTGTGAGACCTAATAGTAACTGTGTATTTGTAGCCTTTATTATATACTGTGAAGAGAGGAGTATTGCAGACACAAACGTTCCATAGTTGGTTGTAGCGCATCTCAAACTCAAGGATGGTTTGAAATTTGAAAAATAAAAGAACTCTTTTTGAATACCACTGACTCCGCAGTAAACATTGTGGCAATAGATATATGCATGTAACAACTGGAATCTGGTGAGAGGCTTGTTGACTGGGGGGTATAAATATTGTTCTGCTCAAAGGGGTTTGCTCTTAGAGGGTCTGCACCCTGTTTTTGTTCTGTTTGTTACATATTGAACTCAAGCTATCATAAAAATGCAAATTTGCTCTGTAATCACCTTTTGAAAGATACATCTTCCAGAATTGGGAATGTGCTCGTTTTACTCAACAGAAAAAGCCGTGCAACTTGTATGTTTCATAATTAGAGTTTACTGCCATACCAGGGAACATCTTGATTGGGGCTGCCCTGAGGAGAGCCCTGTGGTGCCAATGAGGAGGGAGAAATGACGCGATTCACATCATAAAAGGGGTGGGGCTTAATCATGAGTGGGGGGGTAGGATTTCTATAACAAAAAATAGCTTGAATAGACTGGGGAAGGAGTAGAAGAGGGCAGGATTAAGCACAAGTGGGCAGAATTTCATCAGAATCTCCCCACATCTGGATAATCAGCCTCTGCCCCGGAGACCCGGTAATTCATTGTCAAAACTGGAGAGTTCCCAGATATGTTTACTGCCCCATTAACATTGATTTATTGTCTATAGCTCTTTACAGCTGCCTAAAGGGCAATTATTATATTTTTCTAAGTCAGTTTTAGCTTCTCTTTCAGCGAGCCGGTACACCCGACATCTCTGCAGTCCTTAACCTCTTAACGACCGGCACATGGTGACCACAGGGCTTTTTTTTTTATTATCACTTCCAGTTCAGGGCTTCCGGAGCGGCGTGCATCCATGCCAGGAGCCCTGAACTCCATGACGTGCCAGGACCTTCACTGGTCCTTAAGTGCCAGACCAGTGTGACGGTCTGGGTACGTCATCGGACGCAAAGGGGTTAAGGGTAATCCTACCCCAGGATCGCAAGGCATTAAGGGGTTAAGCAAACAAATGTGAGTTTTATTGATGTGGAGAAATGTGATATACTTATATACACACCACACAGTCTGATCTCCTAAGCAGAGGTACAGCAGGGTGGGAAAGAGGGATTTGGGTCTCAAAGAGGGACTGTCCTGACTAAAGAGGGACACTTGGGAGGTATGTAGTCCTTATGTAAAAGATGAACAGAAGGGGGATCCTTGTATAATGTTTGTTGTTTTGGCACTATAGCAGAATAGGAAGTTGAGGATACTGGGAGTTGTAGTCCAGCAACAAACAGGGAGACATGTTGCTCACCTATACCTTTTAAGAATGTTAATTTGACATGTATGTAGGCGGGGTTTCCATGTCAACATTCACAGCTGCGATCTGATTGTCTCCTGAAGCCCATAGCACATCACTGTGACTCCAGAGCAGTGTCAGTTGCAGAGAAAAGGCAGCAGAAAACAGACATCACCAGCTTCCCCTTGGGGCAATAAATAGGCAAGTACCATAACCACTTATATAACTTTTTTCATTCAGAAAGTATCATAGTGTTCAGATATTTTCCTTTAACCCCTTAAGGACCCTTGACGTACCAGGACCATCACGGTCCTTGAAATACTCAAGGACCGATGACGGTCATAGTACGTCACGTACTTTTTACTTACATCGCTCTACCGGGAGCGCTGTAAGTAAAAATAGGGCCTGAAATTGACCGCTCCAAGATCGGAGCGATCTCTATCAGGCCACATAATGACGTGCCGATACACGCGACAGGTCACGTGTACCAGCGTGTCCAAGTGCTCCTATGCGGTCATTATGGGACGGAAATGTCCCAGGACCGCCGGTCCTTAAGGGGTTAAGAACCAGATGCATTACACACCCCTCTGTTCCTTACAGGGTTAAGGAATGTAGGTGTTATGCAATTCCGGAGCAAACCAGCTGCACCACAGGCAACAAGTAAACATTCCCCAAATTTTAACTTATTTAAATGGGATTTTAACCTCTACAATGTTAGAGACTTTCACTTTTCCAATGCATTGAAAATAGGAGTTTTTATTTCTCCCCCTATGGTGTACTTGTTTTGCTCCAAAATTGCTACTTTTTGTTTTCTTCATAAGGCCCCATATGCACAAGCAAAGGAGTAATAGAAAAAATGATAACAAGTATAGTCAATGTGGCTTAATGATCATGTACTTACAGAGTATGGAAAGTCAAAAGGATGCTGTCACTTTAATCACTGTGTCAACCTGTTGGAACCCCAGCAGTCTATAAAACTAGACTACCCTTCCGCAGACAACTGACAATATTGTTTTCTGTGACTATTACATAGGTTGGGGTGCACAATATGTATTATATCAGAACTCCCAAGTTCAACCTTAAGCATAACCAACAGTCCAGTATGTAAGGATTTGCCTGATTAATCACAGGTGAGTTAATCAGTGAATCATTCATTGTGACTGACTCACCTGTAATTAATCAGGGAAATCCTTACATCCTGGCCTGTTGGTGGCCCCTGAGGACTTAACTTGGACAGCCCTGCACTAGAATGAGTGGAGTGTGGTGTGCGTTTTGGTTTACACAGGGCTACGCCGTGCTGCTTTTGCTAGTCTGCAATGAAGAAGCAAGGAAGCATTATATGATGGATTCACTAATTCATTTACATACCTGGTATCTCTCAGAATTTTAACCCAAATCTCAGGGTGAGAGAGTTCTGTGTTACCTACTATACTAGGGTTGAACTTTATCAGAGCTGTCCAAGTTCAGTCCTCAGGGGCCACCAACAGGCCAGGATGTAAGGATTTCCCTGATTAATCACAGGTGAGTTAATCAGTGGGTCATTCATTGTGACTGACTCACATGTGCTTAAGCAGAGAAGTTAATAACCCTTTTAGTGCCAGAGGGGTACGCAACGCGTTGCATACCCTTCTGGTACTTGAAGGGTTAAATTCTGGCCTGTTCATGGCCCTTGAGGACTGAACTTGGGCAACCCTTGGCTATATGATCAAAAATAGAAGAGCAATTCGTCTGCACTGAAGAAAGAGTTTCCTAAACTTCCCATTACCTTAAATGAGGTTTGCACACAGTCCTGACATGCAAAGGGTTAATCTCTTGATTACTAGAAGCCACCAGTGCATGTAAGACCTCTCTAGCATTCAAGGGGTCAAAAGTCCAGTTTAAATAAATGGAAACTTTAGTTTCCTACAGTGCATTGATTTATTCCCAAATTGTCCCAGTATTGTTTCGTGCTTATGGCCCTTTGTGCCCCTGCAGCTGTAACTAGACTACAACTCCCATCATCCACCAGAGAGAGGGTTAGACAACTGAATGTAGCTGAACTGCAGCTCTGTTATCTGCAACCAGTCATCGCAATCTGTGGCTCTGCTGCTGTAGTTGGACTACAACTGCCATCGTCGTCCAGAGAGTCATGGCTAGGCAGCCTGTGGCTCTCCAGATGTAACAACTACAACTCCATAACGTAGCCAATTAAGGCAATCTGTGGCTCTGCTGCTGATGTTGAACTCACTCATGGCAATCTTCACACTTTTCTTTTATCCTCAGCTGGCCCCATAATACACTGTCAAATTGTCCTTCTAACCCCTAGAATGCTACTGAGGTCTCAGTGGTTACAAAGCAATACATTTGAGACCTCTTTAGCATGTGAGAGGTTTACCCCCTAAGGACGGCCGATCATGCATGTGGCAGTCACTTAAGGACCACGGACCATTTTTTTAAATTTTACTTACGCATCCGGTTCAGGGCTCCCTGAACTGCGTGCAGCCTCGCGGGGATCTCTGAATTCCATGACGGTCCTGGCACGTCATGGGTCCTTAACACAAATCTACCCATGACATGTCAGGACTGTGAAGGGTCATTAAGGGGTTAAAGGACCTTCATTCATAAGGCCCACAAAGATTTCAGTCGTGTGTGTGGTTATGCCTTTTGTTAATGCAACATGATTCTTTATTGAGGTTCAGAGCTTCTGTGGGGTTTATTTGGCAACACTATTAAAAGTTCTACTATATCGTGTTCATTTTAATTGTATATTCTGTATGTGGACTTGAAGTGGCTGTTTTCAATACAATACTGTGTCAGTATTGGCCACCTGGTGTGAGTGCACAAGGCACATCTTAGAAACCTCAGTTTCTCCGGATGGAAAATTTGAAGCTGAAGAACTGAATAAGTTTGAGGGTAAACCACTTGCATCCCAGGAGACAAATCAACATTCTTCTTCATTTAAAGTGGACTTGTAACCGTGATTCAACTTTACATGTTTGAAAATGTTATTAAAAACTGCCTATGTGTCATATTAACCAAAAGACCAGCAAATATACAGTTAAAGGGATAGTAATGTCCCTGAACATGTTTTTCTAATTTTGTAGTGCTTAAAACGTGGAGTTTAAATAAAAAAAAAAAGGTATCTCTCAAACCGCAATGGTTTGAGAGATATCTTCATTCAAAGTTTGATGTCTCCTGCTGTCAGCTGTAAAGCTGTCAGCAGGAGATCGGTGTCAGCCGACATGGAGGCTCTTCAGCAGAGACTGAATTGTGTTTTTTAACCAGAATGACTGCACTGCAATGATCTACTAAGTGTGCTTGCAAACTAGGCACACTTGGTAGATCATTGAAATGCAGTCATTCTGTTTAAAAAATGCAATTCCGGCTCTGCTTGGTAGATCATCACAATGCAGTCATTCTGTTTAAAAAAACGTGATTCCGGCTCTGCTGAAGAGCCTCCGTGTTGGCCAACACTGATCTCCTGCTGACAGCTTTACAGCTGACAGCAGGAGACGTCAAACTGTGAACAAAGATATCTCTCAAACCATTGCGGTTTGAGAGAGACGATTTTTGCGTTAAACTACACTTTTTAAGCACTACAAAATTAGAAAAACATGTTCAGGGACATTACTATCCATTTAAGGAGATATTCATATTTGGTACCGAATGCTAATAGCAGTACCATTAATATTCCATATGCTAATTAAGCATTTTCAGTGACATTTCATATGTTAATGAAAGTTTTCAGCAATGTTCTATATGCTAATTGAAGCTCTGTGATGTGCCGGGAGACTTTCACTTTTCCAGAAATAGGAATATGAATATCTCCTAAACTATAAATCTGCTGGGTTTTGATTAACATAAGACAGAGGCTGGTTTTGAATAAAGTTTTCAAATATGTAAAAAAAATATAAATAAATGTGACGGTGTTTATACCTCATGAATGCTAAACAGATCTTTAGCACATGGTGCCCCTACCATTAAAGGGGTTAAAGGACCCATTTAAAATAACAAAACGTTGGCCATTTGTTTTTGTCCCTTATGGTGCATCATTCTCACTGTAAACATCCAACTGCATGGTGCAACCTTTGCATAGCACCAATGTTAATCCTTTTAACCCCTTAATGACCGGGGAATCTGCGCCGGGACGTGACTGAACATCCGCGGAGCATTTTTTTGTTTTGTTTTGTTTTTTGGTTCCTGACTCCCCGAACGGCGTGCAGCCGCGGGGGGAGCCCGGAACTCCATGACGGTCATAGTACGTCATGGGTCGTTCAGTCAGATCGACCCTTGACGTACTATGACCGTCAAGGGTCGTTAGGGGGTTAAGGACCAGATGTAAGTGCAATTCATTGCACAACACTCTGTTCCTTAAATAGTTTAAGGAAGACACACACCAACATAATTACATAATTTGAAATAAAGTATAATTTAGTCCATGATTAAAGTGGAACTTTCACCTACACACATGTTTGCTTTAATCCACGTACATTACCGATTCAAACTGTGCTGTGTTTTTGTTTTTTTAAAAACGCAATAGAAAATAAGTTTGAGGGTTTACCTTTTCCCTCTTGACGTATTCTCATTCTGATCGGCACAATTTGTGCCGATGAGAATACATAACAGATCCTCCTCTCTGCTGGTCTGTCAGTAAGCTGGAGAACTCTCATTGGTAGAGATCGATATCTAGCCAATTAGAGTACTCCAGTTTACTGACAGACCAGCGGGGAGGAGGATCTCCTGTATTCTCATCCGCAAGATGGTGCGGATCAGAATGAGGAGAAGAGGGGTAAAGTTAACCCTCAAACTTAATTTCTATTGCTTTTTTTTAAAAAAACCAAAACCCAGCACAGCTTGAATCGGTAATGTAAGTGGATTAAAGCAAACGTGTTTAAGTGAAAGTTCCGCTTTAAGTCAACTAGACCTCACCTTTTTTAATGTGTTTATGAAACGTCCAATCTGAAGTGCTGTTCTAGATCCTGTGTAACACTGCAGTGTCCGTTTTTCAAGCAAGTCTTGAATACATACATATATATATATAGTAAAGCCACACTTTATTCTAGTCATTTTTGATATACGTTACTCAGGCAATCACTCTATTTGTCGTGTGTCCGTCCTGTGTGTGATATATATTGATTATGGGATTTTAAATTTTAACGCCACAAAATGCAAGATACTGATAATTGGAGGCAATATTTATAGTACTGGGGGATGGGTGAATATGTTACAGCCTGATTAAAAAAAAAAAAAAAAAGAAAATCTTTCAAAGAATGCACATCTTCAAAATTGCAGTAACGGACGAAGATTGCTTGCAAATGCACATAGTCTGGCTGGTCAGATAGGGGAACTGTAACTGATTTCAGTGAATAAGCAGTATTAAATGTATTATTGAAACCTGGATGATACAGGGCAGTCCATTTAATGGGATATTTGCTTTTCAGGAGGAATAGTGTACAAAAAAGAGGAGGGGGAATGAGTCAATGTAAAACAAGCCTCAAAACCCAAGTATAAGGGAAGGTATTAATGAAGAGTTCAATGAAAATGTAGGCCCTGTGGGTTGACATGCACCTTGGGGGTCATACATAATAAAAAGATGGTACTGGTAAGGTGGCCACTTAGCCCTGTAAATCGTGGACACATAAAAAGCACACACTGCATGATTACACTGTTTCCTATGAAGTATTCATAAGTGTTCTGAATTTACAGGGGTATTTGGTAACCTTGCTACAAATCACCTAATACTGGGGAGGCTGAAGAAGCCCAACTGCTACTGCCATGGAAATAACAGACTTGTGAGTTTGACGTCCATAGCGATTAAGATATTGGGATTACTAAACAATAGTATTTGAGGCTATGTGATGAACATCAGCATTATTAATAGCAGTATGTGTGGTGTTCTCAGTAGATCATAGGGTTGACACCTGTCCAGTGTTGACAGGACAGTTTGGTTTGGACTCCATTGTCTGGTTTTGAGGTTCTGAAATCCAAACAGAATCAGTTTCAAGCTCTTGTGCTGTAACCAATGGAAGCACGGATTTATCACCAGAGCACCTATTCTAATTGGCTGGCCATGTAGCTGCCTATGAATGGGGCTTTTAAACCTTTAAATACTAGAGAGGTCCCCAATACATTGCTTTCTTAAAACAGGACTGCAATGCATAAATTAAAGCTGTACTTTCATCATTTTAATATAGAGCCCAAAATCATAATTACACTAGCGATATGCACAGTCGCAGTTTTATTTTCAAGATTAATTGCTGCATTAAAGAAAAATAGAGCCTTTTAGGCAGACAGGCAGCAGGGAACAGCACAGACATCTCGCAGAGCCGGCATCTGTGCATCTGCGCTGTCCGTCCCCTTCAATTCCACCATTGGTGAGTTAAATGCCTTTGTACATTAACCCTTTGAGTGCCAGAGGGGTACTGAACGCATTGCAAACAATGCTTTCCGTACCCCTCTGGCACTCAAAGGGTAAATTAATAAAGGGGGCAATTGTCTCCCCCATGCTAGGGGGGTGTCATGAGAGGTCATGATACCCCTCTTGAGGTCTGAAGTTCTTTTTTAATACAAATCACATATATCATTTAAAAAAAAAAAAATCATTGTTACACAGAAATTAAATATTTAATTACATTTTCACACAAATTACATATATAATAAAAACAAACACCTTTTTTTTAATTTATACATATACAGGTTGCCTATTAACCCTATGAGTACCAGAGGGGTAGCAAACACATTACAATACCTCTCTGGTACTCAAAGGGTTAATCTTGCAATACAAAATACGAGGGCATGTCGAGTATAATAGGAGAAGAAAAATGTCGGATAAAAATGGTGAAAAAAGTCATGGGAGCACTGTAGTCGATTTTTCAAGGGGGGGGGGGTGTTAAAATGTCAGATGTACAATATTTGTCAAACTAATATGGTGAAAGAAAGCACTGTAAGTCGGATGTGGAAGGGGAAGAGTTAATTGTCGACTATGAACAATATTTGTCAGATTAATGTGGTGAAAGAAAGCACTGCAAGTCGACTTTTAAAATGGGGGGTTAATATGTCGGGGGGGCACTCTGTCAGATTTTGTTATGTGGAGAACACCTCTAACACTGAACTTGATCTTTCTGTCGTCAAATGTACGCCTATTTCCTTGGACTTTGACATTTTGCGCGTTTTTTGTAGGCGGTAGTAGGAAAAAAGCAGACAGCTCCAGTTTTGTTACTACTCTGAAAAGTGCTGTCTACTACGCCAGTTTTGTTTTACTGTGGTTCTGCAACAGAATACCGACGTAACACGTTTGCAAAATTCGCACTACTTGTTTTTCTGTAACACCGGTTTTAGCGCGGGTAATAGAATCGAGCCCCATGTCAGACAAATTTACTCGCAGTCTATGAAAGGGTAGGTAGAAATCTAGACAAGGGTATTGCTGTTGATGTTGTATACTTGGATTTTTCAAAACCATTTGATACAGAGCCTCACAAGAGATTATGGCATAAATTGAAAGTGTTCACTTTGGGTGACAATATCTGTGCATGGATAGAAAACTGGTTAAATTATATAATTTTGAGTTTAGTAAGTTTGTCTTAACCCCTTAACGACCCTTGACGGTCCTGGTACGTCATGGGTAAAAGTGACTGAACGACCCATGACATACCCGGACCGTTATGGATTTCAGGGCTCACTGCGAGGCTGCACGCCGTTCGGGGAGCCCTGAGTCGGATCGGAAAAAAAAAAAATGCTCCAAGGTCCTTTAGTGACCGCCGCGTGCCTGTGCGGCCGGTTGTTAAGGGGTTAAGTTGTTAGCGGTGTGTCTCATGGTTCAGTTTTGGTCCCAATGCTTTTTAAATTGTTTGTTAACCTTTTGAGTGCCAGGGAGGTACGCAACATATTGCTCTGCAATAAGTTGCATACCCCTCCTGCACTCGATGGGTTAATGTGGGTATTGTCTCAGTCTTTGTGGAGGACATTTAAATATGTAAGGAGATGCATGCAGAGTATGATGATTTTTATCTGCTGAAAGATTTGGATAAACTAAGTAAATGAGTGGAAAAGTGTCAGGGGAGATTTAACATAGTTAATTTATATGCGTTTGTGTTGCAGAAATGAACATGCTGGAATCCTTAGATGATTTAGGAGTACTGATAAACAACAGACAGCAGCAGTGTGGGGTATCACTCAAGCACAGGGTACTATGCTGCATAAAAGGCAAAGGATGCTGAGTTAAAAATAAAAGCCTTGCTACAAATCGCGTATGAAAGCAGAAGACAAGTGTATCTCTGTTTTCCATAACATTTTGCTGTATAGAACCGTCCCCTGTGTAAACATAAAATACATTTTTCTGTTTAATTAACCCTTTGAGTGACAAAGAGGTATCCAGCTACCTCTCGCAATCAAAGGGTTATGGAACCATTAGAATCCCCTAATACCAGACCACAGTTTACCTTAATATGGGCCAAAAATCTTAACCTTTTGAGTGCCAGAGAAATATCCAACGCATTGTTACAATGTGTTGGATCTCTCTGGCATTCAAAGGATTAATGGTCACAAGGAATTCGTTCTCAAACTAGACGAAAGGGGACAGGGGAGAATAGGGGTGGCTCATAGAGTAGTACGTTCTAAGAATATGATTAATTTCCCACAATTCACCTTATCAGGGTACTCACAATATATGTTGGTCTGCCAGCATTTATGTGCAACACAGACAAAATGGGCTTATGGGAGACAACAATGCCCACTCCCACCTAGGCTGACTTCTCCAGTACGTCAATCCGACAGCAGCTTTGACGGAGGTCTGACAGGTATGACACAGGACTTCAACCGGACGGACCCAAAAACAAGAACAGAAGTGTAAGTGGGGTTTTCACAATATCAAGCACTCTTGGGATATATCTTTTTAAACAAGATAACAATACTCATGGAGCCAATTTTACCTGTGTTTCCACATACACCGGCATCGATATAACAGACAGGGATTAGTATGAAGCTTGTCCCTGCTCAAGCACCACTCGATCGGCCCGTTGTCTTTCAAACTCTTGAATCCATTATGGGAAGGGTTAATCTCACACCAGACCATCAGGATAACTAAACTAAAGTGATCAACATGTGCTGCTCAAATCAAATTTAGAAAAGAAAAATACTATTTATTTAAAATTGACCTTTACATAGGGTCATAAAGCAACTTTATACACAATACATTAAAAGAAATATATGCCGTTCATTATAATGAACACAAGTGGGGTTATGCACTAAGGTGTGATAAAGGGGAGAAAACCTCTTCAGTCATGTCACTTCTCCAGTCCCTATGTTATTCTATGGGACATATGCACTAAGATCTCTCCAGCATGAGAAATCTTAGTGCATAGGCTCCATAGAATAACATAGGAACTGGAGAAATGATATCACTGGAGAAATTATCTCCTCTTTTATCACCTCTTTATCAAACCTTAGTGCAGCGGATCCCAACCCATGCCCTCAGAGCCCATTAACAGGCCAGGATTTGAAGGTTTCGTTTTGAAGATCACATGAAAGTTAATCAAACTCACTAAGCCTCTAATGAACTCACCTGTGCTCTAGCAAGGAAATCTTTAAATCCTGGCCTGTTAGTGGGCCCTGAGGACATCAGCTGGAAACCACTGCCTTAGGGCATCTCCCCCACAGACTACAGACTCTAACCGACATGTTTTTTGGAAACCTTTAGTAGGGGGAGTTTATAGCCTGGGGTCCTTCAAAAGGAATGATGTCTGCCTTCATGGGCATGATTTCCAGTACTATTTCAAAGCTTAATTTTGGGGAACACATCCATGTGGAATTGACTCCTAGAAGCTATAAGAAATTTCTGCCCAGATTAAGGTAAGTGGAGGTAAATTATTAGATGTTAATGTTCATACCTGGGAACGTTTTGTTGTGGACTCCCCAGAGAGGGGAGTCCTATTGTGCCACTGGAAGAGAAAAACAATGCGATTTGTGTCAAAAAGGGACAGGGCTTAGTCACGAGTAGGGGCAGAACTTGTACAATGAATAAAAAATAAAAAAAAGTATAACGAATAGGCTGGGGAGAAGTGGGAGGGGAGTGGGATGAACACACTGGTAAGTAGTAGAAGTGGGCAGAGTTTCATTAGATTCTCCCCACATCCGGAGAGTCTGCCTCAGAGACCCGATAATACAGAGTCAAAACCGAAGTCCCCGGGGCAAATCCAGGGAGTTCCCAGCTCTGTTAATGTTCCTTAAAGAGACATTTATTCTTGTAATTATAGTTTCCCTTTTGGGTGCCAAATAGGTATCCAGTTCATTGCTTTGCAATCCTCTGGCACACAACAGGTTAAACCTCTTCTTCTTAGAAATAATATGTTAGCCCTCTGAATACAATTTTCCCATTTTAATTTTATAAGTAAGCTTTAGAAAATAAGCCTTTTCCTTAGTGTTCCTGAAGGTGGAATAAATGAGCCCATGGGTGTCCGGAGGGGGGAAGGGGCCCCACACTTCCCCCTTCCATATAAACATAGGGGCTTAGTGTGCTGGCCTGCGGGTCATATTATGGCTTTACCCCCCCCCCCGGAAAAATTTCCACAGACACCCTTGAATGAGCCTGTTTGCCATTGTGCCCCATGGGACAGTTCAAAATGTATTCATTTTTTATATAATTTTGGGGGTACGGCAAGAATAGCAGAAACATGCTCAGATTAGAATATACATCAGCAGTGTGGAGCCAGTTTTAGAAAGAACAGAACAAGCACATTTGCATATATGCATTTGTAGTACAGTCAGGAACAGGGAAATGTTCAGGGCTCAACTGAATTTAAAGTGCAAATAATATGCGCATGTATTAGAGATGCCATTCTCTTTAGTACACCTTTATTCCACTTTAATGTGTGCGTATGCCACAGGTAGCCAACACTGGTTCTCACGAGCAACCAACAGTGCATGTTTTCAGGATCTCCCAGCTGAACCACATGTGATTAACCTTTTAGCAACAGAGGGGTATGCAAAGCCTTGCTTCACAGTATGTTGCGTAACCCCCTTCCCCCCAGCATTCAAAAAGTTAACCAGGGATATCTTGAAGACGTACACTGTTGGTAGCTCTTGAAGACCAGGGTTGGCAACCCCTGGCGTATACTAAAGGAAAGTTCCCCAGCATCCTATGAGATCCTTCAGGATGATGGCTCCTCCTGCACAAAAAAAAATATCTATAACCCATTCCTTCTTAACCTTTTGAATGCCAGAGAGGAGTCCAGCACAGGAATGTGATGCTCACCCCTCTGTCATCCAAAGGGTTACTGAGACTTCAGAGATTACATAATGTCTTGGTATAATTATTCTGCAAGGATAATGACCTATTTTTTTATTTGAATGAAAATGTATTTATATGGCATCATAAGTGTATGCACTGCTTTAAGGGTCATCCATCACTTGGATAGTACCCCATCAGCAGACCTGTTACCCAGGGAGCATACCCACCAGTGTAGTCAGGACTGAATATTGAGATCTGGAAGGCCAATAAAGAGCTCTTAAGAGAGACTGAACTGTAAGACTTTGAAATCTCTCAGTGCAGCCTTGTTGTGATGCCTGTACAGCCCCCATAGACACTTGTGAAGGGCTTCCAAGCCTGACAGGAAGGGTTAGGGTGGCTGTGCTTGCAGCCTGTGAAGTTTGTGGCTGAGAACCACAAACTCTGGTGTTGCATTCTAAATCAATGCCAACTTGAGGGGGGGGAATCATTTTCTGACCCCTCTGAACAGCTGAGAGGAACTGGGTTTGGCCTTCTCTAGTCTATTTAATAAGTCTGTTCCCACAGAAGTAGACTCATGCATCCCAACATTTCCCAACATTGTGTTAGGTGGTTTTGCTGGAGGTGTGGCTGATGGGCGGGGCATTACAGAGAATGTTTTGGTTACTTCGCTACCTATTGACAGCCCTTTATGTAACTGAATAAATTATTTAGAGAAAAACTCAGATTATTTTTTTTTTTTTTTTTTTTTTTACACAAACTAGGTTCTAAGCCTAAATTGAAAAACGTTTATTGGTGTGGAACAGTGTGATACTTGCATCGGAACTGTGGTTGCTCCTCATCATCATCTAAACATCTTGTCTGTTTGTTTCTCCAATTACTAGTACCCTCCCTATACCAGCCAATAAGAAGATGCAAGGCACAATGTAATGATGTCTCCAGTCTGATCTCACCTTCACCACCAAGCCACTGCAGAGGAGCAGTACTGCACCTCTAGTGTGTTGTTGGGAGTTAAAGGGACATTATTACTTCATTTGAAGGATGTTTAAAATTGTACATATTAAAAAAAATGAAAGATGCCAGTCTCAATCGTGGCTTGTTAAAGAGATATAAGCTTTTAAAGTTCCCACCCTCCCACCCCTTTTACAGATGTCAGTACGCTAGCTGACGGATTGAGATCCTGGTCCCGGGACCGGGATCTCAATCTGTCAGCTAGAGCGCTGACATCTGAAAAAGGGGAACGGGGACTTTAGAAGCTCTTAAACTAGCAAAGTTTGAGAGATGGAACTGACATCTTTTTCATTTATTTTTTTTAAATGCACAATTTTAAACATCCTTATAGGGATAGTAATACTTAAAACGTAAAAAAAAATATGATGTAGGGTTTATCCCCCTGAGTAAAACAAGGGAACTCCCACTGCTGAAAGGTGTTTTATTCAAAATTTGTTACAGCTCAAAGTTGAATTTTTTAGGTGCAATATCACAATGGCCTGAAATTGTACAGTGGCGTTGTTGCTACACCAACCTATGGAGATTTATGGTCCCGGGACCAGAGCTGTCCATAGGTTGGTGTAGCAACAGCGCCACTCTACAATTTCAGGCCACTGTGATATTGCACCTAAAAAAATTTCAACTGAGCTGCAGTATCTTTTGAATAAAACACCTCTCAGCAGTGGGAGTACTCTTGTTTTACTCAGGGGGATAAACCCTACAATATATATATTTTGGCATCTAAAAGGGATAGTAATACTTTGTTTTATCTTTATTTTATTTTGTAGGCATTAAAAAGCATGAAGAATGATATAAGTCTTATCTCTCAAACCTTTATAGTTTGACAGATATTCATAAGCAAAATTTCCCCCTCCCGCCCCTTTTACCTAGTGTAAGCCATCTCTTCTCAGATGTGGATTGCAGTCCATAGACCAGACAGATAACAGCAAGGGACAATATTCTTCCTATGAGAACAATGAAGGTCCTGTCCCCCTTGACAAGCTTTTCAGCTTTTTCCCTTATCTTAATTGAAGATTGTCCCTCTCTGCAGTCTACCTGGACACCTTCCTTCTGATCTGGCTGAGCAGTGTTACAGTAAAAGGGGCGGTAGGGGGACACTGTCATTGAATTACATTTGAACTATAACTCTGACAGTATTGAAATAACACTCTCCAAAGTCCAAATACTATGATGATTAATTAGAGCTGCTTTTATTATGAAACATTACTATCCCTTTAAGTATTACTATCCCTTTAAAATGAAGTAATACTATCCCTTTAACGTGCACAACATGATGCGTAGTGGTGTGATGGTAGGAAGACATCCCTGTAGCTTAATGTGTTTTTCTAAATCTAAACCTTTTGATGGGCAATCCCTTTAAATGCTGCTGAAATATAAAAATCATCATCCTCCACCGATGTTGGCTAGAGTAGCACGAGGGAGTTTTAGCCCAACAAAATTTGGATGGCCTCATGTAGTCTATCTTTGTCCTAATGCTGGGCTACTATAAGTTCCCATTATTATTATGAGTTTGGACATAAGGCTCCAGCATTTTTAAAACACCTATAGTCTTCAGGAGATTTATTCTGTTTGGAGATGCAATATAATTACAACTCTATGAAAACATTTTGAACAAAGATGTGACTCTTGGGCTAAAATAATTGCCTTCCTATGGTCTTAGATACATTTGATCTTGACGTGCCAAAAGGGTGCCCAATGCATTATTCTTAAATTTCTTGTACTAGCATTCAAATAATTTTAGACTGATACCTTGTTAAACCCTTGTATATTAATGGGGGTTAAAGGATTTATTTGTTAAGGTTCCACAGGAATTCAGTTTCAGACCTCTACTGCAAAGAGTTTGGGAACCAATATTTTAGTGTTACTGCCTATTGGCTAAATTTGATTTGAAATTATATATCCTCTCTATAATCATGTTGGCAAATAGCTTTCTATCTCTGGTTCAAGGCCCTACACTTGTTTTTTTTCAAGTGAATTAAGACTGTAAGATTTTTTTTAATATGTTTTGTACTGTTTAAATATGATATGTCTTAGAAAGCAACAGTAAAGTGTTGACCAAATGGCTAGAGGTAGAACATGTACTGTGGACAGAAATCAGATACTGGAACATTCAAGGCTTATCCGCAGAGGTTAGGATGACCTCAATCTCGAGCAGCTCTGCAGGAAATCTAATAGGAGACAGAAAAAGCTTAACATGAAGTGTCAGGGTTATAGGCCTATCTT
The DNA here is from genome assembly GCA_037306005.1 of Rhinophrynus dorsalis. Taxonomy (NCBI): domain Eukaryota; kingdom Metazoa; phylum Chordata; class Amphibia; order Anura; family Rhinophrynidae; genus Rhinophrynus; species Rhinophrynus dorsalis. The sequence goes on along the minus strand of CM074728.1, from coordinate 88,253,143 downwards.
AGCCACATGGAGGAACCGAGAAATGCAAACAATGAACTTGCGTTCTCCTCAGGGGCGTAACTGCAGGAGGTGCAGTTGTGCTGGAATCCAGCATTCAAGGGAAACAATCTGCCCAGGGACCAATAGGTTATACTAATAACCAACATTTCAAATTGCCAAAGAGGGACACTTTTGCTTTTGGATGTGTTGCTGGGGGGGGGGTGCTGATAGGTAGTTCATTACCAAGAATTTTTAGGTTATTTCATGACCAACTGATATCTCTTCATGTAACTGAACTCATGACTTAGAACAAAATCAAAGTATTTTATTTACACAGGATAATTTATAAACACATATACTGAAATGTATGCAAACATTTTTGCTGTTGAGCAACATTATGCACTTATACACACACCAAACAGTCTGATCTCCTACAAAGAGGGACACCAGAATGGGAACGATGGACAGAGAGATTTGGGTCTCAAAGAGGGACTGTCTCTCCTAAGAGATACACTTGGGAAGTATGGAGGGGGGGGTCCAAAAAATGTTTGCACCAGAGCTCTGCAATTACTAGTTTCAATAAATGATGTTATAGAACGATGGCATGCTTGAAATGGGATTGTGAGAGTTTTAGATTTTGTCTTTTATTTTTTAATGGAGCAGTAAACTTTTTTATGAAAAAATATAGATTGCAGGGCATTTCCTGTTGAGTAAAATAAGTGTACTCCCACTGTTGACAGATGCATATTTCCAGAGTTATTACTCTTTAAATCTGTGTTTTGTTTGCATTAGCAGTTCCCTCTAGTGGTCAAATTCCAATTAGTTTTTCTGTTACGTTCCAATGGAGAGGAAAGTCAGTGACTTACAGTTCTCCATGGAATGTGACAAACTGCAGAGACACTTCCTGTCAGTTAGAAAGAAAGCAAGCAAGTTGTGGAACTGCTTCACTATGCAGAATGATATGAAATGGTGGACAGCACGGTAGTGGTGCTTTACAGTTCTGTGGTATGCCACCTAAAGAATATATTTTAAAAAGTGGGCCCACCAGGAGATCCTCCAGAATCCCATTGGGCAAGTCTGGTTATCTGTGGACCCTTTTTTATATAGGCATACCTGGGAACTTAGCCTTATGGAGAGGATATAAATTATGCAATTAAAGTCACAAAGGGATGGGACTTAATCATAGGCTGGGGCGGGGCTTAATGGGCTGTGTAATAAAGTGGGTGAGAAGTAGGTAGAATAGTGGAGAAGGAGTAGAAGTGAGCAGGAAGTGTGAGAAAAAAGCTGAGAAGAAGCAGAACTGGGCAGAGTTTCATAAGAAACTCCCCACCACTGGAGAATTAGCCTCTGTCCCAGGAGACCCAGTATTTCAGTGCCAAAACCGGAGTCTCCGGGGCAAAATCAAGGAGAGTTCCCAGACATGGGTCCCCCTCCCCACACATCACAAGGACTGCCTAGGACCCGCTAGTTGTGCTGCATCCCATACACAGGTACTGCCAGTAACCCCCTGATGGCAGCCCTGGTGGGCAGGTTGTATATAAATGGCTTTGCGGAGGAAGGGAACTTTTGTTGCTCCCTGAAACATTAATACCCGCAGCTTATAATTAGACTTCTCAGTTGTCCAATATAGGTTACTGGTAACTTTAACTTTGGGTAGGCAATCAGCCCCTTTAAGTAGGCAGGAACAATTCTGTAAAGTGAATGCAGGGGTGGAGCCTACCTTTCCTCCTTGGCTGCTGCAAGCCAATCAGCTCCAGTAAGATTTGTTCCTTGGTGAAGACACATAGTTTTAGCTTTTTATTATTTTCTGTTAGATATGGGATACCACCATTAGGGCGGATTACCATCACTGACAATTCCCATCACCCAAATGTGGATAGCTCAGTTTATCAGGTGCTTTTGTGGACCTTCAATCCTGGGGGGAGAATCTTGGCTACAAGTTCTTTCCACAGGAGCTGCCCACTGAGGCTTCTTCTTGATACATGGTAATCTGAAGACAGAAGATCTGCAGAAAAAGGTGAGCAACCCTTTGAGTGCTGAGGTCCACATGTCTCACGTTGCCCCTCCGCACAGGGGTCTCCTTTGGAGTTCCTATTGCATACTCCTGCACTCGTTGGGTTTATCTGTATGTCTGTTGGGTGTTTTGGAGCAAGTTTCTGTGGTAACTTAACCCTTTGGTTGCTGGTTTAGCATCTTTTGGGGGGTTTTGAGCACTTTCCCTACTGGGTTCAGTGTTTATTGGGTCTAGTGACATGTTTTAGTGATGTTTGGTCCAAATTTACTTCACAGTTACAACTTTGCAAAAATTGTGTTTGCGCGCTTTTACTGCATAGACGCCATTGCTCCATTCACTTCTATGGGGCTTTACAGTTTGGGATATTTCCCTGCAACCGCTCAACGTAGCGACTTCAGAGATGGCTCATTTTAATTGTCTGCCTTTGCTCTACTATCCGGTCAACATTTAGTGTGTGTTGGGGGGCTCAGGAGGCTTCAGGCACTGTTGGGGTACTTGTTCTGGTAAAACTACATTTCCCATGAACGACTGCATCGCGCGCTCGTTCCTGATTGGCTCCCGTCACAACAGCCATTTTGTGCTTTCCCAGAATGAGTATCCTACGCCGGGCTTGGACCCTCCTTCTCTTCTCAGCAGATTAACCCTTCGCCTGCCAGATAAGTGTATTTTAGCGATTTCTGGGGTGAAATTTTAATCATACACACTGTATTTGGGTATTCCTTATATTTGAACATTTTGACACTGTGGGAATGTCCATTCCTTTGGAGCTTGGGGCTAGGACTAAGACTAAGGACACTGGGATCTCTCTGTCCCCCTTTGCGCATTGATCCTCATGTTATTCAGGGTTGTCTAGAGAATTCTCAGGTCATTTATGCCCAGCATGTTCTGTTGTCTCTGAGTTTCCCCCAGGGACCTCCAGCCATGCATTAGAGCCAGTTTGGGTGCAAGAATTTAGGCTGCTACTAGAGATCTCCAGTATACATCACAACTCTTCCATTCCAGTTACAGGTGGTCTTCCACTCTTCCCTACTGAAACCGCAGGGAGTACCTGACGTATCCGATTCCTCTGATGAGGAACTGTTGGTGGATTCTGATGCTGAGGAATGTTCTGCAGTGGTCTCATCTCAGTTCTTGGAGACCCCCCCTTTGAGGCTGACCCTGGTCAGAGCTGTATTAAACACCCTAAACATTCCCATGGTTCAAGAGGTTTCTTCTGACCCCTCTGATGTATTTCTGGAGCCCAAATGGCCGCATACCTGTTTTCCACCTAACCTTACTCTTGACTGGTTAGTGTCTGATGAGTGGTAGTCTCCTGACAGTCTTCTGTCTCCAAGGAGTTTGCTAAGCTTTACCCCTTTCCTGATGCGGCGCTTGCTCAGTGGATTCATCCCCCCAAGGTGGATGCCCCTGTTTTCTAGGCCTTCTAGTCCACTGTTTTGCCAGTTGCTGATGCCTTTGCTCTTAAATACTGGACTGACAAGAAACTTGGGGCCTCCCTCAAGTCAATTTTTGCCACCTCTGGTATTCTATATGTACAGCATATGCTGCGGCCTGGGTAATAGGACCATTGCGGTTTGGACTGAACAGCTCACACTTGCAGTTCATCAGGGAGCTCCTACTTCTGCCATGTTGTGACTTCTTGCCAACATTCTGAAGCCCAGCATTAGGTCTCTGCTGCCTTGTTAATGAAATCTGTTGGTGGCAAGGGTTTCCACCATGTCTGTGGTTGCCAGGCGTGCTCTTTGGCTCAAGATCTGGTCCGCTGACAGTGCTTCTAAGAAAGCATTGCTCTCCTTGCCCTTTCAGGGCACTTCTCTGTTTGGGCCAGATCTTAAGGATCTGATTAGTGAGGCCACATGGGGTAAGAGTACCTTCCTGCCTATGGTTTCCAGGAAGCAGACGCTTATTAAACGTAATCGACTTATTCGTGCTTCCGGACTGAGACATGCCAGGCGAACTAGGCAGTTCCCCCAGCTCCGCACTCCTCCTTCAAGCCCAAACCACAATGGAAGCCTAAGGTCTCCACCAAGCCCAAGGCTTCCAAACTTTCTTTGGCATGACTCGCCAAACCCAGGTCCCCACTCTGCTGTAGGTGGTCGTCTACGCCACTACCGTGGTGTCTGGGAAGACTCTGCATCGACCTGATGGTAACAAGACACAACCGGAAGACTCCGACGTTCTGCTCTCGCTAGATCCTCTAGCTCTAGCAGTGGATGCCATGTCCATTCCTTGGTTATTTCCTCAGGCTTACAGCTTTCCTCCCATTCCCTTGTTGCACAAGTTGATAAGGAAACTGAGACTGGAGCGCTGTCCAGTCTTTTCTGATTGCTCCGTTCTGGCCTCGCCAGGCTTGGTTTCCAGGGCTTCTGGATCTATTTGTGGCGGAGCCTTTCCGGCTCCATTGCCGTCTGGATCTTCTTCTACAGGGTTACCTGTGAAGGAGGATATCCATCATCTAGCTTTGACGGCTTGGACATTAAATCTTCACCACTGTGGTAGAAAGGGTTTTCTTCTGGTGTGGTGGCGAGTATGCTTGGTGCACGCAAGTCTGTTTCCTCTAAGGCTTACCATCGAGTCGTCTGGTCTTCCTTTCTCTGTGATGTGCTGATAAGGGCCTACCTCCAGATTTGATTTTCCTATGGTCCTGGTCTTCCTACAGGAAGGTGTGGACAAGGGCCTCAGTTTGAGTTCCCTTACAGTTCAGGCACCTGCTCTCTCTGTTTTTCATTCAGAGGCACATTGCTATTCTTCCTGATGTCTAGGGTTTCTTCCTGGGGTTACTCATACTTGTCCTGTATTTCAGACTCCCGCTCCTCAGTGGGATCTTAACTTGGTTTTGGGTGTCCTTCAGCTTCCTCCCTTTGAGTCTTTGACTACTATTTCCTCTATGTCTGCTGACGTGGTACATTGGCTTTTCTCCTGGCGATCGTGTCTGTTCGTCGTGGAGTTGCATGCTCTGTCTTGTAAACCACCCTTTTTGGTGTTTCACTAAGACATGGCGGTGCTTCACACTTCACTGGAGTTTCTCCCGAGGTGGTTTCTGAGTTCCTCATTAATCAGGAGTCTGTGGTTCCTTCTTTCTGCCCTGACCCTTCCTCTGACAAGGAGAAGGATCTCCTTTGTTAGATGTGGTTTGTTGTCTTAAGTTTTATGTGCCTCACACTGAGTCCTTTTGACAGTTTGCTCGCTGTTCGCTGTCCCTGAGGGTCCCAGGGCAGGGAGACCTGCATCCTAGTGACCTTTGTGTCTTGGATTAAGTACACTATTCATAAGGCTCACGAACTAAGGAAGATGCCTGTTTCCTTTCGGGTCACGGCTCCTTACACTAGATCTATTGGGGCATCTTGGGCATCCAAGAATCAGGCCTCAGCTGATCGGTTGTGCAAGGCCGCCACTTGGTCATCTGTGCACACCTTTTCGAAGCACTACAGTGTGATGTGCTGGTGTCGGCTGATGCCAGTTTTGGGAGACAGATCCCGGAGGCAGTTTTGTCTGTCTAGGAAATTCTTTGGTTCTTTAGTGCTCCCTCACCTTTGAGCCCTGTTGGCTCTAGTTAAGTGTGCTGTTTAACGGTTCCTGAGGTGTTGTTACCCCTGTTCAGTGTCCGATGACACTTTGTTGTTATTGTTAGCTGTCTATGACCTGATGGTTCATATCTCCTCTGGTGACTTTGGGGGCCTGCGCCTGATCCTTGCCTTTCTTCCCTCCCTAGGGAACTCAGTGGTTGGACATCCCAAAGTTACCAGTAACCTATATTGGATGACAGAGAAAAGAGGGTTTTAGTCTTACCTGTTAAATCCTTTTCTCTTTGTCCATATAGGTTACTGGCCTCACACCCTGTCAAGGGACCATGCTTGGCTCTTCTGTGACAGAACGTGGGGGTCCTTTTGGATTCATGCTCACAGGAGTCTTCCTTTACCTTCTAACTGCCTAGTCAACAGTTAGTGTCTCAAATCTTACTGGAGCTGATTGGCTAGTAGCAGCCAAGGAGAGAAGGAAGGCTCCACGCCTACATTCACTTCTCAGAATTGTTCCTACCTACTTGAAGGGGCTGATCGCCTACCCAAAGTTACCAGTAACCTATATGGACTAAGAGAAAAGGATTTAACACGTGAGACTAAAATCATCTTTTAACGCTAACTAAAGTTCTCTCGGGGTGACAGGTCTACTTTAATATAATTATCAACACATAAACAGTAGCAGATGGTTATCAAATTAACCCTTTAAGACCAGAGGGGTGAGCAATGCATTGTTTTGCAAGGAGCTTCATACCTCCCTGATCATTAAAAGGATAATAACAATAAAGACCCCCCCCCAAAAAAAAAAAAAAAAAAAAAAACAAACATGTACAACATAGGGACACTATACTAGATGTAATTGTTTTGGAGAAGAAGAAATTAATAGTTAATAGAACTGTAGCTTGCACACAGATGATGTACAATTCAGCAGTATTATCATAATTAGGCTGTCATGGATAAAAACCCCCATACAATTAGTCTGAGGTCTATTTATAATACAGACAGCTGGTGAGGGATTCCTGAGAAAGCTGGTCTTTCACATTAAAGTTTGGTTATGAAACTGAACCTATTTAACGTGGGAAGAAAACCCTTTATCAGAGGTTCTAACTAAACAACTTAGGCACGGAAGTAAATATGTGCAACTCTGGGACATACAAACTGCATCCGTAGGGGCTAATACTAATTCCCCAAATCCTCATTGATTTTAATGGGGTTTTCAATTCCTTGAATGCTAGAGAGGTCTTCGCAATGCATTGGAAACCTATCTAATGTTCAAGGAGTTAAAAGCCCAATTAAAATCAGTGAAGTTTTATTCCCCACCCCCATCCAATTAAAGCAGAACTACTCAGTAGTGCTAGTCACCAGAATTATTACCGCGTTAACAAGAATTATCCATTGTTCAGGGGCTGACAGGCAGGGCAGAGCGCAGACATCTTTCCATTGTGACGCCTGCACTGTCAGTCCCATTTGGAGCTGAACGGTTCCTAGCGACGCCTCCTAGAGCCGGCTGGGACTGACCTCACAGGCGCACAGACATCACTATGGAAAGAAGTCTGTGCTCCGTCCTTCCTGTCAGTCCGGGAACAATGGATAATTCTCGTTAAAGCGGTAATAATTCTGGTGACTAGTGCTACTGAGCAGCTAGTCGCCAGATGGGGAATTATTGGGGGCAAGTTTTTTAGCAGTGGTAGTTCCACTTTAAAATTAATTACGTTTTATTCCCCACCCCCATCCAATTAAAATCAGTGAAGTTTTATTCCCCATCCCCCATGCAATTGGATTTCTTATAAAGGGGGAAAAAGAAATTTCCTTTGAGGAAAATAAAATGTGACTTTTAATCCAGTGTGTTGGAAACCTCTCTCTTTCAATAGATTGACATTGAATCCGGAGAGTTCTCGGCTATGTATAGGAGCAGGCCAGAAAAATGATGATTTCAGCTCCTAGGTTAGTACAGAATTGAGTTAGTACATCCCCCCCCCCACAGTGAGGCTGATAGATTAAGTTCCGTATGTTCAAGAGAAATGTGGGCGAGTTCTGAGGCAAACCATTCGAACATACGGGCCTTAGTATATCAGCCTCACTGTGGGGGGATGTACTAACTCAATTCTGTACTAACCTTGGAGCTGAAATCATCATTTTTCTGGGCCGCTCCTATACATAACTGGGAACTCTCTGGATCTGCCCCAGAGACTTTTGTTTTATAGTTATTTGCCGGGTCTCTGGGGACAGAGGCTGTTTCTCTGGAGGTGGTAAGTTTCCTGTGAAACTGTGTCCACTTACATAGTAAATACATAGTAACATAGTAAATTAGGTTGAAAAAAGACACAAGTCCATCAAGTTCAACCTTCACCTCATACCTCAGTAACTGAGAATTTCATAGCCTTCCTGCTACCAATTAAATTAGTCTTTATCAGACCTTCCTGATCAGCCTACTGATAAACAGTATAACTTTGTATGTTCCCTTTTGAAAGAAATGTATCTAATCTTCTCTTAAATGTATCCATTGTATCTGCCATAACTACCTCCCTGGGAAATGAATTCCACAATTTGACAGACCTTACCGTAAAAAAAACCTTTCCTCTGCTGAAGTTTAAACCTCCTTTCCTCTAATCTCAAAGGGTGTCCCCTGGTCACCTGATCAGGCTTTGGAATAAATAGCTCACTGCAGAGATCCTTGTATTGACCTCTCATATACTTGTACAATGTGATAAGGTCTCCTCTTAGTCGTATTTTCTCTAGAGTAAATAAACCAAGTTTGTTTAGTCGTTCCTCATATGTCAAGTCCTCCATTCCCTTTATTAATTTTTGTTGCTCTCCGCTGTACCCTCTCTAGTTCTAGTATATCCTCCTTCTCACTCTGTTCAGCCCACTTTCCACCCGCAATGATGGGAAGCCCCACCCACCCGATTAAGCTCCACACCCTTATGATGCAAATCACATCATTGATATACGCCTGGGGCTGAAGAGCATGAAGTACCAGGTATTCTTCTACATACAGAGCTACGCAGGATAAGAATTCTCCTCTTTACATCCCTACTCCAACAGGAGGGGAGTAGGGGGAATGTATGGGTATGAGTTATGGCGAAGTCACTGTAACTTGTTTAGCTTTATGTACTAAAACGGTACAGAGGAAATCTAAGTAAAATTACTCCAGTTTCTTGCTAGGTTTGGCACCTGTTTACATTTGAAAACAGTAAACTGATTCTATGGGGGTAAAAAACATATTGCAGGGCTTTTCCTGTGGAGCAAAGCAATCCTACTGCTGTGAGATACCTTTCCGGCTTTATTACAGTGTAAACCAGGGATCTTCAATCTTTTCTTCAATTGGAGCTACTTTTACTCAATGAAACATGTACTGAGCTATTCTAAAGCACACCAGTATATTGAAAATGTATGACTTTATGACTATACATATGAAAACACCTCCAAGGCTGCTCTTATTTACTTTGTTCATTTTCATACCTTCCAATAACAAACTGCTTCGCAGAAAATAAGTAACCTTCTTAAAGGGATAGCACTTCAAATAGTTTACCAATAAACGATTGTTCCATTTAATTGTTTTTATAATGCATAGTATCTTTTTAAAATTGTTTACCTTCATATTCTTCTTAAAAAGCCAGTTAAAAGATTCCCCCCTGCTGCCCCTTTGTATTACGTCATGAAGAGCTCCCTCGGGTCCGGACTGATCATAACGAGGGACAATATTCTGTCCACTTCATCAAGGGAGGCAGGGTTTTCCTTACATGGATGCACGCAATATTGTCCCTTGTTGTGATCCATCCAGTCAAGCGACAGGCTTTCAGATATGAGGGAAATCTTCATGAAAGGGGCGGGATGGAGAATCTTTTACCTGGATTTTCAAGAAGAATATTCAGGTAAATTATTTTAATGCATTATAAAAAATTAAATGGAACAATCGTATATTGATTTATTATTTGATACTACTATCCCTTCAAATGCTCCAGGCGTTAAAACTATATAGGACAAAGCTTGTTTTCTTATTGATAGTGCCTTCCCATCCATACCAACGCTATCCCTTATTACCGTACATGTTTAACCCATTGAGTTCCAGAGGGGTTTATTAAACTATTTAATGAATATAACATAATGCTGGCAACTTTTGTTACAATGGATGGGTGAATATGGAGTCACACTGTGGCTATTACCTACTTTGACACAACCTATTTCCCACAACTCTTACTGTTTGTCATCTTTACAAAGCCTGCAGTGTAATCTCTAAGCAGCTGTTATGGCAGTGGGGCAGGAAAACAATGAAAATGAAAGTTCTGCATTGCTATCAGCTGATTGACCACTGCTAGGTACCGCAGATAAAAGCTGTACCAAAATTGGCTGGAGCCGAAACAAGAGCAGGCTTCAACCACTAGACTTGTCTCTGGCAGGCCAACTAGGAGAATTCAAGACTGGAATGGAGAGAGCTACTCACTGGTAACCGAAGAGCTACAAGTAGTTTGTGAGCTACGTGCTGGAGACTGTTGGTTGTTTAATTAACAGCACCCTCTAGTGGTCTGATTTCAATATGTTATTTTGTTGCATTCTGTGGGAAGGATGAGTCACTGACAAACCGTTCTCCATGGAATGTGATATAAACTGCTGAATCACTTCCTGTCCTGACAGCTTGAACTTCAAGGAAGTAGTCAACGCCTCCTAATAACAATTCCACACTTACCTTACTATAGCCATGTCTAGGGACTAGTCTAGGTTTGAATTTTATAGGCTCTGAAAGAGATCTTATTTATGGACTAGGCCTTACGATTTAAAGGATAGTATAATGTAATATGGAAACGTTATTTTGCAAGGTTTATCTTACTGAGAATAACAAGAATACTCCCACCACTGACCTTTATTCAAGTTATCCTAGCTCAAATTTTCATTTTTTTTGGTGCTATACTTCTATGGTCTGACATTTTACAATAGTGCTGTTGCTACACCAGAGGTTTATTATCATTTCTGTTCACACATTTCTGAAGCTACAGCACCACAATCAAATTTCAGGTCATAAAAGTACTATAGACTAGGATTATTGAGACTACAGGTGGAGTCCTGGGAAGTTTGGGGCTGTGGGTGGGGCTCAAAGCACCTTGAGTACCTTTGCCTATGACAGACTAAGATGTAAATTTGGCCATGAGTCTGAGTATGATATACCTGCATATTAGCAGTGAGATTTTGTATGCACCCTTCACTCTGGACTTCATGGCTTGAGCCTCCACGTAGGTAAAAAAACACTTTTACATTGAGTCAGGCCTCACTCATCGTCTGGGTCAACACGGGCTGAACATTGGTGTGGCAGGTGCAAAGCACTGGCCCCAGCCAACTTTACAGACCCATTAAATGTAGAAAATAAGAATTAAGTACTATAGTGAATTTTGAGCCCAAAACTCTTTTGCACCAGGGCCATCAATCACTAGATATCACTAGATCCACCGCTGGGTTAATAACTGATTTCCAAATACAGAGCACAGATCTTAACTCAGTTTTTAGAATTAAAGAACAACTAACAACACCTCCTAATAAAAATACCACACTTACCTTACTATGGCCAGAAAATCCTAATGGCCCTTAAGAATTTTGTCCTTGAGCCTCTATTCAAGAAATAACATGTTCAATCAGTCCTGGATGTCATGTCCATGGAGGTGGCCATGACAGCTGATGGCAGTTTTCCCTAACCAAATCAGGAAGAGTGTATGAGTCTACTTCACTGGTTAAGAAAAAAAAGGAGTGTGCACAGCAATTACATTGCACACCCCTCGGATCCTTAACCCTTTGAGTGCCAGAGGGGTATGCCACGCATTGCTCTTCAATTTGTGGCATACCCCTCTGGTACTCAGAGGGTTAAAGGGTTAAGATACCACATACAGGGAGTAGAATTTGAGGTCCTTCTAGCAACTAGCACATCCATCTCCACAGACATGACATGCAGGACTGATGAAACATGTTATTTCCTGAACAGAGGCTCAAGGACAAAATTCTTAAGGGCTTTTCGGATTTTTTTTGTCTAGTAAGGTAAGCAGGAATTGTTATTAGGAGGTGTGTGTGTGTTTTCTGTTTCATCTCCTGCTGGAAAGTATACAGTCTTTCTTTCCTTGCCCCAGTTCTCTGATGCTGTGTATCCACATGATGATTAGGAATGGCAAAGTCAGCAGAGGGCATTACTGCTGAGTATTTTGTCTCCTTAACGTGCATTGGCAGGTGATTGCCCTCTTCCATTAATAGTTGTGCTTTCTGCAGATACAGCCTTTTGTATCCTGTAAAGGGTGGCCAGGATTCTCTATTTAACTACTAAATAGGTGACGTGGAAAACGCTTTGATCTGCCACATGTCAACATCCATTTGATCTCTGCTGCTCATTTAGAATGAATGGAGAGGACTGGAACATTGGCTTCTCCCATACACCCTTTATCCCGTAAATAAATGCTTTTTTTGGGATATAATATAAATGTTGTGTACAGTTATTTCTTTTAAACACTCCCCAAAATAGGAGGATATATTAATGCCAGGATCGGCTTGGCATCCCCAGAAAGAACCACAGTAACATATTTTAGTGGTAGCAGCATCCTATATAGAAATATTATTATTATTATTATTATTATTATTAGGTTATGCTTCCCCAAGCACAAAAGTCACCCTACTCCTATGCTCCCCAAAAATACTCTAATTATTTTGCCAATACACAAACTCATAACTAAACAGTAAAAATACACCCACATATATAACTGATGCCACAAAGGCATTTGACTCTTGAACGATGGGATTGTAGTAAAATACAACAATATGGTCTGGCGCACAGGTGCGGAGTTTAAACAATATTCACAAATCAATCCGTTATCTTAATTATCAAAAACTCCACATTTATTCCAAAATTGCATGAGTATACAAAATACGTAAGCAGGCAAATATCACAAACATTTTTAACTTCGATTGTGAAATTGTATACCCATAACAAGATCGTTGGGAATTCTGTGATTTGTAGTTTTTATAATGTTTGTGATATTTGCCTGCTTATGTATTTTGTATACTCATATGATTCTGGAATAAATATGAACTTTTTGATAATTAAGATAACGGATTGATTTGGGCATATTGTTTAAACTCTGCACCTGTGAGCCAGACCATATTGTTGTATTTTGTATATTTTTTGGATTACTTGAGTGGAATCCAGGTCAGACAGCCAAGTGTGGACTGTTTTCTCCTTTTCTCCAACTGTTGTGCCACTTTAACCATTATACTATATAATAATTTGCCAGGATGTTTGTCCCAATGCAGTCATGTGCAGTAGAGACTGCCTGTATTCAGGCACTCTCTACAGCTCATGACTGCATCTCATGAGTGAGGCGATGCAAGACTGCATCACGTGGAGCAGTGAGGTAGCGGCCTCTTAAACCTTTGAATGCCAGAGGGGTATGCAATGCACTGCAAAGCAATGCATTGTGCACTCCTCTGGCACTCAAAGGGTTAACATTACACAGTCTTTTACACTAGTTAGCACATAAAGTACTATTTATGGTTAAATGGTGAACTTTGCATATCAGTGTTTGTAAGCTCCCTCTCTAGAAATCAAAGGGTTATAAGTTACTTTTAATTATCACATTTTACAAAGTCTGTTCCAGCGGGTGACGTTGTGGTATAAAACTGGGGCTACTTCAGAAGACCATCCAACCCTGGTCCTCCAGAGCTACCGACAGTCACCAGTGTTCCAGCTGGGATATCCTGAAAACACGCACTGTTTGTAGCTCTGGAGGACTGGGGTTGCCTACCCTTCGGCTGTAGAGGCTCGTGCAGGGGCGGACTGACCATACGGGCACGGACCGAGGGCCCATGACCAAAGGGGGCCCGCCGCCTCTTCCAGCGCTGCTCAGCAGCTAACAACAGCCACCGGCGCGCTGTTCTAGTAATACAGAGCGCTGGGAGATGACATCATCTCCCAGCCTCTGCATTACTAGAGTCGCGCGGGACTTCGCGCAGTGTTAAGCCACGCCGCTAGAACACCAGGGACTGCAGGTAGGGGCAGTGTGGAGATGAAGGGCCATGGTGGAAGGGGCTATGTGGAGATGGGGGCAATGTGGAGATGAAGGGGGCAATGTGGAGATGGAGATGAAGGGGGCATTGTGGAGATGAAGGGGGTATTGTGGAGATGAAGGGGGTAATGTAGAGATGGGGGCATTGTGGAAGGGGCATTGTGGAGATGAAAGGGGCATTGTGGAGATTTCTGCAGGGGGCCCAGACCTCTTTTTGGACAAGGGGCCCTGGGTCCTGTCAGTCTGCCCCTGGGCTCGTGTAAGCCCTTTAGTTGGTCAGAAAACTGACATCCTAATCTGAAATGTAACCGATGTATGTGGCTCTTACTGGGTTACATAGTGCACCCCAAGCTTAATCGATAGGTTTGTTCTCAGGGGACAGATCTTCCAATAGTTGCCCTTTAAATTAATCTGAATATATATATTTGTTTTAATTGTCCCCTGCAGTGTATTTGGTTTGATCCAGAATTACTTGAGTTCTTCATATATCAACCTCACTATCGGGGGGGGGGGGGGGGGCTGTATGTTCAATAGAAAAGTGGAGGAGTTCTGTGACAAACCAACTGCACTATAGGGGAGCGCTAAAAATTCCCATTTGATTTCAATGGAATTTTAACACTATGAATGCTAGAGAGGTGTCCAAGCATTCAAAGGGTTAAATTCCACATTTAAATCAAATGGAAATTTTAGATCTCTCCTATAGTACAATTGGTTTACTCTGCAATTCCTCCACATTTCTATTGAACATACGACTGTATATAACACTTCTTACATGAGCTAAAAATGACAGTAACTACATCTCCCTAAAAATGGTTGTTCTAAAGCAAGGCTGTCCAAGTTCAGTCCTCATGGGCCACAAATTCCCTGATAAAGCACAGGTGAGTCAGTCACAATGAATGATCCACTGATTAACTCACCTGTGATTAATCAGGGAAATCCTTACATCCTGCACTGTTGGGGGCCCCTGACGAATGAACTTGGACAGCCCTGTTCTAAAGAGTAACATAGTTGATGAGGCTGAAAAAAAAAGACATGCATCCATCAAGTCCTGCCCTTGCCAAATCAACCCTGTTGATCCAGAGGAAGGCAAAAAAAATATTCCATTGGAGTCATTTCCAAATAAGCCCCAAGTGGGTTAAATTCCTTCCTGACTCCAAATGACAGTCGGATAGTTCCCTGGACCAACAACCTATCTGCACTGAAGCCAACTGTCATAATTATCAATATTGTTCTGTGCTAGACAGGAATCCATTACTTTTTTGAAAGCAGTTACAGTATCTGCAAGTACAACGTCCCCAAGGCAAAGAATTCCATAGCTTTATCTCCTTTACTGTAAAAAAAATCCCTGATTTGTTTTAATCGAAAACTCCTTTCTTCTAGTCTTAATGGATGACCTCTAGTTCTTAGCTCAGCTATTTGAGTAAATAATTCAATGGGGAGTTATTTGTATTGATCTCAAATACATTTGTAAATGGTAATCATATCACCTCTTAGACGTCTCTTGTCTAATATAAATAAACCCAGTTTGCCTAGTCTTTTTATAACTCCGATCCTCCAATCCCTTTATCAGTTTTGTTGTATGTCTCTGCAATTTTTCCAGTTCAATAATGTATTTTTTTAAGAACTGGTGCCCCAAACTGTACTCCATATTCTAGATGATGACTTACCAAGGATTTATATAGAGGTATAATTATATTAGCATCCTGTGCATCTATAACACTGTTTATGCAGGATAGTACCCTAACTGCTCTTGCATCAGCTGAGAGACTCTGCAAACTGCTATGAACCGTATATCAGTACTCGTACATCTTTCTCTAATGAGGATTCCCCAGGTTGTTTCCCATTTAGTGTATATGTAGCATGTTTGTTTCTATAGCCCAAATGCATAACCTTACATTTATCTGCGGTACGTTAAATGTCATCTGCCACTTTTCTGGCCATTCACTCAGTTTATCTAATGCCTTCTGCAGAGAAAAAAACATCCAGCCCTGGATGTATTTCCATATACAGGTTTGTGTCATCAGCAACAACTGAGACACTACTTTCAATTCCCACTTCTAGATCATTAATAAACAAATTAAAAAGTGTTGGGCACAGGACTGAACCCTGTGGCACCCCACTTACGACTTTAGACCAACTTGAAAAGGTTCCATTTGCAACTCCTGCCATCTATCATTTCACCAGTTCTCTATCCATGTATAGATATCACTTTCCAAACTGAAGCCTTTTAATTTATACAGTAACCTGTTGTAAGGCACTTTATCAAAGGCTTTTGCAAAAGTATACTACATCAACAGCAATTTCCTTGTCCAAATTACTTCTTACCCTTTAATAAAATACAAGTAAATTAGTTCAACATGATCTATTCTTCATAAAACCATGCTAGCTCTTACTAATAATATTGTTAGTCTTTACACAGTTCTGAATACTGCCAGTTACCCTTCTAATATCTTACCTACTATTTTAGTCAAGCTCACAGGTCTGTAATTTCCTGATTTGGATCTTACCCTCTTTTTGAATAATGGTACTACATCAGTATAAAAAGCAAAGCTCTAAATTCTATGTATACTTTCTGTACCAGGGGCCATAGTTTGGAAACCAAATAGGTACAGTTCTGAAGAAAACCAGCTAAAACCAGATAAAAAATTCCCCAAATCCTCATTGATCCTCAATACATTGGAGATGCCTCTCTAGCATTCAAGGTGTTAAATACCCATTTAAATAATTGAAACATTCAAAATGAGCTGACCCTGAGATAATTGAAATATTAACCCTTAATATTTCCTATAACATAGATTCTAGATGATTGTATATAGGCTTGCAGTAACCAAGGGGTTGAAGCCTTTGCATGCTACAACTTAAAGTGGAACTACCACCTCCACTAAAGTCGCCCTGCAATACTCAAGCAGGTGGCGACTAGCTTACTAATTATTATTTTACCTCTCAAAAAATGTGTCCACGAATAAAGTTATCCTTAAGCTTCTGAGACCGGCAACCAGGCATGACTGCAGACATCTTGAGTGTGTGCCTGTGCTGTCAGTCCTCTTCACCCTTCATAAGCATTGCACTGGCCCGGACAGCACTGGAAGAGACTGACGGTGCAGGTGCACAGGCTGCAGTAACCTGGCCATCAGTCTCGGAACCTTAAGTATAACTTGATTAGTGGGCACTTTTGAGAGGTAAAATATGATTACAAAGCTAGTCACCACCTGCCTCAGTATTTCAGGGCGACTTTAGTGGAGGTGGTAGTTCCGCTTTAAGAGATCTTGATGCTTGCACACAAAAAATTTCGCCACAGCATGCTTTTTTTAACAAAAATAACCAATTATTAAAGCTTATCGGTAGATGAGGATTACAATAGGGTAAACTTGTATAGGAGTGATATTTCCCCTTTAAAGAGGTGACAAAGAGAAGATAACTTCTCTAGTGCTATAAGCTCTCTCATTCCTATGCTATTCTGTGGAGCCTAACCACAAAGATCTCTCCTACTGGCTCCATAGGATAACACAGGAGCTGAAGAACTGATCTCATTGGAGTAGTTATTTCCTCTTTATCACCTCTTCATCACTCCTTACTGCATAGCCCCACCCCTCCAAGAAATCTAGGTCAAACTAACCGCACCATAGGGGAGAAATCTAAAAATGTACATTGACTGAAATAGGGGTTTTAACCCTTTGAGCAATCCTCTGGTTTTAACGAGTAGTAAAGTTAGTTGTGTAACACAAGGGTCTTCCCACTGCTGGGAGATCTTTCATTCAAGTGTTATTATGACTCAAACGTTTTTTCTGTTCACAATAAACTACAAATGTTCTATTGTGAACACTGGGAGGGATGCAGTTATGTGTGATATGTACTTTCCAGTATGGTGAACTCTCCAGTTCCAATGTAATTCTATGGAGCCTATGCACTAAGATCTCCCAAGCTGGTGAGAACTTAGTGCATCTGCTCCATTGAATACCACAGGAATTGGAATGTTTATTATCATGGAGAAGTCCTCTCTACTTCTATCATTCCTTTATCACACCTTAGTGCATAACTAACCTAATAGGAACTATGTTCCTCTCACTTACTATGAAGATCCATAGTCTATGGCTCAAGCTCTCCTATAAAGTGCATTATAAAAAATTTGCATTTTGGGTGCCATTTGGTTCAGTGTTTGACAGTTTAATTTAAAAGAAAAAATGATAATTTTGAGCAGTAATGACTTCTGAATTAAACATCTACCTGAAATGGAAGTGGTCATGTACTCAGACGGAAAGCTCAATAGCATTTTTCAGGAAAAGTTTGCTGCATTGGGAAAATTCAGACGCAGTTGGTTTGACCTAAAATTACTCCAGGGGGAGATGCACTAAGGCATGATACAAAGGAGTTGACTTCTCCAATGTGATAAAATGTCCAACTTAGGACTTGGAGAGTTTATCACACTGAAGAAGTAATCTCCAGTCTATCACTTCTGTATCACACTTTAGTACATATCCACTGCAATTTCATTTTAACACAGGGAACCCTCTACTCAGATGTAATATCTAGGCATCAGCTGTAACCCTGTTACCTTTTTATGAATAAATAAAGGCTACAGACTCCTATGGGATATATGCATTCCAGCCTCTCTCTTCAAATTGCAAAGACATGACTGCAGGGCTCGGACTGGTACCAGCGTCATCTGTGAGTCACCGAGCTCCTTGTGCAGTGATGCATTCAATAATTTATTCCCCAGAGGCATTAAGAGGTGAAGCAGCATTAATGTAATGGGCATTAAAAAATCTGGATGAATGAAACCCAATAAAAAAAAATTGGGATATTTTGTGATGCATGCTTGTTTTATCTCTTAATCTTGTAGTTATAGCAACTTTTACTTTGAATTGTATATTATTATTTAATAGCCACTGGCGTTTGACTTTTTTTTTCTCATATGGAAATACTAAAGCTGGACAGCTGCTTTTCAATATCAGAGAAATGCTTACATGGTTTATACAGAATGTGAGCAGGGCTTTCTTTTTCTTCAGTTTCTCTCATTCACTGTTGAAGCTTATTATCCATTTTGAGGAGGTGTGAACTCAAAACAGACCTGAAGTGGTGGCCGCATATTTCTAATGTACTGCTATATTAAGAACTTTTACTTATAGGGTCCCATTTACATCTCAAGGTTCCTAGGCAAAGCATACTAGATGCTTTAGCCCTTCCCATTGTACCACCCACTAATCACATGACCCCAGTCCCACCCACAGACACATAAAATACCTTTTAGCCTTTAACAAACAAGCAGTTAACCCAGTGGGAGCTAGAGATATCTCCAGCGCAGTTAACCCAGTGGGAGCTAGAGATATCTCCAGCGCATTGCTCTGCAATGTGTTGGAGACATCACTAACATCTGAGGGATTAAATAACTGCAAGTAGAGAAGAGCATGTGAAGTGGTAAATAAATCGGCCACAATACGCAAGGAGCCAGTGTGTAGTGAAAGGACATTGGGATTGCTCTTGCCATGCCCACAACTCAAAATGTAGCCAGCACAGTTGAGGAGTCCCTTAAAATTTTCTCTCTAGGGGGTTGCCTATTCTGCCTAATGGGAATTCTGACCCTGCTTCCTTAGGTAGGTCCTTCTGTTATATCTCCTTGACCCATTTGCACCTGCAATAATTGGAGCAATTCTGGGGCAAGCCAACTCAGCTAGCCATCATAGGGAGCAGCTAAACATTCTCTAAATTCCCAATTATTAACTGGAGCTTTAAAATTGATGGAATTTGGGGACTATGTGTCTTCTGTGTTGCAGTTGGGGTTACCATAGAATCATTCCACCTTTGTCTTTTACATGTATGTGTTTATCGGCTCTGTTTGCCTAATTGATTTCAGTGGCATAATCGGGTTGAGGTGGAAATATTGTCCCAGTGTGCAGTATCAGTGAGCTGCTGCAGTAGCTAAAAGGGTTCTGTCATGCTTAAAGAGGTGAATGGATGCAGAAGATAGGAATCTCATTGTACCTCTTCATAAATCCTTAGAAAGACCAAATCTAGAAGCACCAGTTCTTTATCATATAAACATTATTGAACTGGAAAAAGTACAGAGACCTCCAACAAAACCGATAAAGGTATTGGAAGTTTTTATTTATAAAGTGATATTAGACAAATCAGGTGTTTTTAAATTAGAGGCGGTCTCTATGAGGGGCATAATAATTTACAAATACATTCACGGCCAGTATAAGGTACTCCCTAGGGAACTCGTTACTGAAAAAACTGCGTTAAAAACAAGGGAGCATTCTGCAAGACTAGAGGAATGGTGCTTTCGACTTAAAGGCAAGGGATTTTATATAGTAAGAGCAGTAAGCTTTCAAAAAAAAAGTTTTGCATCCCATTCTAGCTCAGAAAAAATATAGTGAATTTTGGCAATCAGTTTCAATGCAGATAGGCTGGTAGTCCAGTGAGATATCTGCCTGTCTTTTGGAGTCTGAAGGAATTTCTACATATTTGGGGCATAACCAGAAAAAACTTCATAAAACAGAATAGAACAAGAACTCTAAGTGCAGTAGTATTTTTCACATTCAAGTGTAATGTATCCCCATCCCACTTAAGTGGGTACTTACATTTAAAAAAGGCTTCTTCCACCTCTTGTGTTTGTACTTTAACTGGGTCTGATCCCCAATCCAGGTCAATCACTAACGTTTCTATCTCTTCCAGCATCTGAGCTCCTTACATCTTATACTTATTCTCCTCCGATTCCAGACAGAAAAGAGCAATGTCCAAAGAGCTACAGGAGAATGAACAGCTCGTTCAAAAGAGCTATAATAACTAGTGGGAGAACTTGTGAGATATATATCTTATTTAAAATGGAGACAGATGCTCAACACATGCATAATATAAATAGTATAGCCCAATTCATTTGGTAATGTCACCATTACTTCCTCAGGGACATCATCACTAGTTATAGCATCAAGGCAGAGTGGCTTTTGAAATAGGAGTGCCCATTGTTCAACAGGTTTATATACATATCCTATCATATATAATAATTTGCTAAGGATGTTTGTCAGAAACTGCCATGCGCAGTACAGACAGCTGCGCTCGCTGCAGTCATGCACAGTACAGACTACATGCGTTGCAGCTGATACGGAGCGGGATGCTCCAAATTCAGACCGGAGTCCTCTCTGCGCACCTTCCTGGGACCAAGCGGTCTCAGGAAGGTGAGCAGAGAGGACTACAGTCTGAATTCAGATCGCCTCGCTCCTTATCAGCCACGGAGTGGGCGGTCTCTACTGCTCATGACTGCAGCACCGCCAGTGACGAGAGGACCCGGCCACCAGTCGAGGTTCCTGGGTGGCACTGTGGCTCGTGTACACGGGATTTTCATTGAGTATATTATACTTCGCCTAGGATGTTCGTCAGATGCCGTCATGCGCATTAGAAACTGCCCGCGCCGCTTCTGATACAGAGCTGGTCCCAAGAAGGTGCGAATTCGGAGAGCCACACTCCATATCAGCCACTGCGCGTTCAGGCAGTCAGTACTGCTCAGGCAGTCAGTAACTGCATCACCGCCACTGTTGGTCTGTGTACACGGGCTTTAAAACTAGCATATATAATGAAACAAAAGCCGCTATAGCTTTTCCTACTGCTGTCTACATAGAGTTTTTGATCTCAGACTGAAGCTTTCCATAGACGGCACCTACTCAACACAAATTGTAGCTTAATAAAAATAATAATGGGTCTGTAATCACTTCTGAATGAATCCTCTTCTAGCAGTTGGTATATCTTTTATTTTGCTCAGCCGAAGTACCCTATATTTTATGCTATAATAAAACATCATGGTACTATATACAATTTTCATGAGTACACTAAGCCATGAAAAGGTGAAAATGAGTACACTAAACCATGAAAAGGGGAAATCTTATTAACCCTTTGAGTGCCAGAGGGGTACGGAATGCTGTCATTTCACTTCAGTGTTTGTCTTTATTCTGAAATTCCAAACTTCTAATTGAAACAAATGCATTGCTCTGCAATGCATTCCGTACCCCTTTGGCACTCAAAGGGTTAACCCTGCACGTTTCAAAGAGGTGCACAATATGTCACAAGGAAATGGTCCCTAAAGGTTTAAACTAGCAAGTAGCTAAAATCTGAACCAGTTATTACTTCTATCATAATAGCATCCCTCCCCTTTAGCCCTCTTCCCTCTCACCAACACCTGCTTGGTTGCGTGAGGGTTAAAAAGACAACCATTCACAGCCTGTAACCAGGATGTAACAGAACCCAGAAGCCATTATATTTGCAGCAAATCTTAATCTGTAAATGTGATTCCGTCCACACTTCCTCTCCCTGTGTTACAGAACGAAGGACTGATTGAATCATAGCCTCTGGGCAGGCCATGTGATCTCTGCAACAAAAGAGGGCACATAGAAGAATATTAAAGACATTGTGAGTCCTGGCCATATTAACATTTTGCCTTGGAAGAAGAAACTAAAGCATTTGATTACATACCTCCCAAGTGTCCCTCTTTAGGAGGGACAGTCCCTCTTTCTCACCCTGATGTCCCTCTTTTTAGGAGATCAGACTGAGTGGTGTGTATATAAGTGTATCACACTGCTCTACAGCAATAAAACTCACATTATTGTTTGTTTAAACGTCAGTATATGTGTTTATAAATTAGTCTGTGTAAATAAAGCACTTTGATCTTTTTATAAATCATTTATTAGGTTACACAAGGAGGTGTCAATAGGTCGTGAAATAGCCTAAAAATTATCGGTAATGCCCTGCCCAACAGCCACGCCCACAGCAACACCCCCTAAAACACAAGTGTCCCTCTTTGGCAATTTGGTATGGGATTACATGCTTAACCCTTGGGGTGCCATGGGGTGTGCAACACAGTTGAATAATAACTATTGAATAAAGCATGCCCTTGCAGTCAAAATACCCTGATATTACTCTGAAGGAAAAGCCCTACTACATATATACAGTACTGTGCAAAAGTTTTAGGCAGGTAGGTTGTTTCAAACATCTTTGGGAACTAACCACAGTTCTTCTGTGGATTTAGGAAGACTCTGCTGCTTCTCTCACTTCATGTAATCCCAGACAGACTCAATTATGTTGCGATCAGGGCTCTGTGGGGGCCATACTATCACCTCCAGGACTCCTTGTTTGCGCTGAAGATAGTTCATGATGGCTTTGGTTGGTTGTTTGGGGACATTGTCATGCTGTAGAATAAATTTGGGGCCAATCAGATGCCTCCCTGATGATAATGAATGATGGCTAAGTATCTGCCTGTACTTCTCAGCATTGAGGATGCCATTAATTCTAACCAAATCCCTCAACTCCACTTGTAGAAATTCAGCCCCAAACTTGCAAGTAACTTCCACCATGCTTCACTCTTGTTTGGAGGCACTCATTCTTGTACCTCTTTCCAGCCCTTCGGCAAACAAACTGCCTTCTGCTACAACCAAATATTTCAAATTTTGACTCCTCCGTCCAGAGCAGCTGCTTCCATTTTCTCTGCATTCCAGTTCTTGAATAGTTTTCGTGTTTTTGTGAATAGTTGAGTCGCTTGGCCTCGTTTCCACATTGGAGGTATGGCTTTTTGGCCTCAAGCCTTCCATGAAGACCACTTCTAACCTGATTTCTACAGTCAGTGAATGGATGTACCAGGACCCCAATTTTTGCCAATTCTGAGCTGATGGCACTGCTGGACATATCCCTGTTGCAAAGGGAAGTAAGTACGATGTGTCTATCTGCTGCAGTTTCCTTGGCCGACCACTGCACCTATGGTCCTAAACATTTCCTGTTTCTTTGTGCCTCTTCAAAAGAGTTTGGACAGCACTTCTGGAAACCCCTGTCTGCCTCGAAATTTCTGCCTAGGAGAGACCTTGCTGATGAAGTATAACTACCTTGTGTCTTGTTGCTGTGCTCAGTCTTGCTATGATGTATGACTTTTGACATTGAACTGTCTTCAGCAACCTCAACTTTTTAGATGAGTTTGGCTGTTCCTCATCCAGTTTTATTTACCCTTTACACAGCTGTTTCTGTTTCAGTTAATAATTGTGTTTCAACCCACATATTAAATTGATCATTAGCAGCTGTTTGGTTTGATTGTGTAATCATACACCTGACTATATGCCAACAAAATCCTTGACTTTGTGCAAATGTACCTAGAAGATTGATGCTGTTTAGAAGGCAAAGGGTGTTCAATCACTATACATTTTGTTAACGGATAAAAATACTATTAACATGTCTATTTTTGAAATCATTCTTACTTTACAGCAATTTTTACACCTGCTTAAGACTTTTGCACAGTACTGTGTGTGTGTGTATATATATTATATAATATCATTTTCAGAAGTGCTTGAACAGAGGGTTGTGTAAAGCATTGCTTCACAGTCCTTAAAGGGTTAATATAGCCTATGTATACATACACATATTATGGATTACATGTACAATGGAAAAAATGGATCAATTCTGGGGTAAACCAATGGCATCACCGGGACAAGCAATTGGTTTAATCTGAATGGTGCTTTTAACCAACTGATTGTTAGATAGGTCTCTAACACACTGCAAAGCAATGGAGACTACTCTAGCGTTCAACGGGTAAAAAGTCTACTGAAATCAATGGGAACTGTTACTTGTTCCCAATGATGCAGTTGATTGAGCCGCAGTATAAGCATCTCCGCTTGACACCCTCTCTGTCTCACACTAAATCCAGTTTGTTAGTGCTAAGTCACAATATTAGCATCTGTTCAGGGGAATGCCAGATGCCATCCCTGGACTGGTGCCGAACTCTCAGTAACAACATGCTGAATTCTGCAGATCTCTTTACAGGTAATTAGAACTGTCCAAACCTCCAGATAACGGAAATGAGTCTCCTAGAATCTCCTCTGTTTAATGTTCTCTCACTGTCTCCTCTGTCCCATTTACATATCAGGCTGTCTGGAATAGAGGATGTTTTTTTTACTGTCTCCAGAGCCAAATTACTATCTCCGGTGCTGTGTGGCAAACCATCCTAGGTGCCCTAAGCTCTGTCCATGGCTCCACCCCACTAATCACAGGACCCTCCCCCCCCCCAGTCCCATCCACTGACACTGTAAACATGAAAACACCCTTGGCCTGTAACAATCAATCACTCAACCCCTTGGCTTATTTTTTTAGCAGAAAAAACACACAGAGAGATACTTTTTCAAAAATAAAATCATCTATATCTAATTTATGCTGGAATAAAACAGGCAGTTTTGAATGACATTCAGATAGTAAAACTTAAATTAAAGGTGATGGCTCCATTTTAAATAATCCCCAGTAATGAATAAACCAGCCACCATAAACTAGAAGCGATAGGGTGACCACATTTCCATTCTGCCATTCAGGGGCACTGCAGAAATGAGAAAGTCTGAGTACTTGTCCTCGGCTCTAGTGCAGCTACATTGGAGGGGTCACTATATATCACTGGACATCAGTGAGCAACCTGATCTTTCTCCAGCGCACCACACAGTTCTAAACACTAGTGGGAGAACTGCCCATTGACCTGTGACAGAAAGTGCTGGCTGTGGTGGCCTACAAGATAATTTACATTTTACATTTACATCACTTTCTGTTACAGTAGGCAATAGGCAGTTCTCCTAGTGTTTAGAGCTCTTGAGTCTTCATTCAGGGGCTTTATACTGTCCCAGAAGGGGGCTGTCCGGGACATGGGATACTGTCGCGGTTTGTTAAGACGCTCAGACGCAGGATTAGGTAAAAACACAACTTTATTGAAAAGTTAATATAACCCCTTAGGGTATCAACACATACACACATATATCTTTATTAGACAGGAATACAATGCAAACAATAGCAGTGTTGGCTCTACCGGCCCTGCCAATATACCGGGCAAGGCAGCCAAGGAATTGGAACTCGTGAGTTGAGGCTCTACCGGCCTTGCCAAAATACCGGGCAAGGCAGCCGCTGGACAGGAGATAAACACCGGTTCTACCGGCCTCGCCAATACCGGGTAAGGCAACCCATGAGGCAGGACAGGTTCTACCGGCCTTACCATATACCGCGCAAGGCAGCCAGTTGACAGGAGATAATGGTAACAACAAGCCTCAGTGACTGGAAGGTGGAGCAACAGTCACTACATAGACAAGAGGCTAAGTCAGTAAGTAAGCCGTCGGCAGCAGGGATTGCAGATGGATGAGAAGAAAACCAGTGCCCTCACAGATGGAATGCCATGACACAAAGTAGCAATGGAGCGAACCAGTACCCAGTACGTGGAACGCAGACAATCTACAACATAGCCAGAAGGCTTATGGAGCGAACCAGTACCCAGTACGTGGAACACTATCAATCCTGCAATGCAGCCGGGTGGCTAAAGGAGCGAACCAGTACCCTGTACGTGGAACGCTTACAATTCTGAGACAGCCGGGTGGCAGAGGAGCGATCCACTACCTTGCATGTGGAACGCTTACAATACTGAGACAGCCGGGTGGCTAGAGGAGCGAACCAGTACCCTGTACGTGGAACGCTTATAATACTGAGACAGCCGGGTGGCTAGAAGAGCGAACCAGTACCCTGTACGTGGAACGCTTACAATACGGAGACAGCCGGATGGCTAGAGGAGCGAACCAGTACCCTGTACATGGAACGCTTACAATACTGAGACAGCTGGGACTAGAGGAACGAACCAGTACCCTGTACGTGGAAGGCTATAATGCTGAGACAGCCGGATGGCTAGAGGAGCGAACCAGTACCCTGTACGTGGAACACTTACAATACTGAGACAGCCAGGTGGCTAGAGGAGCGAACCAGTACCCTGTATGTGGAACACTTACAATACTGAGACAGCCGGATGGCTAGAGGAGTGAACCAGTACCCTGTACGTGGAACGCTTACAATACTGAGACAGCCGGATGGCTAGAGGAGCGAACCAGTACCCTCTACGTGGAACGCTTACAATACTGAGACAGCTGGGTGGCTAGAGGAGCGAACCAGTACCCTGTATGTGGAACGCTTACAATACTGAGACAGCTGGGACTAGAGGAGCGAACCAGTAGCCTGTACATGGAACGCTATAATGCTGAGACAGCCGGATGGCTAGAGGAGCAAACCAGTACCCTGTACGTGGAACGCTAACATACTGAGACAGCCGAGTAGCTGTCAAGCAACTAGTACCAGCGTACTGTAAACCGGCAAGATAGAAATGTCACCAGGGCGACTCAGGAATGTCAGCTAACTGGAGGCAATCAGGACAGGAACCAGCAGATGGAAGCAGGAACTAGCAGGCAGACGGTCAACCGGAATCAGGAACAACGGCGGCAACTGGCAGCAGGAAGAGGTGGCTCAACCGGATCAGACGGAGGCAGGAACAATACGACTGGAAACACTGGAACAAGTAGAACACAAGTTGCAGGAACACAGCAGGGGCCCAGGATACTCAGGAACAAGGTGTAGACTCAAACAGCATAGAGACAACACGAAAGGGCAACCAAAGGGTGCCAAGACTAGGTTTAAATAGGCAATACAGGGCGGGCTGAAGATAGCCAGCCAATGGGGAGCCCCCTACTGGTGATAGACACAACAGAAGAGCAATCATGGGCACCGTGATAGATACACATTTAAAATCCAAGACTCTCCTGGGCAAACTGGGACATGTGGTCACCCTAAGGAGCAGGCGTCGGGGGAAGGGACATTTGGAATATCTTATACTGAACATACAGTACAAAACTAGACTAGCAACGCTGAGACACCGTTCAATATTTGGGATCACTAGGTGGTTGTCTACTTTCCCTAATATGATATGGGACCCTGTCTGTCAGATATGATTATTTATTTATATATTATATATAATAATAATAATAATCCTTTATTTATATAGCGCACACAGATTCCGCAGCACTTTACACTCACATTGGTTCCTGTCCCCATTGGGGCTCACAATCTAAATTCACCTATCAATATGTTTTTGGAGTGTGGGAGGAAACCGGAGGAAACCCACGCAAACACAGTGAGAACATACAAACTCATTGCAGATGTTGTCCTTGGTGGGATTTGAACCCAGGACCCCAGCGCTGCAAGGCAACAGTGCTAACCACTGAGCCACTGTGCTGCCCATATAAATAAATAAATATAAAAAGACAGTCATGGTGCAGGGCCGTGTGGGCAAGAAAGCACTCGTAGGACTTGCTTGAATGAAAAAAATAGGGTTTTAATTTATCGACGTTTCAGCTCCAACATGAGCCTTTCTCAACTTTACGGTCAAATGCAGATAGTTGTCCTGATCCTTATCTATATTGAACATAAATTTCAAGCCCATATTGTTCAAATTAAAATTCTGTCTCAATTTCTACAGTTCCAGGGCTCCCCCACCCCAAGCAAATAACAGGTCGTCAATGAATCTGCCATAAAAAAACAGCTTTGCTCCCAGCCCCGCCCCCCACACGTGGGTCTGCTCCCACCAGCCCATGTATAGTTTGGCATAGCTGGGGCAAAGCTCTGACCTGTAGGTAGTAGGAGTCCTGAAACTGGAAATAGTTACTATGTAGCTTAAAGCTGATATGTCACGGTTTTGTAAGAACACTCAGGCAAATAAGGTAAGGTTAAGATCAGCTTTATTGAAAATAAATAATCAACAAGGAAAGGTCAACCTACCCAGGCCCAGATAAGGACAGTACCGTGGTACTTCCCAAATCTGTCACAGGTCAGGATGAACAGAATTAATATAAAAATTAATTGTACCTTGTGCACACTCAACCCTAAATTAATATACTGAATTGAAGAACTTTATCGGTGAAAAGACGGTCCCACAGGGTAATGAAATAATCAACAAGAAAATGAGAAAAAGAAAAACCCTGTATCAATGAGCACTCAATCTACTCTTCACCATTTCAGTTTGTATATATAGAGTAGAATTATATAGGAGAAATGGGACTAAACTTATTAGTTTAAGAAAGTACATCACATAGAGTGTTGGATAGCCCTACCTTATTACATGCACCAACTTACATAATTCCAACTATATTATTTTCAAATAGGTAAGATTAAAGAAGAGCTGTACATTACAACTTAATGTTTAATATAAACTATAAAAATGAATTTAAATCCCAAACCCACAAATTTTAAAAAAATATATTTACATGGATCTCCAAGCATTCAAATCAATAGAGGAAGGATATCTAGATATTTTGTCATAGACATCCTTCCCCTAATCTTAGATTGTGATACTTTATCCAAAATTTAATTTGTGGAATATGTCCCCAAATGGAGTTCAGTCGCCTGCTTAGATGATATTATTGTAGTGAATACATCCAAATCTCCTAACCATTATCATTCCATAGGGACAATTATCCAGTTACTATATTTCAATCTCACAACGTGACCATCTATATTCTTGTCAACATATTAAAAATGCTATGTGTCTTAAAACTGTGTTACATTGATCAACGGCATATATTCATTCAAACATCTATCTCTGTTGCCTTAGTGTACCAGTTTTTTTGACAACATATCCTAGCATTCCTAGTTAATCTACGCAGCCAATGTATAAATATCAGTAGTGGTTTCTGATCTCGCACATCCACTACATATTTTGGCTCCAAAATTTGACATATATTGCCACATGGAATATAGTATTGTACATCAGTACCTTAATGGATCATCCCTAAGGTCCACAGTAAACAGACAAAGAGATCTATATCTAATTTGTCACTACAAACACTCTTCTATATTTGTTTGACGATTGAGTTATCAGTGGTAACAGAAAAAGAAACACACAAAAAGACAGGACATATATCCTATTTAATTATATCATTAATGCTAGTATATATAAGTGCTAATAACAGCAAAAAAACATAGATTTCTATTAATCATCTGTGTGTAAATGTCTGTACCCTAAGTTATTGTTTCCTGGGCTCTATCCAGCTTGCCAAAAATCTATCTAGTGTATTTCTAATTGCAATAGTATAATTGCATTTAATCTAAAAAACTTGATATAGAAGTTGAAAAAAAGTTTTCAAAAAGTAACTATTCTTGACAACAAATATATCCTAAAGCTTCCGAGACCCATGAATAATAAAATCAGATTCTCATGGCGTGCTGAAGCAACATTTCTTCAGCACCCTAGAACCAAGTTCAAAATACAATTCAGAACAAAAGATCCAACATTATAGTCAGATCTTTTAGAAGCTAACTGATGCGCATTTCGCCAAAGGCTTGTTCATTGAATAGAACTGTGGTTGGTTCTCCAGGATGTTTGGAACAACCTACCTGCTGGGTTCCTTAACAAACTGTGTGCAAGTGTACATATAATAGTTGATGCTATTTTGAAGGCAAAGGGTGGTCACACCAAATACTGATTCGATTTAGATTTTTCTTCTGTTTCCTCACTAACATTTTGTTAATTGCTAAAATTAAACTATTAACATGGCTATCTTTGAAAGCATTCTTACTTTTACAGCATTTTTTCACACCTGACTAAGCCTTTTGTACAGTACTGTATGTATGTATTTAAATAGATAATGACAGGTGGGCAATCCATTGTTTCCTAATGTGTTGTACATCCCTAGGGCTTGATTTACATCCCTCGGCAAGGCACTCTAGGTGCCCTTATCTGCACACATGACACCACCACCACTTCTCACATGATCCCACCCTCATCCACTGTTTCATGGCACAGAAAATGCCCTTGGCCTATAACAAAAGAGAATGGGGAGGAAAAAAAACCTTTAACCCCTTAACGACCCATGACGTGCCAGTCCGTCATGGGTGAACTTCCCTTAAGGACCCATGATGGTCCTGACACATCATGGGTTAAATTATAGCAGCACGCTTCCATGCATGCTGCTATCATTCATTGCAGGCTGAGACTGAGTGCTCCGGTACAGGAGAGTTCAGTCTCAGCGCTTGTCACTTCTGCCGGTTCATGTGATCACTGCAGGAGCGATCACATGTACCGGCGTTTTGATTGAAGAAGGCAGTGTCTCAAGCACACTGCCTCTGTGTCTGCGCTCTGCCTCTCTGTCCCTTATGATCAAAGTAAGGGAGAGAGAGAGAGAGAGAAGTAGAGAGGAGACACCTAGTGGTACAAAAAATACAGCAGCTGGGGGTATTAACCCCTTCAATTCTGGTGCTGTGGGTTGGCTGGTTGCAGGTCCAATTCTGACCTGCTAAAACCAACATGCTTGTTTTTATAAATAAATGTAAAAAAAAGAGAAATATTTTATTTATACGTTTTATTTATAAAACAAATCTGCCAAGTTTAAAAAATAAATAATGAGAGTGAAATTCTTGTGGAGTCATGTAATACACTTATACACACTGCCAAATGTCATCAATAAAAAAAGTGAGAAAGAGGAGCATGGGGGTTTTCACCTTGGGGGACAGTGCCCACTTAAAACTGACCATTTTGAAGGTATGAATGACTGGTCATACCTTTCATTCAGTCTCCATAAAAATGTAACCCATTGCGCCCAATTAATGCCAAGAGAAAAAATAAAAATGGTGTTCTTTTACATTTTTTTTTTACCGTTTTATTTAATTTTAATAAAGTAAATGGTGGGTTATCCATGTAAATGTTGTATCAAAAGAAAGCTCTATTTTATAAAATATGTATATATATATAAAAAAACAGTATATAATTTATGTGGATGGAATAAAAGCCTTGACGACATAGTCAAAAAGATCAGAATTGCTCCGGTCCTTAAGTGAAATCCATCTCAGTTTTTCCCGGTCCTTAAAGGGGTAGTAATACTTCATTTCTACTATCCCTCATGTTGTAGCCCTTAAAAATTGGAATTAAACGAGACCAGCAGCATCTCTCAAACCTTTATGGTTTGAGAGATATCCGCATTCAAAGTTCCCTCTCCTTCTCTCTCCCCTGACGTCAGCGTTATAGCTGACAGCAGGGGAATCCGGTCCCGGGAATGGTGGCGGCTCTGCAGCAATGCTGAGATCGCGTTATAGCTGACAGCAGGGGAATCCGGTCCCGGGACCGGTGGTGGCTCTGCAGCAGTGGCAGGATTGAGTTATAGAAACCAAAATCTTTCACTGAAATGGTCTTCTACATGTGCTTGCAAACAAAGCACACGTAGAAGACCATTTCAGTGAAGGATTTCTGTTTCTATAATGCGATCTCAGCACTGCTGCAGAGCCGACTCTTTCTCACGGACCGGATTCCCCTGCTGTCAGCTATAACGCTGACGTCAGGGGAGAGAGAAGGAGAGGGAACTTTGAAAGCGGATATCTCTCAAACCATAAAGGTTTGAGAGATGCCACTGGTCTCATTTAATTTCTATTTTTAAGGGCTACAACATGAGGGATAGTAAAAATGAAGTATTACTATCCCTTTAATGGATTAATCCCTTTGCTTTGCAATACGTTGGAGACCTCTCTAGCATCCAAGGGGGTTAAATTATAGGCTGCAAAGGGGTATATAAACTAGTGCAGGGACTTTAAGATTGCTCTGGCCACACCCATAATTCAGAATGTGGGTGGGGCCAGAACAGCCGAGGCACCCTTCAGAATTTGGTGCTCTAGGCAGTTGCCTACTCTTCTTATTGGGAAATTCAGCCCTGCACACACCATTAGTTGTTAAGGACAAATAACTTTTTTGTTTATGAAAATATGTTATAGGGCTCTTTCTGGTAATTAAAGGAACTGTACTGTTAAGTTATAATGACCCTTAGCTATAAGATCCACCTGATTTGGGCAGAGGCGTAACTAGAAGCCTCCGGACCCTGGTGCAAAAAGTGCCACGGGCCCCTACACCACCATGTTGGACCCCTCCACAATGCCCCCATCTCCTACCTGGAGCTCCCGCCTTGTCCTCTTAGTAATGCAGAGCACTGGGAGATGATGTCATCTCTCAGCACTCTGCATTACTAGAGCGCCAGAAGCAGATTGCGGGCGCCAGACGGAGGGGTCGCAGGGGGCAGCCGGGCCCCTGGAGTGCACGGGCCCGGTTGCAGGTGGGACCCCTATAGTTACACCACTGGATTTGGAATTAATCCCTCTTGACCAGCTTTTATGTTAGCCCCTCCACTGGAGCATGGATAATAGCCTTTTGCTATTAAGATTTTTTTTTTTTTTCCTTAAAGGAGAACTAATACTTCCTAAAAGTACCCCATTGTCAGAAAATCCTAATGAGTCTTATGAAACTTTCCCTTGTATCTTTTGTTCGTGAGATATATGTTTAATCTCTTCTGGATGCATTGTCCATGACAGCTGCTGGTATTTTTTTTTTTTTTTTTTGACTGATGCGGGCAGATTGCTCAAATTCACTTAACCCATTAAGATCCAGTGGGGTGTTGCACACTCCTCTGGTCCTTAAGGAGTTAAGATTACCATGTGCAGTGAGTAGAGCTTAAAATCCTGTGGTCCTACTAGGAACTGTCATGTCCGCCTCCATGTACAATGCATCCAAATGTATAGGGGACATAAGGGTTTTTTTGCCACCATAAAATAAGAGGGGGAATTTATTATTAAAATGTGTTAGTTCTCTTTAGTATTCAGTTTTAGCTCCCCCTTATGTGCTGTTATTGTAATATATATATGTGTCCTGTAATATATATCCTTTGACCTTTTTCATTATTTTGCTGTTAAAATACAGCCCAGGGGTTAAAGGCATTGCCAGACTGAAAGTGTGAATGAAGCTCCCATTCAGGTGTTAGCTGTCTCCATGTCAACCCTTTAGCTGTCAGAGCACAGCATCAAAACAGAACACAGTTTCCTCTTCTTTCATGAGCCGTGAACACTCTCTCTTAGAAGAGAACAGATGTGTCCATGGTGTTATCTATTCATCCCAAGGATAAGGGAGCGGGCCAAGCCCTTCTGACATCCAGAAAACGCCATCTGGAAGCTGGAAATGACACTTGTTCATGACTCAGTTGACTACGGCCTCCAATTTGTCCCTGGCCATTTTGTTTTTAATAACTGGGTAAAGTTTTATAATGGGGAAAAAAACACATGTTGTAGGGATTTTTCTGCGGGGTACAACAAGGATACTAACATTTTTTTGAAAAGTTATTACAGTTGAAACTGTCACAAAGTAGTGTAGCAGTTATTATGATAATCTATGTAGATCAGGAGCTATTGGCTCCCTACATTCATAGAATGCAAAAGAAAAAGTAGTTTGGACAATAGGTGGGAGATGCAGTAAGGGATGATGCTACAGCAAAGTGTGTTTGGAGATGTGTGACGATAACTTTACCATGAAGATTCCAACACAGTTCCCTATATGTACTACAGATTAGCTATGCAAAGAGATGGGGAGATAATGAAACCATTAGCCTGTATGGTTAGTGAAATGCTGGTGATGTGTTAGAGATGGCAAATGGAGGAGATAAGAGGATGCACCCAAACTTCAACACCAAAATTTCCACCATTGCTCCCTTAACCCGTACAGTGCCATAGGGATGTGCATTGTACCGCCTGTCACACTGAAAGGGTTAGAACATTAACATCCATCGCCACAGTTGATTTGTAAAATAAAAGAACAGCAGAGAATCTGTTATATATAACCACTTCTCTGCCAGTTCTGTACTTACTGAAACAGCTGATCAGCAGGCTGTTCACTGATCAGCTGTTTCTTGTAAACTGAGGACTCGCAAGACACTCCATTGCAATGTATCGCGCACTTCTCTGGTATGCAAAAGGTTACATTTGCTGATGCAGGACATCATAGTTTTAAGTTCAAGGTTGTTGAGAGCTACTATTATAGTATTTATTGTGTAATTAAGGGATTTAATTGACGAGGGGGAAATAAACTAGCCAGATTGGTTGGTTGTCATTTGTTGATTCTGTTTTCAGTGTTCTTTGTCCCCATGTGTAAACATGAAGACTTAATGAATGACTGTTATTCAACTGTTGTATCTCATTTATTTTCTCCAGAGACACCATTCATTCGCTGTCCAATTAACTCTCCAGCAAAGCGGCAGTTTCTGGTACAGTTCTATGTAATTGTCACTTTGTTGCTGAGATGACAGATCTGTACGTTCAGCCTCCCAAAAAATGTGATCTGATTCTTGTCTCCCATTTGTGTAAAATCTGAAGCATGTTCAGGCTGGATTTCTTGTTCCAATTAACACAGTACATTGAGGATATCATACTACTGTAGATTGCAACATGAGTGCAAGCTCTGTACTTCTGATGTTCTGTAATGGTTGTCAAGCTTTTTGTGGTGGTGGAACCCCTTTGGCTTCCCTTGAAATCTTGATGGAACCCTAAGAACCAAGCCTTTAACCCATTCAATTCTACAGTTGTCACCAACACATTACTTTGCAAAGTGTTTCAGACCTTTTCTAGGGTTAATTTGATATCATGTATCAAATGTTAATTTGTACTAAAAGTAGTATTAACCACCTGAATGCTAGAGAGGTCTCCAGTGCCTTATGAAGCAATGCATTGGAAACATTTCTAGCATTCAAGGGGTTAAAAGGACTTGGCATGTTTCCAAAGCCCCCATCAAGAAAGGGTGCACATGATTATTCCTCCCCAAAAATTTTCTTTAGCCCCTGATGGAAACAGATAGGTTCTCACATCCTGATGAGGTGGTTGTCTGGACATGTGAGTAATTAAAGGGATAGTAATGTTTCACAAATAAAAGCAGCTCCAATTAATCTTCATAGTATTTGGGCCATGGAGAGTGTTATTTCAATACTGTCAGATTTGTAGTTCAAGAGTAATTGAATGATAACGTATCCCCCTCCCGCCCCTTTTACCTATTGTAACACTGCTCACCTCAGAGCAGCAAGACTGTCCGAACAGATCACAGAGAGGGACAATCTTCAGTGATCAGAAGGGAAAAAACCTGAAAAACCTGTCATGGGGGGGGCAGGGTTTTCATTGTTCTCACAGTAAGAAGATTGTCCCTTGCTGTGATCTGTCTGGTCTATGGACCAGATTCCACATCTGAGGGGAGGTATCTTACACTAGGTAAAAGGGGTGGGAGGGGGATACTTTATCATTCAATTACTCTTGAACTACAACTCTGATAGTATTGAAATTACACTCTGTGGCCCAAATACTATGAAGATTACCTGGTGTTCCATAGAACCACTGTCCTGTCGCACGTTTGACACCAGAATCACTTCTTGTTTAACCCTTTGAGGACCAGACAGGTGGGCATCACAGCAGAATGGAAGGATTTTACATCAATTTTTTCTGCACTTTGTCAGTACATGTCTTAACTCCCTGAGGACCAGAGGGGTATGAAACACATTGCTATGCAATGCATTGTATACAACTCTGGTCTTCAAGGAGTTACACAAGAGGCAGAGGAGCAGAACACCTCTAAATGCCCATACACAGTGGTGTAACAATAGGGGTCGCAGGGGTAGCAACTGCGACCAGGCTCGTCACCCCAGGGGCCCGGTGCCCGCAAGAGGTCTGTGCCAAAGAAGCAGCTGAGCTCCCTTTCTGTCTCTGGCATCCTAGTAATGCAGAGCGCTGGGAGATGACATTATCTCCCATCACACTGCATTACTGGAGAGAGGACTGCTCTGGAGCTCCGAGCTGCTAATAGAGGTCTGTGCAGAAGAAGGCACAGACCTCTCCTGCCACGCCACTGGATCACCTGGGAGGTAGGAGATGGACACTGGGGGGCAGTGTGTTTGGGGGGGCCCCATGGCAGTTTTTGCACCAGCGCCCGGTGGCTTCTAGTTATGCCTTTGCCCATGCACTCCCGCACTGCACTCACCTTTTGCACAAGCAGTGTAAAGGGGACAATTTTCAGAGTTCATCAGCTTGGTACACAGGCATTAAACAGGCTCTGCACACACGCACATCAGACCCTGTGTCTATTTTAGCATGGAATAAGTGTGCTCCCTATGATGAAGTTGTTTTGTGCCAGAATTACTCCTGTTTCCTGAATGCATACATCCATTTGCTGTTTTGAAACTGTATAATAAATGTGTTGCTCTGCAGAAGAGCAGCAGAAACAGAATTTCAGTCCTCGACTTTTTCCTTGTCCTATTAACTTACCGAGTCATACACACAAAGCTAAAAGTGGAGCAAATCTGTGGCAGCCCTAATGTAACCAAATGTATTTTAATGCGGGATTCTAATGAAATGAATACACTGTAGGATTGCCCAGGTTCTTGTGCATTCCCACATATTGAAAGCTTTATGTGTCCCAGGTTAAAGGGATAATAATGTTTCACAAAAAAGCATCTCCAATTAATCTTCATAGTATTTGGGCCATGGAGAGTGTTATATCAATACTGTCAGAGTTGTAGTTCAAGAGCAATTGATTGATAAAGTATCCCCCTTCCCGCCCCTTTTACTTAGTGTAAGTCACCTCCCCTCAGATGTGGAATCTGGTCACTTGACCGGACAGATCACAGCAAGGGACAATCTTCTTACTGTGAGAATAAGGAAAACCCTGCCCCCTTGACAGGTTTTTCAGGTTTTTCCTTATGCTCACTGAAGATTATTCCTCTGTGCATTGGATACCCTTGTGGCATTCAAAGGGTTAAATGCTTCTTTTATCCTCTTGAATACCATGAAAAGGTCTCCAAAACATTGCTTCTCAATGCATTGACCGTCTCTCATGGCAGAGAGATAAAAACTCCATTTGGGTAGGAAATTGTATTTTTCCTATATGGCACGTTTTTTTTTTTTTTTTTTTTCCCCTTGTGTCATTATACATACGGCTATCTATTGCTTGGACAACATCTGATTAGTGGACAGTAAGCAGCCTTCCTTCCTGGATGTAATGAGATGATTTGATTTCTTTTTGCAGATGCCTAAGAATTCTCAACATATTTCCATGCCTAAATGAGCTGCTTGTATTGAGGCTCATGTATAATGGTTATATTGTTGTTAAAGGAGCATTATCTTTTGTTTCTTGTAAATTGTTTTCATGGCTGTCCTGGCTTTAGGATGATCTTGAATTACATTTTATTTGAGGAGAATTCGGAGAAGCCTCTGCAGCTTTCGAAATCAATAAAGTGTGACGTGAATCTCCATCTAGACTATACCCCATCTGCATGCTTGGGAGCTTTTCTCCTTGAGTCCCCGGAGAGGGCTCATGTGCTGACGACCAGGGGGATGTCAACCAATCAACTTCTAGAGGAGATCATCGTCATCCCCTCTAGAAGCTGACTGGCTGGGAGGTGCGTAAGCACTTCCCAGCCAATTGGAGACTGCTAATTTATTTTGAACCGAGACTGGCATATAAGAGCCAGTCTCAGTTCAAAATCATCCTGGCAGTCTGACTCGATCAATGGCCCGAGAGGTGGCATGGGGTAGTCTGTGCAGATCAAAATGCCTTCCGCCACCAGCGACGGATAGAAAAGGGGGTAAAGAATTTGACATTGAATATTAATTTTCAATTTTGGAAACATATTTTATACATTCAGCAGACATTAAGTTGTGACCCATATTAACCCTTTGAGAGCCGGAGGGCTACCCCTCCGGCACTCAAAGGGTTAACGGTTGCATCTTTGGGGGTTTCTTTTTCTTTTTATATTCACTGAGCACTAATGTATATATTTTTTTTTTTAAACAAGAAAGAAGTGAGAAGACTGAAGAGAAGAAGAAAGAAAAGATGCAGTGATCCCTCTGGACATCAGGATTACCTGTAAGTTTTTATTTGTCGGGACACGTGTGAACTCTTTCTATATGATGCCTTGCATACCCCACTGGCACTCATAGGGTTAATATTCTTCTTTGTTTCAATCACAAGTATGTGTTGGAACCAGTTTTCTCTGTCGTCCAATATAGCTTGCAGGTAATTTTGGGCGGTCGCCTTCCCGGAGTTACCTGTAAGCTATATGGACTAAGAGAAAAGGATTTAACAGGTAAGACTAAAATCCTCTTTTACAACACATACCAGTGGTCTTCACCACGTGTTTAGGACACTGTGCCTGCCTTTTCATGGTGCAGATTTTCGCCATGAAAAGTGCGGTCCTAAACATGCGGTGAAGCCCTCTCATGGAAAAGGATAGCAAAGTCTACTATTTTTATGTGATGTCCAGTGGGTGAAAATATCGCACCCGTTGGACATTTTTGTACGCTTTTGTTGTTAACAGAAAAGTTTTATAGAATTGTAAACTGTGCTGTCAAAACCACCACCACTGGTTTTGAAAAATGCCGGTAGTAATAGTATCGAGCCCCAGGAGTAGGTGCTACTGCCTCCAGGTCAACACGTTTTGCTTATATGTGGTGCAGCCGTTTTGTTCACAAGAAATTTGGAATGCCTCCACTCGATCACACTCAACATTGATAAATACTGGTTCTGTTTTCCTAGTTGTGTGTGCACTCTCCTCTTTTTGTAGATCTCATCAGGTGGACCAGCACACAAAGGGAACATGGTAGGAGGAAGAGAGTTCAATACAAAATTTAAACTCCTTAAAGATGATAGTTGTACTTGAACAGCTACTCACATGCATTTTCCATTTTCATCAGAAGCTCGCACTCAAACTGGCAACAACCCTGCTAGCAAAGATATTAAACCCAACTTCTCACTGGTCTAGGATCACTTTACATCCTTCTACTGGTGCCTCGCAGACAGGAGTAACTAGAAGTCACTGGGCCCTGGTGCAAAAACTGCCATGGCTCCCCCTCGACCTTATTGCCCCCAATGTCCATCTCGCCATTGCCCAAAATGTCCATCTCTACACTGTCCCCAATGTCTACCACTCCATGTTGCCCCCAATGTCCACCTCTCCACATTGCCCCCATTGACCCAGAGTGTCCATCTCCTATCTCCCTGTGGTCCAGCGGCATGGCAGGAGAGGTCTGTGCCTCCTTCTGCACAGACCTCTATTAGCAGCTGGAGCTCCCACACAGTCCTCTCTCCTGTAATGCAGAGAGCTGGGAAATTCTGTCATCTCCCAGTGCTCTGCATTAATAGAGTGCCAGAGACAGAGAGGGTGCTCATCTCCTAATAGAAGTCTGTGCCGAAGAAGGCACAGACCTCAACTTGTTGCAGCGCCTGGTGGGGGGATGTCGCAGGAGCGGCCCGGGCCCCTGGAGTGACGGGCCCAGTTGTAGTTGCTACCCTGCGACCGCTATTGTTATGCCACTGCATCCGGTTGGCTCATTTCACTCTTAAGCATTATGAAACAGCTGGATAATCGAACCCCGGATTTAATATATAAAATATACACATGCACAATACTGTAGTGGTGTAATATACTTTGATATTGAAGAAAATGAGCGACACTTAAGCCCGCCATATGTCAAGTCAATGTGCCAACATGAGAATATCGCAC
The DNA here is from genome assembly GCA_037306005.1 of Rhinophrynus dorsalis. Lineage (NCBI taxonomy): Eukaryota > Metazoa > Chordata > Amphibia > Anura > Rhinophrynidae > Rhinophrynus > Rhinophrynus dorsalis. The sequence goes on along the minus strand of CM074728.1, from coordinate 88,213,452 downwards.
TTGAGATGTGGGCAAGATTCTCATGTCGCCCCTTTCATGCCAGCATCATGTTTGATGCGCTGTTATGTAGCCAGCGACATGTTTATTGAGCTGTTTTGTAAGTCACTTAATAGTGGGCGACATTTAAAAAGGATACCGTGTTCATGGTGGTGTCTACTTGTGAGGTCTAAAGAGGCTTCCACGCACCTTTTTGAAGGCAAATTACAGCTGCCAAATAATGCATTTAAAGAAACTGTAATAATTAAAAACCATTTGTTCTCTTCCCAAAAAAAATCCTCTAATTAATAATTACATGAAAGTTTTCTAAACTCTCCTTACATTATTACTAAATACTCTGGATATATATTGCTTTGCACCTTGAGCTTCCCAGCTGGTTAGCAACCTATCTCTCTGATATTCTGGAGAAGTCTGCTCTCTGTTGTGCTTCTTCACTGTAGCTGGTTTGTAACATATTAATGTGTTGGAAAGTGTCTTAAATCAGTCTGTTAACTGGAAACAGGAAAAAAGTGTGCATGAGAGAATCAAGACTTCCATAAAAATAAGGCATTTTTATGCACATCTGTTATAATTTAAAGTATCCTATAAAATAATTTGCTAAGGTTTGTCAAAAGCTGTCATGCGCAGTAGAGAAGGCTGCACACACTTTACTCATGCGCAGTACAGACTGCCCGCGCAGTGGCTGTGACAGAGCAGGGCTCCCCGAATTCAGACCAAAGTTGCACAGAGAGGACTCCGTTCTGAATTCAGAGCGCTTCTCTCCGTATCAGCCGCGGCGCACCCTCTCTCTACTGTTCATGCCTACAGAGGTGGAACTGTGGCCCGTATAAACGGGCCTTTCAACTTGTTTTTAATATAAGAACAAGATACAGTGTATTTATATTGAATAATTTATATTGTATTACATAATACGGTTTAATGATTCTTACATAAGGTAAAGAATGGCAAAAGATAGAGATAATATAAATATATAGAGATATATAATATAAAAAATGGAAGGTCACATGACCAGTTTCTGTTTCCATGCCTCACACACCCCTAGGTTGAACATGGGAGGATTAACTCCGTAAGGACAAGGGAGTGCGCAATGCATTGTAAAGCAGTATGCTTCACACCACCTCCCCCCCGGTTCTTAACCCTTTGAGTGCCAGAGGAGTACAAAACTCATTAGGGCATTTGGGAATTATACTAAACATTTGGTCAGTATGGCAGAGATGGCTGCAGCCTGTGCTCTCTGCTGTCAATGTACAGAAGTCCACTTTAACACTATGAATACCAGAGAGGCAAGCAACACATTACTTTGCAATGTGTAACTCACAGCTCTGGCACTCAAAAGGTTAACAATTTGGGGACCAGAGGAGTATGAAACACAATGAAAAGCAATGAGTTTCACTCCCTTTATGTCTTCAAGAGGTTAATGTAGAATGCTAAAGTGTAGTTGAAAATTCTCCACTATTCCTCTAATCATATGGTGTTAAGCCCCATGCCCCCACACAGACTGTGCGTATCACACCAGAAATGGAGCTATTTATAGGCTCATAACCCATCCTGTTAAGGGTAATAGATCTAATATACAGTATTTAGATCTATATAGGTATTACATTTATTCGGTTCTTTATTAGGAGCGAAAGTAAGACTCTTGGATAACACTTTGGTTTTGTCTTTGGAAAGTGAATAATCATTAAGATTATTACATATTTTAGTTCTTTTTGATTAGGTCATTTTTGGGAATTTGTATTGCCCACTCTTTTACATCCCCTTCTGACAAAAGAAAAGAAGTCTTTTTAAGCTGTTTCCCTGATCTTTTTTTTGGATTTTTGGATACATTTTTGGGGCTGGTAGATGCATTGGGTAGTTGAGGTGTTACATATTCTGGGTTGTTTGGTAAGTTTATCAGTTGTGGTGTTTGGAGATTGGGGCAATTGTGGAATTTGATTGTATCATTGTTCATCATTATTCTGTTGTTTTTTTGGGGGGAAGGAAGCTGATGATGTCCCAGAAAATTCTAATGATGTGGAAATGAATTGGGAGGATAGTGGGATCTATTGGAAGGAAATGTACATCTTGCTCCCTGAAAGTGGGAAATGTCCTGCTGATTCCAGTTAGGACTCGAAAGAACTTCCTATCTGTGGGGACATTAGACCTATATTTGTTGATGATGTGATGAGGATTTTTAAAAAGTGGATTTATCTTGTGTGTTAGATGCTCTATGTTGACATTAAATTAGAAACTCATGTGCCAATTTTTGTTAGTTTTTTTTTCATAATCTTTTTTTATGCCTGTTGAAGGTTCTTGTTTTTTAAATGTAATGTTCTTTCTCTTCTAATGTGATAAGTAAAGAGATTTATTTAAAGGAACCTCTCTAGGATAGAACCCTACTCAGTTAAGAATCCCACTTCATCTCATTTAATAGCTGGTGGTTTAAAACTTCTAAGATCACTAGGAACTATTTTTGTTTCTTATAGTTCTCTAGTGAAATGATGTCAAACTGTTGTTTTGTTTCTTTAGAAAGTAATTTTTCTAGATCTCTCAATAAACTGAGCGGGTCTTCCCAAGGAATTGTATTCTGCATTGTGTCTGTGAGGTCCAACAATCTCCTTTGGTTAAGATGAACATTACTCCATTCAATCACACTGAAGCTATGGATATGCTGATAGGTAAAATATATACGGAAGTGAACTAGATAATAAAAAGAGAGAGATACCTGCGCGAAAACCCAATAAAACCAATATGTACAAACCAAAGGAACAAAATGTAAAATAAAATAAATAGCAAGGATAAATCAAATACAAAGTTCATGTAAAAAGTACCAGATGATGTATATGGAGATGTGTCTGTATATTTTGTTTGGCACTTTGTCCACTGAGAATAAGGTGATCTTGTACCTTACTTTTTGGAAAATCATACCTGCATTTTCATCATTATGTCCAGATGAAGAGTCATAAGTGGTCTTGAAAGTTTATACTCCAAACTATTCATACAGTATAGGTATATAACCTTTCCCTGAGAAAAAGAAGAGTGAGAGAAGAAATGTAAAAGAGAAATTGGTGAGCCAGCAGATTTTTGATATCCAGGAATATTGGCGTTAAGAGAATCAGCATTTTGTCACCGACCATATCAGCGGGTATTTCAAAGATGATGGCAATGACTATTGTGGCATGGAAAGTCTACAGCAGGATAAGTCAATTGTTGAAATTCCAGCTATTTGAAGATTACAACTGATATCATCCCCAAAAAGCCAACAGCTCGCCCCAAGGCCCAACAATTGATTGCCCCTAGCCTAATGCAAGCATTAACCAATGGGTTATTATTGATGATTTAGATAGGATCGTTTTGGTTTTTGTGGTGCGTGAGGTAGGGTAGTCTAATATGGGGGAAGTGTCAAGGGTCTATTTTTGCTGGAAGATAAGTGATGATTAATCTAATGAGGACATTTTAGAAGTACTGAGTAGTTATAGCACAAGTCCAGAACGTATGCTAGTCACCTATTTGATCACAATATTGTAAACATTGTGGAAAATGAAATGGGGCTGTATCTTTGTATATTTGCTGATGTGATGTATCATGTAAATAGGATTCATCTTGGATCAGAGATTTGCATTATTATTTGATACAGTATTTATGCGCAACTTGATCAAAGAGTGTGCCCCTCCTAGGTAGGGTAGGGAGTGCTCCCCTACATAGTGTAATGTATGCAACTCTAGGTAGGGTAGTGAGACCCCCCTCCTAGGTGTAGTGTAGGGAGGCACTCTCCTAGGAAGGGTAGGGAGTGTCTCTCCTAGGTAGTGTAGCAAATGCCCCTCTACATAATGTAATGTATGCAACTCTAGGAAGGGTAGTGAGACCCCCCTCCTAGATAGTGTAGGAAGCCATTCTCCTAGGTAGGGTAGGGAGTGTCTCTCCTAGGTAGTGTAGCGAGTGCACCTCTACATAGTGTAATGTATGCAACTGTAGGTAGGGTAGTGAGTCCCCCCTCCTAGGTGGTGTAGTGAGTCCCCCCTCCTAGGTGGTGTAGTGAGTCCCCCCTCCTAGGTGGTGTAGTGAGTCCCCCCTCCTAGGTGGTGTAGTGAGTCCCCCCTCCTAGGTGGTGTAGTGAGTCCCCCCTCCTAGGTGGTGTAGTGAGTCCCCCCTCCTAGGTGGTGTAGTGAGTCCCCCCTCCTAGGTGGTGTAGTGAGTCCCCCCTCCTAGGTGGTGTAGTGAGTCCCCCCTCCTAGGTGGTGTAGTGAGTCCCCCCTCCTAGGTGGTGTAGTGAGTCCCCCCTCCTAGGTGGTGTAGTGAGTCCCCCCTCCTAGGTGGTGTAGTGAGTCCCCCCTCCTAGGTGGTGTAGTGAGTCCCCCTTCCTAGGTGGTGTAGTGAGTCCCCCTTCCTAGGTGGTGTAGTGAGTCCCCCCTCCTAGGTGGTGTAGTGAGTCCCTTCTCCTAGGTAGGGTAGGGAGTCCCCTCTCCTGGGGAGTATAGAGCCACCTGAATGGACAGCTTACATATGTCACGGTAACTTAGGCAAATAAACACATAACACAGTACAAGTGAATTTAACCAGTTTATTGAAGCAAAGAATAATAATAATAATGATAATAATAATAGGAGCGAACACTTCCTCAACCGTGGGGAGACAGGCGTAAGGACAGTGTCTTGTCCACTACCCAAAAGCTGACACTGAACTAAAGTCGGTACAGTAGATATAAAGGGTACAGAACCAGACTTGGCTGTAACAGACAGACAGGAACCTGGAACGCCAGGAATCGGTAACGGAGTGTACCCAGACAACCTCCAGAGAGGGGTGTCAGACAACAGCTTAGGCAGCTATAGTACCGGAGTAGTACAGAGCAGAGGCCACAGAGAGGAGGCTCAATGGCAGACTACCAGAGATGTAGTTGTAATAGCGCAGTGCGGAACTCAGAGCGAGTACTAGGCAGAGACAGCAAGTAATAGTATATAGTAGTATACCAAGAGGCAACAGATCAAGAGATAACAGCAACACTACCAGCCCCAAGGCAATAGGATCGCACAATGCGAAAGCAACTTGCAATGCTACCAGCAAGGTAGCGGTTGTACCAGATAGGTAGAGAGCGCCTACTGCTATACCTGGAGACAAGAGGTAGTCAGACAGGAGTGGGGAGTAGCACGGAGCTTAAATCAGACAAGCTACAGTCAGGAACCGGATCGGGTAGTCAGCCACAGCCTAGGTCAGCACAGAGTGGGTAGTCGGACAAGCCAGAGTCATACATGGATCAGATAGTCAGACAGCACCAATGGTCAAAACCGGAACAGATAGTCAGACAAGCCAAGGATCGCGCACCAGGAGATATTGGAAGCCAAGCAAGGGTCAAACAAGCAACACTGAAATATGCACAGAAACACCATGAAAGGGCGATTAAGCCCAGTTTGTGGGCAGATTATAAGGCTGCCGCCGGGAAGGAGGAGCACAATCGGACACACAGACAGGAAGCTACAAAATAGCAAGTGTGACATCAGAGATGCGCGCGCGCAGATAGCGACAGACCAGAGGATGCAGCTCCAGTCCCAAACCACCAGATAGGAAATGCAGGCAAGCAAATCACGGTCACCATGATAGTACCCATCCTTTATCGACACCCTTCCCGCAGAGGAGGACCAGGCTTGAGGGGAAAACGAGCATGGAATCTACAAAGCAACACAGGGGTGTGTATATGGCCACTGAGTACCCAGAAACGCTCTTCAGGGCCATACCGCTTCCAATGTACCAAGTATTGAAGGTGTCCTCTGACTCTGTGAGAGTCCAAAATGGTCTGTACTTCATACTCTTTCTGGCCATTGACTTGAACAGGCCCAGGCAGAACAGGTACTGAAGTGTAGTGGTTGCAGACCAAAGGTTTGAGCAGGGACACATGGAAGACATTGTGAATACGCATGCCACCCAGGAGGTCTAGGACATATGAGACAGGTTTAATCTTACGCAGCACCCAGTAAGAACTTACGAAACGAGGGGCCAATTTCCTGCATGGCACCTGGAGGTTAAGATTACAGGAGCACAGCTATAACCACTCTCCCTCCTCAAACACTGGAGTCGGCCCTCTCCAACGTTCTGCATGTTTTTTGTAGAGCAAAGTGGACCTCTCAAGGGATCTCTGAACTTGAACCCATGGGAGCGGAGCTGCCTAAGATGCTCGTCCAGACCCGGAATTTCTTGTGCCTCAAATGATTCGGGTAGCAAAGCAAGCTGGAAGCCGTAATTAATCAGGAACTGAGAGTTCTGTGAAGAAGAGCTTATGCCACAATTCCTGGTAAACTCCTCCCACGGTAACAAGTTTGCCCAGTCATTGTGATGGTCAACTGGTCTAGGCCTTAGTTGGCTCTCACAGCAGCACCGTTCGACTGGGGGTGGTAGGCCGAGGAGAATGACAACTGAATGCCCATTTGCCCACAGAAAGCTCTCCAGAACCAGGACACAAATTGGCTCCCTCGATCCGAGACCAGTACCTTGGGTACCCCATGGAGCCTGAATACCTCCCTGGCAAATATCTTGGCCAGATCCTTAGAGGAGGGAAGACCCTTCAGTGGTACAAAGTGAGCCATCTTGGAGAACCTGTCAATGATCATTAGAATGATCGTGTGCCCTTTGGATACAGGCAACTCAACCATGAAATCGATGGACAGGTGAGACCAAGGACGTTCACCATTAGGAACTGGCTGCAGCAGCCCTACCACAAGGTGTCTGGGAGTCTTGCTACAAGCACATGTGGCACAGGCTGCTACGAAGGCAGAACAGTCAATTATTAAGCTAGGCCACCAGAAAAGCCGAGATATGGACCAAATCAGTTGGTCACAATCGATATGCCATGCGGCCTTCGAGGAATGATAGGTCTTCAGTAATTGAGTACAGAGAGATTCAGGTACTAAACATCTGCCACTTGATTTGTCTGCAGGAGGGTAGCTTGTGATGCCAAAATCTCCTCCCCCAAGGGAGAGGTAATGCTAGTATGAATAGTAGCTAGAATGTGATCGGTGGGAATGATAGGCACCGGAGTGCTATCTACCTCGGGATCCAATCCAAATTGCCTGGATAGAGCATCGGCTCTGACATTCTTGGTACCATAAAGGTACAAAACCACATAATTAAACCTGGAAAGGAACCATGCCCATCTGGCCTGTCTGGGAGACAATCTCATGGCCTCAGAGAGCTATGTCAGGTTTTTGTGGTCAGTGAGAATTAGTATCGGGGAACTTGTCCTCTCCAGCAGGCAGCGCCACTTCTTAAGTGCGAGAATAATAGCCAGCAATTCTCGATCCCCAATATTGTAAAGACTTTGTGGCCTAGGCAACTTCTTAGAAAAATACCCACAAGGAAGTGGGGTCTTGCCAGGAGCCCAGCGCTGGGACAGGAGGGCGCCTACTCCTGACTCAGACGCATTAACCTCCAGTTTAAAGGGTAGGGCAGGATTGGGATGAGACAGGATGGTAGCCTTAGATCAGGCAGCTTTAGATCCTCAAAAGCTTGGATAGCTGTGGGAGACCAGTTGGATGTATCTGCCCCCTTTATGTGTCATATCAGTGAGTGGCTTCACCACTGAGGAAGAATTCTTAATAAATTTCCTATAATAGTTTGTGAAACCCAGAAACCTCTGTATGGCTTTCAGTCCTACAGAACGGGGCCACTGCAGAATTGCGGACAACTTAAGTGGATCCATGGCCAATACTGCAGAGAAATCACGTACCCCAGAAATGTAACCTGTGGACTTGTGGAACTCACACTTTTCCAGCTTACAGAATAACTTGTTCTCTTGTAAGAGTTGCAAGACCCGTGCTGCATCCGCCTGATATGCTTTTATGGTAGGTGAGTGGATAAGAATATCATCCAGGTATACTACTACACACCTCTGCAGTAGATCTCTTAAAACATCATTGATAAATTCTTGGAATGCTGCCGGAGCATTACTGTCACAATGCCTTACCTTGCAGCCGGCTGCCAAGCCGATTGCGATCCTTCTACCTCGCGGCTCTGCCGCCTCTGCTCCTTTTCGGCTCGGCCGCATGGTTGTTACACAAGGCTCCGGCAGCGTCCTCTTCTCTCGGCAGCTCCACCCACATTTCCGGGCAGTATTACGGGAGCACATCTTGGAGGAGGGACATGCGCACCATATTTTATTGATTGGTCACTTTTCCCTTGCTCCTCCTCCAAGATGGTTATCTGCTTTAAAAACTGCCTGGACACAGGGCTTAGTTGCCCTTTCGTTGGTGTCCAGTGCAGTTCTATTTCTTTGCTCCAGATCTTCGTGTATGACCTAGGCTTGTCTGACTATCCAATCTGCTGCTGACATGTGGCTGTGTCTGACTACTCTCTCTGTGTTGCCCCTTGTAGTGGACACCCTATCTGGTGCAGACCTGTGGCTCTGGCTGACTACCCGCTCCGTGTATGACCAGGCTCAACCTGTGGCTCTGGTAGACTACCATCTTTACCGACTGCAGGTGTGAGTCAGGTATTCTTCTTCCAGCTATACTGACTGCAGGTGTGAGTCAGAGATCCTCTTCCAGCTGTACCGACTGCAGGCATGAGTCTGGTATCTCCCTTGTTCATTCCTGGTTGGAGTTATCCTGTTCCTGTTCCAGTTCCTGATCCAGCGGAGACTTCCGGTGGCTTAGGCCTAGTCTCTAGCAGAGAGGTCTATCCTAGGAAGCCTACTATTTCTGATAGTAGTGCTAGCTTATCTTGTGACCCTCTGCCTGTTCCCATTGTCTTGCTGATTGAGTATACCTTATTCTGTGTTCTGAATAAAGGTGGTTTTACTATATACCGTACTGACTCCTGTGTTATTCTGGGTACGCTAACAATACGAAAGGGCCATGACTACAAATGGTTATAGTGATCCACCTTTTCAGAAAATATTGGACAGGATGCAGGTCCAAGATCAATATATTGATCATTTAGCCTTGGCTTTGCAGACCTTGCTTAGCCGTACTTCTCATTTGGAACACTCTAACCCACAACTGGTGGCCACCCGCGCTCCATCCTTGGCACCAGTGGTTCCTACCGTCTCTGATGCAGGAGTGGTCAGAGGGTTGTCTGTATCCGCTCCATTCCTACAGTGTTATAGTGGGGATCCTGAGTTTTGTCGCGGATTTTTGAACCAACTGGGCATTTACCTAGAGATGATTCCGCATGCCTTCCCTAACGAGCGCAGTAGGGTTGGTCTGATGATTTCGCTTCTTTCTGGCAGAGCATTGGCTTGGTCGAATCCCTTATGGGAGATGGACAAACCCATAATCTATAACTTTAAAGACTTTGTTGCCTCCTTCTAGCGTGTCTTTGATGTGCCAGGTGGCGCGACTTCGGCATCAAATCACCTTATGACCATCCGCCAGGGCAATCGTACAGTGGCGGAGTATGCGATTGAATTCCGTACCCTGGCATCAGAGGCTGGTTGGAACAATGAGGCACTGGTACCCGCCTATTCCGAAGGACTTGTTGACTATTTGAAGGATGAAATTGCTGCACGTGATTTACCCAGGGAGCCTGTGTTATTCCGGGTATGCTGACAATTACACAACCCAAAAGGCATTACCAGATATTCATAATGTCCGCTGCGAGTGTTAAATGCGGATTTCCACTCATGCCCCTCCTATATTCTCACAAGATTACAGGCCACCCTTAGATCAAATTTGGTGAACACTTTCAAGCACTTAATTCGATCGAACAGTCTGGTGATCAATGGCATGAGTTATGCATTTTTCACCATCAATTTGTTTAGACCTCTGTAGCCAATATATGGTCTCAATTTCCCATCCTTTTTTACAAAAAAGAATCCTGCACCAGCAGGTGAGGAGGACTTGCGAATGATCCCTTTGGCCAGGGCATCAGACACATACTCCTCCATAGCTCGATTCTCCTCCATAGACAGGGGATAAACTCATCCTCTAGGAGGTATGGCTCCTGGATTAAATCCATAGTACAATCGTACGTTCTGTGTGCCAGCAATGTACTAGCCTCTACCTTGTTGAATACCTCCTTGAACGACTGGTACACTGTAGGTAACGAGGGAGAGGTACATAGTATTCTGGTAGGGTGTTGTAGACCTGCCTCAGCACAATGGGGGGACCAGGACACGATGTCGTAAGTCTGCCAGTCTATCCTAGGATTGTGCATCTGTAGCCAGGGGAACCCCAGGATGACCACATAGTGTGGCAACTTTATGATCTGAAATTGTAGGGTCTCCACGTGGAGCGCCCCTATCCTTAGGGATACCAGAACTGTCTTGTGAGTGACATGTGATGGCTGTAAAGGTCTACCGTCAATAGCTTCAATAGCCAGTGGAGAAGAGCGAGGCAACAAAGGAATATCGTGCTGGGCCGTAAAGCCAGCATCCATGAAGAATCCAGCAACTCCCGAATCTACCAAGGCCGGAGCTGTGATAGAGGATGTGGACCAGGACACTACTACTTCAAGAATAGGTTTCCCAGACTGGGAATCTGGAGGCTGCAGTACTCTACCTAGGGTTTGCCCCTTAAGCAAACCTAGGCGTGAGCGTTTCCCGGCCGGGTAGGGCAGGAGAGTAGCAGGTGTCCTGCCTTTCCACAGTAAAAACAAAGGCCCTCTCTCCTTCAAAACATGACGGTCCTGGCACGTCAGTGGTCGTTAAGGGGTTAAAGGATTAAAGATCTCCATCATTAATTACAGAAACCTAAAATTAACTGCTTGAATGCCAGAGGGGTATGCAAAACATTGCACACACCTATTGCACTCAAATGGTTAAAGAAAGAAAAATGTGTTTCTCAGTTGTGTCCTAGTTCATCCTACTGACTGTATATGGAACACCGTGATTTGTTTTGTGTGGCCAGCAAAAAAAGATGCCCAGACTGCTGTCTTAACAAACCAGAAAAATGTTCATCTTTTCTACAGATGTAAAGAGCATTACTGTCCGTAAACCCTTTCAGTTCAGGGATGAATAACTTACTGCCTTAACCCTTTTAGTGCCAGTGGGGCACGCAACGCATTGCTTTGCAATGCGTTGCATATCCCCGCTGGCACTCAAAGGGTTAAAATGAAATTCTCCATACTCCATTGTGAGATAATCTGGGTTACTTTATTATCATGACGAGGCTGGCTGCTTCTGTGTAAATTGTTTATAACTGTGTTGAAATAAACCTGTGTGCATAAAACAGAATATTTTTACACAAAGATGTCCCTCTAAGTCACAGCACCAAAATGGCCTTGATTATTAATTATTTAACTAAAATTTAAGTTAGTGTAAGCAAAATCGATATGGTCTCTTGTATCCTGTAAGTCACTTATCCTTGATGTTGATAGTAAATGACACTAGTTTAGACAAATGACAAGCTTCATGGACATTGGTAATTTTCTTTAATGCATGGACCTGTGTTCTGTGGAACCCATGGCTTCTTTGAAGAAATACAAGGGGTGTGGACGGCTTTTCACTGTTAGTGGGACACCGGCTACAACACCTTTAATTTTCTAATGTCTAGGCTCAAACTATTATTCCACTGATCCCATCACTGATCTGTTCTAAACACAACTGAAATGTCAGATCCACCTATTGAGCATGTTTGTAACTCATACATGTTGGAAGACGCTGGATATATATTTCTCATGTTTTCACCCTGATTGTAACGACCTCTAGTTACTAATAAAATTCACAATAATAAGAAATATGGGTTCCCATACTTCCCAACATTCACTTTTTCAGGGACACCTGTATATAATGAATGCACTATGTGTGGGTGAGAGATAAGAGGAAGAAAGAGACAGTGAGGGAGGAGAGGGAGCAGGTTAGAAGATGAGAGATAGGGGAGGAAACAGACTAGGAAGAAGAATGAGAGACAGAGATCAAGGAGAGGAACGGAGCAGCTAGGAGATACCGGGGGGGGGGAACTAAAGAAATAATGAGATAGACTATGGTACATAGGAGAGAAAAGGGATATGTACTAAAATCTGGAAATTAATATCCCAACAAGTACCACATTATAGACACCAGCTCTGGCCTTTCCTACCACTGCCATAATGATAAGAGAGAGAAATTATGACAGCTGTGAATACACTGGTAGTGCTTCTTGTTTGAGTGCTTTGGTCCTTTGAGTGCTAGGGTGGGGTCCAAAGCATTACAGAGCATCTCAAAGTGTTAGAACCTTGCACAAGTATGAACAATACTGCCTCACCTCTTTCTGGTGGAAAGGGTGAAGGGTAGTAATTGTAAACAAGAAATTCACCATTAATACCTCTTTTCCCTTTCACTCATTCATTCTCCTGGCTCTATGGTTACTGTGCTGCCTTATTTCCTCCAATGAATACAGGCCCGGTTTGCATTCAGCCTCTTCCGCAATCACATGTTACAACCCTCCAATGAAGTTTCTTTGGAAAACAAGTAATCTTGCCCTTGAGTGAGGAAAGAAAACCAGATTCTAATTAGATGGCTGCAACTGCCTGACATACAGAAGACATCCAACATATGTCTATAGTCATCCAATCAAAACCTGGGTCTCTCCTCTTGATCGGGGTAAAGTGGGAGTCTGCAGTTTTTCCAAATTAGAATCCAGAAGCCTGTGACTTACCTTCGGCAGATGTTTCGATGGGAAAGCAGGCTGGACTCATTGAGAGAGAAGGCATCGTACCCTGGACTGTTATGTAAAACATCACAGCTCTAGGGTAACTGAAGGACTCCCTTTTGAACCCATTATTACATGGGCTGATATGGTAGTCCATACAGAGAAGCAGAATATTGTCCAAGCCCTCTATGGCAGCATGTATCAGCCCTAAAGTCAATATAATGCCACAAAATCAGTGTGGGTTGCAATATTTGCTCAACAGAACAAATGTAAGCAATGGAAGCTATGGAAACAAGACTGGAGTGGCAGACAGTGAAGCTAGCTCACTAAGAAGAACTGGAGTAATTTTACAGCAAACCATCTACATTATAAGGATGAAATAATAATTCCCATTGATTCTGTGGAGACAATGTAACCCCCTGAATGCTAAAGTGGTCTCCAGTTCACTGTTAAAAATCTAATTTAATTCAGTGGCCGTTTTTATTTGTCCACTTTCATGCTGTTGTTTTGCTCCAGAATTAATCTATTTCTGCTTCAGCTTCAATTGGGACAGTGGAACGAGACCAGGAAGACCATGTTTGTGTGGGTCTATGACTACCAGTGGGACAGTGTAACAAGACCAGGAGAATAGTGTGTGTGTGTGTGGTTCTGTGACTACCATTGATACATCGGAACAAAGCTGCAGTGTCATACAATGTGTGTGGTTCTGTGAGCCAGTGGAACAAGACCAGGAGGACGGCGTATGTGTGGTTCTGTGATTACTAGAGGTCCAGTGGAACAAGACCAGGAGGATAGTGTATGTGTAGTTCTGAGATTACTAGAGAGCCAGTGGAACAAGACCAGGAGGACAGTGTATGTGTGGTTCTGTGATTACTAGAGGTCCAGTGGAACAAGACCAGGAGGACAGTGTATGTGTGGTTCTGTGATTACTAGAGGTCCAGTGGAACAAGACCAGGAGGATAGTGTATGTGTGGTTCTGTGATTCCTAGAGGTCCAGTGGAACAAGACCAGGAGGATAGTGTGTGTGTGGTTCTGTGATTACTAGAGGGCCAGTGGAACAAGACCAGGAGGACGGCGTATGTGTGGTTCTGTGATTACTAGAGGTCCAGTGGAACAAGACTAGGAGGATAGTGTATGTGTGGTTCTGAGATTACTAGAGAGCCAGTGGAACAAGACCAGGAGGACAGTGTATGTGTGGTTCTGTGATTACTAGAGGTCCAGTGGAACAAGACCAGGAGGACAGTGTATGTGTGGTTCTGTGATTACTAGAGGTCCAGTGGAACAAGACCAGGAGGATAGTGTATGTGTGGTTCTGTGATTCCTAGAGGTCCAGTGGAACAAGACCAGGAGGATAGTGTATGTGTGGTTCTGTGATTACTAGAGGTCCAGTGGAACAAGACCAGGAGGATAGTGTATGTGTGGTTCTGTGATTACTAGAGGTCCAGTGGAACAAGACCAGGAGGATAGTGTTTGTGTGGTTCTGTGATTACTAGAGGTCCAGTGGAACAAGCCCAGGAGGACAGTGTATGTGTGGTTCTGAGATTACTAGAGAGCCAGTGGAACAAGACCAGGAGGACAGTGTATGTGTGGTTCTGTGATTACTAGAGGTCCAGTGGAACAAGACCAGTGTCAGCTGCCTGAAAACTGACTTTGTGCGAATAGGGACGCACAGAGGTAGCAGGCAGCTAGTATAATGGAAAACAATAAAAAACCGCAAAAGAAAAAGACGCGAAAAACAGAAACGCCAAAAAAAAGAAGAAGAAAATGAGAGAGGACAAAAAGAGCAAGAACGGCGAAAAAACCGCGACAACGCAAAAGCGCCCAAGAAAAGAGAAGGAGGGACCCAAAAAGACGCAAAAGCGGCGACCGAAAAAACGAAGACGGACGCGGAGGAAACGAGCAGCAAGAAGAAGGGCTATGGAAGCCAAAACGCTGGAGAGGGAGAGCAGCTCCAAGGAGGAACAGAAGGGAAGAGCTGCCAGGTAAGGGAGCTCGACGAAAGAGCACTGAGAGCAGGGCAGACTGAGTATTTATGCCCTCAGTGCTCAGTGACGTGCGAGCCGGCTTGTCCCTGATTGGGGAAAGCAGGCTTCGGTTCTGCGCATGCACGGCCGCTCGACATGAGCACAGGGAACCGCGCATGCGCGCATACCCGGAAGAGGCGCCGGACTGCGCGATCCGGTAAGCGACAGAGTCCCCCCCCCAGAGACACCTTCCGGGTGGCTCGAGGGCCGGGCTTGCCAGGATGGGCCAGGTGAAAAGCTTGAACCAGTCTCTGGGCATGAAGGTTAGTACTGGGTTCCCAGGTACGATCTTCTGGGCCATATCCCTGCCAGTGAACCAGGTATTCAAGTCGTCCACGTCGTACTCTGGAATCCAGGATGTCCTCTACTTCGTATTCCTCAGAGTCTCCAATGATTAATGGAGGGGGTTGAACTGGTGCCCTATTGGGAAAGGGACTAGGACTCCATGCTTTTAGTTGTGACACGTGGAAAGTAGGATGAATCTTATAGGTGGATGGCAAATCAAGGCGATAGGCCACAGGGTTGATGACTTGAGATACTGTAAATGGACCTAAGAAACGTGGACCCAGTTTTTTGGATGGGCATGACAGACGGACATAACAAGATGACAACCATACTTTATCTCCGACCTGATACGTAGGAGAAGCAAGTCTCTTCTTATCGGCCTGGGTCTTATACTTGTCTTGTGCTTGCTGAAGTGCAGAGCGAAGCTCTCTGTGACACTGTTGTAGTTCTGTCACATGCTGATTTACTTCCGGTACAACCGTAGTGGGAGGTAGATCGGACAGTACAGTAGGATGATAACCATAAGTGGCATAGAAAGGGGTGGTTTGTAAGGAGCGATGCTGGTGGTTGTTATAAGTAAATTCTGCTAAAGGTAAAAGTTGGTACCAGTTGTCCTGGAGATGGGTAGAAAAGCAGCGGAGATACTGTTCTAAAGTCTGATTCACCCGTTCGGTCTGGCCGTTAGTCTGAGGGTGGTATCCAGAAGACAAGTGGCATTTGATGCCGAGACTCGAACAGAAGGCTCTCCAGAACTTTGAGGTGAACTGTACCCCACGGTCAGACGTGATAGTACAAGGAGTTCCGTGAAGGCGGAAGATGTGGCGTAAGTAGAGGTCCGCGGTAGCGGAGGCAGATGGAATACTTGGTACTGGTATAAAGTGAGCTAACTTGGTGAAACGATCAACTACAACCAGTATGGTGTTGTGTCCCTTGGATGGGGGTAGGTCTACTATGAAGTCTAGAGCCACGTCTCTCCAGGGACCGTTAGGGACAGGCAGAGGACGCAGGAGTCCTGGAGGCCGGGTGTGCCGGCTCTTGGAGCGTTGACAGATATCACAGGAGGCCACATAGGTTTCGGTGTCAGTCTTCAAGCTAGGCCACCAAAAATGTCTTTGGATGTATTCCAGGGTTTGGGCAGATCCTCCATGGCCAGCGGTTGTGAGATCATGATGGAAGTGTAGCACCTCTTGCCGGAGGGAAACAGGTACAAAGATGAGACCCTGCTTGTACAGAAGACCATCAGTGTATGTGAGGGCATAACGTTGAACAAGAGCAGGCGTAGGGGTGGACTCCGCACGCAGTTTAGTGAGAAGATCACTGTTTAACAACAGAAAGAACTGAGGAGGGAGTATAGTGTCTGGAGTGGCTGGAGTGGCAGTGGATACAGAGTCGATGCGTGATAAGGCATCAGCCTTCCCGTTTTTGGCTCCAGGACGATAGGTAATGTGTAGGATGAATCTAGAAAAGAAGAGAGCCCATCTGGCTTGTCTGGGGCGTAATCTCTGTGCCGAGCGGAGGTACTCTAAGTTCTTATGATCAGTGTAAATTGTGACTGGATTCTCGGAACCTTCAAGTAGATGTCTCCATTCTTCGAGGGCTCTCTTGATAGCCAACAACTCTCTGTCTCCAATGTCGTAGTTTCTCTCCGCAGGACTCAAACGTTTGGACAAATAGGCCACAGGGTGGTATACCTCCTTTAACCCCGACCGTTGTGATAACACAGCTCCCGTAGCTGTCTCCGAGGCATCGACCTCTAGGAAAAAAGGTTTCGTGGGATCTGGCTGGTGGAGAACAGGTGCTTGGGTAAAAGCTGTTTTTAGGGTATCAAAAGCCTTCTGGGCTTCAGCGGTCCAGCGGAACTGATTGTTGTCGCAGGTGAGGAGCGTAAGGGGAGCAACTATCTTGGAAAAATCCTTGATGAATCGACGGTAAAAGTTGGAGAATCCAAGAAATCGTTGGACAGACTTCTTGTCCCTGGGAGTAGGCCAGTCAAGTACTGCAGACACCTTCTTGGGATCCATCGTGATGCAGCCTGGTGTGATGCAGAAACCTAAGAAGTCAATCCTGCTGGTCTCAAACACACATTTCTCTAGTTTAGCGTATAGACCATGGCTTCGTAGGCGAGTCAGGACATTTCTCATGTGTCGACGGTGGTCAGCAAGGGAAGCAGAATAGACAAGAATATCATCCAGGTAAACTATTACGTAGACATCAAGAAGGTCTCTAAACACGTCATTGACGAATCTTTGGAAGGTGGCCGGAGCATTACACAAACCGAAAGGCATGACGGTATATTCGTAGTGCCCATACCGGGTACGAAAAGCAGTTTTCCACTCATCTCCTCTACGTATTCGCACCAGATTGTAAGCACCACGCAGATCAATCTTAGAAAAAATTTTAGCTGATGACACACGTTCAAGTAGATCTGGGATGAGAGGAAGCGGGTACCGATTCTTGATGGTGATGTTATTGAGTCCTCTGTAGTCCACACAAGGGCGTAGTTCCCCGTCTTTTTTGGGGATATTCCAGCCCCGGCAGGAGAAGTGGAAGGACGGATAAACCCTTGCCGTAAACTCTCTGTGATGTACTCCTTGAGGTGGCGGGATTCTGGGCCGGATAACGGATAAATGTGACCATATGGGATTGTGGCTCCTGGCAGCAGGTCGATAGGACAGTCATAAGCCCTATGAGGGGGCAGAACAGCAGCTTTTTTTTTGTCGAAGACATCTCTAAATTCTGTATAAGGAGGTGGCAAGGAACTCTTTTCAGAAGTGGAAAGCGTTGATACCAGACCAGAAACGAGGCAATTCTTCTTGCAATATGGAGATAGAAACGTTATGTTAGCCGAGGACCATTCAATGTGTGGATCATGGACCTTGAGCCAGGGAAGGCCTAGTATAAGAGGAAAGAGTAGGGATGGTATAACGTCAAACTGTAGATGTTCGGTATGGCAGCCATGTGATCGTAGGTACAATAAACAGGTCTCCAGAAGCACAGGCCCGGACTGGAGGTTACTACGGTCGGCCATGAGGATCCGAAGGGGATGGTTCTTCTTGTGGACCGGTATACCCAGTCTCTGTACTAGATCTTGACTGATGAAACAGCCGCTGGCTCCAGAATCAATCATGGCCGTTACGGTAGTTTGCTGGTTATTCCACTGCAAGGAGATAGGAAAAGACAGGTAAGTCGGAGAGGCAGTGGGTAAGTGATTAGCATGAGAGATGGAAGAACAACTGCTACCTGAGGCAGGACGTGGTCTTGACGGGCAAGCACGTAGAAGATGGCCACTACCTCCACAATACAGGCAGAGGTTCCATTGGCGGCGGCGTTCCCTCTCGGCAGGTGTGAGGGGACCGCGGACCACTCCAACTTGCATGGGCTCGTCTTGGGGTGCGGGAACCGCTGTAGGTGGAGCAGGAGCTGGTACGGGTGCAGGGATATTGCGTCTGGGAGCTGGGACAGGGGTTGTGGCTAGGCGTTCTCTCCTTCTTTCTCTAAGCCTCCTGTCAATCTGTATAGAGAGATGTATCAGCCCTTCAAGACTAGAGGGAGGAGCAACCCTAGCCAACTCATCCTTAAGGCTGTCGGACAACCCGAGACGGAATTGGTCAAATAGAGCAGCCTCATTCCAGTTGGTGTCACAGGATAGTCGGCGGAATTCGGCCACATAGTCCTCTGCAGGTCTTCTCCCTTGAGAAAGGGAACGCAGAGAGGTTTGAGCAGAAGAGCACCTAAAAGGATCTTCGTAAAGTGCATCCATAGCCAGACGGAACTCATTCCAGGAGGTTAACACGGGGCTATCGATTTGCAGTAAATGGTGACCCCAAGCCTGTGGTTCTCCTGTTAACAGGGCTATTGCTGTACGGACCTTGATGAAATCGGTGGCATAAGTAAGAGGGTTGATGGAAAAGAGCAATTCGCACGCTGTGATAAAGGATCTATACTTCGTGCGGTCTCCGCTGAAACGGTCCGGAAGCGGGACACGTGGTTCAGGCACATGTACTGCTGCGGCTCCAGAAGGAGAAGGAACATCTCGAGCCGCTGGAGGAGGAGACGGTGGAGACAGCCCAGACTGTAGGTCTTGAAGTTGTTGTTGGAGGTGGGCCTGGTTATTCTGCAACTCTTGCACGGTTGCTGTCAAGGCAGAAATACGGCTCCCCAGGGAGTTCAAAGCATCGATTAGCCCAGATGGCTCCATGGAAGAAATGGGGCTCTTTCGTACTGTCAGCTGCCTGAAAACTGACTTTGTGCGAATAGGGACGCACAGAGGTAGCAGGCAGCTAGTATAATGGAAAACAATAAAAAACCGCAAAAGAAAAAGACGCGAAAAACAGAAACGCCAAAAAAAAGAAGAAGAAAATGAGAGAGGACAAAAAGAGCAAGAACGGCGAAAAAACCGCGACAACGCAAAAGCGCCCAAGAAAAGAGAAGGAGGGACCCAAAAAGACGCAAAAGCGGCGACCGAAAAAACGAAGACGGACGCGGAGGAAACGAGCAGCAAGAAGAAGGGCTATGGAAGCCAAAACGCTGGAGAGGGAGAGCAGCTCCAAGGAGGAACAGAAGGGAAGAGCTGCCAGGTAAGGGAGCTCGACGAAAGAGCACTGAGAGCAGGGCAGACTGAGTATTTATGCCCTCAGTGCTCAGTGACGTGCGAGCCGGCTTGTCCCTGATTGGGGAAAGCAGGCTTCGGTTCTGCGCATGCGCGGCCGCTCGACATGAGCACAGGGAACCGCGCATGCGCGCATACCCGGAAGAGGCGCCGGACTGCGCGATCCGGTAAGCGACAACCAGGAGGACAGTGTATGTGTGGTTCTGTGATTACTAGAGGTCCAGTGGAACAAGACCAGGAGGATAGTGTATGTGTGGTTCTGTGATTACTAGAGGTCCAGTGGAACAAGACCAGGAGGATAGTGTATGTGTGGTTCAGTGATTACTAGAGGTCCAGTGGAACAAGCCCAGGAGGACAGTGTATGTGTGGTTCTGTGATTACTAGAGGTCCAGTGGGACAAGACCAGGAGGACAGTGTATGTGTGGTTCTGTGATTACTAGAGGGCCAGTGGAAAACAGACCAGGAGGACAGTGTATGTGTGGTTCTGTGATTACTAGAGGTCCAGTGGAACAAGACCAGGAGGACAGTGTATGTGTGGTTCTGTGATTACTAGAGGGCCAGTGGAACAAGACCAGGAGGACAGTGTATGTGTGTTTCTGTGATTACTAGAGGGCCAGTGGAACAAGACCAGGAGGACAGTGTATGTGTGGTTCTGTGATTACTAGAGGTCCAGTGGAACAAGACCAGGAGGACAGTGTATGTGTGGTTCTGTGATTACTAGAGGGCCAGTGGAACAAGACCAGGAGGACAGTTTATGTGTGGTTCTGTGATTACTAGAGGTCCAGTGGAATAAGACCAGGAGGACAGTGTATGTGTGGTTCTGTGATTCCTAGAGGTCCAGTGGAAAACAGACCAGGAGGACAGTGTATGTGTGGTTCTGTGATTACTAGAGGGCCAGTGGGACATGACCAGGAGGACAGTGTATGTGTGGTTCTGTGATTACTAGAGGGCCAGTGGAACAAGACCAGGAGGACAGTTTATGTGTGGTTCTGTGATTACTAGAGGTCCAGTGGAACAAGACCAGGAGGACAGTGTATGTGTGGTTCTGTGATTCCTAGAGGTCCAGTGGAAAACAGACCAAGAGGACAGTGTATGTGTGGTTCTGTGACTGTGGGCATGTAGAAGAATGAAACCCTTCACACAGTGTAATTCTGTTTTTGTGTTAAATGTCTTGTTATAGCACTACAGTCTAGCACACATTATTCAATACAATTTTATCATAATATTTTAGTCTTAAAAGGGACATATAACACAAAGAGACATTGTACAAAGAATTAGAGGAACACATACCTATGGGGTTATATACAATTAAATATCCTGTACTCACATCAAGGGTCAATGTTCTTACTGTGAGATCAATGATAACCCTGCCCCCCCTTGACAGGTTTTTCAGCCTTTTCCCTTATCTTAATTGAAGATTGTCCCTCTCTGCAATCTACCTGGACATCTCCCTGCTGCTCTGAGCTGAGCAGTGTTACATCAGTAAAAGGGGCAGGAGGGGGATACTCTATCATTCAATTAATTTTGAACTACAACTCTGACAGAATTGAAATAACACTCTCCAAGGCCCAAATACTATGATGATTAATTAGAGCTGCTTTTATTATGAAACATTATTGTTCCTTTAAGTATTAAAGTGGAGCGGTCCAAATTGTACTACAGGGGACACACAAATTCCCTAGTTTGTCATTCATTTTAAAATGGGGCTTTTTAACCCCTTGAATGCTCGAGAGGTCTCCAGTGCATTTCAAGAAACCCCATTTTAAGAACTGGAATTTTTGTGTGTCCCCTATAATGAGGCTGGTTTGCCCAGAATTTTACTGCTCCACTTTTATAGATGAGGCACAATATTGAAAGGACTGCAGGCAGCTCCATAGGCCTCAGTGTAGACCTTTTTCACTGCATCTTTAATGCATTCCTGAGTGAATACAGTGAAGCTGAAACTAGCTGGATTTTGGTGTTTTAATCCCTTAATGACCAGCGGTCCAGGGAAGTTTCCTTCCCTTAAGGACTGCTTTGATCCTTGCCAGCACACGTGACCTGTTACATGTACCTGCGTGCCAAGTGGGGGTCTGAGAGAGACCGCTCCGGTCCTGGAGTGGTCAATTTCAGATCCCGTTTTTACTCACATTGTTCCCGCAGGAGAGCTGTAATTAAAAAGTATATGACATGCCAGGACTGTTACATCCTTAAAGGGATAGTATTACTTCAAAATTACTTTCACTGTCGTCCAATACAGGTCACTGGTACAATGGGAGGCGATCCGCCCCTTTAATAGGCAGGAACATTCATTCAAATGTATGCAGGGGGTGGAGCCTCCCCTCCTACTTAAGCTGCCTTCAGGCCAGAGCCAAGCCAGAATGATTTGTTCCTGTGTGCTGTGCACACCAGGTGGAGAACATCTCTCATTCAACTTTAGTTTTTTTTATTGTTTTCTTTCAAATATGGAATACCACCATTAGGCGGGTGACCGTGGCTGTGAATTGCCCTCTCCAAAGTGGCTAGTGCAGCTTCCAGGGATTTTCTGGTGGACCTTATGCCCTGAAGAGGGAACAGCTTGAGTCAAGTAGCTTCCCTGCTGGGGGATTTTCCTCTGGTTAATCTCCTTTTAACATGGTTACCTGAAGACAGAAGTCCTGCAGAAAGGTGAGCCACCCTTTGAGTGCTGAAGGTCCACTTGTCCCCACAGTGTCCCTTCTCTGGGCTTGTATTTGGGAGTTTGCTTTCTGCACTCCAGCACTCATAGGGTGTTTTTATTCATATTGCTTGTATTTATGCAATGTCTGTGGTATTCCCTGGGTTTTGGAGCTTTGGGTCCTTATTCTCTCATGTTTTCCATGTGTTAGAAGTGTGTTTGGTGTACTTTTTACCTTTAGTATACTTTATTAATATTAGTGTTCCACACCTTTAAGCGCGCTTTTTCCCGCATAGACGCCATTGCTCCTTTACTCTCTATGGGATTTCACAGTGTGGGACGTTTCTCTGGAACCGATTGTCACAGCAACTTCAGAGAGGGCTCATTTTGTTAGTCTTCCCCTGCTCTATCATCCGGTAGCTAGATTCAGTGTGTTGGGAGTTTGGGGGGGCTTCGGGCGCTGTTTAGGGGTACTTCTGAGGAAAACTACATTTCCCATGATCGCCTGTTTCGCGCTCGTTTTCTGATTGGCTGCTGTCGCGGCAGCCATTTTGTGGTGTTTTTCTCAGCGAGTATACTGCGCAGGGAACGAGCCTTCTCTCCTCTCAGCAGATTAGCCCTTCGCTGGCCAGATAAGTCCGATTTTAGGCATTTCTGTAGTGAAACTTTAATCTTTAACACTTTTACTGGGTGGTTTTTATTAAGTGGTGTATATTTGACGCTGTGAGCATGTCTACTCCACTAGAGTCAGGGGCTAGACCCAAGACCAAAGAGGCTGGGGTGAACATTTCCCCCATTGCGTTTTGTTCCTCTTGTCACTCTGGGCTGCCTAGAGAATTTTCAGGTCATTTATGCCCAAAATGTGCAGATAGTCAGGATAGCAACCCTAGGCTTCCCAGCCATGCTATTGAGCCAACTTGTGTAAAAGAGTTTAAAGCTGCCACTAGGGATCTCAGATCCACTCTTCAACTCTTTCCCTCTCAGGTTCAGGGGGCTCTGCAAGTCTGGCAGACCCCCTCCTCAATCAGGACCTCCCTGCCCAAGCCACAGGGGGCTCCTGATGTGTCTGATTCTTCTGAAGAAGAACTTTTGCAGGATTCTGATGCTGAGGAAGGCACCGTTATTGAATCTAATAGGTCCATTGGTGACCCTTATGAATGTGACCCTGAAGTTTCGGCTGAGGGTTTGATCAGAGCTGTACTTACTACGCTCAGCCTTCCTCTGACTCAGGAATCTACTCATGATCCAACTGATGTTTTCCAAAAAACATCAAAGGCTGTGGTTTGTTTTCCTACTAACTCTACACTTGCCCGTTTAGTCTCAGACGCATGGAGGAACCCTGAAAAATCCTCTTCTGTGTCCAAAAAGTTTGCTAAACTTTATCCATTCCCTGAGACTGAACTGGCAAAATGGGTTCATCCTCCTAAAGTGGATGCTCCTATTTCTAGGTTATCCAAATCTACTGCCTTAGCTGTGTCTGATGCTTCGGCCCTGCAGGATTGGACGGACAAAAAGTTAGAGATTTGCCTTAAATCCATTTTTGCCTCTGTTGGCACTGCCATGCGTCCAACTTTTGCAGTGGCGTGGGTTAATAGGGCCATTGCGGCCTGGACTGAGCAATTGGCTGAGGCGGTTCGCCAGGTTGCTCCAGTGTCTGAGCAGTTGCAGCTTCTTGCTAATATGTTAGAAGCTCAAAATTATGTTGCTGATGCTGCTTTTGATGCTGGTCGCATGATGGTGAGGGCCTCTACCTCCTCCATAGTAGCTAGACGTGCTCTTTGGTTGAAGATTTGGTCTGCTGACACTGCATCTAAGAAAGCCTTGCTTTCTTTGCCCTTTCAGGGGTCCTTACTGTTTGGATCTGAACTTAAGGAGATGATTAGTGAGGCCACTGGTGGCAAAAGTACTCTTCTGCCATCAGTGTTCAAGAAAAAGTATCCAGCCAAATGCAATCGGTCCTTTCGTTCTTTCCAAACTGAGACACGCTCCACGCCCCAGACAGGTCCGTCTTCCACGCGCTCCTCCTCCAAGCCCAAACAGTCCTGGAAGCCCAAAGTTGCCCCTAAGGCCAAGACCTCCAAGACTGCTTCGGCATGACTCGCCGAACCCGGGTCCGCATCCGGCTGTAGGTGGACGTCTCCACATCTTTCGCCGGGTTTGGGAGGAGTCTGTGGAGGACCCTTGGGTTGTTCAGGTGGTATCAGAGGGATACAGGATCCCTTTGTCTTCCCTTCCTCCTTTTCGGTTCCATTTTACTCATCCTTCTCAGGAGCCTACAAAACGACGTCTGTTCGACGACACTATTCAGGATCTTTTGGACAAAGAGGTCCTGGAATTGGTTCCACCAGAAGACACAGGTTCAGGATTCTATTCCAACCTGTTCGTTGTGACCAAAAAGGACGGAGGTGCACGTCCTATTCTGGATCTCAAGGATCTCAATTCCTTTTTTGTGAGTTCCCACTTTCGTCAGGAATCTCTGCGTTCTGTGATAGCAGCAATGTCTCCAGGGGAGTTTCTTGCCTCCCTGGATCTTCAGGATGCTTACCTTCACATCCCTATTCATCCAGAGAGCAGACGGTATCTCAAATTTGCCTGTCACAAAGGCCACTTTCAGTTTTCAGCTCTTCCCTTTGGTCTGACTTCAGCTCCTCAGGTCTTTCAGAGGGTATTGGGAGCTTTGATAGCTGTGTTTCATCGAGATGGAGTCAAGGTGACTCCTTACATGGACGATCTGCTCCTGAAAGCCTCATCTGCGGAGATACTTCACCAGCAGCTGCAATTGTGCATACAGACACTCAATCGCCACGGCTGGATTGTGAATCTGGACAAGTCAGACTTGGTTCCATCTCAACAGCTCCTCTTCCTGGGTCTCCTGTTCGACACTCAGCAGTGCATGGTGTTTTTGCCGGAGGAAGTGGCTCATCAGATTGCTGTCCGGGTGGCCAGGATCCTGGAAATGGACAGGGTTCTAGTACCAAAGTTGTCTTCTCTGGTGGGGAAGTTTATTTCCACGGTAGAGGCGGTGCCTTTTGCCATGGCACACACCAGGGAACTTCAGAGGTTTGTGATTCAGACTTGCAGATCTCATCCAGATCACCAGCATCTCTCTGTATCGTTGCCCCCTCATGTAGAGCTTAGCCTGGAGTGGTGGTTGGACCTGTCTCATCTCCTGAAAGGGAGATCCTTTCGGGTTCCCTATTGGACCACAGTCACGACGGATGCCAGCCTCCGGGGTTGGGGGGCAGTGTTGGGGGCCTGCCTTCAAGAGTCCTACTCCCCACTGGGACCTCAATTTGGTGCTGGGGGTTCTCCAGAGACCCCCGTTTGAATCCTTGGCTTCTATTCCTTTGCGTCTCTTGACCTGGAAGATGGCCTTTCTTTTGGCCATTGTCTCAGTTCGCCGGGTAGCAGAGTTACAAGCTCTGTCTAGTAAACCTCCTTACTTGGTGTTTCACAAGGATAAGGCAGTGCTTCGCACTTCCAAGGAGTTTTTACCCAAGGTTGTCTCCGAATTTCACATCAATCAGGAGATTGTGGTTCCCTCTTTCTGCCCTAACCCTTCCTCTGACAAGGAAAGAGATCTCCATTTGTTGGATGTTGTGCGTTGTCTTAAATTTTATGTTCATCGCACTGAGTCTATCAGGAAGTCTGACGCCTTGTTCGTCATTCCTGAGGGGCCTAGGGCAGGGAGACCGGCATCCAAGGTAACTATTGCCTCTTGGATAAAATCTACCATTCGTGAAGCCTACAAATTGCGGAATAAGCACGTTCCCTTCAGGGTTACTGCTCATTCCACCAGATCTATTGGGGCCTCTTGGGCCTACCAGAATCAGGCATCTGCTGATCAACTGTGCAGAGCGGCCACTTGGTCCTCTGTGCACACATTCTCGAAGCACTATCGAGTTGATGTACTGGCCTCGGCTGATGCCAGCTTTGGAAGGAAGGTCCTGGAGGCAGTTTTGCCTGTTTAGGACTTCTATTCTGTGATCCCTAGTGCTTCTTTACTGTTGAGCCTTGTTGGCTCTGGTTCAGTGTGCTGTGTTAGTTTGGGGGTTGTTTTCCCCCCTGGTTGGTGTCCGTTGACACTTCTGTTACTGGGCTATATGATTAATTGGTTCATAGCAGTTCTAGTGACTTGGTCCTTGCCTTACTTCCCGCCTCAGGGACAGCTCAATGTTTGTACATCCCATTGTACCAGTGACCTGTATTGGACGACAGTGAAAATAGAATTTTAGTCTTACCTGTTAAATCCTTTTCACTTAGTCCATACAGGTCACTGGTCTCCCACCCTGTCAAGGGACCACGCTTGGCTCTCCTGTGGCATTCAGTGGGAGACCTTCGGGGCATGCTCACAGGAGTCTTCCTTTTCCTTCTTCCTCTGGTCAGTTTAGTGTCTCAAATCAATCTAGCTTGGCTCTGGCCTGAAGGCAGCTTAAGTAGGAGGGGAGGCTCCACCCCCTGCATACATTTGAATGAATGTTCCTGCCTATTAAAGGGGCGGATCGCCTCCCATTGTACCAGTGACCTGTATGGACTAAGTGAAAAGGATTTAACAGGTAAGACTAAAATCCTATTATCCCTCATATTGTAGCCCTTAATAAACTGAATTAAATGACACCAGCCGCATCTCTTAAACCTTTATGGTTTAAGAGATAGCCGCTTTCAAAGTATCCTCTCCCCTGCTGTCAGTGTTCTGCTGCCAGCAGGGGAATCCGGTCCCGGGACAGGCGGAGGCTCTTAAACAGAGCCGATATCTCGTTATAGAAGGAAAAATGATTCATTGAAACAGTCTTCTACATGTTTGGTTACCAAGCACAAGTAGAAGACTGTTTCAATTAATCATTTTTCCTTCCATAACGAGATATCGGCTCTGCTGAAGAGCATCATCTTGATTCAGAGACCGGATTCTCCTGCTGGCAGCAGAACGCTAACAGCAGGGGAGAGGAAACTTTGAAAGCAGCTATCTCTTAAACCATAAAGGTTTGAGAGATGCCGCTGGTGTCATTTAACTTGGTGTATTAAGGGCTACAATATGAGGGATAGTAATTTTAATGTAATACTATCCCTTTAAGGGAAAAAAAATGGTGATGGTCTTGGCATGTCACATGGTCATTAATGGGAGGTGATGAATGAAAGGCAGTATGTGCGATTAGCACAATGTACAACACACAGCCTTGCTGCAGTGATGTTGCTTGTGTGAAAGAGGCCATAGACACGAAAAGTAGGTGGATAAATGTATTTTCAACATTTTGTACTCAAAATGACTTCCCTCAGGATAATTAACATGATATAGTGTAACACTTATAGCTCCCTTTTAACCCCTTGGGTTACGAACTAAAGTGTGATAAAGAGGTGATAAAGCGGAGATTAATTTTCCGTTGATATCACTTCTCCAGTTCCTATGTTATTCTATGGTGTCAATGCACTAAGATGTCCAAAGTTGGAGAAATCGTAGTGCGTTTACACCATAGAATAACATAGGAACTGGAGAAGTGATATCACTGGAGAATTCTTCTCCTTTTTATTACCGGTTTATCATGCCTTTGTGCATCTCCCCCCTTGAGTATTATCCAGTGCATTTCCATGCAATGTGTTGAATCCCTATCTGGCACTCAAAGGGTTAAAGGAAGACTAACCCATCCTAATAATAACCCCACACTTACTGTAGCTTAATCAGAGAGGCAAAAATGAATTGCTAATTGTGAGCCAATTCTGCATGGACTGGTTTTCTAAATAGAATATTTAATTGGCTCTTAAAGGAACAGTAAAAACTTATTATAGTTTTGCAGAGGAGAAGAAAATAAGCCGAATGGCACAAACCCTATGTCCCCTAACTACTTAATTGGAACAGTCTACAAAGTGTGCTTGCAAACCAGACACACTTTGTAGACCTTTCCAGTGAAGGAATTCTTTCACAATACCGAGATTTTGGCTCTTCTGCAGAGCCGCAGGCTGGTCCCTGGACTGGGATCTCCTGCTGTCAGCTAGATGCTGACATCAGGAGAAGGGGAGAGATGGGGAACTTTCAATGCCTATATCTCTCAAACCCTAGCAGTTTGAGAGATAGGGTTTGTGCCATTCAGCTTATTTTCTTCTCATCTACAAAACTATAAAACATTTTTATGGGACATTACTGTCCCTTTAATATGTCCATAGCGACAGACATGATTTGCAGAATTTGATAACCTCAGACGCCTCTCATTTTCTTCCTTAGGTGTTTACAGTGGTAGGATTTTATCCTACTGGAGTACTGCAAAAATAATCATGTCTGCCTCCATGATCATGATATCCAGAACTAAAAGAGATTATTTATGCAAATCTATTCCACATTGAATTGGTTCATAGTGGCTATTAAGATAAGGTCATTTTAGAGGTATTAATAGGAGGTGTTGGTTTTAAAGGGATAGTAATGTTTCACAATAAAAGCAGCTCCAATTAATCTTCATAGTATTTTGGCCATGAAGAGTGTTATTTCAATACTGTCAGAGTTGTAGTTCAAGAGTAATCAAATGATAAAGTATCCCACTCCCGCCCCTTTTACCTAGTGTAAGCCGCCTCCCCTCCTGATGTAACACTGCTCACCTCAGAGCAGCAAGACTGTCCAGATGGATCACAGATAGGGGCAATCTTCAGTGAGCATAAGGAAAAACCTGTCAAGGGGGGCAAGGTTTCCTTATGATCACAGTAAGAAGATTGTCCCTTGCTGTCATCTGTCTGGTCAAGTGACCAGATTCCACATCTGAGAGGAGATGGTTTACACTAGGTAAAAGGGGCGGGAGAGGGACACTTTATCATTCAATTACTCTTGAACTAAGTATTGAAATAACACTCTCCACTATGAAGATGAATTGGAGCTGCTTCTTTTGTGAAACATTACTATTCCTTTAAACATTTAAGGACCAGAAGAGTGTGCAACGCATTGTGAAGGGTTAACCCTTTGAATGCCAGAGGGGTAGGCAACACATTGCTTTGCAATGTGTTGTGTACCCCTCTGGCACTCAGAGGGTCAATGTGCAAGTCAGTATAGCATCTGTTGTTTACGCACTTCTGGATTTTACATAATTAATATGACAATCTATTTTACGGAACATTAATGAGTAGAGTGATTTATAATCACGCTGAAACAAACAAAGCTTCCTCTGCTAGAACCTGTGATAACCGTAGATTCCAGTGAATGATGAACAGTGTGTTAGATGGCTGCATTTGTCCTTGTCTATAGGAGGTCACAGCACTTTGACTTCCAGACAGTCCTGTTTTCTGCCTCTTTGCCTTGATGGGGTTTATGTTCACACCAGCGGGTCACTGCACTTTATAGAACCATTCCTAATTAAGTGCCCGCTCTTCATTAAAATCAGTAAACTACAGTGCTAATGGGATCTAATTGAACCGTATGCAAACACACGCACGCTTCACTAGCACACTCTGGGCAAATTAGACCTATGAACAGCTTGTATTTTTAACACTTTGAATGCCCGAGGGCTCCACAATGGCCCTCAATGGGTTAAGCTCCCTCTTGCTGGGACACAGGTAATTATATACATGGCGCTGTTTAACCCCTTAAGGACCAGAGTGGTGTCCAATGCATTGCAAAGTAATGCGTTGGACACCACTCTGGCCCTTAAGGTTCTTTTTCTTAACTCCTTGCGAATCAATGCTGTGGAGGCATTTTTAGCATCTGAGGGGTTCAAATAGAACTATCATCCCAAATAAAGTGCCCCCCCAATAATTAGTCATATAGTGATAAGCTTAGAAATAGTAGTATTATCCAGCATAAGTACAGGGTTATTAAGAAATCCTATTTCTTCTGAGACTGACAACCAGGCATCAGTGCAGACATCTTGGCTGAGAGACATCTGTGCGCCTGCACTGTCCATCCTGGTCTCCTCTATGTGGCGCTGCATTGTACCTTAAGGTAACAGGAAGGGACTGACGGTGCAGACACGCAGATGCCTCTAAAGCCAGAAGCCTTCCTGTCAGTCTCCGAAGAAGTACTGTACTTATCCTGGATAATTCTACTATTTTTAAGCTTATCACTATATGGCTAATTATGGGATGGGGACTTTATTTGGGGTGACAGTTCTGCTTTAAACAACTGTTATGATTCATAATTATTGATTAGTACTAAGAATTATATATTGTAGGATGAAGTGGGTGAATACTGAAGGATCTATACACCAGGGGAGGGCTGGTAACTACAATCAAGTGGTCCAATTCTACTATCATTCCAGCCCACCCCATCTTTTATTATATTGTAAAATTTCCATTAACCTCTTTGAGTGCCAGAGGGTACACCACGCATCGCTTCACAATGTGTGACATACCCCTCTGGCACTCAAAGGGTTAATGTTGTGATGTAAGGTGAGCACTACCACAAAGCTTATAACTGAAAGGGGCTACACTGGTACTGCTACAGAGCTTACAATTTAAAGGGATATTGAGGTTTCATAATAAAAGCAGCTCTAATTAATCATCATAGTATTTGGGCCATGGGGAATGTTATTACAATTCTGTCAGAGGTGTAGTTCAAGAGTAATTCAATGACAAAGTATCCCCCTCCTGCCCCTTTTACTGATGTAACACTGTTCAGCCAGAGCAGAAGGAAGGTGCCCATGTAGACTGCAGAGAAGGGACAGTCATCAATTAAGATGAGGGAAAAACCTGAAAAACTTGTCAACGGGAGCAGGGCTTTCATTGTTCTCATAGGAAGAAGATTGTCCCCTGCTGTTATCTGTCTGGTCTATGGACTGCATTCCACATCTGAGAAGAGATTGCTTACACTAGGTAAAAGGGGCGGGAGGGGGAAACTTTGCTTGTGAATATCTCTCAAACTATAAAGGTTTGAGAGATGAGACTTATATCGTTCTTCATTTTTTTTTTTTAATGCCTACAAAATAAAATAAAGATAAAACGAAGTATTACTATCCCTTTAAGTACAGCTACACTAGTGATACCTTAGAAAAGAGAAATGGGTTGTGCTACTAGCGTAGCTCCACTTGTAGCTCCATTTCAGTGTTGAAAGGATAGTAATACTTAAAATGTAAAAAAAAAAAAAATGTGCTGTAGGGTTTATCCTCCTGAGTAAAAGAAGGTGAACCCCACTGCTGAAAGATGTTTTATTCAAAAGTTATTAGAGCTCAAACTTGAATTTCCTAGGTGCAGTATCACAGTGGCCTGAAACTGTACAGTGGTGCTGTTGCTACACATCCTATGGACAGCTCTGGTCAGTTGACCATAAATCTCCATAGGATGGTGTAGCAACAGCGCCACTGTACAATTTCAGGCCACTGTGATACTGCACCTAGAAAATTCAAGTTTGAGCTCTAATAATTTTTGAGTAAAACACCTTTCAGAACTCTGAGTACTCTTGTTTTACTCAGGGGAATAAACCTTACAACATATTTTGTTTTACATTTTAAAGGGATAGTAATACTTCGTTTTAACTTTATTTTATTTTGTAGGCATTAAAAAACATGAAGAATTATATAAGTCTTATCTCTCAAACCTTTATGGTTTATGAGATATTCACAAGCAAAGTTCCCTTCCCCGCCCCTTTTACCTAGTGTAAACAATCTCTTCTCAGATGTGAGTCTGGTTGTATGACAGTACAGATAACAGAAGGGGACAATTTTCTTTGTATGAAAACAATGAAAGCCCTTCCCCCCTTGACAAGTTTTTCAGCTTTTTCCATTATCTTAATTGAAGATTGTCCCTCTCTGCAGTCTACCTGGGCATCTCCCTTCTGATCTGGTTCAACAGTGGGGGGATACTTTGTTTGTGAATATCTCTTAAACCATAAAGGTTTCAGAGATAAGACTTATATCATTCTTCATGTTTTTTTAATGCCTACAAAATAAAATAAAGTTAAAATGAAGTATTACTATCCCTTTAAGTATTACTATGCCTTTAAGCTATGTGGTATCACTAGAGTAGTTACATTTACAGCAGCAAGTGGGAGTGGCCCAACAGCCCAGACATGTGACCGGCCAGGGGCAATTGCCCGCCTGCCCCCCCCAGGCCAGCCCTCCCCTGCGATACACAAAAAAAAGAGGAGCCATACTGGGGCAAACCAACTGCACTGTAGAGGAACAAGTAAAGACTTCCATTATACAGTATGGTTTGACCCACAATTGTTCAATTTTTTCTTTACATATATGGCCCAGTGTATTTACTAAGATTATATGTCCTAAGTGGGGGGGGGTAAAAAAGAGAGTGAGACTGATGTACTAAGAGGAACTGGCGCAATTATGGGGCAAACCAACTGCACCATAGGGGCAAATACAAATTCCCCAGATACCCCTTGATTTAAATGGGTCTCTTGACTCCTTGACTACTAGAGGTTCTGCAATGCATTGGAATCCTCTAGAGCATTCAAGTGGTTGAAAGACCCATTTAAATTAATGGGAATTTACAACCCCTTCACTATTCTGCATTTGGATTTTTACAGAAATTGCTCCACATTCCTTAGTTAATAGGGACCTATATACTAGAAAACAGCCCATATTTAGAGACCACAGGTGGGGTAAATTTAAAGAAAATGTGAGATTCACCTTTCAAGCTGGATGTCTTCACCTGCTGCCCCTAGGGTGACCACGGGTCCCGGAATGTCCGGGACTGTACCTTATTTCAGGCCTATGTCCCGCGTCCCGGGTCATCTCCCACCGGGACAATGAAGTGTCCCGGAATGAAGCCAAGCCACCCTGGATGTCAGCCTGCAAGTGGTGTGTCACATCATGGACGCCGCGAGGGAGCGCTTGGTAGCATAAATCAGCTCTCCCTCGCGGCGTCCATGATGTGACACACCGTTTGCAGGCTGACATCCAGGGCATTACTGCATTACTGAGCGCAGCTCGCGGGAGCTTCAGCTCTGTGCCGGAGGAGGCACAGAGCACTTTCCACACCGCTAGACTACCAGGGACTCAAGGTAGGGCAACAAGGGGCAATGTGGAAATGAAGAGGCTTTATGGTAGGGTGACCACATGTCCCGGAATGGCAGAACGGAAATGTGGTCACCCTAGCTGCCCCCCTCCCCTTCTATTTCATCCCCTCATTGCCTCTTCTCTCTCTCTGTTCCCCCTCCCTTGCTCTCCCATTTCCCTTTAATCTTTGCCTCTTTCATTTTAGCTTTCATTGTCTGTCTCCCCTTCTATATCTTCATTTTGTCCCCATCTTTCTTTTACCGCAGTCTAATGCTCCCCTTTCCCTCTCTCTCCGCTACAACTCTCCGTTCTCCCCTCATTGTCCTTCAGTTCCCTCCCTGCAACATTCAGCCTTTTTAATTATAATTTCTGCCTTTCTTTCTACCCTCTCCTCCTCCTTTATATTTACATATTACTGCTTCCTCTTCTCCTCCCTACCACTTTCTTTCTGTCTTTTTACATCACTACTACCAGCTTTCTTCTCTCCCTTACCACTTCCTTTCTCTCTTCCCCCTATCAATACTACACCTCTTCCCCCTTACCACTTACTTTCTCTCTTCCCCTATCACTACTACCACCTCTCCCCCCCTTACCACTTCCTTTTCTCTCTTCCCCTATCACTACTACCACCTCTCCCCCCCTTACCACTTCCTTTCTCTCTTCCCCTATCACTACCATCACCTCTCCCCCCTTACCACTTCCTTTCTCTCTTCCTCTATCACTACTACCACCTCTCCCCCCTTACCACTTCCTTTCTCTCTTCCCCTATCACTACTACCACCTCTCCCCCCCTTACCACTTCCTTTCTCTCTTCCCCTATCATTACCACCACCTCTCCCCCCCTTACCACTTCCTTTCTCTATTCCCCTATCACTACCATCACCTCTTCCCCCCTTACCACTTCCTTTCTCTCTTCCACTATCACTACTACCACCTCTCCCCCCTTACCACTTCCTTTCTCTCTTCCCCTATCACTACTACCACCTCTCCCCCCTTACCACTTCCTTTCTCTCTTCCCCTATCACTACTACCACCTCTCCCCCCCTTACCACTTCCTTTCTCTCTTCCCCCTATCAATACTACACCTCTTCCCCCTTACCACTTCCTTTCTCTCTTCCCCTATCACTACTACCACCTCTCCCCCCTTACCACTTCCTTTCTCTCTTCCCCTATCACTACTACCACCTCTCCCCCCCTTACCACTTCCTTTCTCTCTTCCCCCTATCAATACTACACCTCTTCCCCCTTACCACTTCCTTTCTCTCTTCCCCTATCACTACCATCGCCTCTTCCCCCTTACCACTTCCTTTCTCTCCTCCCCCTATCAATACTACACCTCTTCCCCCTTACCACTTCCTTTCTCTCTTCCCCCTATCAATACTACACCTCTCCCCCCTTACCACTTCCTTTCTCTCTTCCCCTATCACTACCATCACCTCTCCCCCCTTACCACTTCCTTTCTCTCTTCCCCCTATCAATACTACACCTCTCCCCCCTTACCACTTCCTTTCTCTCTTCCCCCTATCAATACTACACCTCTCCCCCCCTTACCACTTCCTTTCTCTCCTCCCCTATCACTACCATCACCTCTCCCCCTTACCACTTCCTTTCTCTCTTCCCCTATCACTACTACCACCTCTCCCCCCCTTACCACTTCCTTTCTCTCTTCCCCTATCACTACTACCACCTCTCCCCCCCTTACCACTTCCTTTCTCTCTTCCCCTATCGTTACCACCACCTCTCCCCCCCTTACCACTTCCTTTCTCTCTTCCCCTATCACTACCATCACCTCTTCCCCCCTTACCACTTCCTTTCTCTCTTCCCCTATCACTACTACCACCTCTCCCCCCTTACCACTTCCTTTCTCTCTTCCCCTATCACTACTACCACCTCTCCCCCCTTACCACTTCCTTTCTCTCTTCCCCTATCACTACTACCACCTCTCCCCCCTTACCACTTCCTTTCTCTCTTCCCCTATCACTACTACCACCTCTCCCCCCCTTACCACTTCCTTTCTCTCCTCCCCTATCACTACCATCACCTCTTCCCCCCTTACCACTTCCTTTCTCTCTTCCCCCTATCACTACCAATACCTCTTCCCCCTTACCACTTCCTTTCTCTCTACCCCCTATCAATACTACACCTCTTCCCCCTTACCACTTCCTTTCTCTCTTCCCCCTATCAATACTACACCTCTTCCCCCTTACCACTTCCTTTCTCTCTTCCCCTATCACTACCATCACCTCTTCCCCCCTTACCACTTCCTTTCTCTCTTCCCCTATCACTACTACCACCTCTTCCCCCTTACCACTTCCTTTCTCTCTTCCCCTATCAATACTACACCTCTTCCCCCTTACCACTTCCTTTCTCTCTACCCCCTATCACTACTACCACCTCTTCCCCCTTACCACTTCCTTTCTCTCTTCCCCTATCAATACTACACCTCTTCCCCCTTACCACTTCCTTTCTCTCTACCCCCTATCAATACTACACCTCTTCCCCCTTACCACTTCCTTTCTCTCTACCGCCTATCAATACTACACCTCTTCCCCCTTACCACTTCCTTTCTCTCTACCCCCTATCAATACTACACCTCTTCCCCCTTACCACTTCCTTTCTCTCTTCCCCCTATCACTACTACCACCTCTTCCCCCTTACCACTTCCTTTCTCTCTACCCCCTATCACTACTACCACCTCTCCCCCCTTACCACTTCCTTGCTCTCTTCCCCCTATCAATACTACACCTCTTCCCCCTTACCAATTTCTTTCTCTCTTCCCCATATAACTACTACCACCTCTTCCCACTTCCCACTTCCTTTCTCTCTACCCCCTATCACTACTACTACTTCTTTTTCTTTCCTACTGCTTCCTTTCTCTCTATCATTACTATCACCTCTTCCCCCTTACCACTTCCTACCTCTCTCTCCCCATCACTACTACCACCACTTTTTCTTTCCTACTGCTTCCTTTCTCTCCCTCATCTCTGCTAACACCTCTTTTCCCTCCCATACCCTCTCACAGCTCACCTGCCCACTGCTTACTCTCTTCTCTCTCCGTAACTACTAATCACCTCTCTGCATGCCTACCAAGTGTCCCTCTTTTAGACCCAAATCCCTCTGTCCCTCTTTCCCACCCTGATGTCCCTCTTTTTAGGAGCTCAGACAGTGTGGTGTGTATATAAGTGTATCACATTGCTTCACAGCAATGTAACTCACATTATTGCTTATTTAAAGGTCAGTATATGTGTTTATAAATTAGTCTGTGTAAATAAAATACATTGGTCTTGTTATAATTCATTTATTAGGTTACACAAAGAGGTGTCACTAGGTCAAGAATTAGCCTAAAAATGTTTGGTAAAAAGTTGCTTAAAAGTTGGTTTTCACCCTCTTTTTTTCTTTCTGCATAACACCCTTAAAGTTGTAGTACCATATTTTCTTTGATGTTATGATAAAGCAACTTTCTATCACCTGCAGCCAGCAGTGACTCACATTTCACTGAAACAGTGCCCCGGTGTTAATATTGGAAGTAACAGCTCAAACAGATAATAGCCTGAAGGCAAAAGCATACATTGAAAGCACAATATCAAAAGTAGATCAGCCTAGTATATGATGAAAATACGAAACAAAGAAATTCCATGGAATTGCTAAAGGGTGTTATCGAACCACATCTTATAAAGTCAGGAAATTTACTTTATAGACCTTTTGGTCTGGGAATAGGTGAAAGTATAGAAAATAAGAGGAACACAACATGGGAGAATGAGCTGCATTTTAATATGAATAGAAGCAATTGTTTGCATAATTCAGATTTTTGAAGTAGCGTAACTTTCAGCATTTTCTCAGATCATATGATCTTCTGTAAGCATCTAATTGCTTCTTTTAAAATGAATGGCCGACTGTGGAGTCTGATTAGAGAGTGCACCAGTGTTGATTAATGTTCCATTTAATCTGTCTGGAGTACTTAATACTAATAATAATAATAGGGACGTACTGTTTTAATGTGTTAGATTTCACTGTTAGAGATGTCTATTGGATCTGATTGCTCTGCAATGCACAAGCTTCCCTTCTCTCCCCACTTAAACCATAACCCTTTCAGTACCCCTCTGGCACTCAGAGGGTTAAACCAGAATTCACTGCAGCCATACACTCCTCCTGCTTAATAAGATAAGCCATTAAAGGGATGGTAATGTCCCTGAAAAAATATTTTGCATTTTGTAATGCTTCAAAAGTGGAAAGGAGTGCAAAAAAAAAAAGTATCTCTCAAACCGCTATGGTTTGAGAAATATCTTCACTTAAAGTTTTATGTTTCCTGCTGTCAGCAGGAGATCAGTGTCGGTCGACACAGAGGTTCTGCAGTAGAGCCGCAATCGCATTATTTAAAAAGAATGACTTAATTGGAATGGTGGACAAAGTGTGCTTGGTTTGCAAGTCCATAGACCATAAATGTGCATAGGATGGTGTAGCAACAGCACCACTGTAAATTTTCAGGCCACTGTGATATTGCACATAATAAAATTCAAGTTTGAGCTGATATCATTTCTTAATAAAATATCTCTCAGCAGTGGGAGTACCCTTGTTTTACTCAGGGGGATAAACCCTACAACATAATTTTTTTTTACATTTCAAGTATTCCTATCCCTTTAATCTCTTGGTTGAAATTTGTTGGATATTTTGCTAACATCCTGGGGGTTAAATAATAGCCTTTAAAGGGGTATATAAATTAGTACAGGGAAATTGAACTGGCCACGCTCATAACTCAACGTGGGTGTGGCCAGCACAGCTCTGGCTCCTCCCCTCAAATTGTGGACTCTAGGCAGCTAACTACTCTGTCTAATGGGAAATCTGTCCCTGCACAGGGCCCCTTATGCAGTGAACTTATATATGTGTGTGTGTTATGTGTGTGTGTGTGTATGTGTGTATTTATATATACATTTGTACAATAAAAATAATAAGCAAGAACAAAGTGCATGGGTTGCACTTTGTATAAAGACAAGCTAGCTCCCTCTATGGGATGAACAATAAACCTCTCACTCACTTCCTTGCATTTATGGACATGCACACAAGTAAAACGGAGGAGCAGTACAGAAGCAGATAGACATCTCAGTGCTTTGGAGATCTCTAGCATCCAAGGAGCAAAAGGTTTGATTTAAATCAATAGAATTTGTGCAGTTGGTTTCACCAAAATTGTTCCAGCTCGCTTTGTGCTCATCACTCATGGAAATTAGCATTTTCTGCTAAGGAAGGAAGCTAGCAATTGCCTGGAATTCAGTGTGTGTGTACTGTATATACTTTTACTTCACTTGCAGTACACAGTGTGATGTCTGCAGACCTGCTTCTTAGGGTCTTGTTCAATAAGATAAAGTGGTGCACATCTGGAGCAAACCATCTACCATAGGGGATGGGTAAAAATTAACACAGATTTAAATGAAGCTTTTAACCCCTTCAGAGCAATGTGTTAAAGACCTAATTTAGAAAAATGGAAATCTGAGGAATGTTCTTTATTTTTCATTGGGTGCAGTTGATTCGCTCCAGAATTGCATCCAGTTGGATGCTGGACACCTCTCCATGACGTTGCTTCTCCATACACTGGAGAGATCTCTAGAACCCAAGGGGTTAAGTTCATACATGTACTATATACCAATTTTCATCATTTGCCTGTGTTATTTGTTTGGTATTTAATGCTGCATTTTATTGCCTTGTTTATCACTACTTCTATCTATCAATTTCACCTATAGGCTGCAACAAGATTATTTTGACATTTGGGGCCTTATGTTAAGAAAAAGAAATTGAATACTTCTGGGGCAAACCCACCTCGGGCCATTGCGGACAAATACCAGTGCCCCCTGACTTATATGGGGACTTAAAAATGGAAATGGAAGTGTTCCTTTATTGGGCTTGAAGAGGCTGCTCTCTTCCCAATTGGCCAATAGACTCTAGTAGAGCACTAATAGATGAGGACAGGTTCTTAGCCCATTCAGGCTATGACTAAGATGTAGACACTGGGCTGTGGAGTGTATGTTTGCACCTTTGAGAGGCATAAAGAATAACAAAAACAGAGCTGGATTTACTTCATTGGCTTGGAGTCCACATCCTTGGATTCTGACATGGTGACTCATCCCCCCTAAAAAGAAGAGACCAGAAGCCCAGAAATAGCATGATGGTGACACAAAGACCAACTGCATAACCAACAAACTGAGCTGAGGGAAACACCTTGTAAAATGTTACCCTTAAGCAAGGTACCCTGTGACAGTGACAAATCTGGGAATTGAGTATAGGTGGAGAGAGTCAGAAGTCCCTCCTACCATAACTTCAACAGTGGGCCAAGAACATTAACTGTAGTTCTGTAATGACTGCATACATGCAATACAAGCCCCTTTGAGAAAGATATGAAGAACAGGACTGATTTTACCATTAGAGCAAATTTCCAGAATATTATAATGCTCTCACAAGGTACAGAGGCAACAACTGTTATTGTTTTGTCAAGAAACTGGGATAGTCTCGCAAGACTACCCCTATAAAATGTGATCGTAAGAAGACAGTGAACAGAGGGTCCTAGTGAGGTGGGAGGTGGAACTCTGTATGCGAGCGTAGCATTCGAATGCCTAGAACACTAATGGAGGAAGTACTCCTCCCATCTGAGCATGGAGAAGCAGA
Organism: Rhinophrynus dorsalis; assembly: GCA_037306005.1. Classification (NCBI taxonomy): domain Eukaryota; kingdom Metazoa; phylum Chordata; class Amphibia; order Anura; family Rhinophrynidae; genus Rhinophrynus; species Rhinophrynus dorsalis. The sequence goes on along the minus strand of CM074728.1, from coordinate 88,173,802 downwards.
TAGGCAAAGGAGAGAGAACAACACTGCTGACATAATTTTTAAACATGAGAAGCAGCTGTTTATGCACTGTAAATGGCAACAACATAAACTGAAATGATTAACGGATACAATCAATCGGTGTTTTAGAAGGTCTCCTGTGGCAAAACAAATTCCAATATAATATGCTGTTAAAACATGTAGTACTAATAACACATGGAGGTGCATAGCAATAACCTGTTCAAAGCCTTAATGGGCTTATATGAAGAAGTATCCTAGCAAACAGGCATATCATCCAAGGCCTTACAGTACTCCTATGGAGAGCAGATCCATACAGGTCAAAATAGAGAAAATCAAACACATACCGTATACAAAATGTTGAAATATTACTATATATATATATATATATATATATATATATATACACAATTTTTTATTTTATTTTTTTTGCATTTTATAAAAAAAAAGAAAAAAAAAAAACAATTCACAGCCTTAAAGTGATAGTAATGTCTAGAAAAAACTTTTTTTGCATTTAGAAGAGCTTAAAAAGCTGATCTAAATGCAAAAAAACGCATCTCTCAAACCGCTATGGTTTAAGAGATACGGGTGTTTAAAGTTTGATTTCTCCTACTGAGAGCTGTAAAGCTTTCAGCAGGAGATCCGTGTCGGTCGACACAGAGGCGCTTGAGAAGTGCCGGGATCTCTTTACTTATACGGAATCCTTTCATTGGAATGGTCTAAAACGTGTGCCTGAACACTAGGCACACGTTTTAGACTATTCCAATGAAGGGATTCCGTGGAAATAACGAGATCCCGGCACTTCTCAAGCGCCACAGTGTCGGCCAACACAGATCTCCTGCTGAAAGCTTTACAGCTGTCAGTAGGAGAAATCAAACTTTAAACGCCTGCATCTTTTAAACCATAGCGGTTTGAGAGATACTTTTTTTGCATTTAGATCAGCTTTTTAAGCTCTTCTAAATGCAAAAAAGTTTTTTCAGACATTACTAACGCTTTAATAACAGTGTGTTATAAACAGATCAATAACAGATGAGTGTTGGTACCGTGTTAACCGTAGAAATGCAGGAGGCAAATATGTCAAGCTGATACCTTTATTGTCTAACTAAGCAGATTTAGGATGCAAGCTTTCAAGACCTATTAGGTCTCTTCCTCAGCCATGTTATACAGATAACTATGAAAACATCTCTTATATACAAGTTCATATTGCATTGTTTAGAATGGAAATCAGATAAGAAAGCTCAGTCCAGAACCAGGTTCTTTGATCAGTCAATGGTAAAGGAGTGATGTAAATTGCAGTCTTCCTCTGAGAAGTCCAAGGTATTTACAATGCATGTGGGACTGTTGTAAAAGTTAATCCACAATGTGATAATATGACATTATGTAAAGCATTAAATTGCAGTATTAATTTAACCTCCCATATTTTTCTGTCTCTGATTGTGAAACCATCCAATCAGCACAGTCAGTTTAATGTCCCTGACACAGTGGCCATTTTGGCAAAAATGTTCTCCCACTGGTGTCTCAGTCTTTTCGTTGATAACACTGGATCTGTGTGAATTAAACCTTTTATGTGATGGCTGTCCAGTTTCACCCATATAAAGAGCTGTTCGGCATCTTGTACACATGATGATGCATATTACATTAATATATATTAAATTGGACCTTTTTCTACCAGAAAGGCAGAGGGAGGAGTCCTGATTTCTTTGAGCATATTCAAGTAGTGAGATGTAACAAGTTAAAGGTCCTTTGCTGACTGATTGGCGCACCGCTGGGTCAGAGCAAGTAGGGACATATTGTGCAAAATCTACATTGTGAGAATTGTAAGGGTTAATATTTCAAAGATCTATACTCTATTTATATAGTTCCAACTTATTCCACAGCATTGTACAATAGGGAACAGACATACAGAGACATTAAATATTACAAATGGATCATGGATAACAAAAGTATCAGAGGGCCGTGCTGTAAGAGCTTACAGTCTAGAGGACAGTAGTTGGGACACAGAAGGAATAAGTACTATGGGGGTGTAAATGCCTCCTGCCACATGAACTACCAATCAGTGGGTGGGAGAAATTAGTAGTTTTGAGAGCAGGAGTCCAAGCAAGGATGTAAATGTGAATAATGTGGTTGTTATGGGCAAAGCTGGGAACTTTAAAAATGAGTTGACCCTGAGATCTTCTCAGTATTAACCTTAGTTCTTGCAAGAACATGCATTCTAGTTGATATCTCCCTATTTGTGCCAACCGAGAGGTGCACCAATCAGCCATCAAGGAACATCCAACATGTTACAACTTAGACAAGACAAACAGGCCTTCACCTTTTGCCTTTCTGGTGTAGAATTCACTAATTTAGACACTAAAGAACCAGTTAATTGGTTCAGCTCATGTAATTGGTAGCATTGAGTTCTCTCACCCTGAGATTTTGTCCCTTCACCTTGAGATCCTGAGACATGGGTCAAAACCCTGAGAGTTCCCTGGTATGGTTATGGGATTGTAGGTGGGAGTGGAAGAGTGATTTTTAGAAGGGAATGAGAGTGACCAGCAGTTGGACAGGCTGGTGGTCTGGCCTTGCTCATAATGGTTATGTAGGTAGTTGATAGACTTCCCTGAAGAGGTGAGCTATCATATCCACTCTCTCTTTTCTCTCCTCAAAGTGATACCTGTTCAGATCCTTTGGTCTCTCCTGATGTTTCCTATCCTGTAAACCATTCACAATTTTAGGGCCCGTCTCTGAATTCTCTCCAGAATATCTATATTCTTCTGGAGATGGGGTGTCCAATACTATACACAATACTCTACGCTAGTTGAGGTCTAATCAGGGGTTATTTCATTATTTAATTTTTTTTTTTACTCAATTGGTTTGTTCCAAAATTGCTCCAATTTTCTTTATTCAATAATATCCTCTGAATCCATATTTTAATAATATAATATTAAATGTAATATTCTTCAGCAAACGATCAAACCGTGTTTGGGGAAATAAATTACTAACTGCTTTGATGCTAAAGACGTTTTCAGTGCAGAGGTGCAAAATGCATTGGAATCTTCTATAGCATCCAGGGGGTTAATAATATAATTTTATTTTTAAAATTACATTTATCATAATTACATTTAGCATACACGTTAATTCTCAGACAGTAAAAACAAGTTAAAGACGTTAAGTGAAAAAATACTTTTTTTTTCCAGAAAACGCAATTTATTTGTAGGGAATTACATTGTAGCTCAGGGTTACAGACGGTCTGTTCTTTCACGTGGAACATGTTAGCTTAGTAAAGAGTCTAGGACATATGTGCAAGGAAAAAGGGGATTAACTGGGGGAGGCAAACCAACCGCACCATGGAGGACACAAAAGTCCCCACTGATTTTAAAGGGGATCTGTCACCCCTATACAAGTTTGTCTTAAATGGAAGCTTATATAGCGGCTAACTGTTATACAAATGTCATTTTTTTTCTGTTGGCCGAAATTAAACATTTTAGATGATCCCGTGTCTTCCTTCCGGAGAGACTGTGGGTACAGCTCTGTACTACAGTCTCACTCTTCCTATGCTCCCCTCCCACTATCCAGCCTCCTCCAATGATGGAGGCTTTCTGCCTGTAAACTGGAGCAATCTCTGGCCAATAAGACCGCTCCAGCTTACAAAAAAAAAAATCTAATACAGGAGCACCAAGATTTCTCAGTTGTGGGCCAAATAATCAGAAATTTGTGTCAGTACCTCGTCAATGTGTTTTTTTTTTGTTTTTTTGGGGTTTTTTTTGTTATATAGATAATGATGATGAATTATAGCTCATTTTTTTTAGCAGTAATACAAAAGCATTACAAAAGCCTAATGAACTTTATTTGTAGCACAGTTGTAGGCCAAGTGCTATCCGCTGATCAATTCTGTTCAAATAATTGAGATCACTGGTATTTAACAGCTTGAACTATTCTTGAGAACTATACAATGTCAGTTATATAATTGTAGCGGCAAGCAGGTGGTTAGAATCTATTGGCCTATTAGCTCAAATGTACTAGATAATTTGTTAACCCCTTAAGGACTGCACTCTCCAGGGGTGGACAGCCCTAGAGTACCATGGCACCTTTTTTCTTTTTTTTTTTTTTTTTTGTTTTTTTTTTTTTTGTTCAACCAGTGCATTCTGCTATGCCAGAATTCCATTATGTGCCAGAACCATCACCTCTCCTTAAGTGAAAAGTAACACCTAATACGTAAAAATATACTGTAGGGGACCTCTCTCTCCTAATGTTTCTATGAATATGGCACTTATTTTATCCCCACTTATTTAATGTAACTTACGTCTATTGTAAGGTGCTGCGTACACGGTGTGGCGCCATATAAATAAAGATATACATACATATAATGGCCTTAAATGTTACAGTGGCACTGTTGCTATACCATCCTATGGAGATTTATGGTCAACTGACCACAGCTGTCCATAAGATGGTGTAGCAACAGCGCCAGTGTAAAATTTCAGGCCATTGAGATGTTGCACCTAAAAAAAAAAATTCAAGTTTGAGCTGCAATAACCTTTGAATAAAATAACCGGTAGGCTTCCTATGGCTTAGGGGTCTCGTGTTGGATGACCATGATCTGTTATGATACAGATTGTAATTTATTTTCTTTTTTTTTTTTCTTTTTTTTTAGGTTCTGAATTTTGAGTCAAGCTTTCCATCTTGGAAATAAAGTTTCACTAAAAAAAGGTGAGTGTATTCAGTGATGTACAGGTCTGAATAATATCATTCTGAAATAGATAGCTTTTATTGTCCTAATGGAGTGTGAGCCCATCAGAGTATGTAACAAGTATGTTAACCGTTTGAATGCCAGAGAGGTGGTAAACGCATTGCTCTGCAATGTGTTGCATGCCTCTGGCACTCAGAGGGTTAAATCACAGTCCTTTGCACATTGTTGACCGTTGGCATTGATTATAAACACGGGCTGGATTTCATTGCAGGCAATTAATGTCCTCGCTGGTTTGATTTACAAATTCCATCTTAGACATCAGTTGGAATCTGAGAGGTAAAACCCAGTTTATCACCTGCAATGTAATCTAGGCCAGTAATTTGTTCCATATATCCATTCTCTAGCTATAAGCAATAAACTCGCTAGTTTGTAAAATTGCTGTTTAGAAAAATATCCTCAATTTTACTCCTGGATATTGTTATTTCATTAGACCAAACGTAGAACATCTACAGGCCTTATGGTCATACCTGAGAACTTTCATTTGTGGAGTTCCCCTGATGCCGCTGGGGAGTGTAATTGCCGCAAATTGTGGCTAAAAGGGGCAGGGTTCTCCCATGAGTGGAGGCGGAGCTTTCTGGGGCATCACACACGAGTGGGAAGTGGGGGGGAACAGGGAGGAGAAGGAGGAAAAGTTGGAAGAAATTGGGTGGGAAGGAGTAGAAGTGGGCAGAGTTTTAAAGAAAACTCCCCACATCCGGAGAATCGGCCTCTGCCCCAGAGACCCGGTAATGCACTCTCAAAACTGGAGTCTCCGGGGCAAATCCGGAGAGCTGCCTGGTATACTTATGGTCATGGAAAGCAAAGTCAATTCGGGGTCGCATCAGCTGCACCACAGGAAAGTAATAAACTATCCCATTGATTTAAATAGAGTTTTTAAACACACAAATGATATAGAGGTCTCCAGCACATTGTGACACATTGTAGCTATTTGTACACACAAAACATGAGAAGAATTTGTCCCAGAAAAGCTGTGGCGAATAAGTCACAAAATAAGAATACCCATAAAATGAGGCACACAAAGGAATACAGAAAATAATAATTTTCATTTGCGGCACTGAAAAATAATTACAGAAATATGAAACAAAACTCCTAAGGTTAAAAACAAGTAAACAGGAGACACAACAGGGTAACCCACATAAATAGAGAAATACATGCTGAGCCAGTTGTGTAAAAAGACAAAACCATAAATATGGAATTAATTACATCAGCTAAACATGCAATATAAATGCAGCCGTGGGAACTCACATTACATAATAAAGTAATAACCGTGCACTGTAAACTACATCAAATATAAATAATATAAACCTTTATCCCTAGTTCAATAGCACTCGTGACCATATGTATTTTCTATTAAGATGCTCCTCTAATTAAGAGGTTATTGTTTTGGCCCACCCTATTGTCAAACGGGGAAGACTTTAGAAATTATGTTGAAAGTGCAAGATTCATTGTGGAGAACCTGCGTGTTTCCTGTGGAGAATCTGCGTGTTTCCTGTGGAGAGCCTGTGTGTTTCCTGTGGAGAATCTGCGTGTTTCCTGTGGAGAATCTGCTTGTTTCCTGTGGAGAATCTGCTTGTTTCCTGTGGAGAGCCTGTGTGTTTCCTGTGGAGAACCTGCGTGTTTCCTGTGGAGAACCTGAGACGAAGACCTGTTGACAGAGTGGTGTAACCGTCCTGGGGTTTTGTGCCAGGGATTCCTTTGTACTGAGAGGCAGTTCTAACCTCTCAAACAAGTGGGTGCATTTCTTGTGGAGCACATGGTGAAGGTGATCCAGTAGTAAAAATATTACACTTAGAGGAACTTCTTCTGCGCTGATTTGTTTTTTTGTCTTTTGTTGCAGTATTGGTGCTCTTGGGGGACCCCGCCTCTTTTCAACACCAGCGAAGAATCCCTTGAAAAATATAAGAACTTGTGTCCCTATATGTGAGAAGTTGTGAGACTTGACCGTTCATATAGACTCTCCTGTTTGTGTTGCGTGTGTGGCGCTTTCTTTAATATCCTGTTGGGGGCACTATATCTATAGTCTACGCAGCAGGACAGAAATATATCAAATATAAAGCACATAAAAAAAAATAAAAAATGCACCTAATGTGAGACCAAAAACATGAGATAAAGTGCCGCAAAGTGGGAGCCAAAGCTGGTCCCCTGTAAAGACCCCACACGTATTACCTAATTGACTTAGTCAGGGGATATAGTTTACATTACACTGTTACCACTTTATCATGGGATGCGAGTATAACCCCTTAACATCTAAGGTCCTGGGAACTAACATTTCCTTAAGGACCACTCAGATTTTTCCTGGCGTGCAGAAACACGTGACCCGTGACACGTACCAGTACGCCGCACTAGGGACTGAGAGAGACTGCTTCAGTCTTGGAGCGGTCAATTTCACTCCCCATTTTTACTTACAGCGCTCCTGAAGGAGCGCTGTAAGTAAAGTGTATGTGATGTGCTATGACGTCACTGGTCCATAACGCAAAAACTGCGTGATGGTCATAGCACGGCACGCGGGCGTTAAGTGGTTAACATGGCTGCATTTATATTACATGTTTATCTGATGTGTATTATTTCCCTATTGATGGTTTTATGTTTTACACCATGGCTCAGCGTATATTTCTCTATGTATGTGGGTGGGGTTACCCTTTGGTGTCTACTGTTTAGGGTTCTTTTCCCTATTAAATTGTTTTTACCTCAGGAGTATTGTTTCATATTTATACAATTATTTTTCAGAGTCACAAATAAAAATGATTGTTTTCTGTATCCCTTTGACTCAGACGTGTGCCTCATTTTATGACCGTACCTGGGAACTCTGCGGATTTGCCCATGAGACTCCGATTTGTCCCTGCATTACCAGGTCTCTGGGGCAGAGGCTGATTCTACTGATGTGGGGAGTTTCCTTTAAAACCCTGTCCACTTCTGCTTCTTCCCGCACAGTTCCTCCTACTTTTCCTCCTACCCCACCCAGTTCCTCCCACTTCCTGCCCACTTGTGGGATACCCAGGAAAGCCACACACCCTTTTTGCCGAGATTCGCAGCAATTATACCCCCCCCAGTGGCACCAGAGGGGACTCCAGAAAAAAAAAAAGTTCCAAAGTATGTTTATGGATATTCTTTTTTTGTGACCTATTCGCCACAGCTTTTCTGGGACAAGTTCTTCACATGTTATGTGTTTACATTTAACCCTTTGAGTGGCAGATGGGTTATGCAATGCATTGCGTACCCCTCTGGCTCTCAAAGGGTCAAATTTTAATACCCAGAGTGTACCAAACCATTTTGTGTCTTTCTGGCCTCATATTTATTTGATGCAGGACTAAATTATTTGCATTGTAACTGTTGGAACACTATTGTTAAATGCTATTTTAAGCTCACTGGGAACTTGTACATTATCCTTTTGAATACCAGAGAGGTACGCAATGCATCACGTACCCCTCTGGCACACAAAAGGTTACATATCTTTAAGATTTTAGGCCTAGATTAAGGTAACTGGGATCTATTGTGTATTATTAGGTGTTAGTGTTCCTTTAACCCTTTGAGTGCCAGAGAGGTAAATTGCAACGCAATGCGTTGGATACCTCTCGGGCACACAAAGGGTTATTAATAAATCAATACTTCAGGCGTAACCTTATGTAAACTCATTTGATAAAAAGATGTGTCCCAAAACAGCTGAACCAGCATTAGCAATGCAAAGCACCTAGACACTGTGCAAATGCAGAACTGAATAATGAGGATTTATTGTATTTATTACTATTTGACTACCAAGAGGAGGGATGGTCATTGATTAAACTTAAGACCGGGAAGGCTGAATGAACTCTCTCTCTCTAGGGATATTATGTTTTTCGGATTAAGAAACATGCTACTGTTTATTTGTGTACAAAAAAACAGTTTTTTATTGATTCTTTTACACATTCAAGTCCAGAATCACTAAAAATCAAACAATTGCAGAGGCTTGTAGTGTAACCTTGATAGTAACACCACCAGGGGCTGTTTATATATCAACATAGCAGAGTTATGGGTTACACAAGAAAGGCATTCAAGAACAACTAACACTTCCTACTAATAACGCCTCCCCAACACACACACACAAATACACACACACCACACACACACACACACACACACACACTCATACAGTAGCTTCCTATGGCTAGAACAGTGATTCTCAACTAGGGTACCATGGCACTTTGGTGTGCCACAAACATCAGCTTAGGGTGCCCCATGTTTTCTATAAAGACTAACAAAAATTGACTTTTAAATAAATATTTATAGAAATTGTTATGCACAATATATTTAGTTTTGTTATTATGATTATAATACCTAATAATAACTGTATATTTATGTATTGTACCCTTATTATGCCCTTGATAAAGTTCATTAAATATGTTTGGGGTGCCTCGAATGTACTAGATTATGTGTTAGGGGTGCCTCGAACAAAAGATATTGAGAACCACTGGGCTAGAAAATACTACTGTATTTATTTAATTTTAACCTTGCCCCTTGGTTTAAGAGAATAATCTCTTCAATCAGTCATAGACATCATATATATGGAGACAGACATGACAGTTGATAGCAGGATGACCTCAAACTGCTCTCACTGTACATCACAGTTTTAACATTTGAATGCAGTTTAGAAGGGTCATGCACTCTGCATACAACTGTCATGTCCTCCTCCATGGATATGAACATCCACACTGATTGAAGATGTATCTGTTGAACCAAGGTGCAAGGTCACAATTCGTATGGACATTATTCATTTCTGGTCATATTAAGGGAAGTGGGGAGGCTAATATTAGTTGACAATTTTACTTTTTTAACATAACCTATCCGATGCACTTCTGTTTTTATCAGTTGCATAGAAATACCTTTGGGTATTTATCAGTGATCAGATTTATTTCCTTGCCTCTCATACAGTGATGTGTTTCATCTTTATGCTGCCCTAGGCCTAACCAACTGCATTCACAACACTCCACCCCGAGTCATGCTTTGTCACACCCTTGCTTTATTTGGCTCCTTCCAATGGCCACATCCCTTCCCTTAAAGACACAGAAGCAATGTAAATATCGAGCATGTTAGGGGCTAAAAGAAAGTGGAAAATTAAAATTCTGAAGAAAGGTCATTTGTCACTGTTCTCTTTGGGAAAGAGGAGGCTATGAGCCCCCAGACACACTTTTTAAAAATAGTGCCTTTTCATTAAAAATTGAATATAGGTGCAAAGCATTCCAATCTGCTGCCCCTGACAATCGTAAATAAGTGGCTGCTTGACTATGCAAGGCAGTTAATTTCTGGATAATATGGTGTAAATGCAGTCATTGCAGAATTACACTTCCATAGAGTGTATGTGTTTGTGTCCGCCTCAGAGATCAGTGGGTTCCTGCAAGTGGCATATGGGAATGACAGATCTACCTGGTACACACTCATTGCCACTAATCACATTGTGATCATTCATAAAAAGCTCTCTGTATATATCAGTGTTCAAACCTATTTATCTGATTGTTGTACAGCTGCTAGAAAAATGGCAAATACTAAAGAAACTACAACAAGGCATTAATTCTTAACTCAAAGCAATGCATTGGAGACCTTCCTAGCATTCAAGAGCTTAAAGGGATAGTAATGTTTCATAATAAAAGCAGCTCTAATTAATCATCATAGTATTTGGACTTTGGAGAGTGTTATTTCAATTCTTTTAGAGTTGTAGTTCAGTAGATCAGTAGTTACTGATCTAACACTGCTCAGCCAGATCAAAAGGGAGGTGCCCAGGTAGATTGCAGAGAGGGACAATCTTCAATTAAGATAAGGGAAAAACCTGAAAAACTTTTCAAGGGGGGCAGGTCTTTCATTGTTCTCATAGGAAGAAGATTGTCCCCTGCTGTTATCTGTCTGGTCTTACAACCAGATTCCACATCTGAGAAGAGATGGCTTACACTAGCTAAAAGGGGCGGGAGGGGAACTTTGCTTGTGAATATCTCTCAAACCATAAAGGTTTGAGAGATAAGATTTATATTGTTCTTCATGTTTTTTAATGCCTACAAAATAAAATAAAGATAAAACAAAGTATTACTATCCCTTTAACATTGAAAAATAAAACAGGCCAGAGGTAATGAAACATTCATGGGGTCTTAATCAACCAGCGAATGTTTACTATTGTGCTGATCGATGGTTTGTTTAGCATACTAGAATGAATTCAGTATTTGTTTAGGACCCACGAATGCTCCATCTGTCTTGCCTATATGAATTTACCTTTAGGATTCTACCAGGCAACAATAAAGCATAATCATACCTGAGAACTTTCTCCTGAGAGGTCCTGGGAATGGGACTTAATTGGGAATGGGCGGATGTGGACGGAACAGGGTGGGAAGTCAAATGGATGAGAAGTGGGCGTATTTACCCAGGTAACTCCCCAAAGCCTGTGTCCCCAGAGAACTGGTAATCAACTCTAAAAACTGGAGTCATTCAAAATGATTCATGATTCATAGTCTATGGCTTTCCATAGCAAATGATAGTTATAGCACTCTCACCTGGTAACTGTAACAGAAATATGCAATTTAATTAGAGTAGTGGTAGTACCCTGCATGTAAATAATTATAACTATACAGATTTCCTCATAAAAAACTGTTCCTTTAACTCCTTTAGATCTGCAATGCATTCCAAAAGCGTCATTAAAGGGATAGTAATGTTTCATAATAAAAGCAGCTCTAATTAATCATCATAGTATTTGGACTTTGGAGAGTGTTATTTCAATACTGTCAGAGTTTTAGTTCCAGAGTAATTCAATGACAAAGTGTCCCCCTCCCGCCCCTTTTACTGATGTAACCCTGTTCAGCCAGATCAGAAGGGAGGTGCCCAGGTAGATTGCAGAGAGAGACAATCTTCAATCAAGATAAGGGAAAAACCTGAAAAGCTTGTCAAGAGGGCAGGGCTTTCATTGTTCTCATAGGAAAAAGATTTTCCCCTGCTGTTATCTGTCTGGTCTATGGACTGGATTCCACATCTGAGAAGAGATGGCTTACACTAGGTAAAAGGGGCCGGAGGGGAAACTTTGCTTGTGAATATCTCTCAAACCATAAAGGTTTGAGAGATAAGATTTATATCGTTCTTCACGTTTTTTTAATGCCTACAAAATAAAATAAAGTTAAAACGAAGTATTACTATCCCTTTAAGAGCTGAAGATCCAAAGCAACCACCTCTAATGTAACACTATGAATGATTTGTAGCTTGTATGTAGGTTACTGCATGGATTAGTTGTAATGTAGAAGGTAGCATTTACCATCCTCCCCCTGATCTCTGTTTAGCTGACTAAGGCTTGTTTGTTTAACTAACTACTAAAAAATGCATGTGACTTTAAGCAGTTTGGGACCATCACCTGTCCCCTTGATGCAAAATCGTTAATAAATAAAAAAGGTCCAGTAACACGTAAGCAGCTATAGACAATTTGTCAGTCATTTTTTATGAACTTTTTTTTTATGCTTAACCTAAAGCTTTAGAGTGCTGTAATTACGTTCAAAGGGACAGTCCCCTAAAAAATACTATGTTGATTCTGAAAGAGATTCCCAAATCACCTATATGTAGTATTAGCAATTCTTTTTATTCAGAACATTCATATTTGAATTATGTATAGTGTATGCTAATTAACCCCTGGAGTACCAGAGGGGTTCGCAACGCATTGCAAAGCATACCTCCCAACGTTTCAAATTGTTAAAGAGGAACAAGTGTGTTTTAGGGGGTGTGGTGGGGTATGTCGCTGGTTGGCAGGGCATTACCGATAATTTTTAGCCTATTTCATGACCTATTGACATCATCTTGTGTACCATAATAAATGACATAACAAGACCAAAGTATTTTATTTACACAGACTACTTTATAAACACATATACTGACGTTTAAACAAACATCTAGTTAGTTTTATTGCTGTGGAGCACCACACGGTCTGATCTCCTAAACACATGGACACCAGGGCGATACACTTATATACACACCACACAGTCTGATCTCCTAAACACAGGGACTCCAGGGTGATACACTTCTATACACACCACACAGTCTGATCTCCTAAACCACAGGGACACCAGGGTGATACACTAATATACACACCGCACAGTCTGATCTCCTAAACACAGGGACACCAGGGTGATACACTTATATACACACCATACAGTCTGATCTCCTAAACACAGGGACACCAGGGTGATACATTTATATACACACCACACAGTCTGATCTCCTAAACACAGGGGCACCAGGGTGATACACTTCTATACACACCACCCAGTCTGATCTCCTAAAAAGACATACACCAGGGTGATACACTTCTATACACACCACACAGTCTGATCTCCTAAAAAGACATACACCAGGGTGGGAAGGAGGGACAGAAAAATGTGGGTCTCACAGAGGGACTGTCCTGCCAAAAGAGGGACACTTGGGAGATATGTTCAAAGGGTTAAGGAATGCTGTGCAGGCACTTCCTGTACTTTGTCTATATTGCCTCCCACACTGTGACATTTTGTTTTTCAAGACTATAATACAAACTAAAACTGGAACAAACAAACCAAGTGCACCATAAGGGACAAATAAAGCATCCCATTGTTTTAAATGGGTCTTTAACCCCCTGAAGACTAGAGCAGTCACCACCAGGTGTATAAATATCCCAGCACTGCTACAATGTTGCATGAGGCTTTTTCTCACACAATGTCACTGAATGCCAAACTTTGTATCATAGATGGACTATTCTTCACTGGTTCTCTGCCGGCTTTGTCAAGGGTAGTTACGGCCCCCTGGTGGGCCATCAATAAATAACCTCCCATCGATCGAAGGGCGCTCTTTGATGTATAGTTGGGCATCCGGTTAGTTTATGTGGGTGTACACCTAGACAGTAATATAACAGATCTTAGTGTAAAGCATATTATGGATCCATGGTCATGGAAAACTACTTTTGACCTTAACCCTTTGACTGCCAGAGGGGTACGGATCGCATTGCAAAGCAATGCGATCCGTACTCCTCTGGCACTCAAACGGTTAACCTTTTGAGGACCAAAGGGGTGTGCAACACCATGCTTCTCCTCCCTCTAAGGGTTAAACAGGAAAATGGAAAAAAAGTCTCCTGTCACATTCTAGAATTACAGTCTCCCTTCATTCTGAACAATGAATTTCCCAGTAAAATACTGTATATTGGCATCTGTGTCCAAACACACTTATACATGTAGTACTGCTTCTTAGGGATCTCTAAGGACTAGACACAAAAAGCTACAGATGTTAACGTGCAGTGGCTCTTGAAACCACCCCCTTCCCCCTTATTAATCCTTTCAGTGCCAGAAAGGTCTCCATCGTCTTGTGTTGTAATGCACTGGATTCCTCTCTGGACCTCAAAGGGTTAAATATGTAGTATGCTCTTTTCACAATGGTTATCTCTTGAGACGTTTGGAATGAATGCTATAGGTCAAACAGGAACAGCAATTGATATAATGTCAAATGAGATTCTCTGGGAATTGGCAGCTGCAATTGGGGTCAACTTCAGGACCTAATCCGACCCAATTTTAGCATTTAATTACAGGATATCAATCTACAAGGTGTTAAAGGAAAATAAATAACCCCAAGCTTAGCTACTTATGGCCCAAAAATCCTAGTGGCCCCTATGAATTGTGCCTTTGTTCAAGAGAATATCTTAAGGGGATAGTAATGTTTCACAACAAAAACTGCTCCAATTAATCATCATAGTATTTGGGCCATGGAGAGTGTTATTTCAATACTGTCAGAGTTGTAGTACAAGAGTAATTGAATGATAAAGTATCCTCCTCCAGCCCCTTTTACTGATGTAACACTGCTCACGTCAGAGCAGCAAGACTGTCCGGATGGATTGCAGAGAGGGACAATCTTCTGTGAGCATAAGGATAAACCTGAAAAACCTGTCAAGGGTGGCAGGGTTTTCCGTATGATCACAGTAAAAAGATTGTTCCTTGCTGCGACCTGTCCGGTCCCAGAACCAGGTTCCACATCTGAGGGGAGGTGGCTTACACTAGATAAAAGGGGCAGGAGGGGGATACTTTATCATTCAATTACTCTTGAACTACAACTCTGACAGTATTGAAATAACACTCTCCATGGCCCAAATACTATGAAGATTTAACTGGAGCTGCTGTTTTTGTGAAACATTACTATCCCTTTAAGTCTTGAGCAGTAATACCCTTTGAATGAAAACTGAAGTACCCTTGATTTACTCATTCATTTACTATTACAGTGTTCAGAAGAACAATGGGTGCATATTTTTGTTAGGATTTCACATTCTGCCTGCTCAAGGCTATAGTGAAGTATAAAGGCAGACTAAAATGGAGCTCCAGGCTTTCCAAAAACAATCTAGAAATAGATACTCCTCTCTTCTACGTGGAAGAATAATTTCTAGGAAAGTCTGTTTGTCAAATAGTCACATGTTGCTATAGTTATTTTCTATCATAGTCTACCTTAGAGGCCTAGTTATCATGTGTTTCCTTCCTCTGTGGTGAGTCCGCTGGCATAGTTGCGGCCACCTTCGCATTGCTGACATCATGAAACAGACACTGGCTAGGACCAGGGCCTCCCTTACATGGGTCCCGGTGGGTCCATGGACCCAAGTGGTACATTGACAGGGACGACAATTGCCTTCCCAAGGTATGTTTATTTTGTACGCCGCCGGCGCCAGCAGCCCGGTCTGTCAGTGCTACAGTGTGTCCCATCAGAGGAGAGAGACGGGGACCGGAGATCAGTGACAGGAGAGGAGGGAGACGGTGAACGGTACATAGGGATATACCGTTCACTGTCTCCCTCCTCTCCTGTCACTGATCTCCGATCCCCGTCTCTCTCCTCTGATGGGATTGGTGCAATGAAAGCTCAAAACAAAGCAAAGAGTCGTTGGTCTGTTATGGGAAAACACACACAATGAAGCTAGGCTTGTGATATTGGTAGCTTTGGGGAAAAGGCTTTATTTATCATTTAAAGGCATGAAATTATGGAGCAAACCAACGGAGCTATATAGCTGGAATGAAAATCCCATGAATTTCAAGAGCTTTAGAAGGACTTTATCACAAAAAAATGAATTGGTTTTGTGACCTTATAAGTATCCGGTATGTCTAGCCAGAGACAAATAAATCATTTGTTCATACACCCAAATGCAGGACCACCAGATCTTTGGTGATGACTTTTCTTGCATGTTTTGCATTTTGTGCACCCTGGAGGAATTCCTCTTGACAGGAGTGGGCCCCGTGCTATTACGTTATCCCGTTGCCTGCTGGGATGTCTTCTCTTATTGTCACTTGGGGTTTTCTCTTTCACCACTTCATGATGCTAAAATGTGTATATGCCAGCTTTGTGGCTTCATAATATGTAGCTGCACTATATGAATTAAAAGACATGTATTCTGAGTGGCAATTCCTAATGGATGTGGGTGTGTTTTGGTGGGAATGGTTTGGGAGACAGCATTTCATGCTTGGACCCAGGCAGCACAAAGTCTTGGGCCGGTACTGGCTAGGATGCCTGTTTATGGGCCTATTCTTTGTGGCCTAATTGGGTCCTGCCTTCTTCTGCCCCTTTATAAACCTCTCTGTGCCTGGGAGTCATTGCCCTTAAGTGGTGGTTCTGATATTGTCTCTTGTGCTCCATTAGGATATGTGCTTTCCTGAGAATCCACTCCGTGTATGACCCCGGCTTGTCGGACTACCCACATCGGTTCTGATCTGTGGCTCTGGCCGACTAACTCGCTCCATGTATGGCCCCGGGTTGTCTGACTACCCACATCGGTTCTGACCTGTGGTTCTGGCTGACTAACTCGTTCCGTGTATGACCCCGGCTTGTCTGACTACCCACATTGTTTCTGACCTGTGGCTCTGGCTGACTAACTCGCTCCATGTATGACCCCGGCTTGTCTGACTACCCACATTGGTTCTGACCTTTGGCTGACTTACTCGCTCCATGTAGTCCTCAGTTTGTCTGACCTCTGGCTCTTGCTGCCTATCGCTCAGTCTAGCCTCTGGCTTGTCTGACCCATGGCTCTGGCTGATTACTGGCTCTATACTCTCCAAACTTGCCTGACCATCAGTCTCAGTGTTTCATGGTTCAGGTCTGCTCTCGCTCCCTGTTGCCTCTGTTTGCGTGACCCAGTGTGGGGACTTGTGTCTCAGTTACCATTCCCTCTGGTGTTCCATCCGCACCATGGTCCTAGTCTCTGGTATCTCACAGTAGTGCAATGCGCAGCACAGTATGCAGCTCCGGGTAGGAGCCTTGGTCCTATCATCCTGTGTTCTGGGGTTGTGTAGGCTATACTAGTATTACTGTACTTATTAAATAAAGGTGGATTTATATTTTGTGTCTGTCCTTTGCCTGAAAAACGTGACATTTTCCCCTTCAAAGGGGAAGTAACACATCCTAATAATCCCCCACACTTACCTTACTATGGCCAGGAAATTCTAATGGCCCCTATGAATTTTGCATGTGTCTTTTTTTTTTTTTTTTTCAAGAGAAAACAGTCAGTCCTGGATAACATGTCAATGGAGGTGGACATGACCATTACTGACATTTTATTCAAACTGAAGCGTGAAGTTTGCGTGAAAATACTTAACCTTTAAGTAACATAGGTGTGTGCAGTGCATTTCTTTGCAATATATTGCACACCACTTTGGTCCTTAACCCCTTAAGGACCAGCCGCATGTGCAGCCAGTACTTAAGGACCATGGAACATTTATTTTTCTTATCAAAATCAGAAGTCCCTGAACGGCGTGCAGCAATGCGGGAACCCCTGAATTCCATGACGTACATGTACATAATGGGTCCTTTAGGCACGTTCACCCAATGACTTACATGTACGTCATTGGTTCTTAAGGGGTTAAAGGGTTAAGTTCTTTTGGTCCTAGAAACTGTCATGTCCTCCTACATGGATGCAACATCCAAGACTGGTTAAGGATGGGGCCACTCCTTGAGATTAGAGGAAAGGATACTTCATCTTCAGCAGAGGAAGGGTTTTTTTTTTTTAACAGTAAGGCCTGTTTACATTGTGGAATTCCTTGCCCAAGGATGTGGTAATGGCTGATACAATGGATAAATTTAAGAGAATATTAGATACATTTCTTTCAAGAAGGAACATACAGGATTATACTGTGTATTAGTAGGCAAAATAGGAAATTCTGATAAAGACTAACTTACTTGGCAGCAGGAAAGCTATACAATCCTTATATCTCTGGGTTATGAGGCAAAGGTTGAACTTGATGGACTTGGTTGTTCAACCTAATTTACTATGTTACTGTGCTAAGATGGTCTCTCTTGAGCAAAAACACAAGCATAAAATTCATAGGGGCCGGTTGGGTTTTCTGTCCTTGTAAAGGTAAGTGGGGATTTAAAGGAGCCGTAAGTGTATTTTTTTTCATTAAAAAAATGTTCTAGTTATTACAGCACTTTTTTTAATAAACCTGCCAGCAACACCATCAGCTGGTATCCAAAAGACATTTTTATAATGCTTCTATGGGATAGATGAGCCATAGACTCTATGGCTCACTGTAGGAAGTATTTTTAATCAAAAATCTCCCAGAAGTGAGAGATTAGTATTTAATGTAAAAGGAAAACTGCTATAATATATATTTTATTCATTAAAAAATTTTACTAATTATTTTAAGGTATATGTGTGTGTGTCTTTAAGTAAAGCTTCCAGATATGCTTATCTCATAGACATGTTTATAAAACACCAACACATAGCTGCTACCCAGTTATATTTAGTTCCAATATATTACCTTGTAGGTTTTTAATATATCTGTCCAAAAAAATCCATTGAATCTCCTGTGGGGCAATATATTCCTCCTCCAAGACAATTGCTTGGATTCAGAACTCTGTTACGGAAAGACAGTAGAGAATATTCAGGAAATTACACTTATAAGAGAGAGAGAGAGAGAGAGTCCATGATAAACCTTAAATGAAAATCCTTTTCTTTCAATATTGTAGCCCTTTAAGGACGAGAGGGGTGTACAATGCATTGTGAAGTTACACACTGCTCACTCCACTGGCCCTTAACCGTGTGAGTGACAGAGGGATAAGGAATGCATTGCAATGCAATGCATTCTGTACCCCTCTGACACTCAAAGGGTTAAAAGGTTAACATTTCATAGCTTTCAAACCAGAAGAAAAAGTAAACAAAAGCACAATTTAAAACATTTTGATTTTCACATACAGTATGTCCTAAAATAAAATATTGCACATTTTCATTTCTGTAAATGTAACTGTTGTTTTAAACCCATAGATACTGAAGAGGTCTACAACTAATTACTTATACTTTGAAGACCTCTTTAGCATCCAAGGAGTTAATTTATTTTTATAACTGCCCACTTCCATAAAAAGGAACTTAGAAATAAGCACCTTGCTTCCCACTGTTCCAGTATAAATGCTTCTCAGAAGCACAGTGAATGGCACTTTGTATCAGTTTTTGCAAAACATGTTTTGTTAATGATGGATAGTGCTAGTATTTTTATACCATTTTAATTAGCAGAGTTCATTGAAGGATACTAAGACATGGCTGACCCCAATCTCCATAAACTGTGGACTCCATCTCCCCTTAGGCAACACGACCCACACTAAGTAATGGCAGGAAGCCTTGGCCTAAGTACAATTGCTTAGTTCACCCCTTGTTTATTAATGCACCAGAACATGGCACGAGACTATGATCAAGCCTCGGGGTAAATTTAACTACATCTCCTCTTAATTAAGTGAATGTGCAACATTTAATTCCACTTTCACAAGCACACACCATTTTTAGGGATTTAATTTCTTGCTATTCAATCAACAATCCCAGAGATATTGAGCGCCTGATACTAGACTGTTAATGGTTTTGCCCTTTAGAGTCAGTCACACACACTTAATGATTCCTAATGGTTTGCTTACTTCATAGGAGGTTCAGACAAGGATACTGTAGCTAACTTGACTGTATATGCTTAACCCCTAAAAAGACTACTGTGCGATTGGTTCTTTGTGGTAATATGAAAATATAGATAGAATAGTTAGTGCTGTTTATTGGACCAACATAAATCGGTTCCTATTCTGATAGAAATGCATGTGAGGCTTGACAGTTCTAATTCCATCCAACTGTTTATCCAATAAAATGCATTGTAATGCTTATGTTATATATCCTTTATATTTACATTTCTGATGTTGTATCTATACAATATACTTGTGTTTATGTTTGCATGAAACCGATCAGAAAACATGTCTCCAAAGATTCCAAAGCTTACAATGTTTCCACTGCACTCCCAGAATTCCAGCATTGCTTTGTAGCCCTCTCTAGCATTCAGTGGGTTAAAGTCCCTTTTAAGTTACTAGGAATGGTGTTTTTATCCCCTTTGGTGCGGTTGATATGCTCCAGAATTACTCCAGTTCTTTTTCGTATCTTATGCCCAGTGGGCCGGATTTAGGCGCTAAAGAGGAACAATTCTGGATCAAAGCCAAGTACATTTTCTATTCTAGAGCATAGGGGACAAAGTAAACTTTGCCAAATTCCCATTTATTTAATTAGGGCTGTTAATCCATTGAATGCTATAGAAGTCTCCAAAACTGAAGACTCTCTGGCATTCTAGGGGGTTAAAATCCTCATTTATACTAATGAATAGTAATGCTTAATAATGAAAATATATACATATATATGCATATATGCATTTAAAATCCTCATTTATACTAATGAATAGTAATGCTTAATAATGAAAATATATACATATATATGCATATATGCATTGCAGGCAGGAGTAAAACAAGTGCACTCACACTACTCAGGGATTGTTTAGCTAAAACTTACTGCAGCTCAAACTTACTTTTTTTTTTTTTTTTTTTTTTTTGGTAGAGTACCAACATGCCTTGGAATGTTGCACTGCTGCTCTGGCTACAGCATCCTATGGAGATTTATTGTCAACTGACCATAGATGACCATTGACTGCTGTAACAACAGTGCCACCATAAAATTTCAGGTCATGTTGATATTGCACCAAAAAAATGCAGGTTTTAGCTATATTATGTTTTGAATGTAACCGCTCTCAGCAGTGACAGTACCCTTACTTTAATGTACAGGGTGAACCATGCAATACATAGTTATAATACTCCATTTCGGCTTTTCTTAATAATACAAGTGAAATCGGCTTCATACTTTCAAATAATAAAACAATATTCACTGACTGCTCAGTCTTAAATAGTTTCAAGTAACCATCGGCTAGTGAGAACATGAATCAAAACTTGCTATAAGAAAGAAAGAGAGAAAATAATAAGGTCAACAAACGTGAAGATCGACTCTAGCCAGTTATTGAATATAAGAATGTTGAGTTATCACTGTCTAATTGCTTCATTGTGTTGCAAGACCTTCCACACACAGACATTTCAACTCACAAAGAAAAAGTTATTGAGAGAATCGTAGACACTGCCATGCCATTGCACCTACTTCGAAACAAGAAAAACCAACTCTAATATCAAAAGAAACAGGTGCCATGATGGAAAAAGTGGCGATAAATTAAGCAAAATGGTAATATTAGAAACAGTAGAAATGTGCAAGAATATAAGGAAGCGTATAAAAGAAGAAACATGCACGTTCAATACGGAGCTCATCAAAAGGAAGAAAACCAAGGGCTAAAGAAAGCAAAATTAAATCTGCCCAAACATAGGAGCCAAATGTTTACATTAACCCCTTAACGACCTCCCAATCCAGGGGTGGGCATCCGTTAAGCACCACAGCACTTTTTTTTTCGCAATGAATTCTGGGATGGTAAAGCGACATGCAGTCTGTCTGCCATCCCAGAATTCCATGACGTTTCTGGACCGTCACCGGTCTTTAACATCAGGAACGGCATGACGGTCCTGGCATTTTATGTGATGTTAAGATGTTAAAGCTTGAAGTTGATAAAACAGAAAAACGCAACAACAAATACTAAAAAGAAATGGAAGAATTGTATTCAAGTTTTTATAAGGATGAAGGACAACAAAAGAATGCAGTTTCAGAGGCTAAAGCTGTGCCAGAAATTTGGGTAGAAGAAGTGGAAGCTGCAATAAAATCAATGAAAAAATGGCAAAGCAGCTGGACCTAATAAAGTTACTAATTAAAAATTTAAAAGTTGGAGGCCAACCCTTATTCAAAACCCTAGCTAAAGTATTTTAAAAATACCTACTACTAAAACATGAAAAAATGCAGAAGCCATCCTACTGCACAAAAAAGGTGATAAGGTGGATCTAAAAAACTACCGATCAATAAGACTATTACCCGTGGTCTGCAAGATCTTTACAAAGGTACTATCAAGAAGAATGGGCACAGTACTTAATGTGGCACAGCCTAAAAAAACAGGCAGGCTTCAGGAGCAGTTTTTGTACAATGGACCATATCTAGACAGTGCAACAAGTTATAGATCTGCATAATGAATGCAACCTTCCATTATTCATAGCCTTTATTCACTATGAAAAGGCCTTCAACTCTGTGAAAAAGCAAGCATTAACCTGACCTGATCAACCAAGGAATGGATAGAGCTTACATCAATATTCTCCAAACACTATATGAAAATGCAGCTTCATCAATACAAGTCAACATTGATAAAGTCCAGATCAGTATTGAAAAAGGCATCCAACAAGGTGACAGTCTCCACCAAACTTTTTTCTGCTTGTTTAGAAGGAATTTACCACAATCTAAATTGGGACAAAAAAGGACTTAAGATCAATGGAGACCACCTACATCACTTACATTCTGAAGACAATATCATACTCTTTACCAGTAGTCCTGAAGAACTGCAAGAAAGCAATGAAGAGCTACAATAGGAAAGCAAACATTTTGGTTTGAAGATGAATATCAACAAAATGCAAGTCACGTTAACAAATTTACTAAGGAAAATAACAGTAGATGGACAAGTATGTTTTTTCGGACAGGAAATGTCAACAGATGGAAATGGAGGGATGAATAAAATTGGGATGGCAAGCATTTGGAAAACTTAGTGTCACAATACCTTGTAGCGCCACCGCTTTTGGCGATGCTCACAGTGACGCTCCGGCGTCATTTCCACGAACGGTTGAACGCATCAATGCTAGATGCGTCATCTGCAGGCGCGAGGCTTCAGCATGCTGCAGGCCTCTGTTTTATGTGTTTGAGGCCTGTAGTCTCCTCCTACCTACTTCCTCCCACTGAGCTGCTCCTCCTACCCCTGAGGAGGGGTTTAAAGGGCAGACTGAGTCCTGACTCAGTTACCCTTACATTGTTGTTCTGAGCACTTCATTTATTTGATATTCCTGATTCCTATGTATGACCCGGCTTGTCTGTCCATCCATTCTGGTGTTGACCTGTGGCTCTGTCTGACCATTCTCTTTGTGCGTTCCGATTTGGCTTAGACATCCTTTCTGGTGCAAATCTGTGGCTCTGGCTGACTACACGCTCCGTGTATGACCTGGATTGTCTGACTACCCACTCTGGTGTTGACCTGGGGCTCTGTCCACGATGCATCCAGCATACCAACGCTTCAGTGGATATCCTATCTGATGCAAATCTGTGGCTCTGGCTGACTACCCGCTCTGTATATGACCTGGCTTGTCTGACTATACTATCTGGTGCTTAATAGAGGGCTCTGTATGTTCGCTCCGTGTGTTTTTCCCATTCTACAGACATCCTTCCTAGTACTGACCTGTGGCTCTATCAGACTCCTAGCTATTGACTGCAGGCGTGAGTCCGTAGTCTCCGTGGTTAAGTACGATATTGAGACTCCTCTCCTAGACTGACTGCAGGCTTAATCAGTGCTACCTCTGGGTGTTACCTTTTACCACGAGACTCCAGTGGGCTGAGGCCTAGTCTCAAACAGTGTGGTGGATCTATTGGAAGACTGTTATTTCTGATACAGTGCTTGCCTCTTTGATCACACTCTGTATGTTATTTGTTATTTGCATTACTGTTTATATATTTCTAATAAAGGTTTGACTCCTTGTCTTGCTTGCCAACCGTAACACGTAGAAGCACTATTTTCAAGACATATTTAACAGTCTGTCTCACGAGAAAGGTTTTTTACTAATGAGTCCTCCCAGTTCTTATGTACAGTGTGAAACATGGACACTGAGCGCTAAAAACATGCAAAAACTTATGGAACAGCGATTTCTAAACATAACAAAAAGAGACCGAAAAACACGTATATGGATTTGTCAGAGAACAAAGGTCTATGACATCATTGCAGGATAAAGCACCTAAAATGGGAATGGGCAGTCCACATAGGAAGAAGACCTGATGGTAGATGGAAGAAACACATTTTGGAATGGATTCCGCTCAATACTAAATACCAAGAAGAAGACAAAAGACAAGATGGGTAAATGAAAATACCAAATTTGTTGCTACACAGTGGCAACAAAAGGCACAAGACCAAAGTTGTGGGAGACTTGCTGAGGAGGCCTTCATCCTGCAGTAGGTGGACAACAGCTGAAAATGATGATGATGGTGATATATAGAATATTTCCATATTAAGCATTACCATTGCTTTCTTCATTTTTATATGATCCCAATGTTCAGTAGTTCGCTCCTGAATTGTTTATCTATCGCTTTTGGAATAAGACCAAGAATTTCCAATTCAGACATCACCTGGGAGCCCCCACAAAATTATCATTCTACCTGAAAAGTGATATATTTACCTTTTCTATTGCAATTTATGTAGTGCTTTGATTTTGTTAGCTAATTAGGGCTGGCTTTTCCCATTATAAAGTGTAGGCAGCTGCCTAGAGCACCAGATTTTGAGAGGGTCCTCAGCTCTGTTGGTCACTCCCACATTCTGAGTTATGAGCATGGACAGTACAATCCCATCATCCAGTGAACCAGAAGCCCACTCCTAGTTTTCAGCACCCTGTTCATTTGACAGTTTACTTATCCCTTTCTGACTGTTTGGATGCAAACTCACTGTGTTTCTCCCAACCAATGGGTTAAGTGCTTTTGTACATTATAGGCCAAGTAAATTTCCTAAACCGAGCATCAGTGGATGGGACTAAAGGCGGGGTTATGTGAGGAGGGGTGTGGTCATGGGTGGGGTCAAGGGAATCTAGCATATTTTGCCTACTGTGTTGCCTAACATTTTAATTCAGTGCATTTGCTGGAACATGGCAAGTAGTCAAATTAGAATATAAGGTTACAATTCATACAGAGAGCTCCTTAAACTGGGGCAGTCGATCTTTAGATCAGCAACTCCCATCCCATTAGCTGGTTGGGAAAGATGGGAGTTTTTGTCCCCAACAGCTGAAGAACTAAAGACTGACTCTGCCATTTTAGATGCTAGTGATGTGTTTAGAGAATTCTGTGCATACAAGGATTTAAACATAGCAGAACTTAAACTCTAATTAAGAAAAAAAATATGGTTAAGTGAAGAAAAAGTAAGTAAACGAAGTCTGATCACAAGTGCATCTCAAGCCATTACAAAGGTGAAAGAGCAATTCTATGGACGCAGGCTGAGGTATTAAAATTTAACTCCCATCATTTATTGATGGGAACCTTTTTCTGCATTATTTCTACAGTGTTTTGCATGTAACCTGCTTTCAGTAGCACTTTCTTTTATCTGTGTGTATTGGGAGTGATATTAACCCTTTGAGTGTCAGTGGGGTATGTATTCAAATGGTTAACCCTTTGAGTGACAGAGGGGTATGGAATGCATTGCAAAGCAATGCATTCCATACCCCTCTGACACTCAAAGGGTTAAAGGAATAATAGTAGACCTCCACTTACCTTATTCTGGGGAGAAAATACTAATGGTTACTGGGAACAAGCATGGGCGTCCTCAGAATTTTTTCCAGGGGGGATGGGGGGAGCCATAATATGATCCTCAGTCCAGCCCAACCATCCCCTATGTTTATGTGGAGGGGGCAAACGCCCACGAGAACCAGTTCTATGTGGACTGGTTCTCCAAAATGAATAATTATTACTGGATATCTTTGAAACATAGAATTTGACGGCAGATAAGAACCATTCGGCCCATCTAGTCTGCCCGTTTTCCTACTGTAAAAACCTTAAATCTTATTTGGACCTTGGTCTTGTCTTATGTTCAGGACAGCCTTATGTCTATCCCATGCATGCATAAAGGGATAGTAATACTTGTTTTACATAAGCTTTAATATTGTAGTTATTAAATAAATAAAGCAAATCATCCAAGTGTTTTTGTTGTAACTTTCATAGTTTTAGCATTATCTCAATCTAAAGTTTACCCCTCCCGCCCCTTTTGGCTATGTCAGCGCTCTAGCTGACAAACTTGGATTCTGGTCTGCAGACCAGAGTGTCTGGAGAGCCAAAATAGCAGTCCATACACAGCAAATCTTCATGACATTGGTTTACAAAGTGGGCACGGTTTGAGGCAGTAGACTGTCGTCATGAAGGCTTCCTTTGTATCCTCTGCTGTTTCGGCTCTCCAGAGATCCGTCCGGTTCGCAGACCAGAATCCAAGTCTGTCAGCTTGAGAGGTGATGTAGCTAACAGGGGCGGGTGGGGGGGAACTTTAGATCAACATTATACTAAAACTCTAAAAGTTATAGAAAAACAACTTAGATGTTTTGCTTTATTTATTTAATAACTACACAATTAAAAGCTTATGTAAAGGATTACTATCCCTTTAATGCACTAGTCTGTAATCTGTACAAGAAATCCATCAGGCAAATAAATGGCTGCTGTTGTCTAGTTTAACGTTTGGTGAACTAGTAACTTTTTATTTTGGATAGTGAACCGCACTGCTGCTTCTTGCAGTCCTGCCCATGACGCAGTTAGTTGGCGCCAGAATTGCTCTAGTTCTTTATGCATATGACTTATAGCTTCTGCATTTCTGTAAGCAATAATCTGAATTTACATTACAAACCAGACTCTTGCCTATATGTATAAGCCCAGAGCAGTACAATCATAGCTGGGAAGGTACTTGCCCCAATCCTCTGGAGCCACACTAAGATCTGGGGGTGAGAGTGTTCAAATGATACTGCTCATGTTATAAAGTGGGTGGGACTTAATTGGGGTGGGCAGGTTTGGGAGGAAGGGAGGAGGAGTTTGCCTTTAAAATAGGTGGAGAGTGGGAAGAACAGGACGAAGAGTGACCAGAACTGGCAGTGAAGTGGGCGGAGCTACAAGGGAACTCTCTGTGCTATGAGAATCCGCCTCTGTATCCCCAGAAACCTGGCAATAAAGTACAAAACAAAATGAATTCTCCGAGCCAGATCCGAGAGTTCCCAGGTATGGGTGCAATTCTGGAGAAAACAGCAGCAATGCTTTGCGTACCCCTCTGGCGCCGAAAGTGTTAAAAGCCCCATTTATCCGTGCAAGGGGGTTTATTTGTCCACTCTGGTGCTACTGGTTTGCCTGAGAACTTCTCTACCTTTGTTTTTAGTAACCCTTCGAGTACCCCTCTGGCGCTCAAAGGGTTAATTATGAGCCAAAGTCTGTGTTTATAATAAATCAAAGCACCATCAGGTCTCTGTTGATTCAAGCTGTTAGCAGATCACAAGGGCAGCTCCCAAATCTAATCAGCTGTACCAGCACACAGAGTGCTCTTCAGTAAAGCACCCCTTGTTCCACTCAAATAGGGAGCTCCTGATTCTAATTCACCTCTTCCCTTAACCGAACACAGATATTCTAATCATCCCATTATCTCATTAGATGTGTTTTTCACTCTATTCATGTTAAACAGGGCAAGGCACACAATGCATTGTTTATATCCACCAGTTCTAATGGCATTGGGTCATATGTGGAGAAATTCACCACAGACTGCAAATAAAATTCCCAAAACTTCCCAATAATTGTAACCCTCTTGAATGTACTGGAGACCTCTCTAGCATTCACGGGATTAGAAGTCCTATTTAAACTAATAGTAACCCTTTAGTTTGCATATTCTGCATATACATAATATGTGTAGTCAAATTTCCTATATATTTTTTTCATCTTCGCCTTTTTTGTCTGTTGCAGGGAACTGTCAATAAACATGAAAGCAGGTCTAGTGATAAAATGGAAAATAGAAAACACACAGAGAATTCAGTGCTGCAGGCATAGTGTAACATTGTATTATATCACACAGACCATTCACTGCTGCAGGGATAGTGTAACAGTGTATTACATCACACAGACCATTCACTGCTGCAGGGATAGTGTTACAGTGTATTACATCACACAGACCATTCACTGCTGCAGGGATAGTGTAACAGTGTATTACATCACACAGA
Source organism: Rhinophrynus dorsalis (assembly GCA_037306005.1). Lineage (NCBI taxonomy): Eukaryota > Metazoa > Chordata > Amphibia > Anura > Rhinophrynidae > Rhinophrynus > Rhinophrynus dorsalis. Next base: position 88,145,922 of record CM074728.1, on the reverse strand, counting down.
CCATTCACTGCTGCAGGGATAGTGTAACAGTGTATTACATCACACAGACCATTCACTGCTGCAAGGAGAGTATAACACTGTATTACATCTCACAGACCATTGAGTGCTGCAGCAAGAGTGCAACATTGTATTACATCACACTGAACATTCAGTGCTGCAGAGATACTGCAACATTGTATTACATCACGTAGAGCATTCAGTGCTGCAGTGAGACAGCAACATTGTATTACATCACACAGAACATTCAGTGCTGCAGTGAGACTTCAACATTGTATTACATCACACAGAGCATTCACGGCTGTGAGGAGAGTGTTTTATTTTATTACATTCAGTGCTGCAGGGAGACTAACATTGTATTACATCTCACAGGATTCAGTGTTGAAGGGAGACTGTAAGATTGTATTGTATCACACACAGCAAGTGCTGCAGGGAGACTGTAACATTGTAATACATCACCAAGATTGTTCAGTGCTTCAGGAAGACTGTAACATTGTATTAAATCACACACATTTTGTGCCACAAGGATAGTGTAACATTGTATTACATCACACACAGCATTCCGTGCTGCAGGGAGACTGTAATATTGTATAACACCACACAGAGCATTCAGTGCTGCAGAGAAAGTATAACATTGTATTATATCACACAGAGCATCCCGTGCTACAGGGAAACTGCAATATTGTATTACAGCACACAGAGCATTCCGTGCTGCAGAAAGAGTATAACAGTGTATTACACCACACAGCCTTCAGTCCTGAAGAGAGACTGTATGTAATATTGTATTACATCACACAGAGCATTCTGTGATGCAAGGAGAGTGTAACAGTTTATTACATTAATAAAAGCACTCAGTGCTACACTTGACAGTGTAACCTTGTATTACATCACACACAACATTCAGTGCTGCAGGGGGACTGTAACATTGTATTACATCACACACAGCATTCAGTGCTGCAGGGGGACTGTAACATTGTATTACATCACACACAGCATTCAGTGCTGCAGGGAGAGTGTAACATTGTATTACATCACACACAGCATTCAGTGCTGCAAGGAAACTAACATTGTATTACATCGCACACAGCATTCAGTACTGCAGGGGAACTAACATTGTATTACATCACACACAGTATTCAGTGCTGCAGGGAAACTAACATTGTATTACATCATACACAGCATTCAGTGGTGCAGGGAAAATAACATTGTATTACTTCATACACAGCATTCAGTGCTGCAGGGAGAGTATAACATTGTATTACATCACATACAGCATTCAGTGCTGCAGGGAAACTAATATTGTATTACATTATACACAGCATTCAGTGCTGCAGGGAATGTGTAACAATGTATTACATCACACAGAGCATTTCAGTGCTGCAGGGAGAGTGTAACAATGTATTACATCACACATAGCATTCAGTACTGCAGGGAGAGTGTAACAATGTATTACATCACACAGAGCATTCAGTACTGCAGGGAGAGTGTAACATTGTATTACATCACACAGAGCATTTCAGTGCTGCAGGGAGAGTGTAACATTGTATTACATCACACAGAGCATTCAGTACTGCAGGGAGAGTGTAACAATGTATTACATCACACATAGCATTCAGTACTGCAGGGAGAGTGTAACATTGTATTACATTGCACAGAGCATTCAGTACTGCAGGGAGAGTGTAACAATGTATTACATCACACAGAGCATTCAGTACTGCAGGGAGAGTGTAACATTGTATTACATCGCACAGAGCATTCAGTACTGCAGGGAGAGTGTAACAATGTATTACATCACACAGAGCATTCAGTACTGCAGGGAGAGTGTAACATTGTATTACATCACACAGAGCATTTCAGTGCTGCAGGGAGAGTGTAACATTGTATTACATCACACAGAGCATTCAGTACTGCAGGGAGAGTGTAACAATGTATTACATCACACAGAGCATTCAGTACTGCAGGGAGAGTGTAACATTGTATTACATCGCACAGAGCATTCAGTACTGCAGGGAGAGTGTAACATTGTATTACGTCATGCAGAGCATTTCAGTGCTGCAGGGAGAGTGTAACATTGTATTACATCATACACAGCATTCAGTGCTGCAGGGAATGTGTAACAATGTATTACATCACACAGAGCATTTCAGTGCTGCAGGGAGAGTGTAACATTGTATTACATCGCACAGAGCATTCAGTACTGCAGGGAGAGTGTAACAATGTATTACATCACACAGAGCATTCAGTACTGCAGGGAGAGTGTAACATTGTATTACATCACACAGAGCATTCAGTACTGCAGGGAGAGTGTAACAATGTATTACATCACACAGAGCATTCAGTGCTGAAGCAAGACTGTAACATTGTATTACGTCATGCAGAGCATTTTGTGATGCAGAGAGACTGCAGTGACAACCCCACCCCTTTACTACCAAAGGGTATAAAATAGTGAAATTCCTGGGAATAACTCATTTTGTATCAGGCGATTATCACTCCTCAAGGAAATCTTGGTCAAGGGAATGATGTGGAGGGAAATGTTACGGTTCAGTACACTCAGACACGGTAGATGTTGGTACAACACAATTTTATTTAAGCACACAAGGAATAATGTAACCCTCACGGGTCCAGCAATTAGCAGCAATAACTGACACAGGACAGGTTACAAGCAAGTTAACCCACATGGGTCCAGTATGTACTTACAGACTACAATACTGAAACAGGTCAGGTAACTATGATAGATACAGTATAATAGAGTCCAGCAATGCCAGTGAAGCCACTGACTCAATAGCCCAGATAAACGGAGGCCCAATGTCTCCTATAGACAGAGGAGGCGACAGTGACAGGACAGCAGCAGAGAACAGGCCAGGTTCACTTGAGCGGAGGGTTGCAACGGTGGACGCCCACCAGAGACTACAATTGAGTGAGTCAGAGCTTGTGCCAGGAAATGACGCCCTACTGAGACTATCCACCACCGTGTGCCTGTGCCACCCCTGAAGGGGTTAATGTGCGTATAGGTCTTAAGATGGAAGGCAACCGGAAGCGTCCAACTGTACCTAGGGTGGAAGACCAAACGCACAAGATACCGGAGATGAGAACAACACTGGTGAAACAAGTAGCGGCACAGGGCACCACCCCCCGAAGGGGTTAATGATAGCTATGGTCAGGATAAGGGAGACTACCGGATGCGCCCAACTGAACCCATAGCGGAATACCAAGCAATCAAGTGAACGGTGTGGAGGAGCACTGACACACTGAGACTCAAAACCCACGGACTGGACTGTACACGGTAACGGAGTACCGTAGCACTGGGATGCACAATAACGTGAGAGATGTGCACAGATGGTAGCAGCAGGCACTGCCAGGTCTTTGCCCAGCCGGGCACGGAAGAAGCAGGAACTACAGCCAAGCCGATTCGGTACACAGCACAGGAACGTCAGCCAAGCCGGATCGGTACACGGAGCAGGGTCGTCGGTCTCGCCGGGTCGGTACACGGAGCAGGAACTTCAGCCAGGCCGGATCAGAACAGGAAGCAGGAACGTCAGCCAATCCGAATCGGTACACAGAAGCAGGAACAGTAGCAAAAGCGTAGTCAGGCAGTCCAGGGTCATACACTGGTATCAAACAAACAGAACTAGCGCTAGGTATCCGGTACACCACGAAAGGGCAAACTCTAAGTGACAGCCCAGGGTATAAAAAGGCTGTCACTGGGAGGAGCTGTACAGCGCAGCCAGTGAGAAGGCACCAGTAGAATAAGCTTGTCAAAATGTCGCATAATCACGGGCGCCGTGATACGAAAACTACAGCATCCCTTTTGCACCTCTTAAAATGTCTGAAAGTGAGGAACTCAGATCTGAGGCCTCAGAAAACTTAAGGGTCTCTAAAACTGCCAAAATAAGATCCTCTACAGATGCCCTAGGGTCTTCCTCAAATGGATCCCTGGAGTAAGGGAGGGAGCAATATCATCCTCCTCCACTTCCCCCTCTTCCATATAATGCCCTTCTACAGGGAGAAAAAACCCTCCCCAAAAGGATAAATCTGCCTTGTGGGGTAACAGTGTGGTCTTGGTTTAAGGACTCAAGGACCACCTAATAGATATAGGAATATTAGCCATAGCAAAAGTAAGAGTCTTAACCTATGTAGGCACCTGTGAGGGGCCTTCAATTGGTTGTGTCAGGGCCACAGAGCACATAATGCAGCGGTATGATCCCTGGGGAGACTGGCCTGACAGGAGGAACAAAGCTGAAGAGGCCCCCCAAAAACTTGGTGGTTGTAGTCTTCTCCATATCTCTTTTATGCTCAAACATAGCAAGGCGACCCCCAAAGAGAGAGTATTGTAGCAAAAAATAAGAATAAAATATATTTTTTTCTTGGGGTCAGGATAGGGCGCCAAGTGGGAGATTCAGAGAGAGAACTGTATATTGGGTGCTCACAGGTTGTTCCACAGTGAGAAAAAGGAAGAGAAGAATCAGTAGCACCTCTCCTTCCTTCCCTGAGGCCTGGGAAAATATAAGCCTCATGGAAAACAAAGTACCTCCAAAATAAGAAATATGTCATGGAGGCTCTCCAGCCACTCATGCCTGCATGCCATCAGTGAGAGAAGGGAGCCCTCCATGGAGCTCTCCCATAACGTGTCCCCAGTATGCCCCATCTGCTCATTGCTGCATACTTGAGCCCACCCGGTGCCACTGGAGGCGACTAAGATGTAACTGATGCCACGTCCAAGATGATGGCCGTGAGCTCCTCTTTCTTATGGGTGCCTCAGCAGAATAAAGTGTAAAAGATGGAGTAAAAAAAAAAAAAAAAAAAGAAAAATTTAATAAACGTATGTACCCACCCCCTGGGACAACTGCATTGTCCAGGGATAATGTAGCTAATGAGTCTATAGAGGCCAGAACCACAGACCTCAGATTGTGGCTTCCAGACAGACAAACAGATAGGGCAAACTTACAGGACCTTCCTACTCTAAAGCTGTAGTCCTCTTCAGGCTCCTATGAAATACAGAAGGAAAAAAGGGAGGGTGGCTAAATAAAGCTCTGAAAGCTATGCCAGGCAGACCCCGGGTCCTGTGAAAGTCTGTTCCTTGTTCCATATCCAACCTTGAGGAATGGGCAATAGGAGCCTGCCTAATGGGGGACTGAACAGCCCCAGTATGTTACACCTAATGGGGGACTGAACAGCACCAATGTAAGTTACACCTAATGGGAGACTGAACAGCCCCAGTATGTTACACCTAATGGGGGACTGAGCAACCCCAATGTAAGTTATACCTAATGGGAGACTGAACAGCCCCAATGTTACTTACATCTAATGGGGGACTGAACAGCCCCAATGTAAGTTACACCTAATGGTGGACTGAACTGCCCCAGTATGTTACACCTAATAGGGGACTGAACAGCCCCAATGTAACTTACACCTAATGGGGGACTGAACAGCCCCAATGTAAGTTACACCTAATGGTGGACTGAACTGCCCCAGTATGTTACACCTAATGGGGGACTGAACAGCCCCAATGTAAGTTACACCTAATGGTGGACTGAACTGCCCCAGTATGTTACACCTAATAGGGGACTGAACAGCCCCAATGTAACTTACACCTAATGGGGGACTGAACAGCCCCAATGTAAGTTACACCTAATGGGGAACTGAACAGCCCCAGTATGTTACACCTAATGGGGGACTGAACAGCCCCAATGTAAGTTACACAAAAAAAAGAAAACAAGCTATGATAATATTCGCCTTGTCTGTCTCCTATCGGGACAGTTTTGAAACTGAGCCTAATAGGTGGAGCTAAACTGGAGCTGGGAGGGGGATCCACAAATTATGAGCCCTGAACAACTACACCCTATACACTCCCTGTAGCTATGCCCCTGCCTCCACTCCAGCTGTAATTGAATTACAACTCACATCATCCTCAGCTAGCCAACAGTTGGTCAACTCTGATGTGAGCTGCAGCTGAACAGCATAGCTGGGAACTATCTGGATTTGCCCCCGGAGACTCCAGTTCTTGCTGCTAATTAACTGGTCTCCGGGGCAGAGGCTGATTCTCTGGATGTGGGGAGTTTTAAATCAAACTCTGCCCACTTCTGCATCTTCTCAGTCTGTTCCTCCCACTCCCCGCCTACTTCTACTCCTTCTCCAGCCTATTCCTCCTGCTTTGGCCACGTTAAGCTCCTTCCCCCTCTTGCAATTAAGCCCTGTCCCCTTTTTGATGCAAATCACATCATTTTTCTCCCCCCAGCGGCACCATAGAGTCCACAAAAAAAGTTCCAAGGTTTCCTGAACAGTAGCAGGAGGGCCTTACATTTCCCACCCCAGACACATAAATATTTATATATATATATATATATATATATATATATATATATATATATATATATATATATATATATAAAAAACAAATAGATGTAACTCTGTATAAGTGAGGATAGCAGGAAACTGGTAAAGTAAAAGAGACACCTTTATTAGCTGAGTGACTCCAGGATGCAATCTTCTTCAGGCATAATAGACCTAAGTAGTCTTGAAAGCTTGCATACTAGAGCCACTCAGCCAATAAATATATCATTTTTACTCTACCAGACTCCTTCTTTTTCAGTCACTAATACTGTACCACGCTTTACCCATGACGGAAGGTAGACCTCTCTTTGTATATCCTGTAGATGGAAGCATTGTTGTTTAAACTTTAGCAGAGGTTCCCAACTTATTTTTACTGTTGTGGACCAGACAACAATGTTTTCTACTGAATAAAGCAACGTGCATAGTGAATATGTAATGTTTACTTGCTCCCTCTGTTTAATTCAGACTAGTGTTACTTGTTATCATTCATATACATGCGTTTCTGAAGCTGATGTACTATGAGGAACTGGAGCAATACTGGTACTAACCAGCTGTACCGTAGGGTATGAACATCACCGTTGATCTAAATGCCTATTTTAACTCCTTGAATGCTAGAGAGACCCATTTAAATTTATGAAAATTTGGTACATTTTATTCAACCCCTATGGAGAAGTTGGTTTGCCCCAGAGTTATTGCACGGAGAAGTGATATCACTGCAGAAGTTATCTCCGCTTTATCACCTCTTTATCACTACTTAGTGCATCTCCCCCCATTGTGTGGGGAGTTGTGTACTTTTCAGTTGACAATAAGGAACCATAACTCTCGCTAATAATAATCCCTCCATTTACATTAACACTTCCAGAAGGGTATCCAACTCATAGCAAGGCAATGGCATTCAAAGGGTTAGAGTGACAACCAGCATCCTTTTTGACAACATATTCTGCAAGTCCATAGGATGTCATACCAAATGCCCTATACTTAATTTTTTGCCCCTTATATATTATTATTTATTGTTTTTACTTTTATGTGTCTGATAGGGAGCTCACTGTTACATTGTATCACCAACCCTGCTTTCACAGTCCCTGACAGCACGACAAAAATATAGATGAGGATAAAAAAACACAAGTAAAATGAATCTGACTGTTCACACAACAGTTCCCATATGTTGTAGTGGAGATTGGCTTTTCTACTGTGTGGATAGTGTTATTGTATCACTGTCACCGTTCATACAGTCCCTGACAGAAAGCTGTCTGGAAACAGAAATTCAGTGGGGGGGGGGGACTGCTTCTATTCCCCTCTAAACTGGCACAATTTATACAAGAAAGGCAAAAGGAGAAAGAAGTCCTACTTGCCATGTGTGTGTATGCGTGCGTGCACTCGGGCAGTGAGCTCGCCAAGTTTCAGCATGTTGAGGGCTGTGTGTGCGCACTCAAGCAGCGAGCTTGCCAAGTTGCAGCATGTTGAGGGCTGTGTTTGTGCACTCAGGAAGTGAGCTCGCCAGGTTGCAGCATGTTGAGGGGGGTGTGTGTGTGTGTGTGTGCGTGTGCACTCAGGCAGTGAGTTCGCCAGGTTGCAGCATGTTCAGGGCTGTGTGTGTGTGTGTGTGCACTCAGGCAGTGAGCTCGCCAGGTTGCAGCATGTTGAGGGCTGTGTGTGTGCACTCAGGCAGTGAGCTCACCAGGTTGCAGCATGTTGAGGGCTGTGTGTGTGTGTGTGTGTGCACTCAGGCAGTGAGCTTGCCAAGTTGCAGCATGTTGAGGGCTGTGTGTGCGCACTCAGAAAGTGAGCTCGCCAGGTTGCAGCATGTTGAGGACTGTGTGTGTGCACTCAGGCAGTGAGTTCGCCAAGTTGCAACATGTTGAGGGCTGTGTGTGTGCACTCAGGCAGTGAGCTCACTAAGTTGCAGCATGTTGAGGGCCATGTTGAGGGCTGTGTGTGTGTGTGCACTCAGGCAGTGAGCTCGCCAGGTTGCAGCATGTTGAGGGTGTGTGTGTGCGCACGCGCGCGCATTCAGGCAGTGAGCTCTCCAGGTGCAGCTTGTTGAGGGCTGTGTGTGTGCACTCAGGCAGTGAGTTTTCCAACTTGCAGCATGTTGAGGGCTCCTTGAGGACCGATTGGCCTACCTCTTGGTTACAGCTAGTAGGGACATATCAGCTAGAATGCATGTACTCTGGCCAATTTTACATTTAATATTTCAAAGATCTCAGAGTTGGCTCACCTTAACCCTTCTAGTGCCAAAGAGGTACCCAGTGCTTTAAGTACCTTTCTGGCACTCAAAGTGTTAAATTCCCAGCTATGTTTACATATAATGCACTTGCAGCATATGTAATATTGCCATATCAGCATACCTGAGAACTTCCTTCCCTTGAGCCCCCATGTAGGCAGTGGTGTCCATAGAATTTTTTCCAGGTGGGGCAAAGCCATAATATGACCCCCAGGCCAGCCCAACTAGCCCCTTTGTTTATATGGAGGGGGGTAATTGTAGGGGGGGCAAGTGCCCCCCTTGCCCCCCCTCCGGACCCCCATTCATGTAGGGCTCAATGCTGCTCACCAGGGGGAGGTAAATGACACGATTCATGTCATAATGGGGTGGGGCTTAATCTGATGGGCAGGGCTTACTGTCCTTGTCATAAAATGGGCAGGAAGTGGGTGGGAAGAAGTGTGCAGGAAATGGGAGGAACAGGGTGGGAAGGATGAGAAGTGGACATTGTTTCATTAGAAACTCACCACCACTGTAGAATCAGCCACTGTCCCCGGGGACCCAGTAATTCATTGTAAAAAATAAATAAATAAATTAAATAAAAAAAACAGGGTCTCCGGGACAGATCTGGAGAGTTCCCAGGTATGCATGTCTGGCCTCTAAAAACAAATGAAAACACATGCTATATGGCTACATGTGAACTATAGCAGCCCAAAAGTAATACTTGCTGCATGCATTTATCTTATATGTCTCTTTATAACCCATTGCAATGTGTTGGATACCTAGCTGACACTCAAAGGGTTAAAGGGATGCTCTGGAAATCCTAAAAATATATAAAGTCAAAAAGGAGGTTGGTTGTGACTTCAATCTACATAGAAAATCCTAATGGCCTTGGAGCAGCAAGATTGTCCAGATGGATCGCAGAGAGGGACAATCTTCAGTGAGAATAAGGGAAAACCTGATAAACCTGTCAAGGGGATGTTGCTAGAACTAGGCTTGATGGTCCTAAATCCCCAGGTCACATACTTTAAAGCCCTGGGTCCTGTTGCCAGCATGGGGCATGTAATAATGCTAATCTGCCAGCTAGTATAGTTGCTACTGGACTGCACAATGCTGAAACAATGCGTTTAATTGACCTCCCCTGGTTACCAGACATCAGGAGCCCACTGAGGTGTTCTTTGGAATGTAGGGGATGGCTGGGGTCCTGCATTCCAGCAACTGAGAATGATTTCTATCTCTATGGGCATGATATCCAGTAGGAATTAACCCTTAAGTGCCAGAGGGGTATCCAACACATTGCTTTGCAAAGTGTTGGATACCTCTCTGGCACTCAAAGGGTTAAAGATTCATTTTGGATAGCTGATCCACACAGAATGGCTTCATAATGGCTATTAGGATTTTTCTAACACCTTCGTAATGATACAACCCCAAATACCTTATGATCTCCAGAAAAACGGTCTCTCTGCATTTTCACTTGTCTTGTTCAGGGGGTGACATTGTCATTCTGTTGTGAAGTTTAGTCCACGGAGGTGGACATGACAGTTACTGGCTGCAGGTCCTCAGTCTCTGTTCTTTGCGTGTGATAATCTTAACCCTTTAAGAACTAGATGAGTGTGCAATGCATTGCATCTGTATGTGTCGCACCCACCTCTTTGTTCCTTAATGTGTTAAATAGGCTCATGCGTGCTCCATTTTGAAAAAACTACCAAAAGCTGTCACAACAGTATTCATAGTGGCTGCTAGGATTTTATGGTCATAGTACAGTAAGTGTAGAGTTATTAGGTGTTACTTTTCCTTTAACTTGGTTTATTACTACATGTTATTATATCGGCCTTGGGTAACCTAGATCCCTATCGTCCATATGACACTGGTAGGGATGACAAATGTAGTCCAACAACAGCTGGAGAGCCTTTCTCACATAATACGTTGGAGACCTTTCTAGTATTTAAGGGGTTAAAACCCCCATTTAACTCACTGGGAATTTAGAGGCTTTCTGTCCGTAAGCTGGAGCGCTCTCATTGGCCAGAAATCGATCTCTGCCAATGAGAGCGCTCCAGCATACAGACAGAAAGCCTCCATCATCGGAGGAGGCTGGATGGAGAGAGGCAGAGCGGCAGACTGCGGCAAGGATCAGGTACCATATCCCAGTCTGCCCGGAAGTACCATACGAATACTTTGCAGTCTGTCTAGAGCGAACACAAGCAGCTTCTTGGGCTTAGGCATGTAATAGCCGATTGAAACTGCTTGTGATCGCTCTGGGCAGACTGCAAAGTAGTCGTGACCATGAACATCGTACATTGTGTTCTTATGGATTGTATGTAAAGTCCATCTGATGGCGCTGCTTAGAGGTGACAGCAAAGATAAGTGGGAAAATCTGTGTCAATATCCTTTACTCAACCTGCATTCTGTCCATCCAAGCCTTGTGTAGGACTGTAAAATGGTATATTCACGAATCCACATCGCTTCGCTAAGTAATACACCAAATGTTGAAAGGGTTAACCCTTTCAGCGCCAGAGGGGTACATACCCTTCTGGCACTGAAATGGTTAAAGCCCAGAAAGTGCTCTGCAATCAGCTCTTACAGGACTAAGCCCAAGAAGAGGAGTAGCTGGGCCCGTTGTGCATTCTCTCTCTTGGGCACGTTGTAAATACATGTGTGTAACAGTTGGTTTGTGCATCCTTTCAAACGCGACATGACAATCTTACTCTGTCATGCAGAGCGACATTGTCATGCTGACATTTTCATTCACGCGACTTGTTAAATGTCTCATTTGGTCGCACGCTCTTTCACATTCGACCATTTAAATGGCTAGCCCTCCAATTACCCTGCAATCCTCTGCCAAAGATGCTCCAACCAATGGCTGGGGGAATGCAATGACTTGTAGTCTGTAGGCAGCTGCAGGGTCTCACGTTGCTAACCACTGCCTTAAAGGGATAGTAATACTTCGTTTTAACTTTATTTCATTTTGTAGGCATTAAAAAGAACATGAAGAATGATATGTCTTCTCTCTTAAACCTTTATGGTTTGAGAGATATTTACAAACAAAGTTTCCCCTCCGCCCCTTTTACCTAGTGTAAGCCATCTCTTCTCAGATGTGGAATCCAGTCCATAGACCAGACAGATAACAGCAGGGGACAATCTTCTTCCTATGAGAACAATGAAAGACCTGTCCCCCTTGACAAGCTTTTCAGGTTTTTCCCTTATCTTAATTGAAGATTGTCCCTCTCTGCAGTCTACCTGGGCACCTCCCTTCTGATCTGGCTGAGCAGTGTTACATCAGTAAAAGGGGCGGGAGGGGGACACTTTGTTATTGAATTACTCTGGAACTACAACTCTGACAGAATTTGGACTCCCCAAAGTCCAAATACTATGATGATTAATTAGAGCTGCTTTTATTATGAAACATTACTATCCCTTTAAACAATGTTGCAGTGAAGTCTGATCTTAGCACAAATTCACTGATATTTGGAGCAAAATATTCACATTCATCCAGCAATACCTAAATATCTTAGCTTACATCACTCCCCGATCATGACAGCGCGAGATGTACCCAACCAGTAGACAGCCAGATGGCAGTGATGGAGTGATCTATACTGCACAACGGAGCGCTCCCTGAGCGAACACCCCGGCAGTAACATTTTAACCCTTTGCGTTCATAGGTATTGGCTGCAAAGGGTTAAAATTTCACTGCTGTGGAGTTCGCTCAGGGAACACTCCGTTGTGCAGTATAGATCGCTCCATCTGGCTGTCTACCGGTTGGGTACATCTCACGCTGTCATGATCGGGGAGTGATGTTTTACTAAATCTTGTCCTATGGGATGATATGTGATAAACAGCCAGGAGATGCTCAGTTTAGCCTCAAAATGGCTCCTATCAGCCAGCTGCACTCCTTGGTTGGCATTGGGCTAGAACAGAGCCAAGATATTTTTTCAGATTGCTTGCAAAGCCTCTATAGACCCTAATTGTCAGGCCTGGAAGCCCCTTCATTAGGGTATGAAGAGGCTGTGAGTGCAGCCCAACAAGACTGACCTTCAAGCCTTCATAGTCTCAAGGTTCAGTCTCTCACATGTTCAACAAACGTGCACCAGGATCTCTCTTCAGATCCCAGTTCTAGTGTCCCATTACTCCACTGGGTCTCATAATGCAGCCACGGCTTCTTCTCCAAGTCTGCTCCCAGATGATCAGGTCCCCCACTAGATAGACCCCTTCCATTAAAGGAGTCAAGAGCTCCCTATGGGAGTTTGGGGAATTTTATTTCACACCCCCTCCCCATCATGCAGTTGGTATGCTCTAGAATTTCTCATCTTTTGCTTTCTTCATAATGCCCTTGTTGTTTTATACATCTGCGGTTTATGTCAAGTCTTCCCATAAGGCTGGGTTCTGGTTTAGCACATACCCGGACCCCAGTGCTTACCTTCCTCTGATGTTATGAGTTGCCTCTGCTATTCTCGTACATCTGGGGCTGGGTAGCAGTAATTCACAAGACCAGCCCATGTATGATTTTGCAAACAGAATCTCATCTTACAATGTTGTCCTGCGTGAATATCTTTAGTCAGGCTGATGGGCCGCTGTGCACACCCGCATGCTGAATCTTGCACATACCCAGTGCATGAACAAATCCACAGTGCAGTATTCCACACTAGTGTGCATTACACAAAAATCTCCCTTGTGCGCAGCACCACTAGGACCAGTTACTTTCACAAGGAGGAGTTTTTGTTAACTCTGCATTTAAGTCACCCATGTAAACGAGGTCTAAAGGCCATATGTTCAAAACAAAAGTGGAGGTTTTCTGGGGCAAACAATTTGCTTTGTAGTGGAGAATTAAAAATTCCCATTGATATAAATGGGGATTTTAACTCAATTCCCAGCTTAATCAATGTAAACTTTTGGAATATTTAATTCTCCTCTATAGTGCAATTGGTGTGGCACAGAACGCCTCCACTTTCCTTTTGAACATAGAGGCCCTTAAGTGTTAACCATGAACAATCTCCCCCTAGACTATGGAAAGTGAAGGACTCTCCCATAGTAGACATGAGTGAAAGGGATAATAACAGTGATTCTCACCCATGTACTGTGACACTGTGTTGTGCCCCTTCATCATTTCTATAAAAACCTTTGAGGGTGAAAAAAGTGTGAATGTTAAACTTCAAATATATAGTTATGGAAACTGTTATGCAGAATGTTTATTATTCTAATTGTGAGACCTAAAAATAATTAGATATTTTTATGTTTTTCGTACCCTTTCTTACTCCTTGACAAATGACTTATAAAATGTTTGGAGTGCCCTGGCAATTCCATGCTGCGTGTGATGGGACCCTTGACCCAAAAACAAACAACTGAAAAACCTAAGAGCCACTGGCATAATATGTCAAGTCAAATTGTCTACATGTTTTCTTTTCATCTTTATCTATTTTATTTAATTGTTATTTATCAATTTTTAAACACTTATGTGTTATGTTATTGTGCCACCTTGGACTGTTGCTAGAAAGATATCTGTCAGGTACTGAGAAAGCAGAAGTGATACGATGCAGAAAAGATGCAATGTGTAAAGAAGACAACACAAAGAGCACTCAGTGCTGCAGGCATAGTGTTACATTGTATTGCTATCCTGCTTTCATTGTCAACTGACCAGAAAACACTGGAAACAGAGCCAGGAGGCTTGTTGTTAGAGACATAGAAGTGTAAAATATAGCTGAAGATGGGGGAGAAAAAAACAAAGAATATGCAATTTGACTTTACATATTATGTACTTCCAATTAATAAGTTGAGATCAAGGGTTACTATCTCTTAAAAGGATAGTAATACCTCTATTAAAGTTTAGCTCTGAGTCTTCTTTACATTGGTTTTTAACATGCAGAGGTATATTTAGCTAATTACAGTGTTGTAGTTCAAAAGGTATTTAAGACAAAAGGATCCACCTCTCTCCTCTTTCCCTAAGTCACTCTGCGCCTCTGTCTGGTCTGGATGGATGCGGCGAGGGACAATCTTCAGTAAGCAAAAGGAAAATCCTGCCATGCTTAGACAAGAGGAGCAGGGTTTTCCTTATCCTTACTGTGTGAAGATTGTCCATTGCTGCATTCGTCCAGTCCCCCAACCGGATTCCAGATCTGATGGGAGGAGGCCAGAAGGGGCGGGAGGGGATCCTTTCAGCTTGAATAGCGTTTCAACTACAACACTGTAAGTAACTAAACATAGCACTACATGCAGGGCTGGATTTATATCTCAAACTCTCCTAGGCACAGTACCCTCTGGCACCCTTAGCCCTGCATTAACCCCACCCCTAACCACACCCCTTAATTTAACCACACCCACTTTCTGGCCAAATCCATTTTTAGAGTTATTCTTCAAAGTAAAAATGTAAAATATTAACTTTATTCTGACTCTAAAATCATTCTTACACTAACCCCTTAAGGACCAGGCCCGCATGCACGCGGCGGTCACTTAAGGACCACGGAGCATTATTTATTTATTTTTTTTTTCCTGTTCCGGACTCCCTGATGGACATACTATGACCGTCAAGGGGTTAAGAAGAACTGGAGCAACTGCAATACAGGGACAAATAAACATTGCCTGAATTCTCAAACAATCAGTAATGTGAGGACACTGTTTGCATGTGTGTTCTGGAGAAATTTACTTTGAGTAAATGACAAAGTTAAATCTCACATAATATGCCATAGTATGTTAAGCTCATGTTTAAAGTATGCTTCTATTTGTCTCCCTCTTCTTGGCACACATTAACACACACTGGTGCACACATTCACACACTGGCACACACACATTCACATACATGAATACAGTAACACATGTTTACACACTAATACACATTAACACACTGGCACCCACATCCACACACTAGTACACACATTCATACCCTGGCATATATATGCATACCCTAGAACACACACTCGCACAGATGCACACAAATTCACATCCTGGCAGACACATGCATACACTAAAATACGCACATGCATATACTAGCACACACATTAACACGTTGGCACACATGCATACAGTAGCACTTCCATTCACACACTGGCACACCCTTTTTAGTAATAAAACACAGGCTATGGCTGGGGGTGGACTTTATGTCATGACTTTGCAAATCTTATTTTGTAAAATTGAAGATATAGGAAGAAAAAAGGGAATAATGTCAAATCAGGCTTTTTCCACCCTAATTACCCGTATTCACTGAAAGAATACTAGTTTAATGTCCTTAATTAGTGTAGCCTGGACTATTAACATTAACCCTTTGAGTGCCAGGGAGGTGTAAAACTCATTGCTTTACAATGCGTTCTGCACGTCTCTGGCACCCAAAAGTGTTAATACTTCACTTTCATCATGATTTATTAAAAAACAAAAACATATGCCCTTTATCATTTTTATACTATACACATGCCCGAGTCTAATACGATTCTCCTTGCCGGCTCTGCTGCTCTTCTTCAATTCCTTGCCGCCGTTGCACCACTGCCAGTGCCACACACGTTCTGTCCGGGCCCAGCCAACACCCAGCTGGATCAGTCAGTGCAGCCCCCTTAGCCAGCCCGCACCATAGTTCACAATGTTGCATCAATGTCACATGATGCCCAGTCATGTGATGTCACTTCCACCCAGCTGCAATGCCTCAGATGAGGCTGGGGACTAGACACGCTGGCCGACAGCAAGTAAAGTGTCTGAGGGCTCTGGGGCAGGGCAGGGCAAGAGGCACCACCACTCCACGAAGACTCTGAGCTGAACTTCAATAGAGGTATTACTATCCTTTTAAATCATGTACTATGCAATATTTCATACAAGACATGACTCCTAGTAAATCCTTCTGTTTAACCATAAAAAGAAATTGCCAGTAGTCAGACACACGCTTTGTTGTGTTCAAAACATGATTTTTAATGAGGTGATACAGAGAGGGATGAAAACATGAGTAATCCAGCCGTGAAAACCCACTGTCACTTTAGATGGATTTTGTGTATGGAACAAGCTGTAATTGTACTGGGTAGATACGGTTCTTAAAATCCACCACGCCAGACACACTGCTTGTTATTCAGATACAAAGCTCTGTTTGTCTAGTACAATGACTGCCCATGGGTTACGCTGTGTGCCACACGGAGATAGAACAACCTGCCCGAGGTCACAGGAAGTGAACACTGGATTTTAGGCGGGAGTTGTAGCCCACCCCTCATCCAACAACATTGGGTCTTTATATATATATATATATATATATATATATATATACACAATAAAAGTGGAGAATTTGGGGTAAACCAACTGCATTTAGGAGAGCAAATCATTCCATTTGAATTAAATGGGGCTTTTAACCACTTTAATGATACAAAAGGTCTCCAACCTATTGCAAAGCCAGTGGTTAAAAAGAAAAAAGCCCAATTTAAATGGAGAATGTTTGCCCTATACTTGCTCCTGTTTTGTTTTTATACATAAAGACCCACTGATGTGAAAACAGAATACTTGTGCCCTACCCATAGACATCAGTGAACAGTGGTGTTCTATGGGGGAGAGGGGAACAACTCTGTCATACAGCATCAGCTGCCCATCTTATCATGAAGAAGCAGACAAATGGCACAGAATTACCTAAAATAAGGTCCTTATGAAGAAAACCACACTGCGCTCAGGTCATTAACCCTATGAGTGCCAGAGAGGTACTGCTGATCAAAGGGTTAACCAGAGCCATAAACACAAGTGGAGCAGTTGTGACAAGGCTGGCAGCCAAGGTGAACCATAAACTCCCCGCTATCCTAAGACCCCTTATAATCAGAGCAGTTTCCTGTCTTGGCTGGTGACATTAGTAACACTTTGAGCACCAGAACTGTATCCAACACATCGGACCAGGCCATGGGAGTGGGGGTGCAGCCTTAGATTTCATCCAAATGGCCCAGTAGGTTCTAATTCAGGGGTGTCCAATTATGCAGCCTGTGGGCCAACTGCAGCCCACCTGAGATTTTCAAATAACCATTTTTATACCTAATTAACTAGCACACGTGAAATAGAAGTCTAGTAAAACAACCCCCTATGTGCCAGTATTGTGTAGATCACAAATAGATGTCTGTTAAATATCAGTATTGTTGTCGATTGATCAATAAATCCATTTTTTGAATAGCTGACAGGCTATAATTTAACATTGCTATTAATATAAAAATAAACAATGCGTCCCTCGCAATCATGGCTTTCTGGTCATATGACCCCCTGCCAATTAACACCAGTGCTCCTGGATATTTAGTAGAAGCAGACGATCTGTGTGCTTGGGGAACACAGAGCAGTGGGGTTATCTTCTGAAATGTGGCCTGACTGCTGTGCAGTGATTGGTCAACCCACAGGAATGGATCTACCTCTGTATTCATTTGAGTAACTTTGTTTATGGGATTGGATTTTAGATAAGATGGGGGGATAGTTACTTAAATAGGGAATATAATAAAGAAAGTTGAAAATTTGAGTTTGGTCTATGAATGGTTTTAGATTTTAATGTCAAATTTGAGATACAGGGCCATCTGCAGAAAGTAAACGAAGGTCTGTTCTGGAGCAAACCAACTGCACGGTGGGGGGGGGCTAAAAGCTATCAGTGGATTCTGGAGGGTCCCCGCTATATTACTTGGCAATATATTGAGGATTTTGCTAGCATTTAAGGGGTTAAAAACTCAATTTAAATCAATGAGGATTTTTCCTGTATCCCCTTAGTGTGCAGTTGGTCTGCACCAGAATTGCTCTATTATATCCGCATATTGCCCTAAAATTAAAATTGCATTAATATGTTTTCTTCTGTTGGTCACATGGTTCTTCCATAAGAAATATACTTTTGTTTAACCCTTTAAAGGCCGGGGGTATGCCTGTTTACTCAATGCTACACACCTTTTGGCTCTAAAGCTGCTGAATTACAATGCCTGTGAGAGAACGATGGAAGTTGTACTCCAACATTTGGACACCCAAAGGCTTCCATACACTTCTCTACACATAACCCTTTAAGTGCTAGAGAGGTATCCAGCACATTGCAGTACAATGCATTGGATACCCATCTGACACTCAAACGGATAAATAATCTGCCCTTTGTTCTTTACTTTATGGTGTATACCAGGAAAGTGATCATGGCCTGATAGATTTGTTACTCTGTTATATGTACAGGGCTTAGACCATCCATTTGTGATTGTTTATGCATAGAACTTAGTTTAGGGCACCATCTGCTGGTAAGCAGATGGAAGTGCAGTGAATAAAGTAGAAGCGATAATCTTGGTATGTTTGTGCCTTTATTCACAGAAGACAAACAAAATCTTGATATAAGATACCATTCTGGGCTACAAGAATTCAGCAGGATCCAACACAAACCACAACACGCACACTACACAGAGTAAAGAAAGAAGTAAAGCAATATGTACACTCGTGGCGCTATATAAACAAACGTTCATTCATTCATTCAAGGCAGATACACACTTTATAGCCATCAGCTAATATACATGTGTGTGTATGATATATATTCTATACACACTTTTTTTTTTATATAATATATTTATTTCAAGATCACTTGTAAGGACATATAAGGAACGGTAGTACCTCTGTATATTTACAGGGAAGCTATGCCTATAGGAATAAGTGGCATGTGATCGGTTTAACAGAAGGAGATCCTCATATAGAAGATTATATATAAATAGGTATTTGTTTATAGCTCTGTATTGGATTGTAGCTTTAGCTGCCTAGTGCGGGTTGCTTGGGGAAGTTGTATAGGTCTATGGCAGACTGTAAGAAAGCATATACTGGAGGTGAGGCATCAGTGATGCACTGCTTTGCACTGTGTTGGACACATCTGTAGCATCCAAGGAGTTAAACGGACTACCAGATGGAGGTCTGCAGCTATAGGTATCCCCACACCTACAGTGCATAAGAAAAAATATACCAGACTCCTATAGGAAAGAACAGGGCTGCACTTAGTCTCAACAGTTCAAGGGGGATTTTGAGGCCATTATATCATGTCTAGTGTCAGGTACACTCACTTAGCACTTTAACCCCTTAACCCTTTGAGTGCCAGAGAGGTATCCAATGCATAGCAATGCAATGCTTTGGATGCCTCTCTGGCACTCAAAGGGTTATTATGGACCCATGATGTGCCAAGGCCGTCATGGGGAAAACTTGCGTTAAGTACCCGTGACAATCCTGGCAAGTCATGGAATTTAGGGGTACCCCCGCATTGCTGTATGCTGTTCGGGACCCCCGTGTCCATTGGGCCAAAAAAATGCCCAGTGGTCCTTAACTGTCGTCCGCGTCATAGCACGTCATAGGTCCTTAAGGGGTTAAAGTCCAAAGGATGTGCAATGCATTGCAAACAATATGTTTCTCACCCCCTAATCATTAAAAAGGTTAATAAATACAAACCAATGTGAAGGAGAGAAAAGAAAAAAAGACCACAGTGCTTTCAAAATACATTTTATTTAACATCAATTTGATGGGTTGTTACAAAAGAAATAATGAAAGGGGAAAAAACAAGGGAAAGTATTGTGTAGTATGGAAAATAAAGAAAGGTACTCAAATAGAAGATGCTTCATTCAAAATTATTCCTTTTTTTTCCCCTTTAACCCCTCAACAACCCTTGACGGTCATAGTATGTCAAGGGTCGATCTGACTGAACGACCCATGACGTACTATGACCGTCATGGAGTTCCGGGCTCCCCCCGCGGCTCCACGCCGTTCAGGGAGTCCGGAACCAGAAAAAGAAAAAAAAAAAATGCGCCGCGGTCCTTCAGTCGCCATGACGATCGGCCGGTCGTTAAGGGGTTAAATATGCATACCGTCTTTACACAAGCTGCCATTTTGGGGTTGAGATGTTGCTATGACTCACTATGACTGCTGTAGCACAGTGCATCAGGGCCTAGAATAGCAGGACACAGTAGCACTGCTCCCACGGATGCAATTCTGAGCAGTGATAACATTAGATAGAAGCCTCTCCTGGCAATGGGCGCACACTTGTTTATTGTAGGGATTTCCCTGTTGTGTAAAACATTGGCCATATTATTCAATACTTTCCCTCTAACCCTCTTACGTAGCAAAAAGTCGAAGTTCAGTTTGACTGAAATTAAAAAGAAGCTTTCATACTAAGCAATGTTATGTTACAAGACACGAGAGAATGTGTCTGAGCAATTCAAGTAACAGGCTTTAATAAAAAGTAGTTTTGGGTTGTTTTTTTTTTTGTTTGTTTTTTTAGATCTCTCTACTCTATGGTAAACACAATATAAGGGCTTAAAAGTTGGAGTCCTTTTCTACTAGCCAGACCTGAAAAGTTACTCGCCACTGCAAGCCAAAACATACCCACCAGGGCTGAATTATCACTCGCCATTGGCTAGTAGAAATTTGAGCCCTGACAATATAACATTTTTTTTTTTTTTTTTAAATAATATTAACCCTCTGAGCACCAGGGTGTGTGCAATGCATTAAGAGACAATACAAAAGGACACTTGACTGGCATTCAGAAGGTTAACCCTTTGAGTGACAGAGGGGTACGCATTGCTTTGCAATGTGTTGCGTACCCCTCTGTCACTCAAAGGGTTAAGATGTCAGTCTTCAGCCCCCCCCAGTATATTTCCTGACCACGTATCTGCTCCCTGCTCTGCCCGGGATGAGATCAGATCACGTATCTGCTCCCTGCTCTGCCCGGGATGAGATCAGATCCAGGCTGCTCAGTACTGAATGTCCTACTTTGGTTCGTGTGGTTTTTCTATCACGCTCTTTAGATACCTCTCCCTGAGATGAGGCAGCTGCTCATACAACTCGAATCCCACTGGGCTGTCGCTGGATGGTTGTTTGTAATACAGGAGATCTCTTCTGATGGCCTGGAGTATAAAGGGCAGACAAATATCAGAAGTTAAATAAAAACTAAATCTCGGCAGTAGATTAAAAGCTAAAACTCAACCCAAACAAACAAAATTAATTCAGGGGATGCAGCTCTCCAGATGTTGCTGGACCACAGCTTGATGGGAATGGGAACTGCAGCTGGATTAACTTGTTAGTGACACAGTCTTTGCAGGGCTCCTTTTTTCTATAATAAAATAATAACAACTTGGGAAACTAAACAGCGAGAATATCTGGGTTATTTGGAGCACTGCAAGATCTGTGGGGTGAATGTACATATTCACCAGAACTGCACCACTCGCAATAGCCTTCAACACCAGAGGCTGCAGTGTACGATCACTTGACTCATTCCCCCAGCATGGAACTTTAATGCCAGCAAGCCATGTATGACCCCCTAGGTCAGTACATTGACATTTGGAAACACAGGGACTTAAATTTAGCATGGATTTGCTTTTGTATACTTAACCCCATCTCTACCTCAGTTTTGCACTTACTGACCAGCAGTAATCAGTACAGCAACCTTGTTCTTTTGTAACTTGCTTTTGCTTCAATAACAGTGGAAAGAGGAGAAGCTTGTTTGTTTCTTGACACTAGGATATATTCTAGGCCACTTAAAGGGATAGTAATGTTTCACAAAAAAGTAGCTCTGATTAATCTTGATAGTATTGGGGCCATGGAGGGTGTTATTTAAATACTGTCAGAGTTGTAGTTCAAGAGTAATTGAATGATAAAGTATCCCTCTCCCGTCCCTTTTACTGATGTAACACTGATCACCTCAGAGCAGTAAGACTGTCTGGATGGATCACAGAGAGGGACAATCTTCAGTGAGCATAAGGAAAAACCTGTCAAGGGGGCAGAGTTTTCCTTATGGTCACAGTAAAAAGATTGTCCCTTGATGTGATCTGTCCAGTCAAGAGACCAGATTCCACATCTGAGGGGAGGTGATTTACACTAGGTAAAAGGGGTGCGAGGGGGATACTTTATCATTCAATTACTCTTGAACTACAACTCTGACAGTATTGAAATAACACTCTCTATGGCTCAAATACTATGAAGATTAATTGGAGCTGCTTTTTTGTGAAACATTACTATCCCTTTAAATGGCATAGAACCATATCTAAGTGTCAAGAAACAAACAAGCTTCTCCTCTTTCCATTGTTACTGTAGCAAACTCTATCAGGTTACAAAAGAACAAGGCTGTTCTACAAATAAACACACAAGAATAACGTGTGCTCTTGTGCCGATTTACAGATCCAGCAAATGACTAACCCCTTAATAACCCATGACGTACGTGTACGTCACAAGGTGCATGTCCCTAAAGGACCAAGGACATACATGTATGTCATGGAAATCCGGGCTCCCCACGCAGCTGCACACCGTTCGGGAAGCCTGGGCATGGCTGGTCCTTAAGGGATTAACCCCTTAAGGACCGGACGTTATGGGACATTTCCGTCCCATAACGTCCGCATAGGGGCACTTTGACGAGCCGGTACACGTGACCTGTCACGTGTATCGGCGCGTCACTATGGGGCTTGAAACAGATCGCTCCGATCTTGGAGCGGTCTATTTCATGCCCTATTTTTACTTACAGCGCTCCCGGTAGAGCGCTGTAAGTAAAAAGTACGTGACGTACCAGGACCATCAAGGGTCTTTCGAGCAAATTTACCCTTGACGGTCCTGGTACGTCAAGGGTCCCTAAGGGGTTAAAGGAATAGTTATATTTAATGTGCCACAGCCACCTTTTTAGATTGTACACACTAGGCATTTGTATGTAAAGTATGTAAAGAAATTGCCTATGTATTTTTTTAAACACTTATGTCCCCGGCAGGCAGCTTACTGCATTGCTGTTTGCAGAGAGCTTTCTGGCAGTATCTGTGAAAGCAGGGACATTGATACAATGTAAAAATATCCCTGCAGCACTGAGTGATCCTTATACTGTTTTAAAGGGATTGTAATGTCCCAAAATAAGTGTGCACAAAATTGTAGACGCCATAAAAAAATACTTAATGCCCTTACTCATATCTCTCAAACACTTACGTCCCTATCAGTGACGTTCTGGTGAAAAGACCATCTAAGCTGGACATAATACAATATTACACACTCCCTGCAGCACTGAGTGATCTGTGTGATGAAATACAATATTACACAGAGCATTCAGTGCTGCAGGGAGAGTGTAATATTGTATTACATTACACTGCATCACTGAATGCTCTGTGTCATGTAATACAATGAGCATTCAGTGCTGCAGGAAAGGCTGTAACACTGTATTATGTCACACTTTCCCTGCAGCACTGACTGCTTGTGATGTAATACAATGTTGCACTCTCCCTGCAGCCCAGAACACACTGTGTGACGCAATACAATGTTACAGTCTCCCTGCAGCACTGAATGCTCTGTGTAACATTGTATTATTTCACACAGAACATTCAGTGCTGAAGGGAGAGCGTAACATTGTTTGACATAATACAATGTTTGTGATGTAATAAAATGAGCATTACATCACACAGAACACTCAGTGCGGCAGGGACAGTGTAACATACTGTGATGTCACACACTCCCTGCAGCACTGAATGTTCTGTGTGATGTAATACAACGTTACACAGAGTATTCAGTGCTGCAGGGAGAGTGTAACATCACACACAGCATTCAGTGCTGCAGGGAGAGTGAACATTGTATTACATCACACATAACATTCAGGGCTGCAGGGAGACTAACATTGCAGGGACAGTGTAATGTAATACAATGTTACAGTCTCCCTGCATCACTGAATGCACTGTGTGATGTAATACAATGTTACACTCTCTGCAGCATTGAATGTTTTGCGTGATGCAATACATTGTTAGTTTCCCTGCAGCACTGAATGCTGTGTGTAACATTGCATTACATCACACAGACTATTCAGTGCTGTATGGAGAGTGTAACATTGTATTCTGGACCAGAAAACACACAATTCCTAAAGAAGGAAAGAGCTAGTATGACCATTGGGTTACACTCCTAAAACATCCCCCTGATCTTGTACAGTAATGACCTTCGTAAAGAGATATGAAACAACATGAAGATAATAAAAATTATTTACACTTTATTAGTCTGCACATAAAATAAAAAAATCATAGAAAGGAAAAATTCCCAAATTTACAACATATGAAAATGATTCACTAACGCCATATCTTGGCAGTTAACGCTATGTGTATGTGTGTGTCACCCCAATTAGTCCTCTAATGAGTCAGAGAAGAAGGTAAACTGACTGTTTGGTTGGTGTTATAAGACAAAAAATATTTTAGTCTGGTTAATTACACAAAAAGGAACAGTCTACAATAAGGAAAAATTGGTACACTTGTCAGCATAAATATCAATAATGCTTGTACCCGTCTATATACTGTAACGCCACAACATGCGCAGTACACACTGCTGCATGTGCGGCAGTCATGCGCAGTAGAGACTGCCCGCGCCGCAGCTGATACAGAGCTGGGTGCTACGAAGGAGCGTCCAGTTCTGTATCAGCCGTGTCACGGGCAGTCTCCACTGCGCGTGACTGCCCGGCGGCCTGGTGGCTGTGACACTGTGGCCCGTGTAACGGGCTGTTCAACTAGTTTATAAGCACCTAACGATCCAGATGTATAACGGACTGAAAAACTCACTATCTAATGGCTGAGAAATCATATCTCACTTCCCTTCTTATTGTTGATTTTGGACTAGGTCAGTATTTCTCAACCTGGGTGCAGTGGAACTTTTGTATGCCATGGACATCCACTTAGGGTGCTCCACTGTGTTTACAATGCTTTGACAAAAATGTGAATTTAGATTTCCAACTGTATATTTAAGGCTATTACTATGCACAAGATGTTTATTTTAGTTGTGAGGTCTAACAATAGCTCTGTATTTATGTATTTGTAACCTTCATTACACCCTTAACAAATAACAAAAAATGATAAGGGTGCCCCGAAAATGCCACACTGCATGTTAGGTGTGCCTTCAACAAAAAAAGCTTGAGAACCACTGGACTAGGTAATCACTTCAATATCAAAAAAGTAAGCAAAAAAGAAGCAGCAATAGAGGGCAAACATACGCTGTAAGTTAAATACGTACACAAGACTCAGTATAATAGAGACTGGCCAGTAAAATGAATCAAATACTGTGAAACAAAATATCGAGTACTGAGCAATTGCTTGTGTTGATAATTAAATCTAGTGACTAAGAGATCTTATTAGCCTAATGAGTAAAAAGATCATGTAATATAAATCTGAATGCCTCACTTAGCTTCTTATTGTGGCTATTAAGATCAATGATCACTTCAATATCAAAACATGAGCGCAATAGAAGCGATAGCGGGCAAACATACACTTTGCTCACTAATAAGTTAAGCACGTATACAAGACCCAGGGTAATGGGGACCGGCTTGTAAGATTAATGGAGTGCCGTGAGAGAAAGGATTGGGTGCTGAGAAATCACTCGTATTAATAATTATCAGCTTGATTCGTAGTAAAGCAAATATCAATACAAGTGCCTCATCTCATTCCTTGTTTTACTAATGGAGTACTGAAATCAATAGGACATCAGAGTATGAGCAAAGAGGAAATAATCAGGTGCTTTGCAATGAGATGGAGACCTATGGGTAAACACCTACTATAATGAAGATTTGCACTTAGAATTTGAATCTTATTAACCCTTTGAGTGCCAGAGGGTAATGGAATGCATTGGAAAGCAATGCATTCCGTACCCCTCTGGCACTCAAAGGGTCAAGTCTCCAAATTCTGATACAGGTATTCCACTAAAATAGTAGTAATATCTATTACTGCTAATTTACTAAATCACTAGAAAGTATATAATGGTGCTAAGATATAAGCGAACACGCATAGCTGATAATAAAATCAAAAGTATCAACACTCAATTAGGTGATCAAAAATAATGTCTGTTCTAGCATTAAACTGTTTCAAAAGGAGATAGAGGACCTAGTCAAGGTAATGGCATATCCGGCTTTCCTGTTAGTATCACAACATGCATAAATGTTATGAATATGTGATGAGGTAAAGAGCATGTTTTTTAGAAAAGCTAAATGACATATGTTTCGCCGCTAGGCTTCCTCAGACTTCAACATTGTATTAAGTCTCATTCTCCTTGCAGTACTGAATGCTCTATGTGATGCAACACTTAACCCTTTGAGTGCCAGAGGGGTACGCAATGCATCGCAAAGCAATGTGTTGTGTACCCTTCTGGCACTCAAAGGGTTAATGTTCTGTGTGATGTAATACAATGTTACTCCCTGCAGCACTGAATGCTTTGTATAAGATTGTATTACATCACACAGAAAAATCAGTGCTGCAGGGAGAGTGTAACATTGTATTAAATCACACTCTCCCTGAGAACTGAATGTGGTGTGTGGTGTTACACTTTCCCTGCAGCACTGAATGCTATGTGTATTGCAATACAATGTTACACAGAGCATTCAGTGCTGCAGGGAAACTAACATTGTATTGCATCACACAGAATATTTAGTGCTGCAGGAAGAGTGTAATATATTACATCACCCAGAGCATTCAGTGCTGCAGGGAAAGTGTAACACTGTATTACAACACACAGGGTATTCAGTGCTGCAAGGAGATTGTGACATAATACAATGTTATACTCTCCATGCAGCACTGAACGGACCGTGTGGTGTAATACAAGGTCACACAGAGCATTCAGTGTTGCAAGGAGAGTGTGATGTAATACAATGTTACACAGAGCATTCAGTGCGGCAGGGAGAGTGTAACATTGTATTACATCACACTCTCCCTGAGCACTGAATGGTGTGTGTGATGTTACACTTTCCCTGCAGCACTAAATGCTCTGTGTGGTGTAATACAATGTTACACAGAGCATTACACCACACAGCATGTTCAGTGATGCAGGGAGAGTGAAACATTATATTACATCACACACCACATTCAGTGCTGCAGAGAAACTAACACTGTATTGCATCACACAGAATATTCAGTGCTGCAGGCAGAGTGTAACATTATAGTAAATCACACTCTGTATCACTGAATGTTCTGTTTGGTGCAATGTTACACTCTCCCTGCAGCAGTGAATGCTCTGTGTAACACTGTATTACACCACTCAGCGTGCAGAGAAAGTGCAACACTGTATTACGTCACACTGTAACACTGTATTATGTCACACTCTCCTTGCAGCACTGAATGTTGTGTGTGGTGTAATACAATGTCACACAGAGCATTCAGTGCTGCAAGGGGAGTGTAACATTGTATTATGTCACACTTTCCTTGCAGCCCCGAATGCTGTGTGTGATGTAATACAATGTTAATTTCCCTACAGCACTGAATGCAGTGTTTGATGCAATACAATGTTACACTCTCCCTGCAGCACTGAAAATACTGTGTAATATTGTATTACATCACAAAGGGGATTCAGCATTCAGTGCTGCAAGGAGGGTGTAACATTGTATTACATCCACAGAATATTCAGAGCTGCAGGGAGAGTGTAACATTGTATTATGCCACACAGTGTGTTTAGTGCTGCAGGGAGAGTGCAACATTGTATTACATCACACTGTAACATTGTACTAGGTCACACTGTCCTTGCAGCGCTGAATGTTGTGTGTGACGTAATACAATGTTACACTCTCCCTGCAGCACTGAATGCTCTGTGTGGTGTAATACAATGTCACACAAAGCATTCAGTGCTGCAGGGAGAGTGTACATTGTATTATGCCACACAGTGTGTTCAGTGCTGCAGGGAAATTGTATCATCACACACAGTATTCAGTGTTGCAGGGAGAGTGTAACACTGTATTACAACACACAAAACATTCAGTGGTGCATGGAGAGTGTAAATCTTATTATGTCACACTCTCCTTGCAGCCCTGAATGCCCTGTGTAATGTAATACAATGTTACACTCTCCCTGCAGCACTGAATACTGTGTTTGATGTTACACTGTCCCTGCAGCACTGAATGCTGTGTGTGATGTATTACAATGTTTCACTCTCCCTGCAGCAGTGAATATTATGTGTGATGCAATACAATGTTACACAGAGCATTCACTGCTGCAGGGAGAGTGAAACATTGTATTACATCACTGGAAACATTCAGTGCTTCAGGCAAACTAACAGTGCTACAGGGAGAGTGTAACATCACACACAGCATTCAGTGCTGCAGGGAAAGTGTAACATTATTACATCACACAGGGCATTCAGGGCTGGAAGGAGTGTGTGACATAATACTGTGTTACACTCTCTCTGCAGCACTGAATACTGTGTGTGATGTTACACTTTCCCTGTAGCACTGAATGCTCTGTTTGATGTTACACACTCCCTACAGCACTGAATGCTCTGTGTGACACTGTATTACACCACACAGTGCATTCAGGGCTGCAGGGAGAGTTTAACATCACACAGAGCATTCAGTGCTGCAAGGACAGTGTGACATAATACAATGTTGCACTCTCCTTGTAGCACTGAACACACTGTGTGGTGTAATACAATGTTACACTTTCTCTGCAGCTCTGAATATTCTGTGGATGTAATGCAATGTTGCACTTTCCCTGCAGCCCTGAATGCTGTGTGTGATGTTACACTTTCCCTGCAGCACTGAATGTTCCCTGTGATGTAATACAATGTTACATTCTCCCTGTAGCACTGAATGCTCTGTGTTACATTGTATTACACCACACAGAGCATTCAGTGCTGCAGGGAAAGTATAACATCACACACAGTATTCAGTGCTGCAGGGAGAGCGTAACACTATTACAACACACAAAACTTTCAGTGCTGCATGGAGAGTTTAAAACGTATTATGTCACATTCTCCTTGCAGCCCTGAATGCTCTGTGTAATGTATTACAATGTTTCACTCTCCCTGCAGCAGTGAATATTATGTGTGATACAATACAATGTTACACTCTCCCTGCAGCAGTGAATGCTCTGTGTGATGTTACAGTTTCCCTGCAGCACTGAATATTCTGTGTGATGTAATACAATGTTAGTTTGCCTGCAGCACTGAATGTTGTGTGTAATGTTTCACCCTCCCTGCAATACTGAATGCTCTGTGTGATGCAATACAATATTACACTCCCCCTGCAGCCCTGAATGCTCCATGTGATGTAATGCAATGTAACAGAGCATTCAGTGCTGCAGGGAGAGTGTAACATTGCATTACATCATACAGAGCATTCAGTGCTGCAAGGAAAGTGTGATGTAACATTATATTACAGAACTGAATGCTCTGTGTGATGCAATACAATGCTACACAGAGCATTCACTGCTGCAGGGAGAGTGAAACATTGTATTACATCACACACACAGCATTTAGTGCTGCAAGGAAAGTGTAACATCACACACAGTATTCAGTGCTGTAGGGAGAGTGTAACACTGTATTACATCACACTTTCCTTGCAGCCCTGTGTGATGTAATACAATGTTACACTCTCCCTGCAGCACTGAATACTGTTTGATGTTACACTTTCCCTGCAGCTCTGAATGCACTGTGTGGTATAATACAATGTCACACACAGCATTCAGTGATGCAAGGAGGGTGTAACATTGTATTACATCACACAAAACATTCAGAGCTGCAGGTAAAGTGTGAAAAGGCTGTGTGGCATAATACAATGTTACACTCTCCCTGCAGCGCTGAATGTTCTCTGTGATGCAATACAATGTTAGTTTCCCTGCACCACTGAATGCTGTGTTTGATGCAATACAATGTTACACTCTCCCTGCAGCAGTGAATGCTCTGTGTAACATTGTATTACATCACACAGAGCATTCAGTGCTGCAGAGAGAGTGTAACATAATATTGCATCACACAGAACATTCAGTGTTGCAGGGAGGGTGAAACATTGTATTACATCACACACAACATTCAGTGCTGCAGGGAACTAACATTGTATTGCATCACACAGAATATTCAGGGCTGCAGGAATAGTGTAACATTATATTACATCACACATAACATTCAGTGCTGCAGGGAGACTAACATTGTATTACATCAAACACAGCATTCAGTGGTGCAGGGAAACTAACATTGTATTGCATCACAGAGAACATTCAGCGCTGCAGGGAGAGTGTAACATTCTGTGTGTTGTAATACTATGTTACACTCTCCCTGCAGCACTGAATACTGCGTGTGATGTTACAATTTCCCTGTAGCACTAAATGCTCTGTGTGGTGTAATACAATGTAACACACAGCATTCAGTGCTGCAAGGAGAGTGTAATATTGTATTACATCACACAGAGCATTCCGTGCTGCAAGGAAAATGTGATGTAATACAATTTTACACTCTCACAGCAACACTGAATGCTGTGTGTAACATAATATAATGTTACACTTTCCCTGCAGCACTGAACAGTCTGTGTGTTGTAATACAATGTTACACTCTACATGCAGCACTGAATACTGTGTGTGATGTTACACTTTCCCTGCAGCACTGAATGCTGTGTGTGGTGTAATACAGTTATACACAGAGCATTCAGTGCTTCAGGGAAACTAACATTGTATTACATCACACACAATATTTATTGCTGCAGGAAGAGTGTAATATATTACATCACACAGAGCATCAGTGCTGCAGGGAAAGTGTAACACTGTATTACATCACACAGGGCATTCAGTGTTGCAAGGAGAGTGTGACATAATACAATGTTATACTCTCCATACAACACTGAACTTCGGTGTGTTGTAATACAATGTTACACTCTCCCTGCAGCCCTGAACGGAGTATGTGGTGTAATACAATGTCACACAGAGCATTCAGTGCTGCAGGGACAGTGTGATGTAATACAATGTTACACAGAGCATTCAGTGCGGCAGGGAGGGTGTAACACTGTATTACACCACACAGTGTGTACAGGGCTGCTGTGAGTGCAATATTGTATTACATCACAAGGGCATTCAGTGTGGCAATGAGTCTGTGACATAATACAGTGTTACACTCTCCCTGCAGCACTGAATACTGTGTGTGATGCAATACAATGTTACACACTCCATGCAGCACTGAATGCTGTGTGTAACATTGTATTACATCACACAGAGCATTCAGTGCTGCAGGGAAAGTGTAACATCACACAGAACATTCAGTGCTACATGGAGAGTGTAAAACTGAATGCTGTGTGTGATGCAATACAATGTTAGTTTCCCTGCAGCATAAATGCTGTGTGTGATGTTCCACTTTTCCTGCAGCACTGAATGCTCTGTGTGGTGTAATATAATGTAACAAAGAGCATTCAGTGCTGCAGGGAGAGTTTAACATTGTATTCCATAACACACAACATTCAGCGCTGCAGGAAAACTAAGATTGTATTGCATCACACAGAATATTCAGTGCTGCAGGAAGAGTGTAACATTATATTACATCACACAGAGCATTCAGTGCTGCAGGGAAAGTGTAACATTATATTACATCACACTTTCCTTCCAGAACTGAATGCTCTGTGTAATGCAATACAATGTTACACAGAGCATTCACTGCTGCAGGGACAGTGAAACATTGTATTACATCGCACACAGCATTCATTACTGCAGGGAAATTGTAACATCAAACACAGTATTCAGTGTTGCAGGGATAGTGTAACATTGTATTACATCACACAGGGCATTCAGGGCTGGAAGGAGAGTGTGACATAATACAGTGTTACACTCTCCCTGAAGCACTGAGGGCTCTGTGTGACATTGTATTACACCACACAGTGCATTCAGGGCTGCAGGGAGAGTGTAACATTGTATTACATCACACCATTCAGTGCTGCAAGGACAGTGTGGCATAATACAATGTTGCACTCTCCCTGCAGCTCTGAATATTCTGTGGATGTAATGCAATGTTACAATCTCCCTGCAGCACTGAATACTGTGTGTGGTTACACTTTCCCTGCAGTACTGAATGTTTCCAGTGATATAATACAATGTTACACTCTCCCTGCAGCACTGAATGCTCTGTGTTACATTGTATTCCATCACACAGGGCATTCAGTGCTGCAAAGAGAGTGTGACATAATACACTCCATGTAGCACTGAACTTTCTGTGTGATGTAATACAATGTTACACTCTCCCTGCAGCACTGAATGCTCTGTGTAATATCAGTGCTGCAGGGAGAGTGTAACATTGTATTACATCACACAAAGCATTCAGTGCTGCAAGGAAAATGTGATGTAATACAATGTTACACTCTCCCTGCAGCTCTGAATACGCTGTGTGGCATAATACAATGTTACACTTTCCCTGCAGCACTGAAAGTTCTGTGTGATTTAATACGTTACACTCTCCCTGCAGCACTGAATGCTCTTTGTTACATTGTATTACACCACACAGAACATTCAGTGCTGCAGGGAAACTAACTAGCACTGAATGCTGTGTGTGACGTAATGCAACGTTACACTCTCCCTGCAGCCCTGAACGTACGGTGCGGTGTAATACAATGTCACACAGAGCATTCAGTGCTGCAGGGAGAGTGTAACATTGTATTATGCCACACAGCATATTTAAAGCTGCAGGGAGAGTGTAATATTATATTACATCATGCTTTCCTTGCAGCACTGAATGCTTTGTGTGATGTAATACAATGTTGCACTCTCCCTGCAGCACGGATATTAAACAGCATTCAGTGCTGCAGGGAGTGTGTAACATTGTATTACATCACATGGAACATTCAATGCTACAGGGAAAGTATAACATCACACACAGCATTCAGTGCTGCAGGGACAGTGTAACATTGTATTACATCACACAGAACGTTCAGTGCTGCATGGAGAGTGTAACACTGTATTGTCACACTCTCCTTGCAGCACTGAATGCCCTGTGTGATGTAGTACAATTTTACACTCTCCCTGCAGCACTGAATGCTCTGTGTAATATTGTATTACATTACACACGGCATTCAGTGCTGCAAGGAGAGTGTGACATAATACAGTATTACACTCTCCCTATGGCACTGAATTCTGTGTCTGATGTGATACAATGTTACACTCTCCCTGCAGCACTGAATGCTTTGTGTGGTGTTACACTTGCACCACACAGAGCATTCAATGCTGCAGGGAAAGTGTAACATTGTATTACATCACACAGAGCATTCAGTGCTGCAGGAGACTGTAACATTTTATTAGAGCACACAGAACACTCAGTGCTACAGGGAGAGTGCAACATCACGCACAGCATTCAGTGCTGCAGGGAGAGTGTAAACACAGTGCATTCAGTGCTGCAAGGAAAGTGTCATGTCGAGCTTAAAAAATAATATACATTTTATACATTATTTAAGTACATAATATGTACAGTTAAAGTCAAAATAACCCCTTTAGGGCCAGAGAGGTGTGCATTGCTTCTCAAAGTATTGCACACCCCTCTGGTCTTTAGGCATATGCTATTAGATGCAGCATATAAAATAGGTGCAACATACAGCACTGTCTGTAGTCATTACTACTGCTGATATACCTACACTATAGGGTAGAAATAAAAATCCCCATTGATTATAATGGGATGTCTAAATGCTTGAATGCTGGAGAGGTATCCAATGCACTGGGAAGGAATGAATTAATGACCTCAATAGTATTCCAAGAATTAAGCCTCATTTAAATCAATGGGAATCTGTGGAAGATTTATGTCTCCCCTATGATGGTTTCATGTATTTTGTGACTAAGGTCCATGGTGGGAATAACTCACCTCATCAACCAGCAGGTAGGTCTTCCTCAGCATGCTTTTACGTGCAGCATCTACATCCTGACAAGAAGAACACAATCACAAAATGTAACTGAAGCCGCAAAAACATAAATATTCCATTCTGCACTGTGCATACGGGCTGCAGAGAGTCAATAACCTAAACAGGTGCAATTCTGGAACACACACATTCCCAAAATTAAATAATTACTTTAACATAAACATTAACCCCTTACAGACTAGGCCTTAAACACTAGAGGACCAGAACAATTTTGGCCTTTTTAGTATTCCTTTGTTCAACCATATCTTATTTTTGATTCATTTAGTTCACCCACACAAATGATATACCGTTTTTAAGCATAAG
This sequence comes from Rhinophrynus dorsalis, assembly GCA_037306005.1. Taxonomy (NCBI): domain Eukaryota; kingdom Metazoa; phylum Chordata; class Amphibia; order Anura; family Rhinophrynidae; genus Rhinophrynus; species Rhinophrynus dorsalis. Next base: position 88,111,558 of record CM074728.1, on the reverse strand, counting down.
TAGTGTAACAGAGCATAGTCCGTTACTGGAGCCCTTGTCTGGGCCTGGAACTGTTATCCCAAGAACCCCAGAGACTGTGGACATTTCTGGGCCCAAAGAGACTGACAACCATGGACTGCTGGCTTGCTTCCAAGGAAATGGGCAGTAAGGGTTAATTATTTGAGTTTGGGCAAAGTTAGTTCCAATGTGTATTCTAGCCACTCAAGCCAGTGTATTGTGAACTGTACTGAGACCCCCTGCCGTGTGTTAATTCATTCACACCCCTCAAGTCTTTGTGTCCATTGCCTGAGTTCATCAACCCTGTTGTATTAGTAATGCAATCATGCCTGTGCCATTGTAATTGCTTGGACCATTTACTGTTGGTCCTTTGTCTTCTATGTTGTGATTATATTATCCTTGTGGTTTCTGTGTATAAATATGTGTTTGTTTCTACCCCTGAAGCAGATGTTTAGGCTCTGTTATTGGGGGTGGGGATTGCTGACATCAGGCCTGTGTAGCCAAAAGCGCCTTGTTAAAGGTAGTGTCATTTTACTAGGACAGAGGGGCTAGTTCCTGCCTGGAGGAGGTGTCATCGTAACAGAGGGGACTTGACCTGTTCCCCAGAATAAGGCAGAGAGGTTAATGCCTGCCTAGAGGAGACTTCGCAGCAGAGGGGATGATACCTGCTCTACAGTGTCCTGTTCCAGTGGGTAGAAGTGCGAGTCCCTACCCAGGTCATTGCTCTCCATTGGGCTGGCTGCACCTGGAGGTCTCCAATCCGGTTGACCGCTCCTCCTCTGGGTGGTGCAGTTAGATCCAGTGCCAAACGGCCCAGGTCTGTCCGGTGGTCCTCTGAGGCCAGTCCAGTGTAAATGACCTGGTTGGGGCCCCCCTAACACTACAGGGGCGGGCGCCTGCTGCGGGGCCAAAGTAGGGCTTTAGTTTGAAAACACATTTATGTATAACGCACCATTTCATTCGATAAAAATACATTTTTTAATAGGTTTTCCTGTCATGATGTGTCCTCAATTTTTAATAGAGACTACATAAAAAGGTATGAAAGTCCCTTTCAGGGGGGTACTGTCCCTATGTTCCTTATTCCCTCCCTTTTAGGAGATCAGACTGTGTGGTGTGTATAGCAGTGTATCGCATTGCTCCACACCAAAAAAAACTCACAATAATGATTGTTTAAATGCAATTATGTGCATTTATAAATGAGTCTGTGTAAATAAAATACTTTGAGCTTGCTCTAAAGAGGTTGCAGTAGGTCATCCAAGTGTCCAAGCCTGCTTTAGCTCTAGTTCTGCCCCAGCCCCTAATAATATAATGAAAAGTGCCCCACAATGTGACAATTTCCCCTGTGGGAGTATGTATGTTTTGCTTCTCTCTGTTCCTCGTGATCACAGTGAGAAAGAGAGAAGCAGAGACAGAGGCAAGGTATAGTATACATTGCCCTTGTCATTGGCTCCAAAGGGGCAAACAAACTGAATCATGAAGGCACCTACTGCCCCCCCCCCCCCCACACACACACACACACCTGCTACACAGGTCTCCAAAGCATTGCTTTCCACTTTGTTGGAGACCTCTTACGCTTTGAGTGGCAGAGTGCTTTGTTACACATTGTACAGCAAACAATAGCCTGCAAAGTGGCACAAAACTGGTACAGGGACAAAGGGATTGCTCTGGCCACACCATCAATTCAGAATGTAGGTGTGGCCAGCGCAGGTGAGGCACCTCTCAAAACTTGGAGAGCTGGGCAGTTGCCTACTCTGCCTACTGGGAAATCCGACCTGTCTTTGGCTTACTGAATATGGTCCTTCGTGTCCATGGAGGTGAAAACGATAGCTGTTGGTAGAGAGCATGAGTCTATCTAGTCCCTTTGAGGAACAAAAGGATATGAATTGCATTGCGCTCCCACTCCTAGTTCTTATAGGGTTAAGATTACAATGTCTGTGGATGGCATGTGTCCTGTGGTCCAGTTAGCAATGGTCTTGTCTGCCTACATGGACATGACATCCAGGACTGATTGAAGAGGTGCTCTCTTGAACCAAAGAACAAGTGCAAAACACATGACGGCCATTTGGATCTTCTGGTCATAGTAAGGTTAAATGGATGGGTTATTATCAGGTGTTACTTCTCCTTTAAGTATTATGGGACGGTTAGGGAGAAACCTAACAAAAGGTGACATTTACTAAGTAATGCAGCTAGTTATGGAGCTTTCATGGCCTCCGCCCAAAACTGAGGTGAAGAATATCTCATTTCCTAAAAAGTGAGAAAATGTAACAAGTTCACTGTGTGCTTTTTATGCAGCATCATAAAGAAATCTGGATTAATGGGGACCCTCCTTCCACTGCTTAGGCCCTTGAAAGCCAGAGGGGTATGCAGTCAAAGTCTCAGGCACCTGGTGTTAACCTCTTTAGTTCCAGAGGGGGTGTGCAATGCATTGCAAAACAATGTTACCAATCCCCTCTGGTATTCAAGTGGTTAACATTGTTTACACCAGTTTGCACGCACTATTGCTCATGAACATTCGTGTCTGTCTCCACTGCCTGTGCTAAGAGGATTTTAGTGAAATTACCGTTAAATCCTTTTCTCTTAGACCATGTGAACACAGGAGTCATGGGGTAAAGTCCCCTCCCCCAGGAGGGCAGGGCAGGGCACTTCTAAAAAAAGGTCTCTGAAGTGGAGACTCCCTCCTTCCCTCCATTTTACCCTGACTGCTACATTCAGTTTTAATGTATAGCAAAGCCAAAATAAAGCAAGAAGGCCAGGATGTTCACACAGTTGTGTTTGGTGAAAGTGGGGAGAGACAACCACGTTGTTCAGCAGTGGCCTGATTATTGTAGGTTCAAGATGCACCCACTGATCTGGTGAAATGCAACGTGACCCAAAAAGTTACTTGTTTCTTCCTGAGGGCATATGCGTGGAGGATGGTTGTCTTGATTCATGAAGAAACAGACACAGCCCGACCTGCATGCAGACCCTCAGGTATGACAGAGTGAATCAGAATTCAAAAAATGTTGTGTGCAATGAACATAATACTTATAGATTGTACCATATCAAACACATGAAGTTCCTGCTCCTGTTTATTAGAAGGAGCCTGACCGAAAGAAGGAAGATTTCCTGGCTGACATGAAAATCTGAAACAACCTTGGGGGGAAAAAAAAAGAGAAATTCTTAAAACCACCCTACTCTGATGGAAAAAAAACCCAGAAATGAAGGCTTACAGGACAAAGTCTGACGTTCAGCCACCTACAGAACAGAGACAATAGCCTTAAGAAATACCATCTTGAGTGTCAGTAGGTACAAAAAAGTAGCTGAAACGGGCTATGAAAGAGGATTCTGGAGTATTCCTATACCAAGCTCAAGCCCCACCGAGGAGAGGGATCCAAAAAGACAGGATAGGCATGAGCCACCCCCTGAACATAAGTCTTCACATCAGGGAGCAAAGCAATGCACTGCTGGTAAAGAACAGAAAGACCCTAAATCCGAATCTTAATTGAGCTAAGACTAAGCCCTTTCAGGACACCATCTTGAAAAAAGGCCAAGACTACTGGGTGCCAAAAAGGCAGCGGTTAGGAACCCCAACAGGCACACCTCTGGTAGAAAGAGGACCAAACCCTATGATAGCCCTTGGATGTACCTGTTTTCTAGCTTGGAGCAAGCAGAAATGACTGGGTCAGTAAAAGCACTTTCTTTAAGATGCTAGCTTCCTGAATTAAGCCATCAAAGCTAGCTTCTACACTTGAGGATGGCATACTGGGTCTTGAGTCAGAAGCTCTGACTGGAAGGGGAGGCAAAAAGGCTCTGCTATGGCCATCTTGAAAACATACGAAAACCAGGCAGACAGTGCCAGAACAGAGCAATCAGAAAGACATGAGTCCACTCCATCCTGACCTTTCTCAACACCCTGGGAATCATGTATGCTAGATGAAAATTCCAAAGGATGGTCATCACATCCATCTCAAAAAAGCCAGAGTCCCGAGACCTGGCACAGAACTGAGTTTGCAGTTTAGGCAAGAGGCCATAAGGTCCACCATTGGTATCCCCCAACAATGGATGATCAAGTTGAATACGCTCTGATTGAGCTCCCAAATTCCTTCATCCAAGTGTTGGCAACTAAGGAAGTCTGCCACTATGTTTTCTACTCCTGGATTTCTGAAAATTTTCCCAGGCAGACGCTTCTGGTTCCTCCTTGGCGGCTGATGTAAGCCAGTGCAATCCTGCTGTCTGACTAAATCCTCACTGGCGATCCTAGCAGGGGATATAATAGTCTGACTGAATCCTCACTGGCGATCCTAGCAGGGGATAAAATCAGTGGTGTGCCGCTAAGCAGAATATTGATGGCTAGGAAGCTCTTCTCCCTGGCCTGTGAAATGACAAACTGATGTCTCAGCATTAGATGGGAGCACAGAAGACACCAGTGAAACATGACATGAGTTAGGTGACACTGATGTCTGGAACAATTCCTGAGAATATCCATTTGCAATTCATTTGTGTGGAACTGTGTAATGGGAATTGGCCCCAAGGCAGAAACTAGCTGACCCAGTACTTTTGTTTATTTCTGACCCTTCCCAAAGGTCAGAATATCGCCTGAAACATCTGAAGGGACGAGGACTGAATCGTCTTGTCTGGGAGAAACAACCTCATGCCTAAGAAATGAAGAACCTGAGATGCACACCTGAATCTCAGTGGGCAGAGTTTCCTCAGAAGAAGCCTTGAGTGAAAAGCTGTCTAATGGTTCAAAGAGATCTCTTGAGTGAGTACATTATCTCCCAAGGAGGACATGATCTTGGAGCAGACACTAGACCAAAAGGAAGGGCTGTGAACAGAAAATGACAGTCATGAAAAACAAATTGCAGGAATCTCTGACAATCCAGTTGGATCAGAACATACAGGTAAGCATTCTTTAGGTCTAGGGAGGCAAGAAAATGTCCTGGACACATAACTGCAATAAGACAGAGCAAAGACTCCATTTTAAGCAGAGACGCCAGCACAAAATGGTTGAGGCGCTCCAAGTCCAGAATGGGACAAATACAGTGTCCTTTTTGGGAACAAAGAAAAGATTTGAGTAGAATCTGGTGAAGTGCGAGGTATAGGGGTTAGCAACTGCTTTTCTATCAGGTAAGAAACCTCGTTTAGAAACAGATGGCCACAATCTGGATCCAGAGGAAATCTGGCAAGAGAAAATGGTGAGGGAGTAGGGACTTGAAGTCTGTGACATACCCTACAGAAATCAGCAGCAAAAACCCACTGCTCCATCACTGAAATCTCCCACGCATCTTGGAAAAAATGATGGAGACCCCTCGAGTCATGCATAGACAGACTTGTCAGTCTTAGGCTTCTGAACAGTCTTGTCTCTCCAAGCCTGTTTAGATTTGTGGGAGGACTCGTCTTAGGGGGTTGAACCCTGTGTATATAACTGAACTGGCAGGGATGACAAAAGCCACGTGTCATCTAAAGAAAAAAGGACCACTTAGGATTCACTAATGTAGTCTTGCCCCTAGTAACCTGACTGAAGACTCTCTCTAACTCAGGGCCAAACAATTGTTTGCCCATAAAGAGAAGAGAAACCAGGGACTTCTTGAAAGACTGGTCAGCCAACATCTTGAGCCATATCTTGAGTGCAACCACAGAAAAAGAAGATACTTTCTTAGAGAACCTAGTGGTGTCAAAGGTCAATCCAAGGGGTAAAAGGTGCCCAAACCTTTAACACAAGGAGGGGAAGGGGATAATAACACTTACTCCCATGCAGCCAAGACAGACACAGTATACAGAAATAAAGTAACAGAACAGAGTGCAAATCAGATTGCATTGTGGTGGATTCCAGTAGAATAAGGACACAATACAGGACCATAGCATTCAAGAGGTTCATTCACCTGTAGCTTCAGTCTTCAAGGTCCCATTGTAATAGAGTAAGGAGCTTCGGATACGCTCTCTAGTGAGGTAAAAAACAGAAATTCAAGAACCTTTACAGGTTCAAGTTCCTGAAAACGAACCTTTGAACTGGACAATCCATGGAGAGAGGCCAGTAAATAGGAGCTCACCTAATGGAGGTATTACACAGCCCCATATACGAAGAATAAAAATAATTACCATAAAGTGAGAACAGTGCCGCATACACCATTCTTCTGTGAGATTTCACTTAAAACTGAACATGGAAGGGGGTAAAGTGGAGGGTAGCAGGGAGTCTCCACCTCAGAGACCTTTTTTAGAAGTGCCCTGCACTCTTGGAGGAGGGGACTTTGCCCCATGCTTCTCGTGTTCCATACTGGACAACAGAGAAAACAATGTGAGCGTCCACCTTGGGTGGATGAGCCCATAGAGATAAGGTTGTTTCAGAAAAGGGATACAGCTTAGCAAACTTCTTAGATACAGAAGGCTTCTTGTCAAGAGACTTCCACTCATCAGACACAACACAGTCAAGAGTGGGGTTGGGTGGAAAGCAGGTAGACTGCTTCTTAGGCTCCTGTAAGACATCAGAGGGATCCGTAGGAGCCTCAGAAACCAAAGGAATGATTAAGGTGGTTAATACTGCCCTGATCAGGCCCTCAGCTGAGGGATCAGGGTCCCCAAAGAATTGGGAGGACACCACTACTGAACATTCCCCCTCGTCGGAATCCACCAACAGTTACTCCTCAGAGAAGTCAGATACGTTAAGGTACACCCTGCAGTTTTGGCAGGGAAGACCTGATAAGAGTAGGGGGCTGTCAAGACTGGAAGACCCCCTGCAATTGGGATGGAAGGAGTTGTAAGGTAGGCCTTAGGTCTCAAGCGGTGGCCTTAAACTCTTGCATCCACAGTGGCTCTAGTACATGGCTGGAGGTCCCTGGGGGAGACTCAAGGGCAGCAGCACATGCTGGGCATAAATTACCTGAATATTCTCTAGGCAACCCTGATTGACATGAGGAGCATTGGGGGACACAGGCACCCCATTATCCTTAGTCTTAGGTCTAGCCCCAAGTTCCAACGGAGTTGACCTTCTCACAGTGTCAAAAAGTCTAACAGTATAAGGAAACAACCAAATACAGTGTGTAAGATTAAATACTTCACCCCAGAAATCGCTAATTTGCACTTATCTGGCAGGCGAAGGGTTAATCTGCTTAGGAGAGAAGGAGAGTCCAAGCCCTGCGTAGGATACTCATGAAGGGAAGGCAGAAAATGGCTTCCGCAATGGGAAAAAAATCAGAAACGAGAAAGTGAAGCAATTGCTCATTGGAATGGTAGTTTCCCTTAAAAAGTACCCCAACAATGCCCAAAGCCCCCCAAAACACATAGAACGTTGACGGATGGTAGAACAAGAGCAGACAAACAAAATGAGTCATCTCTGAAGTCGCTGCATTAAGCGGTTGCAGAGATATGTTCCAAAGTGTAAAGTCCCATAGAGTTGAATGGAGCAATGGCGTCTATGCAGTAAAGTGCACCAGAACTCAAAAAACCACAAAAAGTGCCCAAAACAGCAAACAAAGGGTTAAATTACCACAGAAACCCATTTGCTCCAAACCCCAAAAGACATACAGATAAACCCAATGAGTGCAGGAGTATGCATTAGGAACTCCAAAGGAGACCCCTGTGCGGAGGAGAAGCATGGGACATGTGGACCTCAGCACTCAAAGGATTGCTCACCTTTTTAGCAGGTCTTCTGTCTTCAGATTACCATTTGTCATGAAGAAGCCTCAATGAGCCGCTCCTAGGGAAAGAACTTGCTAAACAAGATTTTCCCCTCAGGGCTGACAGGTCCACCACAGCACCTGGAAACGGCGCTATCCACTAGGGAATGTCAATTATGGTAATCCGCCTAATAGTGATAATTCCATATCTAATAGAAAACAAAGAAATAAGCTAAAACTATAGCAGAACTGTTCTCTTGCCTTGTATCTTCATCAAGGAACAAATCTTACTGGAGGGGAGTGGCTAGATGCAGCTAAGGAGAGGAGGAAGGGTCCACCCAGCATTCTCTTCAAGAACTGTTCCTGCCTACTTAAAGGGGCGATCGCCTTAGATGGGAATCTCTCTCAAACCGTAAAGGTCTGAGAGATGGGATTTGCTCCACATAAATTATTTCTTTAAACTGTACAATACAACATAAAGTTATTATTGGACATTACTAACCCTTTAAGAAAAATTACCTTGCATGTTTGTGATTTTGAGGGTAAGGTGATATGACACCCCACAGTAAATCTTACCCTGAGTGACTGACAAAACTGCAAATTAGCAACATTTATGGAGCAAAAGGGACATATATACAACATGGAAATGGAGCAAACCAACTGCATTACTGGGGACAAAAACAAACTGCCACTGACTCCGTTGGGATTTTAACACCTTGAATGCTAAGGAGGTCTCCAACATGACATTTAGATACATTTGATAAGACCAATATTGATACATTTGAATGGAAGTAATGTTGTAATCACAGGTCTCATTTTGTTCTAGAGCTAGGTCAGTGTATGAAATTCTTCTCCCCACCTGAGCAACACGATCTTGTGAGAAGATGAAACTGTTCACGTGGGCCACGGCCACAACATACAGTACAGGGCACCAGGTCTGGCGCAGGGCTCCTTTCACCAGTGTGCGGAAGTAGAGCTGGATGAGATTTAGGTTATCCTCAGGAGGGGATGTGTACAGGGTCAGCGGGATGGGAAACTATCAAGAAAGGAAGGAAACAAATCAGACGTTTAGTTTTGTGTTTGGAAGGAGAAACAGTGTAAACTTGTACTTCACAAATCCGACTGACATGGGTCACTGCTGCCTCAACTGAAAATGACTGGGGCTGTAAACTTCACTCACGGGAATTACTCCCTATAATACAATGGGCTCTATTGGTTCTACAGGTTCCCGTGGAACCAGGGCTTTATTAGGAACCAACAACAAGCCAGTAATTAACCCTTTGAGTGCCAAATAAGGTTTCACTCGAACTCAAAGCGTTATTTCCTCAGCTTGAACACAGGTGAGTGAATATAAGTGACAACCTACAATTCACTCTACCAGGCTAAAACCAAGGAAATCCTTGAAAGGATCATTTATGTTCAAAGATATATTAATGTCTGAATATTAAATCATTGATTATTCATTACTAGTTGAAGAACCCATTACACAGGCCACAGTGCCACCACCAGCCGGTCGCGGGGCAGTCATGCGCGGTAGAGACTGAACGCGGCGCGGGCAGTCTCTACTACGCATGACTGCAGCATGCGCAGCAGTCTCTACTGCGCATGACCGCGGCTTTACACATGTTTTAGCGAATTATTATATAGGATACCTTTCTCTTTTTGTTTTTTTTTTCTTTTAATAACAGTGTCCTTAATGTTTTCTTTCTGGTTTTATTTTAAAGTGACCCCCTTCTGCCCATTTTCCCTATGTCACACTGCCTTCCATCAGATCTTAAGGACAGTCGCTTGACCAGAAAGATCACAAGGGACAATCTTGTGTCTATCAGTATAAGGACAAGCCTGCCCCCCATGATGAAGTAGGGCAAGGTTTACTTTATGCTCACACAAGATTGTCCCTCGCCATGATCCGTCAGGCCAGCTTTGTTCTCTGAAGGAAGTCAGCCTGACATAGGGAAAAGGGGTGGGAGGGGGACTCTGTAAAATAAAATGAAGAATACAATGTTAAGGACACTTAGAAAGGTACATCTCATAATAAAAAAAAAAAAAAAAAAAAAAAAAAGTAAGTACAATGAATAATCAACGATAACTTAATATTCAGAAATTACTATCCCTTTAAAGAATTATATTTATACATCTTGTATGCCTTTTCCCACAGAGAAAAACAAGGGTACTCACACTTCTGGCAGATGCTTCATTTAAAGGTTACTTAAATTCAAACTATTACTATCACATTATGTGTGGAAAAAGCCTAAAGTTCAGCTCTCCATTAGAAAAAATGATGTTGCCTGGACAACAGATTACATGTTACTACCAGTTTACACAGTTTGAGCTGTATTAAACTCTGAATGAAATGTCTCACAAAGTGGCAGCACCTTTTTACTCAACAGGAAACGCCCTCAAGTATCTATTTTATACATGTTTTCTTAAAAAACTAAAAAACTGTAGCGCACCTTCAAGTCCTGGCCCATAAATGGTATTTGAGGACAGCGGAGTATAATGAGAGTTGTAGTCTAATAGCAAGTTGCTCTCTTCTGGTGTAAAAGACCAAAGATAAAATGAAGTCTAATTTTTACAATGGGAAAATATGAGTGAGTGATAGGATCTGCAGTTTATCATCACAGTTTTATTATATTTTATATATATATATATATTATATATATATATATATATATATATATAGGGAAGCACTCTCACTTTAAGTCCATAGAATGCGTGGGTGCTATGGTGTGACTGTCAGGGCATAAAGATAAGAGCAATACCAAGCACACACAGGTCTTATGGGAGAAAAATCAAGAAAAAATATTTATTATATGGTCAAAGTTTCGGCCAGGCACACGTCTTGAGGAAGGCCAGCTGTGCCTGGACGAAATGTTGACTATAAGAAAAATACTTTTTCTTGATTTTTCTCCCATAAGACTTGTGTGTGCTTGGTATTTCTTTTGCTTTATGCCCTGAGAGTCACACCATAGCACCCAGGCATTCAATGGACTACTAAAGTGAGAGTGCTTCCCCTTCATATTAAATTATATATATGTTATTTTTTAACCTAGAAGAACATTACCTCTTTTAGGGATACAGAGAGAGACCTCAAGCAGCTCACATGTTCTCCAAAAACAGCCTGCTTTAGTTGTACACTGAAACGTCTCTGCAGGGGAAGCAGCACAAAAGTTCCAAACAAGGGATCTCCAAAGGAAACTCCTTCAAACTGCTCTAAAAGGTCCATATAGAAATCGTAGAAGGAGGATAGGCCAGGCAGAGGCACTTCAAGTTTCAGGGACTCCAGGAACTTATTCTGGCTATATAGAATCAAGAGTGCATTAGTGTATACATGGACAGGCCCTTCTAAGAAGAGGTCACCACCTGTCAGGAAGACGCAGGCTAAGCGAGCTAACTTTGCAGCTATGGGGATGCTCTGCAGGGATCCAGAACGCCAGGTCTCCAGGAGGAGGACCCACTGCAAATTCCTAGTGACTGTGTTCACGAGGTCAGGTGGAAGAGTGTTTACCACATTCCCTTTTGTCTCTGCATTGGCGACTCTGTTGTAGAGATTGATCAGTGGGAAGAATGGCCAATCAGAAGGGAGGATGGGTCCTCTGGCTTCAGGGAGCATAGCAGATTGGACAAAGCAAGTCCGCTCTTGGTAGGTGACCTTGGAGTGACGTACACCTTTTTCCATGTGGGAGAAGTGAGTCAGATAGCAGGCCTTGATAGAAGGAAGGTCTTTGTAGGCTTCCTCTAGCAGAGTACCTCGGCTGGGGCTAGCGTAAGTCAAAGTAGCTGAATTAAGGACAGGATGAGTGTCTTTGGCTGTAATATGCAAGATGTCTGACAAATCCGCAGCTTCTGGACCTCCTACTGTCCCTTCACTGTATTAAACCAACATGGATACCATCAGATTTAGTAACACATTGGGCCACACATATAAAATCAAAGTGGAACAGTTCTGGCACAAAACAGCAACATAGCAGACACAAAATGTACTAAAATTCAAAATTATTTAAGTTGTTTTAACCCACTGAATGCTTGACAATGCGTTGGAGACATCTTTAGAGCTTAAGGGGTTAAAAGCTCCTTTTTAATTTAAAAGCAAAGCTGAAACATATGGGAATAGAGTCCTTCAGCTATCTGTAATCTGCAGGACTGGGTGAACTTAGAGCTTCACAGAGTGGTTTTGGGATAGTGATATCCTCTATATTATATGGTGTCTGTGAATCTGCTTCATTAGTGAGAATAGTCATGCAGCCCTACAGATCTGAGATCTGCATGAGGGACTTGGTTATGATCAAAGGTATGTGATAAGAGACGACTGGCAACTTGTGCCTTCATGTAATACCACCCAATACTCCTACATCAATTATTAGTGCCGATTTGTAGTTATTAAACTTCTTCATAGTATTTTGGAGAACTTTATTTCAATACTGTATGAGTTGTAATTCAAGAGTAACTGAATGATAAAATATCCCTCTCCTGCCCCTTTTACGGATGTAACACAACACTGCTCACCTCAGAGCAGCAAGACTGAATGGATGGATTGCAGAGAGGGACAATCTTCATTGAACACAAGGGAAAACCTAAGAAGACTGTCCCTTGCTGTGATCTGTCCGGTCAAGAGGGGAGGCGGCTTACACTAGGTAAAAGGGGCGGCAGGGGGATACTTTATCATTCAATTACTCTTGAAACTCTGACAGTATTGATATAACTCTCCATGGCCCAAATACTATGAAGATTAATTAGAGCTTCTGTTTTTTGTGTAGCATTACTATCCCTTTCAAAGATCTCTACGGCATTAAAAGTTTATCCCCTTGAGGGCATTGAAAACGTCTCTGGCCTTCAAGGGATTTAACCCTTTGAGTGCCAGAGGGGTACTCTAGGGGTTAACCCCTTAAGGACTGGCGGTCATGGGACATTTCCGTCCCATAATGACAGCATAGGCGCACTTGGACGCGCCGGTACACGTGACCTGTCACGTGTATCGGCGCGTCACTATGGGGCCTGATAGAGATCGCTCCGATCTTGGAGCGGTCAATTTCAGGCCCTATTTTTACTTACAGCGCTCCCGGTAGATCGCTGTAAGTAAAAAGTACGTGACGTACCATGACCGTCATCGGTCCTTGAGTATTTCAAGGGCCGTGACGGTCCTGGTACGTCAAGGGTCCTTAAGGGGTTAAGGGATATTAAAACCTACTGACAACAGACCCCCACTTAACTGAACCCAGAGGGGTATCCAATGCATTTCTTTGCTATGTGTTTAATAACCTTCTGTCACTCAAAGAGTTAATCTGGACAGAAAATCCTAATGGCCACTGAGCTTTACACTCAAAAGTCAACTGGAGCAATTTTCAGACAAATACAAATTCCCATTTATTTAAAGGTGGCATTTAACCCCTTAAACCATAAGGAAGTCTTCAACACATCTATATTATACAGTCCCCACTGATCCTCTGTATCCAGCTTGGATTCCCTACACAGAGAGTCTATGGAGGCTTCAGAGGAAGCCCCGGAGCCCATACTTGAGAGGTCCTGTTTTCTGAACTCCACCCCCCAAACAGCTGACAAGAGCTATTTTGGGACTCCACTGCAAAGCACTGGGCTTTTACCCAATTCTGCTGCCATCGGAGCAAATCATTGGAGACCTCACTAACATTGAAAGGGTTAAAAGCCCCATTTTGAATAACAGGAATATTTATTTGTCCAGCTGTGATGCAGTTGGGTTTTCTCCATAATTTCTCCACTTTACCGTTAAACAAAAGAACCATTCTGGGAACTGACTGCCCTTTTCCCTTTTGGAAATCTATAAAACAGACAACAGTATAGAGTGAAGACTTACGGGATGAAGGCTGGATTAAAGGTAAAGCCTGTAATGAGTTTATGGGCCAAGTGTTCACTGCCAGGCAGAAGCCTACTCAGTAGGGTCAGGGACAGACTGTGGTAGAGTGAGGCATTCTGGGAACTGTTTGGGCACATCACAGCCTGCAAGACGTTTCAAAAGAAAAGGAGATTAAATAAGGTTCATGGCCATATGCACACACAAAGACAGAACAATTCCCAAAACTGCCATTGATTTATATGGGGGTTGTAACCCCTTGGATCCTAGAAAGGTAGTAATACGTTGGAGACCTCTCTAGTAATCTGGAGGTTAAAGGGATAGTACTGGTTAATTTTAAGGTGATCTAATATTGTAGACATTAAAATAAGATTAACATTGATGTAAGTCTTATCTCTCAAACCTTTATGGTTTGAGAGATATAACTTGCTAAAGTTACCTTTTCCTGGCTGTTTCACTCAAGTCTGCCATCTAGCTGACAGCTGCAGATTCCAGTCATTTGACCAGACAGAGGCTCTTCAGCAGAGCTGAAATCATGCTATTTAGAAATAAATACTTCATTGGAACGGTCTACAGTGTGCTTGCAAACCAGGCACACTTTGTAGACTGTTCCAAATTAAGTATTTATCTTTAGATATTGTTATATCGGCGCAGCTGAAGAGCAATATCTGGTCAAGCGACCAGAATCTGCTTCTGACAGCTTTACAGCTCGTCAAGCAGAAAGGGGAGGGACCAGAGAACTTTATTTTCCTATATCTCTCAAACCATAACTGTTTGAGAGATACGAATAAGTGCAAGTACTCTCTTTTAATTGTATATACCATATAGTTAATACTTTTTTTCTGACATTACTATCCCTTTAAAAGCCTAATAATCAATGAGAATGTATGCATGAACGTTAAAGTGGATCAGTTCTGGCATAAACCAATTGCAACTTGGAACAAAAACAGTCCCAAAATTCCAATTTATTTAAGCTGGGCTTTTAACACACTGAAAATTAGTGGTGTCTCCATAGCATTAACCCTTTGAGTGCCAATGAGGTATGCAACACGATGCTTCCCAATGCACTGAACACTCCTCTGGGTCTCAAAGGGCTAATGGGATTTTTTAATTTGCTCCCAATGGTTTACTGCAAAGATTGATCCACTTGTCCTGTGTGCATACGACCCCCATATTGTCACTTTTTTGTTTTTCTCTTCCTGCACTTCCCTACAAAAGTACTCTCATTCATTCCTCTCATTGTAAATCCAGGGAATTAGAAATCCTGCATGACATTATTTTCCTATTTTAGAACTTTTTTAAATCGGGTTGGAGGATCAGAGTTTAATAATTGCAGTCCTATGTATTCCAGTGTTCATAGGCCATAATGTGCCATCATGAAAATATGATGGAACTTACACAGAATTGATAGTAATGTCACCAGATAAAGTAACATTTGATTGTTCATTATAATCCTATATAATAATTTGCTAATGTATGTTTGTCAGAAGCTGTCATGCGCAGTACAGACAGCTGTGAGCGCTGCAGTAATGCGCAGTACAGGCTGCCCGTGCCACGGCCGATAATGGAGTGGGACGCTCCAAATTCAGACAGTAGTCCTCTATGCACACCAAAAGTGCACAGAGAGGACTACGGTCTGAATTCAGAGCACCCTACTCCGTTAGCAGACGTGGTTTGGGCAGTCTCTACTGTGCATGACTGCACCGTGGCCATTGCTGCCTGGCACTGTGGCCTGTGTACACGGGCTGTTCAACTAGTGTTATATAATGCACCGTACAATGTATTCTCCTTGTAATTTGAGTTGAAAGATTCCCCCTCCCGCCCCTTTTCTCTGTGTCACTCATTGTTACCTCAGAGCAGACAGCCGGTGCAGACGATTGCAACAAGGGACAAGACTGAGTCAGCATAAGGATAACCGTGCTCCTCTTCATCAAGGGAAGCAGTGTTTTACTTATACAGACATACACACAATATTGTCCCTCACTGTGATCCGTCTAGTCAAGCAACCGGCTTTCAGATCGGTGGGAACTATGAATGACATAGGGAAAAGGGGCGGAAGGGGAAACTTTCAACTCAATAATATGGACATAGAAAATGGTATGGTACATTACATAAAATAATATTAGATTGTTCACTATAATTATATCTGTTGACATTACATTAAGTGGAACAAAAACTTTACGAAAACTTAGGTTCACTTGAAAGAGCTTTTCAAATTTTCTGTTAGCCATTTTTTATTTAACATATTAGTTTTAGATGATTTGCATTATTTACGTGTCTGTTTATGCATGTTAGACAGTAGTGACCGGCACAGGCATGTGCCAAAAACTAACATTCCACACTGCCACTCCCTCATGCTCTTCCTCCCTCCCTCCCAAGGAAAACAGGAATGGCAGCTGTGAGGAGGGGCGGAGCTGAACGTTCGTATATCGCACATGGATGTGCCAGACTTTACCGTTTTGCTTGCATGAACTGTCAAATAAAGCTACCTCAAACTATTATTTTACATATAAAATGGCTAACATAACATAGGTTCATTTGAAAGTGCTTTCAAAATCATGGCACATTTTTATAAGGTGTTACTTCTACTTTAAGAACAAGGTGGGTGAGCAGTGTATTGTTTTGAAATGCATTGTGCATCCATCTGGCCCTTTAACCCCTTAATGACCGGCACACACATGTGCGGATGGCACTTGAAGACCACGGGCATTTTTTTTCTTCTTGCGGTCCAATTCAGGGCTCCCCATTTGGCCACGTGGGGAGCCCTGAATCCAATGACGTGCCTGGACCGTTACTGGTCCTTAAGTGCTGGACAGGCTGTGACGGTCCGGGCATGTCATTGGACACAAAGGGGTCAAAGGGTTTACACAAAAAAAAAACTATTGCTTGTGCTGTTTTTCAGCAGGCTGGGGAAGGGGAAGCAATTCTCATGTAATGCCTCACGTCCGTCTGTCTCTTTCACAGTAAAGTACAAAGTCCTGGCCTGGGAAGTGAGAAAACAAAGGAACAGAGTTCCCAATCCTCTGAGAAACAGCACCGTTCTGGGAAGGTTTACCTGTATGTTTCTAAATGATCCAATGTGAGACGTTACATAAATCTATTCCACTGATTTTACTAACAGAGTTACAGAGAAGATGGACAGGTCTCTCCAGAATCCAGTGAGGCAGATGTATTAGGAAAAGTGGCAAAGCAAAACGTACCATAGCGGTTAAAGGATTCCCCAAATTCCCATGGCTTTAAACAGGGTGCTTTTTAACCCCTTGAATGCAAGAGAGGTCTTCTACACACTGCAAATCTCTTGCATTCAAGGTTTTAAAAGTCTCCATTTAAAGAAATAAAAAAAAATCTATTATTTCTTCCCTGTGGTGCAATTGGATTATGCTACAATTATTTTAACAAATCGGCTTTAACTATTTGATTGCCAAAGGTGTATCCAACCCATTGCAATGCTCACTGGCACTCAAATGGTTAATGTGTACAAAAAAAGAGAGAAAGATGGAGGCCAGAGGCATAACGCAGAGTTTCTCTGGTGCAAGAAGGCGACTTTTCGAAAGTGTATGAGAAGAATAGTTACCACTTTATGCATTAACGATAATACAAAATATTGCAGGTGATACTCATGCCGAAGAAGCCAAGTGGATGAGGGAGTCACAGTGGGAAGTGAAGCCTCACAAGACCGGTGTAAGTAATCCTGCAGCCCACGGGAATCCAGCACAAAGGAGAACTATCCAGAACAGAGAGAACAGAGAGGCAGTGAGAGAACTAGGACTCACCCGCTACCAGTCCAGTAACACACAGAACAACTCTATTCTGCCATTTATCAGTAACCACTAAACCAGATGCTGATGTACAACAAGCCCCTCCCCCTTATTACCCCTTTTCGCCTCAGAGGGTTAAAAGTATTTTGGCTAGGGCAACACACTGCTCTGAAATGATTCATACAGAAGTTATTACAGCTCAGTTCTGATGACAAAAGTCACTATTTTTTTCCTGTCATCGTCACTATTCAGAATGGGTTTCCATAGAAAGCAATAAGAGAGAGACATCTAGTGCCGACCTTCTATAAAGGGAGTACTAATAATAAAAACCGAACAAACGTGAGGTCAGTAATAGAATTTGAATTAAGTTTGTTCCTGCAGCCCCTTCTCATTTTACTCAGAAGGAAAAGACCTACTATATTTAATTCACAATAAAACGTTACCATTCATTTAACCCTTTGAGTGCCAGAGAGGTATCCAACACACAATGCGTTTGCTACCTCTCCAGCACTCAAAGGGTTAATGATGGGTCAGTATAGCATATTTTGATGGTTAGATTATGTACAGAGAAATGCAGTAAAATAAAAAAGCAGTGTTTCTGGAGGCTGTGCTTTGTACACCTCTGTATTTAGAGGGTTAAAGGGATTGTAATGTTTCATAATAAAAGCAGCTCCAGTTAATCTTCATAGTATTTGGTCCATGGAGAGTGTTATTTCAATACTGTCAGAGTTGTAGTTCAAGAGTAACTGAATGATAAAGTGTCCCCCTCCCACCAGAGCTCACCTTGCTGACCAGCCCCTTGTGGACACTGCAGATATTGCAGATGAGATGTAGGACAGCGGTCAGGATTGAGAAGGGAGATTTCTTCCCAGCCAGGCTCAGTGGAGGTTTTCCCCCTTCACAACTTAAAGTCACAATGCTGGGGACAGACTCTGGCAGTGGGGAGCAGGACAGCGGGTTGCAGACTGCAGAGCAAGACCTGCCCATACAGGAACAGTACAATGAGTACACTGGGTAGTTTATATAAATCTTATCACTGCCTCTAGATACAACAGGACATGTGGATAATGAAACCATTGGAGCAATTCTAGGGCGAAATGACTGCATCAAATGCAACAAGCAATTACTATTGATTTGGATTGAACTTTTAACCCCCTGGATGAGAAAGGTCTCCAACATATTGCTTCACAGTGTGAAGGAGACCTCTCTAGCATATCCAAGCGCTTAAAGTGACAGTAGACTTACTACCTGACTTGACAAAGTACGTACTTGGAGTATGTAAATCAGATTGCCTATGTTTTTATACAGTTTTATGTCACTGACACCGAACTCCCTGCAGTAGACCCTAGGGACTGTGAAAGCAGGAATAGTATATAAAGTAACACTATCCCTGCAGCACTGTGCACTGTATTTAACAGACTGGAGGCACTCATTGGATTTACCGCTGCAGTGTACACTATCCCTGACAGAAAACTCCCTGGATATTCAGGCGCTCACTGTTGGACATGAATATAAAAAAATATATAAAATAAAGAGTAGGCAAATTGACTTATTTTTTTCTACAATATTTAAAGTCAAGAAGTGTTCTGTGACTTCTTTCTTTTTTAATAATTATTGTGCAGTTGTTTTGCCCCATCAATGTATCACATTTTGATTTATATGCCCCTATGATGTATATATTATGCAAAATGTTTGTTACCTGAGTAGGTCCCACATGGGAGAAGTTGCAGGGTGATGTAGAAAAGGTAAGAGAACATCATTACTCAGCTTCTCAACTTCTTCATTACACATCACTGGGTCCATGGAGGGCTGTAGAGAGACAGCATTTCCCTTTAAAGCATCACAAAGGATCAAAAACTAAAAAAGGTAGACTGTATATTCTCTTAAAGATGGTTCTCAAACTAGGTTCTGTGGAACAGCAGGGCCCACACAGCTGGTTCTGAGAGGCAGCTGAAGAATTCTATTAGCTGAGGTTTACTTACAACCACCTGCACGCCCAATAGGAAGGAGGCTGCTTGAGATGAACTTGTACACTGGAAGCTTACAATGATCCTACTGCCAATGGTGGTTAAAAAAACTGGGGGCTTTTTTGTTTCATATATATATTTTTTTTATTTTCTCTTTTAACCCTTTGAATGCAACACCTTCTGCACCCTTCTGACACTTATTTGGTTTAAGTCCATCAATGGTCAAGGCTCATTTCAGCTCTCTTCAGGAAAGTACAGAGACTATTACAGGGGTGCATAAACAGATTAAAGGGCAACTATCACCAGTAGAGTGGCTTATCAGCTCACTGCTCCTCTGGGAACAGATCTGCAGGTGAAGCCAAGGTTCACCAGGAGTCTAGGTAGACTGAAGAGAGACCTTGTAGGTCTTATCAGAGAAATTCTGAAGTCTCCCAGTTCAGTTTCAAGAGACTGTGTGCACAGCTCCCCTAGAAACTAGTGAAGGGCTTTGAAACCCAACACCAAGGGTCTAAGACGGATGATTGAGAGCCACAAACTTCAAGGTTAAACTTCAGACTGCTGCCAGCAGGTGGGGGACAGTTCTCTGACACCTTCAAATCGATGGATCTGGTGCATGCTGGGCTTTCTACAAAGTCCTTTCAGGTAGGAGTAGACATCGAAACCATGATAATTGCCCTTAAACCACTCGAGGATCAGAGAGACAAGCAACAAATTGAGAGGTTCTCTGGTCTTCAAAGGGTTCACTTCAAGACTCCACTTATCTGGCCACTAAATAATCAGAATAGCTTTCCATATGTAATCGTTTTGTAAGAACAGCCATCAGTAAAACTGTTAAATAAGGAGCTAGTAGCTATTGCCAAGAGCCATTAAACTGTGTGTTTTTCAGTGGACCCACCTGTCGACTTGCAGCTTGGTAATAAGAAGCTAGAGAGTTGAGACACGTGGTGGTGAGAGGCTGGAGAAGGTCCCAGGAGTTGGGGTTGGAAATCTCTTGCAGACATGTCTGTACGCACCCTTCCACCAAGGACAGGAGGCCAGTCACATGGGCCCATGCTACAGGAGGAGGGGGAATCTGGTCACTGTCCTCTTCTGTCTGAGCACTGAGAAGTGTATTGGTTACTGGTAACACACTTACATTAAAGGTGTAATAGAACTTTACTATGAAACACACATGCTCTCTGCCTTTTCCAGCAGCTACAATACAAAAGCAAACTCCTCATATTAGATTAACCATCTAAAGCATAACCCTTTGAGTACTAGAGAGGTATCCAATGCATACCTCTCTGGTACTCAAAGGGTTAAGAGAACACTAATGCTTTCTAACAACAACCTCATTTACCTTAATTTGTGAAAATCCTAATGCCCATTACGAATCAGGCTTAGGAAGCCTTCGGTTGGAGAAGTTTGGGGTCCTGGAGCCCCACAACAAAAAATAGTTTTCACCTCCTTTAACATACTATTTAGTACTAATTAACCCTTTAAGGACCAAAGGGGGTGTGAAATGCATTGCTTTTTATTGTATCAAACCCCCTCTGGTTCTTAAAGGGTCAGATATTAATTTTGGAGAAACAATCCATTCAGAATGTATTTAGTGGCCATTAGGATTCTCTACCCATATTGACCCTTTGAGTGCCAGAGGGCCACGCAAAGCATTGCAGAGCGATGCGTACCCCTCTGGCAGTCAAAGGGTTAAGATAAGTGGGGGTTAATTAATAGCAAGTGTTGATGTTCCTTTTAGGAGGCCAGACAATTTATGCTACTTAAAGAGACAGTAATGCTTTCATGTTACTTTGTCTCCTTGCATTTTAATGTATTGGTGATCTCAGTTGCACTCATTAATACCCATCCATTTTGTGGGTAGTTTCTAACCCTTTAAGTGCAGAAGGGTATCCAATGCGTTGGCTACCCCTCTGGCACGCCAACGGTTAAAAACACTTTCTGAGACATCAGTCAGTTCTTCAGATGACCAGCTGAATGGGCCCTTGACAGGCTGCCATGGCAACTCACCAACACAGCCAGTTGTCTCAGACTAAAGCTTGGTCGGTGCACATGACACATTAAACTACTATCACAGAGATGTGTCTCTGTGTGAGTGATCTGCTCAGCAGGTTTCCATGTCAACTGCTTTATTGCATCAGGAGAAAGGTGAATTAAAAAATGAAATAACTCCAAAACTAATGGGAATTAGAGAATGTGACTAACATCACCATCTTTGAATACTTTACATTGCAAGGAGACAGTCATTTCATAGCATTAATATCTCTTTAAAAACTAAACACCTCAGGCACTGGGAATATGGGACAGGGCTGCAGTAGATTTCTAGTTTGCAGGCTTCAATACCTAACACCTTTGTGTTAAAGATGTTTTCCTACCTGATCTGTATGCACTGCAACACTTCATCAAGGGAGGGCAACCTGCCACACACACACACACACCCCCACACACACATATACACACAAACTTGCCTTTTGGCCTACATTTTCTATCATTCTCAGTAAGCCATTGGCTGACTGAGGACGATGGAAATTGTAGTCCAATAACAAATTACCCATCCTCACTGTGGAAAGAGAAGGGAATTCTGCATACGGCTAGGCTAACCTGTAGAACAAAATACCAATCCCATCAACAAACATCTCAAATCCCATCAATAAATAGCAGAAGGATTTCTATGAGTAAATACTCTTAGCTACCAGCAGCTGTGTCACACACATACACAGGATGCTCCAGTCTGAAGAGTCCTACAGGAAGTGATAACAGCACATACTGAAGAGAACACTAGATATACAGCACTTCTGAGACAAGACGACATCTATGAGAAACCGCGCTCTCTACAAACTCAAGGATAACAACTTCACACTGTTTTATCTGTAATGCACACAATTGTCTTCAGTTTAAATTAACCCTTTGAGTGCCAGTGGGATACACAAAGCATTGCTCTGCAATGCGTAACCCTCTGGCACTCAAAGGGTTAATCAACCCATTAAATGCCAAAGAGGTTTCCAATGCATTACATACTGCTCTGGCATTCAACCGGTTAAAGTGGAACTGTCCACTCTAATTGTCTGAGCCCTGAAATTGTTCATTTGTGGTGCTATATAAACAAACATTTATATGTTCAATAGGACTCACTTTTTTCCGTATCTACTAATGTTTTACATGAATTACCAATAAACATTTATAAAATAATAACCATTGCTTTATTCCTGGAATGAGGTCCTTTATTTTATAGTGTCTACTGCCCTCATCACCCCCTCCACTAAATCTCTCTGGAGTTTCACACTCACTGGGCCTCATTCATCAAGCTAAGGTGGTGCAGTTCTGGAACAAACCAACTGCACCATAGGGGTGAAATAAAATCCATTTAAATCCTAGGGAATTTTTAACTCCTTGAATGCTAGATATGTCTCCAGCGTATTGCCTTGCAATGCAATGGCAAGCTCACCTACAATCAAGGTGCAAACTGCCCTGTTTAATGCCTTAACGACCGGTGATGTGCCAAGAGCGTTGCGGCTGTCTGGGCTTTAAAGGGATAGTAATGTTTGAGTTAGACTGCGGCTAGGATACCTCCTTATCATATGTACAATCTCTCCATTATGTTGGTAATGGTGAAAGTGCTATATTTCCAAAGTTATTATAGTATTAATTGTCCCCACCCCTTTACAGCACAGTAAGCCACCTCCCCTTAGATGTGAAGTCCAGTCGCTTGACCAGACAAATCGCAACGTGGGACAATCATCCTTCATTCAGTATAAGGGAAACCCTGCCCTAATTGACAATCGTTGCGATCCTCCTTCAGCGTAAGGGGCGGGAGGATGGACAATTAATAATCTAATAACAAACATCGGAAACATAGTGCTTTCACCATTACCAACAGAACGGAGTGATTGTACACATTTATAAGGAGGGATCCTAGCTGAAGTCTAACTGAGACATTACTAACCCTTTAACCCCTCAAGGACCGGTGAGTATGCACGCACATGACCGTCACTTAAGGGCCACGGAGCATTTTTATTTATTTATTTTTTTTAATTCTGACTCAGGGCTCCCTGAACGGCGTGCAGCCGCGTGGGGAGCCCTGAAATCGATGACGTACATGTACTTCATGGGTCCTTTAGCCCCTTAACGACCAGCCGATCGGTGCGGTGGGTCAGTTAAGGACCACGGAGCATTTTTTTTTTTTTTTAATTTCCGCTTCCGGACTCCCCAAAGGGCATGCAGCCGCGGGGAGAGCCCGGAATTCCATGACTGTCATAGTACATCATGGGTCGTTAAGTCAGATTGACCCATGATGTACTATGACCGTCAAGGGTCGTTAAGGGGTTAGGGACATCCACCCATGAGGTACATGTACGTCCTGCATCATTAAGGTCCTGGCATGCCATGAAAGTTTGTGATCACAGCGGGGCTGCATGCTGTGATCACAGACCACTTATATGAAACAGAAAAAAAAAAGTGCCTCCAAAGTGCCCCACGTGGTCCTTAAGGCGTTAAATCAGTAGGCAATTTGGGATTATTTATTTGGTGAAGTTAGAAGACACACTTGTCCTTATGTACAAACCATCTGCACTATGGGGGGGGGGGGGGGGGGGTGTAAGAGAAAAATTCCTTTGGAGTTAAATGGATTTTTTTTTTTTATTAGAAACGCTTTATAAAAACATTCAAACACAACATGTTATATTGCATACAAAGTTATAGATATGTCAAGTCTGACCATCGATCCAATAGAAATCACAGTGGTTGATCCTGCACGGCATTCTAATGGTAATAGATCCTCTAGTGTTATTACATAATGCACAGCATTTCTTATAGTAATAGATCCTCTAGTGTTATTACATAATGCACAGCATTTCTTATAGTAATAGATCCTCTAGTGTTATTACATAACATCGAACACAGACATGACGGTACCACTACTGAAAAGGCCCTAGAGGGATCAAATGAAAATTATAAGAAAAAGGATAGTGAGTCGCTGAACATCCATTCGGGCAGACAGCAGTATCACCTTTCTGGCCGTTAGAGGTGTTACCTTCAAAAATATAAATGTCTCAGAACCAAAAACTAAACAGAAAACATGTGCATGCCCCGAGGGCACAGAAAACCCCATATCCACAAGGATTTAAATGGATTTTAATTCCTTGAATGCTAGATACAGCTCCAGTGTATTACTTTGCAATACACTAGCAACCTCATCTGCATTCAAGGGGTAACATGTCGGTAACATGGGTGTATTTTTCAGTGCATTTTGAGTTCTTCTGAGTAAATCAGACGCACTGGGCCTAACGTTCAGAAGAAAACTGGGGCAATTATCCAGCAAACCTTCTGCACTAATGGGGGGAATAAAAATTAGCAGATTTAAATATGGCTTTTAAAGGGATAGTAATGTTTCATAATAAAAGCTGCTCTAATGAATCATCATAGTACTAGTTGAACAGCCCGTTACACGGGCCACAGTGCCTCTGGCAGCCAGTCGCGAGGCAGTCACGCGCAGTGGAGACTGCCCGCGCCACTGCTGATACAGAGCTGGACGCTCTATCAGCCGCGGCGTGGGCAGTCTGTACTGCGCATGACTGCCACACGCGCAGCAGTGTCTACTGCGCATGTCGGGCGTTACACACAACTTAGCGAATTATTATATAGGATTTGAACTTTGGAGAGTGTTATTTCAATTCTGTCAGAGTTGTAGTTCAAGAGTAATTCAATGACAAAGTATCCCCCTCCCACCCCTTTTACTGATATAACACTGCTCAGCCAGATCAGAAGGGAGGTGCCCAGGTAGACTGCAGAGAGGGACAATCTTCAATTAAGATAAGGAAAAAAACCTGAAAAGCTTGTCAAGGGGGGCAGGGCTTTCATTGTTCTCATAGGAAGAAGATTGCCCCCTGCTGTTATCTGTCTGGTCTATGGACTACATTCCACATCTGAGAAGAGATGGCTTACACTAGGTAAAAGGGGCAGGAGGGGGATACTTTGCTTGTGAATATCTCTCAAAGGTTTGAGAGATAAGACTTATATAGTTCTTCATGTTTTTTTAATGCCTACAAAATAAAATAAAGATAAAACAAAGTATTACTATCCCTTTAACCCCTTAAATGCTACAGTTGTCTCCAACGCATTGCTTCACAATGAGTTAGAGCCCTCTTGCATTCAAGGGGTTAAAAGCCCTATTTAAATTAGTGGGAATTTCAGGAATGGTTTATACATCCCAATGATGCAGCTGGTTTAACAGAAGTTGCTCCAGTTTCCTTTACATGTAAGACCCGGTGATTTTTAACCTTTTGAGTGCCAGAGGGGTTCTCAAAGCATGTATCCCTCTGGCACTCAAAGGGTTAATGTCTCGGGGCTGCAGTTCTACTTTCCATTTAACGTAACAGGAAGCAATGCTAATGGTTAGCACTGTGGTCATGACTTTAGTACCTGCGTAGTTGCGCTTCCAGCTCTGCTGTGCAGCCTGCTGTCTGGGTCACGTGACTGAGCAGCGTAACCACTGAGGCTGCCCGCTGGATACAGAGAAGGGACAAGGGATGGTCTCCTTTGCTTGCAGTGATCAGGTTGGGCAGGGCCTGAAGAACCCTCACAAGGACAGGGTACAGCTCTCTGTCATCAGAAGTATAGGACAATGGGACACACTATTAGGGCATCGTGCACAAAAGAAAA
This sequence comes from Rhinophrynus dorsalis, assembly GCA_037306005.1. Classification (NCBI taxonomy): domain Eukaryota; kingdom Metazoa; phylum Chordata; class Amphibia; order Anura; family Rhinophrynidae; genus Rhinophrynus; species Rhinophrynus dorsalis. The sequence continues at coordinate 88,085,763 of CM074728.1, read as the reverse complement.
GAAGTGCAATTATTGAGCAGATCAATAGCACCATAGGGGACAAACAAATTACACTGAGTTGAAATAGGAATTTAACTACCTGAATGCCAAAGGGGGCTCCAACATAATACATTTAAGATTTCACTAGTTTTCTATGGAAAAGAGTACCAATTAACCCTTTGAGTGCCAAGGAGTTATCCAACACATTGATACCTCCCTGGCACTCAAAGTGTTAAATTAATGGGAATGTTTGTCCCCTATGATGCAGGTTGATTTGCTCCAGTATCATAATTTTAAATATATTACTAAGCGTTATAATCCTAATGGCCCCTATGAATTCTGCCCTCGTGCCTTTGTTCAAGAGAGAACATCTTCACTCAGTCCTGGATCTCATGTCTCTGGAGGCGGACAGGCAGAGTGCACAAGTCTACTTAAAGGGATAGTAATGGTTCAGTATAGCCTAAGCTACAATCATTCCTTATAGTGTATAAGTATTGCTTTCCAGCATTTGAAATGTTGATATTGCTCTATTTCCTATGGAATTATATTATAAAGTGTCCCCCTCCCGCCCCTTTTCAATATTGTAAGCCACCTCTCCCCTCAGATCGCAACAAAGGACGATCGTCTGTCTATCGGTATAAGGAAAACCCTGCCCCTCCCCCCCCCTTGACGAAGGAGTGCAGGTTTTTCCTTATACTGACAGAAGATTGTCCCTTGTCACGACCCACTTTCAGCTCCAAAGACAGAAGACTGACATCAGGAAAAGGGGCGGGAGCGGGACATTTTATAATATAATTCCATAGGAAATAGAGCAATGTCAACATTACAAACGCTGGAAAGCAATATTATACACTATAAGGAATAATCGTAGCTTAGGATATAATGAACCATTACTATCACTTTAACTCTTTAAGGACCAGAGCAGTGCATAATGTATGGACAAACAATGCACTGCACATCCCTGTGGTCATTATAGGGTTAAGATTAGCACGTGCAGTGAGTGTAATTTGTGTCCTATTAGCACCGGTTATGTCCACCTCCGTGTCATAACATCCATAACTCATTGAATACGTTCTCTTGATCAAAGGCAAAAGGGCAACATTCACAGACGACATTAAGATTTTCTGGTGACAGTAAACAAAAGTATGGGTTATTATTAGGAGTTATTATTTCCCTTTAATATGACAATTCTAAGGCCTCTAAATCATCTAAGGTGCTCATTTAGCAAGTGATAAAAATAAAATGCCATTGCGAATACACATGCCAAAAAATAAGTGCTCACAAAGCAGAAATACAGATTTAACCCTTTGCATGCCAGAAAGGTATCCAACGCAATGTTTTGTATACCTGTCTGGCACTCAGATAGTTAAATAACACTGTACATTCACACACACTGCTGCTTGCCATAATACTTTCAAGCTGCTGAAAATAATAAGCTGCGTCTGCGCAGTCAGTCCCTTTTGGAGCCGAACATCTCCTAGAAATGCCTCCTAGAGCAGACTGGGACTGACAGCGCGGACGTCACTATGGAAAGATGTCTGCGCTGTTTCCTGCCTGTCAGTCCGGGAACAGCGCACAATTCTCAAACACCAGGTAATATTTCTGGCGGCTAGCACTATTGAGCAGCTAGTCGCCAGATGGGTATTTATTTAGGACAAATTTATTCAGGGGTGGTAGTTCCACTTTAATAGTGTTTATTGAAGGTCTTGTCTTATGAGGCTGGAATGCAACAGCCATGGGCTAGATAACAAGTAGGTGAACTAAGAAAATAATTTCAGTTGTCATTTAGCCACTTGGATGCTGACTAACTATCCAAAGCATTGCAAAGCCGTACATTGTATAAGTTCAACAGTCATTGGGTTAAAGCGGAACTACCACCCATGAATAAATTTGTCCCAAATAAATACCCATCTGGCGGCTAGCTGCTCAATAGCGCTAGTCACCAGAAATATTACCTGGTGTTTGAGAATTGTACGCTGTTCCCGGACTGACAGGCAGGAAACAGCGCAGACATCTTTTCATAGTGACGTCTGCATGCCTGCGCTGTCAAGTCCCACCCTGCTCTAGGAGGCGTTGCTAGGAGCCATTCGGCTCCAAAAGGGACTGGCAGCGCAGGCGTGCAGATGTCACTATGGAAAGATGTCTGCGCTGTTTCCTGCCTGTCAATCCAGGACCAGCGTACAATTCTCAATCACCAGGTAATTTTTCTGGCCACTAGCGCTTGTGAGCAGCTAGTCGCCAAATGGGTATTTATTTGGGACAAATTTATTCAGGGGTGGTAGTTCCGCTTTAAAGTTAAGATCCTCAGCAGCCACAGGCATTTCCATAAATAAACTATTGTAGAAAGTCTTTGACGTCATAAATAATTGAAAATAATAATAATGACACCGCAAAAAGTAAAGAGAATATAAGTATCAACATTCTTGACAGCAACTGATTGCTGCAAACACACTTCCCTAGTCTGTGAGTGAAAACTCACTTGTACAAATCACAGGCCTGTCCATATCCAGCAGCCACAGCCCACAGGCGGAATGTCTCTGTGCTCAGTCTCTCGGCCTCCTCTCTCTGCAGAGGAAAATCTTGGGGTTCCTGGGCCACAAATCTGCTGAGACGGCTCTTCATGTCAAATGTGTTTAGCTGGAAAACAAAAAACGGGAAACATGGGAAAATGTTAATGCATGACAGACAGTAGGGGGTAGGCAAGCTGCATCAGTGGACTACAGCAATTTATATGATCATCACAGTGGGCCACCCTCTACACTTTATATTGACCTTCACCACAATGGCAAGACTTTGGGTCCCACTGTTCGAAAGGCAATTGGAGTAATTCTGAGGCAAACTATAGCACAACACTGGGGGAAAATCTAAATTCCCAAAATGTTTTTTTTTTGTTTTTTTTTTCTTATGGGGCTTGTAGTCCCTTAAATGCTAGAGGTCATAGCATTTAAATGATTTGGAATTTCTACCCTTCCCCTTTAATGCTGTTTGTTTGCCCCAGAATTGCATCAGATGCCTTTTCCACACAGGATCCATAGTGCTTTCCTTCTACCTGGTTCTATAGACCCAGTGTCTTTACAATGGATATCAGCTTAGCACTGTGGCACTCTATGCCTGCGTAAACCTCAGGGACAAGTGTATTTGTATTTCAGACCTTGATTCCATTGCAGTTAATAACTTTATAAAGAAATTTGCAAGCAAAACCCTTGATAGACTTCAATGGGAATTTATTAGATAAAACCAGTGTTTTAACAACTTCTCAACCTCAAGGATATCTAGGTTTCATTCAGCTCCTTTAGCAGCTGGAAACAAAGTTTATAAATCATGGCCCTGTGTTCATTCCTTATCTGCACACTGTACATTTGTGGTGATGAGCTATTCCAGGTGCAGCCATTTTATTCTGTTTCCAAGTTTTAGACTTTTTTTCCACCTACACATCTGGAAAACAAACAGAGGTCTAGAAGAACTGGACAACTGCGGGATAAACCAAGTGCAATGTTGGCATCTGGCTGGCAGGGGTTGGCAGCATGGAACTTCGGCATCTGGAACGCAGGGGCTGGCAGTGTGTAATGTTGGATTCTGACTGGTAGGGGTGGCAGTATTGAATGCTAGAATCTGGCTGGTGGGGGATGGCAGTGTGGAATGTTGGATTCTGGGCAGTAGGGGGTGGCTGTGTGGAATGTTGAAATATTTATATTATTTAGCAAAAAATAGCTAAAGATAACAAAGATAAATGTGAAAGTGTTCTGGCAATCACCTAAGTTGTTATAAACATGTCAGTTCCACTCTGAGTACACATAATTGAAGTCAGCAGTAAAATGAATACAAACAAATAACATAATTTAAAAAAACAAACAAAAAAAACAAAAAAAAAACAATACTATTCATTTTATGCCATTTGGCTAACAGGCTGACCCAAGCTACATCTTCTGTTT